>JBBBVM010001091.1:0-1202191 GCA_037355625.1 Petunia x hybrida | reverse complement strand
GGGAAAACCCTTGAAGTTGCCCTTATTCGGATTTGTGAATATTGCTTATAGAGGTAATGCACTTTGTAGTTGTGTGAGTTCAAATTTTAATAAACAGTAAATTGTTAAATAAAACAACTCAAAAGATTCTAAATCTCATTGAAGTAGCACCATGTCAAAGACATCAAAAATTTCAAAACACATGAAAAGAATACATTAAATCTCCTAAACATCAGTCCACGTTAACAAAAACAACATCAAAATACATTTAAATGCTGCTATTATACTAATCAACATAAACTGGATCATCAATGGTACCTTCACCAACTTCTTCATCATCACCACCACCACCATTATCACCATCACCACCATCACCACCATCACCACCATCATCATCATAACCAACCTAATCACAGATACTCCATTGAGGTTCATGAGAAGCCGGAACACCATACAACTCAAATTCAAACATCACAATTTCTTCACTGCTTTCAATGAGACGAAAACAAACATGATCTCCTGCCTTCAGATTATTGGCTCTTACAAACTCTCCCCAGCCATTATTTAACCTTTTCCGCCCTTTCGTACATGTGTTGAGCTTCATAAACCATCGTTCACCCCCCCCCCATTTTTCCGTCGTTACAACTACCAATGTATACTTCGCCTTAATCGGAAGATATTCCTATATACCCGACGGAAGAATCTGTGGAAAGAAAATAATAAACATTAATGGACATATTGCTAAGAAATTACTTAAAATAAGAAAGGCAAAAGTGAAGTACCAAATCGTCCGTTTCAATGTATGACTTTGAAAGAAGACACTGAATACATGGAAAACCGTTATATGTATAGAAATATGGAAACAACTCTTTGAGTCTCATTTTGTTTCAGGAAAGATGTGTAACTAGTAACTAAGGGAGGAAGAAGAGTGTAAAAACTAGGTTAAGCAGGAAGCGGATCTGTAGCTTAAGTAAGTGCATTGAATCGTCAAAAAGTACTTTTGGGCTAATTGTTAGGCCCTATTTGTACCATAGGTTTTAATTAACAGAGGATTGAGAAAAATTATTCCAGCAAACCGGTGGAGAATGTCATGATAGGCCCTGGTGGTTTAGGGTTCGATTATGGATAGACTCGTTTTAGTTATTTCATTTACCGTGTTCGTTTTCTTTTAGCAAGCAATCAGCTATTACATTGCATTAACAGCTTCTAGTGTTCTTCTTCTAACGAGCTTTTAATGCAACAAGCAAGCCTTCAATTTTTTAAGAAGATATTCAGAAATATATACATGTTGATAGAACAAAAAGATTATTATAAACTCTGCTAATATATGAGGATAAATTGGTTTTTAAAACTATAAACTAAAGTCAATTAGGCCCAATTAAAATTGCTAGGACGATTAGAATTGCTGTATGGGTCTACGTAGTAATACCATTGTTGTGAATTATGTAATCTAAAGCTTGGAACATTGATATTCTTGCGCTTGAAAGCGTGAATTTTTATGAAACTTTAAGGTTACAACTCCACTTATTTGTTTGCTATCCGGGTAGGTTGCTTGTGGAATCTCCAAGATTTATCTAGAACGTAGGAATTTAAACAACTCTTGCGTTCTACGGAGTACTAGCCTAGTTAATTTTACATCTCTTTTCGTATTGATAATTAAATTTACATATTAAGAACAACGTTAATCTCTGAAGATTAGATTGCGAAAGAGTTCAACAAAGTGTAAAACCAATAACAAACGTCTTATACAGCTTGGTATAATTACGGAGCAAACCCTATTCAATGGATACTGGAAATGAGAAAATCCAAGATGAGTTCACTAGCGCTTAATGAAGTTTAACATCAAGCTTGGTAATTCTGCATTCCAAAATCATTGGTTTAAAAATCACTACAAAACGGAGTGGACTGTTGTCTCAATTACGTGCCCTTCTTCAGTCTGTGTCTAACACCAAAAACATCCGACCATCTCCTCCTTTTCTTCTGCATACAAACAGTAAGTGTCGTGTGATTTGCTCTGCTTCTTTGAGTTCGCCGAGTTCTACAGTTTGAAGTGCCACTACTGTAGAACTGTAATTCCGTTCCATCCTGGGAGGAATTAACCCGTTAACATGCGTTTCGTAGCATGCGTTTCGTAGCATTTATATTGGCAATGTCATTGCTCATTATCAACATGTCGTCCACACATAAGCAAACAATGACTACATAATTAGGAGTGTTCTTAATGTAAACACATTTGTCACACTCGTTAATTTTAAAGCCATTTGACAACATTGCATGATCAAATTTCGCATGCCATTGTTTAGGTGCTTGTTTTAGTCCATAAAGCGACTTAACAAGTTTACACACCATCTTTTCTTTTCCTGGAACCACGAACCCTTCAGGTTGTTCCATGTAAATTTCTTCCTCCAAATCCCCATTTAAGAACGCTGTCTTAACGTCCATTTGATGTATTTCAAGACCATACACGACGGCTAACGCTATTAACATACGTATGGATGTAATTCTATTTACAGGCGAGTATGTGTCAAAGTAGTCAAGACCTTCTTGTTGTCTATACCCTTTGACAACAAGCCTTGCCTTGTACTTGTCAATAGTGCCATCAGCTTTCATTTTCCTTTTGAAAATCCACTTAGAACCTAATGGTTTATTTCCAGGAGGAAGATCAACCAACTCCCAAGTATGGTTGCTCAAAATAGATTCTATTTCACTATTGACTGCCTCTTTCCAAAATGGAGAGTCTGAAGAAGACATGGCTTCTTAAAACGTCCGAGGCTCATTTTCCAAAAGAAAAGTGACAAAGTCATCCCCAAATGAAGTAGAAGTTCTTTGACGCTTGCTTCGTCTTGGTTCTTTCTCATTTGGTGAGTTTCCTTTGGTTCCTTCCCGAGGTCGTTTGGGTCTTTCACCAACTGACTCACATTCCTTTTTATACGGATATATTCTTTCAAAGAATTCAGCACTATCAGATTCCATCACCGTATTAACATGAATGTCGGGATTTTCTGATTTATGAACCAGAAATCGATATGCTTTACTGTTTATAGCATATCCAATGAAAACACAATCAACTGTTTTCGGTCCAATCTTAACCCTTTTGGGTTTTGGGACTTGCACTTTTGCCAAACACCCCCACACTTTGAAGTAATTCAAGTTGGGCTTCCTTCCTTTCCACTCTTCATATGGAATGGAAAGTGTTTTGCTATGGGGAACTCGATTGAGTATTTGATTAGCCGTGAATAAAGCTTCCCCCCACAAGTTCTGGGGTAGACCCGAACTTATTAACAAGGCATTCATCATCTCCTTTAATGTTCGATTTTTACTTTCCGCAATCCCATTAGATTGAGGCGTGTAAGGGGCAGTTGTTTGATGAATAATGCCATATTCCAAACATATTTGTTCAAAAGGAGATTCATATTCGCCACCCCTATCACTTCTTATCATTTTGATCTTTTTGTTAAGTTGCGTTTCAACTTCATTTTTGCATTGCTTGAATGCGTCAATTGCCTCATCTTTACTACTAAGTAAATAAACATAGCAGTAACGAGTGCTATCGTCAATAAAAGTTATGAAATACTTCTTTCCACCGCGAGATGGTATTGACTTTATGTCATAAATTTCCGTATGAATTAAGTCTAATGGTTCAGAATCCCTTTCAATTGACTTGTAAGGGTGCTTAGTATATTTAGACTCAACACATATTTGACATTTTGACTTTTCGCAATCAAATTTAGGAAATACTTCCAAAATTATATAAACAATATATATACCGGACAATCTCGAGCCCACAAGTTTCTTCTGTCTCCTTAAGGAATCTAACCCCTCACTGTTGACCAAGTTTAACGGAATAATTCCTCCCAGGATGGAACGGGATTACAGTTCTACGGTAGTGGCACTTCAAACTGTAGCACTCGGCGAACTCAAAGAAGCGGAGCAAATCACACAGCACTTACTGTTTGTATGCAGAAGAAAAGGAGGAGATAGTCGGATATTTTTGGTGTTAGAAAAAGACTGAAGAAGGGCACGTATTTATAGCCAAAGGATAGGTTGGAATGAAGAGGCAAAACCTTTCTACATGTGGCTGTTTCAGAAAACGTCCACACTTAATGGCTGTATTGAAACATAACGGGAAAAAATTAAGTAGAGGAATGAATTCAAATTGAATTCAGATTTCCTTTACAAAAACGGAATACCAAATATTAATATTATTTAATACTTTTAGTTTTTTGTTGGTCCAAAAAATTAAGTCAATCCGAAGCCGAGACGAGCGAGCGACGACAACGGCGATGCTCCCCTTCTTCTCAACCCATTTAAGAGTTAGAAGAAGCACTTCTCTATTTGGCCATTTTTCACCCTTCTTCTTTTGGCTTCTTCCCATCACAATTTTCTTCTCCCGTGTAATAGTTAGAAATTAGTCAAATATAATTTCTATCATATTAATTGCATAACGTTATATATCTCATTTATCATCATCATAATTAGTCATGCACAGTTACAAAAAGCTTCTTATTTTTTTTTGTAACTTAAATGTAGGGAGAATTTTAATTAATCATTATAATGAAGTAATGACCAATTACTCGTAATCAGAAATGGTTCTTTAGAAACGGCTCCTTCGCTGACCAAACAATTCCCCACCCCCTCTATATTTAATTCTTTATTAGTGCTCATTCATATTCAAAATAAAGAAACGGTCAAGTTTACGTAATGTAAGGAAATTCAAATGTGTATATATTTGGATTGGTGAACCAATATCTGCAAACGGGAGAAAATAATGGAGTTATAGTGTTAATCCTAAGATTTATGTTGGTGATAACTCCTATATCAAAGCAAAATATGCACTAAGTAAAAACGAGTTATCTATTATATTGTCTATAATTATAACTTCACCAATAAATAGTATAAAAATGATTCCACTAAGCACAAATAATCATGTATTCTCCTTCGAACCATCACCAAGCTTCTAACAACATGGCCAAAAATAGCTACTTTTTTATTCCTCTTCATATTCACAAACAATCTCAAATTTAGTGTTGAACAATTGTTTCTCATAAGTAATCTCAAATTTAAGTATTAATGAATGTAACATATCATGACATCATTGACTCTAAATGGGTTTATCATTTTTATCTTTGAAGAATTTTCATACGCTGTGGTTAAAATTTTGTTGTTAACCTATGAATTGTAGTAATAAATAGAATTATAATCAAATTAAGCTATTATCAATGAAAATGTAAATAACTGAAATTAAAACGACGTTAATTTGCTATGTTTACTAACATAATTATCCTCTACATTTACCTATACAATTTGAATTTATTTTTCCAAAGTAAAATTATCTCCTTTGTCCCTATTAATTATCCCTCTCCTTTTGTATCACCATCGATCAAGCTTCATATCCTAGGTTGTTTAAACAACTCGCCCGACGATTCAGCGGAAAAAGGAGAGAGGGAAGATGTGGGGGTAAAACGAAAGAAAATTCGGGAATAGGGTGGGCGGGTTTGTGGGGGAAATATTTTTAAAAGTTTAAAAATTAGGGGGAAAGCGATGTCTCCCTCTTATCCCCCCAAACGTCCACTTTTCGCCACTTTATCCCCTTTCAACAAGCAGAAATCGAAAATCCAATACCATAATTTTTCATCCCAACAAGTCAGATTCCCCCAATTTCAACACAACACCACCCTTCCACAGACCTTTTTATGAAATAAAAAGAACGACGCAACAAACGTATTTCTTCGATTACATGCTCGACAGTTTGAAATCCTATACGACGAAGACGGACGCCCGTTGTGTAAGTTAAATTTCGATCATTACAATAACATTGTTCAATATGTAGCCCATTTTGTTATATAATACGCCGTTTCCTGTTTATAAATTTGATCAGAGCGTCCAACAACTTGAAATCTCGGCGCTCGCCAGATGAAGAAATTAATCCAATATAAAAGGTAACTATTACAAGACGTGTTTGAGAATATTCTTGAGTCAGAGAGTCTTTTTCTTGTCATGCTCATCGTATCGATAATTCCGGTGCGGTCCCTATGAAAAGTCTTGTGTTTCTGATCTTGGCCGATATTTTTGTTTGTGATATTTTCTGGTTGTATCAATGCTATCGTTGCTTTCAATTTCGTTCTATTTTTTTGACCTATAATTATAACTCTGCTTCAGGAAAAATTCTACAGTGTGCCTCGAATTCCAGGTCACAATTGTGTGAGGTAGTTTTATTTACAACTGTTTTTCCTAGACCTTTCATACTTGAAGCAAATAGAGTTTAGTTGAATCAAATAGAGTTAACGAGTTCGACCATTCTGCTCTTATCATGTTATTTAGTTGAAATTTTGTGTAATTTGTTTGACCAAGATAATAATTTATTTATTTTGTCATAATGTACTTTGTTAGCGTTGAAATCCTTTTCTACTGAGCCTGAAATTGGATTTGTGTGAGTCTTGAATTGTTCTTTGCAGTTTTTTTTTTTAATTTTTCTTTTTGAAATCAGAACTCGTTCTTCAGCACTGTTTATTGAAATTCAAAGAGACAAAAACAATAGTTAAGAAGATGCGGGCGTGAAACTCTGGTTGAAGATAAACAGGTCTGGAAAATGAATAGTTGGATTTTGCTAACTCTGTGAGTGAAGAATGTAGGGGTAGAGGTTGGGGGTGGGAAGAAGAAGATAAAGAAATGGGTGGGCCTGGTGTAACACGAATTATAAAAGTGCGGTAATCAAATATCGTGGGCCACACTAAACGGAGGAGAATTGTCTCAAACAATTATGAGGCGGAATGTGATGCATCTTGTAGAATTATTACTCTGCTCTAGTTTGTATTCTATTCCCATCGACAATGTAAAGTTAGATGTGAACAAACCACATAAGCTTAAACATAATACAATTAAAACTGATTGAAAAATTCTTAACGCACAAAATAAGCTCAAACAAGGCTTCACTGGGCATTTGCATCATCACCTTCTCCACAGCTTGCATCAAACTGTGCAATTTCATCGACGTGCATCAACCCCACTGTTCCCACCGCCACTCGTTGCATCAACCGCACCATCGCCTCTGCTGGCATCAACGCCACCATTGCCATTGCTTGCATCAACACCACATGTCGCACGTCCTGCGATGCAGGCTCCTCTACTTCCACCCGTTCCACCTCTCCGCCCACTGCCAGTTGTTGCATCAACCGCACCATTGCCTCTGCCTGCATCAACGCCACAATTGCCATCGCTTGCATCAACCCCTCCACTACCACGTCCTGCTCCGCTGGCTCCTCCTCTACTTCCACCCCTTCCTACTCTGCTTCCATTTGCTCTGCGCCTTTTGTTCCATTTATCCCTAACACGGACCAGACAGGGCCTTCCTTCGATCCTCAGAAAGTTAGCATCAAGGATGGGAGCATCACTGCGATGGTCCTCCACATCATGTATGTCATCGGGGATAGGGTCGTCATTGTTAGGCTTGTAAAAATTTGCCATGAGATCGAGCTTAAGTTTGTCCGTCAACAGGTCCGACCGAATAGCTCTTTCCGCGCATTGGTAGAAGATACCCTTAAGTCCCTGGAGCCTTTGGAATTCATCAGACATCTGCGGATAAGCAGCAGACACATAAGCCCACAAGTGCGGTCTGCTAATGTCTCCACGCCATCTTCTCAGTATGTACCTATCGTTCAATCGCTGCTCTCCGTAATGTTGCAGCAAGAGTATCATGTGCCTGCATATAATCCCGTCAGTGTTGAACATCTTGCAGCTGCAATCCAAATGCTGGCCGTCCCGTTTGTACTCCACAGTCATGATGTAGTCAGTCCCCGCGTGGTTTAAACCCATTCCGGTGTCGCTCACCGAGAAAATCTCCACTTCGTCCTGCGCGTCACTCCCGACATATATACAACTGACCGACTCTTGGATTTGTTTTCTGTGCAAATCATAAATGTTCCGCGTAAGACATGCACGGAGCTGTCTTTCCCAGGGACTGCCGGTCAGACTAATTAGTCGGCTTTCCTTGGAACTCTCTTCTTCTTTTAACTCTTTCTCCAGTTTGGACTTGATAGCTACCTCGTACTGCTTCGCGAATGTCTGAAGGTCAGCTTTTCTGTTAATAAACTGGTCAAGGAATGGGTGGATTGACTTGCTCCGCTTTGTGGAGCCTAATACCAGCCCAGAACGTGTCCTTCAGGTATACCGGCACCCACTGGCTCCTTGTTGAATATATTTTTTCAAGCCATCGCCTATCTTGTAAACGGGGATCACGAATGAACTGGTCCCATCTTCGTTCGAATTCCACGACCGACATAGACCGGTAGATGATGCTCTCGAACTGCTGTATAACAGCATCCTTCTCTCTAACTCCTTTAAACTCTGAACGCACCTTTGATAACATACGCCATAGGGACAGCCGGTGGGTTGTGGTAGGAAATTCTTCCCTTATGGCTGCCCCTATGCTCTCGCATTGATCAGTTACGATGGCACGTGGCTTGATTCCTCCCATACACTTCACCCAACTCCCGAATAACCACCTGTATGATGTGATGTCTTCGCTCGATAGTAGTCCAGCCCCAAGTTTAATTGACTGATTATGGTGATTCACGCCCACGACTGTTGCAAACGGCATGGTTTCCTGGTTAACTTTGTATGACGAATCGAAGTAAACCACGTCATGGAACTGTTGGTATGCAAGAACTGCTTGCGAGTGAATCCACATTACGTTCCTCAATCGGCCTTCGTTGTCTAAATCCATCTCGTAAATGAATTTGTTATCCTTGGCACGCATACGTTGAAAAAATTGATTTAAAACTTCTGCGTCACCGCGATTCAACTTGAGTCTCCTATCTTGATCGACACCCTTTCTGCTGTCACTTGGCAAGCATCCCATATTTTCAGCCCCCCCATTCATGATTTCCATCGCCCTAAATGACCGGCTAGGACTAACCCCCGTTGTGCTTGCTGCCACGAGATCCCTCCTGATTGCAGCAGGACTTAATTTCATACGGGATGGCATTAAACTTGTAAACCGTGGTTCTAAATCATGGTTATGCTCAACCGTAACCGATTGGACTTCCCAAGAAGTTCGATCCGTACAAAGGGTGGCGTAAATTCCAGCCTTGCATCCATTATTCGAGTTTTGATCTTTGCCTCGGTTTCTAGCTCTGTGAAAAGACAGTCTTCGCGCATATATGACGTCAGATTCATTCGGATGCTTCTTGCACGAGTATTTCGTAATGCGGAATCCATTTTGTCGAGCATGTTCCTGGTAAAAATCAAGCATTGCTTCTAAGCTAGGAAAATTCATCCCAACGGTCGGACCTCCTGCTGGTGCGCGCGGATTAACCCCTTGGTTCTCACCAGTCGCGACGTTGCGCTCACTATTTTCGCAAGTCGTACAATTATTTGACCGACTGTCGAACAAGCTATCGTCTCGATGTAGACCTAAAATCTGGCAGAGGATATTTGATTCTTCGACATCCATGATTGATTTTTATTGCTAGAATGAATATGTATATTTTTCCGATGGGTTTTTAAGGAGGAAGAGACGACGTAAGAAGGAGGTGGGTGACACTCAAGGAATCGAGTGATAGGTCGTACGAGTACTGAGCAAGTTGGCATTGAAATCTGACCCACCAATTTGGGCGGGAAGTTGCTTAATGGATTGTGAAGAGACAATTCGACTGTGAATTGAAAAGGTGAGTGTGGGTGAAGTTGTTCCCAATATATTGAAAAAATTTAAAATTAATATTTGATTTTGGTTTTCCACTTTCACATCACTCCTACAAAAAACTAAGAATTGTAGTTAAAATCTGAACTACAAGAGTTTGATATGCAAACGCGAAACCAAACTATTGTAGTAAGAATTGTCGCTCGAGCGACAAATTATTGATTAATGTTGCTAGTATGAGTTTTGGTACGAACAAAGCTTTGTATTCAATTCCACGACATTTAGAACAATGCATATTCCATGATGAAACTAGCACACTATCTTCTTTGTCTGAGTGAAATGATAAAAGTGGTGTTACCAGCGGTACCCAAAAACATATCATAAAACGTCTAATTTAACCATGCAAGCATTATATAACTAGTTGTAGTACTTGATTACTCCTTAACGTAGACAAAAGGAATTTACAGGCTACTTACATCAACAGAACACAAAAACAAGGAGCATGATTATGGTGCACCTTAAAATTCCCCTTCAATAATTAGCTTATGCACTACCTCGACGAACCAGACTTGTCATCATCAGACTCGTCGTCGTCCGACACCACCACTTCAGTCTCATATGCACCAACTGAATCTGATGAACATGTGGAGTAATCAATTTCTACTAGTACATTCAGTTCTGGTAAGGCAAGTTTATACATCTCTATATCAGCGATGCACTTATCGCAGGTCACCTTTAGCTCGTCAAAGTAACAATCTAAGGGGGCTAAGGTCTTTGAAGACCAATGAGTGCGTCCAATTTCACTACAAATAAAAGGCATGGTTATTTTGCTAAGCTGGTCAGCACCAATCATCGATCTAAGGCGATTCCGACAATTAATCATAGCAAATCTACCTCCAATTCTAGCCCAAACCGAACGAAGGCATTGTACTCCTCTATTGCAGCCCTTCAGTAACACGGCAATAGCAAAGTTATATTGTGCTTGACGAGCTTGATCCGCGTGACGCGTTGGAGAAGCGATAGCAACTCCACATAATAAGGTTAATCCATCTAAGCTGCCCTCCATGAAAAAACGATACGTTCCAAGGAGTAGAGAGGCATAATCAACCCGTGCATCGTCCAACCTTTCAAGGAACTTCAGAATAACATCGTCATGATCTTGCAACTTTTCCGGCCTGAACTCAATCTTCAGCCCATGTTGAAAAGGCCCTGATAAGGTTAGGGTGCGAATCTCTCTGCACCTGCAGATACATTTATCTCCACACAAAATAATTAAAAAAAAAACCGGATCATAAATAATTTTTTTTAACGGTAATTGAGACACTTTATTAATATGCTAATTATTTTGGAAGGACTCACGTTGAAGAAAAGCTGCATATATCTTGCACTGTGGGATTCGAATCGAGAAATTTATGGACGACAGCCTCTAAACACACAGTCGGCAGGCTAGTGAGAGATGTCTCCGCACCGCTCATATTTCTCTCCATCATTTGCCTCATGTTTCTCTCCATCTATTGTCTCCAAGATATTCCAATTGCTTTAGATATGGAGGAAGATGAGCGGACCGAAGTAAGCCAGAGAAGCGTATGCATCCCAACTCCCAAGAAACGAAAACACTTATCGGCAGTACTTTCTAGATTGGAAAGTGAATTGAAAATGTAGGCCACACGTTTTGGCGGGAAATTACTGATACGAAGTCATAGATACAGTTTGGCTAGTCTACTAAGATCCTGTTTGGGATTGCTGCAAAAAACTGCTTAATTTGAGAAGTACTCTTGGCATAAGTACTTTTTAAAGAAGTACTTTTAAGCAGTTTATGTTTGGACAACTAATTGGAGAAGTACTTTTGATAAATAATTTGTGCTTGGCTAATCTTTACGATAAATACTTTTGAGTGTTAGATTACTAAAAGGACATCCAAATTTATTTTATATTTGGATTAATAAAAACAAAAAAATAATTTAAAATATTTATCGTAAAATACTTTTATTAAAAAATTTATTTAGTTAAAACGTAAATCATAATGTAAAATTTATAAATTTAAGCTATTGAACAATATATAATATAGTTAATTGAAGTTGTAACCGAATTAAAAATTTATAGTAATTACTTACTTTTAAAAAATGATTTAATAAAAAAATCCTATATATGGTTGATAGAAATAACTAGAAATAAAAACTAATCATAAGAGGAATACGATTTATAAAAGTATATAGTAGGAAAACAATGTGAAAAAGAGAAATATAATTTTATTTAGAGAGAGATATGGTTAATTAATGAAGGAGAATTTAGTAAGGATATTTTTGTCTTGAAAAAATTAATAAATTGCTTCTGGATATTTGTAGCTTCTCCCCAACAGCAGAAAAACTGCTTCTGCTTCTACCTAAAAGTACTTTTTTGTGGTTGCCAAACACCTTAAAATTCTTTAAAAAGTACTTTTCTTAAAAAAAAAAAAAAATACTTTTGGCTCTGGAGAAGCAATGCCAAACAGGCTATAAGCCACTTTGGAGAAGTTTTCACTTTTGACTTGCTATATTTTACGCATACAATCGGTTATGCGCTAATTGTTTTTTGAGTTACCACTAACAAACTAATATGAATGAGCCTATAATTAGTTTTTTTGCTTTTAAATCCCTTACAATTTTGACAAATACAATCTCAATCTAATCTAACAATTAAAATTTAAACATTCGGTGCATTTACGTTTCACTACCGTACCCCCGTTTTTATTGCACGAATCTACAATAGTTTTATGGGCCCGTAGTTTAATCGTGGCAACAATCCAAGACACAACCTACTTTATTTCCGAGAAGCTATGACTACGGCTCCCTTCGTCTCGTTTTATTTGTCCTCCTTACTTTAAATAGTCTGCTTAATTTATTTGTCCAATTAGGAGTTCAATGCAAAATTAATTACTCGTATATTTTTTTCACTTTGCCCGTAGTATTGATTGAATTTGAATGAAGGTAGAAATAAAAGTTTACATTTATTAAAGACATAAGTTTACAAATAAAACAATACAGAGGGGGTACTCAGTAAACATTGTAGGTAAATGCATCATGAATATAGTCAGTTACATTGACTACATGCCTGCGCTAAAGAGGTGATTTATACGTGATTTGTATTTGTGAATAAAACTGAAAATTACAAATGGAACTTTGCAAGTACTATTCAAATTTATAAAGGGCAGGTACATCGTCTATGCCCTTTCTCTTGCGGTAAGCAAGTGATTTTTATTGGTCAATTTTATGTTCATCCTAGGGAAGGTAAAAGCATGATGAAATTCTACCTAGAGACGCAAAATATATGGTTGGAAGAATCAATGAGTTGACGTGTTAAAAACATAAACTATATGTATATTACCTCTATCTCGACTCAATGTTATTTACAAATATTTGAAATAACAACGTGGTACAAGCTCAAAACACCACTATTTGAATATAGAAACCCATGAACGAAACATTAACTATACAAATCTTCAACATAAGCGACCCTTTTATGGTGTAATCCTGAAATTTACCACTCCTTTTTCATCATAATAATTTGTATTATTTTAAACTCATAAATCATAGTTTATTTTATTTTTACTGTTTAATTATATAAAATAGAACATTTCATAACCCAACCCGATGATTAATAAACTTAAAAAAAGATGGAAGAAAAAATTGAACCAACTCATCAGTTCAATGACTTCAATCCAACCATTGGAAGCACACATAAATTCCTAAAGACAAATAGATAAACACCCTTCTAAAATGTCTTAAGGTTGTAAGGAGAGCTTTGTGGATCATTATTTATCTTGACCATACAAGTGCTTAATATGCCCTCAAAATTTTCTGTCGCAATAGCCATACTTACCAACATCATCTCCGATCCTTATTTTGAATTAGGGTCCGTTTGAATTACTGCCTGCATATCCTGATTTTGCTGATTATATAACTGCGCAGTTTCAAGACGCACCTCTTGTAGTTGGGTACAAATAGTCAGGAGAGGGAAATTGATTTAAAAGAATTTTGTTTTATTCATAAATGATAACAATTTTAAAGAAAAATCTATGCATATTTAAGTTAGAACCATTTGTATAAAGAAAAATTTATGCATAATGAAACTTATCCAAATCATATTACATTTGTCTGCACCTAAAAACCATTTGCATGACTAAATAGTCAACGTTAGAACAAATTAGAAATAATTGGCTTGATTACAGAAGAAAAGAAGAAACCAATTACTAATCTTAATCTTCAACACCATATATAAAAGCAAAAGATTTCATTTACAAAGGCAGAAAGAACACATGCAAAGTAACATCATAGTAATTAAAGGTGGTGATCAACATCATAATGTAGCAAAACACCACCAATGATAACCAAACCATCACTTACAAAGGCAGATGAACACATGCAATTTAAAGGTGCTGAGCATCATAAACTTAACTAACACCAAAAAATCCTGCAAAATATACCACTTAGCAAAACACCACCCTTATTAACCAAACCATCAGTCAAGTGCTGGTGGAGATCGTGGGGGAGTTTCGTACTCATCTGACTGGCCAAGATGGAGGAGTATGGAACGGAGCATTCTCTTCATGCGTCGATTCTCAGTATCAACGTGGTTGATGAGCACCAATATGTACTCAATAACATCGTCTACCATCATACGGATCGCACGGACATCATTGGCAGCATTGTTACGTCTATCTCTGATTTCTCTATTTGGATGAGCCATTTTCCACAATATTTGTGCTTTTTTTATAACTCAAAATGTTAATCTTTGTTTGATTTTGAGAAGGATTTGCATAAATATTTATTAGCAAAATTTTTAAGATAGATGAGTGGCAGTGTCATCATTACTGAAAAGACACGTGGCTGGTGCCTTGCATGCGTTAGACGTAAGTTGTAAGGTGAGAGCTAATGTTAAAAAATGGAAAAACATGGGGGAGAAACGTAGCATTATAGACTCGAACACATAAACTAAAGGCCAACCACAGCTTAAGAGTACAAGGTGAGCCCACTGAGCCATCACGTACAAATATTCCTGTAACTCTTAACACTTGGACATAGATATATGTCTATTAATTGGGGGAGAATCTCATATTTATTTATTTACTATAAAAGAATGTCCTAACATTATAGTACTATCATTATTTTATAACAGTAGGTACTCCAAAACTCGGCATACACGTGCAATGCACGTGCCGAGAAACTACTACAGTATGTGTAAAGGTGTGTTCCAATGTTACATGTAGTTATCGTTGCTTGTCTATATTATAACTTGATGCACAAGTGGTGAAAAAGTTTTTGGGAAAATTGTCTTATCTTACCCACGAAACTACAACTATTTTTTTGCGTAAATTCTATGTCCAAACATAACTTCAAGTTCAAAAATTTATTGAAAAACTCAAATTCCCAAGTTTCAACCAAATCTATGTCCAAACGCTAGCTTAGTCTCTGTTAAAATTCAATGACTGTCAATTCTATATATTTTCAAGAAGAATGGATGATTAGTCCTTATAGGAAAAGGAATGTTTCATAAGAATTTCAGCGTGGGACAAAGATTAGGACTAATCATTTAAAATATTTTAGAAGTTGAAAAAATAAATGATTCTGTCACTATATGGATGTTCGAACCCCTGCCCTTATTAAAGACTATAAATGTTGAACTAAGCTTGGGCATCTCCAAGGCCACCATTTTTTACACCAAATTTTACATCAAAATGGTGTAGCACCAAATTTACTCCAACAATAACACCATTTTTTACACCAAAAGAGAATATTCTTTTTATATTCTTCTCTCTCCTCTATATTTTATTATTATCTTTTATTTAAATATTTTTTTATTCTTTCCATTAAATAAATTTTATCTTTTATTTCTTTTTTACATATTCATTACATATAATTTATATTCCTTTATTGTATAACCATCTAATATTAAATTATTTTAAACCATAAAATTTTAAATAATATAATTATAGGAAAGCATTATAGATTATACATATTAACGAATAACTCAAAAAAAAAATGAAATCATTGAAATACAAGAAAATTAAATATATATTACATTACATTACGGTAAATTAAGTCTAAAAATAGTGCAAATTCATCTCCAACAAACATCATTTTGCACCATTTTTTACACCAAAATGGTGTGATGAATAGTGTCGCACCAAATTTGGTGTGGCACTATTCATCACACCATTTACTATTCACTCATTATTTTATTATTATTTTATTATTATTTCATTATTATTATTGTTATTATTATTATTATTATTGTTATTGTTATTATTATTACTTAACCCTTTAATTAAATATATTACCTATATTTAATCATTTTTTAATATCTTCACAATATTAACTTTACATCGTAATTTTAATATATAATTTTTTATAAATTAATTTTCATAAAAGTTAATTTTATAACTATAATTTGTTGTATTTAGACTTAATATAACGTAATGTAATGTAATATATATTTAATTTTCTTGTATTTTAATGATTTCGCTTTTTTTTTTTGAGTTATCTGTTAATATGTATAATCTATAATGCTTTCTTATAATTATATTATTTAAAATTTTATGGTTTAAAATAATTTAATATTAGATGGTTATACAATAAAGGAATATAAATTATATGTAATGAATATGTAAAAAAGAAATAAAAGATAAAATTTATTTAATGGAAAGAAGAAAACAAAATTTAAATAGAAGATAATAATATAATATAGAGGAGAGAGAAGAATATAAAAAAGAATATTCTTTTTTGGTGTAAAAAATGGTGTCATTGTTGGAGTAAATTTGGTGCTACACCATTTTTGTGTAAAATTTGGTATAAAAAATGGTGCTCCTATTGGAGATGCCCTTAGCAATATAGTTGACGGGCATCTCCAACAATGCACCAATTTTGGCACCAAATGCCAAAATGGTGTTAAAAATGGTGCAAATTCAACTCCAACAAGCACCATTTTGCACCATTTTTTGCACCAAAATGGTGGGATGATCACCTGACGAGTGGTGGTACACAAAAGTTTAGTTTATTATATACTAATAAAGATTGCAATTGGGAGGATATTATTTCGATGGGAAAACCAACGTCATTAACTGAGGAGATTTACAGAAACCAAAAGGCATCATAAAGGAAGCTTACACGGGAAGTTTTGAACATTTAGCATATCTCACCTAAAAATTTCGTAAGGAAGCTGGTGGCATTATTAAATGAACAATGGAAGGAAGTCTAAATTTCGAGATAGTCGTCATCCGCAATACGTACGTCTTGCTGGGTTATTTGGTACTTATGTTGAAACTTTTTTCTGATTTTCTTATAATTATCTTATAATTGTTTATATAAGACATTAATTTTATTATTGTGTCTCAATATAGAACCTGCGTGCAAGTATTATTAAACTAATTTGTAATAGGGTAGGAAAATGCCAATTTTAATGTCATGGAAAAGTTTGGGATGTAACATTTGGCCGCCGTGGAGATGAAGTGTATGGTTTTGGATCTGGCTGGGCAAATTTTGTTTATGAAAATTGTATAAAGGATGGTGTCTGGGTTATCAATTGTTGTAATGTTCGGATTCAGATTTGAAGTCGAAAGTTGTGGTCACTCGACAATTTATCTACGTAGACGCTGTGCTTAAGCGTCACCGTGGTGAAAGAACCTCATCAAAACCTCCTAAGGTATTAGTGTTGAATTATGCTAGTTATTCCTCTTTTTGGTGTTGCCATTATGAATATGTTTACATTTCTTCAGACAGTGATGGAGAAAATTGAACACTGGGTGTACATATTCCCTTTACGGTAATGGTTAATATGTAGTTATGTACTAGTACACGACAAAGCCATGATGAACGATCAATCGCGAACAAAAACTACAATCATATAAATCCAAACGACAATCCTAACTTTGGCACAGTTTAATTTGCTCGCTTCATTATCATAACTTTGGGCACAGTTTGGGAGGAAATATTCATCTTTACAGTACATGAACAATCCTATAACTCCAAATAATAATCCTATATATGTCTCTTATTAAAGATGACAGAAAGATGACGAAAGGTACCACCGCTTGGTCCTTCTACTAGTATGTTGCGCATACATGCAGAACGTAAAAAGATTTTATGAATAATTCTTGGAACCGGTGAGGCAGCCGCAGGATTTGTGTCCAATATAAAAGCTTGGTAGTTCCCGATAGAAGTTGTTGAGAACTCACGACTGTGTATCAATTGAACAGATGTATAGCAAGCCAACAGTCTTGCGCATGTTTACGCGTCCTGACCATGGGTCGAGGCAGGCATGGCATCGATCGGGAATGAGATCTCGCGAGGAAAGAGAACCAATTGCGTGGTAGGAAGATCGACTCGTTTAGTTAACATTGGTCTACCCACCGAATGAAAGTTGAAAAACATCAGATAATAAATGAGTTCTTCAAGGCAAATCTACTATCAGTCTTGAAGAGATCAACCCTGAAGAACTCATTCGTTATCTGAAGTTTTAACCTGCACTCAGTGGCCAGAACAATGTTTCCATGACGATTTGATCGACACACTACGCAATTAATTCACTTTCCCCGCGAGACCTCATTGCCGACGGAACTTCTGTTGTGCACGAAAAGACTATATTGTTCACCGCGAACATGCATTCATCATAAATTCTTTTAACTTTATACCTGCACAGACTAGCATTATCACAACATATCAGCCTGTTTCAAGTCACAACCTCGAGAATGGATGTTGACACTTTCTTGCAGTTGTTGTAAAAACCATCGTCATCACAACCTCGAATGAACTTTTTACGGCAAATCACACATAGTTCTGTGTGATATCGCCTAGATCCACGATAAATGCTTGCCGCCTCCGTTCGACCCGTCAGAAGATCGTTTTCGCCTCTTTGAAATATCTGTCAGTTTAAAAAATAAAATCCCTTATGCAAACATGAAACCACCTTAATGCATGTTAAAGTACTAATTAAGTAGTAACACAAACCTTAGAAGCATCCGACGCGCACATCCACAACGTACAAACTATGCCGCTCATAATCCTGGATGAAGGGCTATATCGGGCAGGACTAAAAGTATCTTGAAACTGACATCTTCTCTATGTGAAGGAGTAGGAAGGTGTGAATAAGATCTGTTTGTCCAACTGAACGTTTTTGAACTTTAATACTAGGTCTGTTGGAGCGTGCTAAGTTTCTTTTCCTTTAGTTAGGTTCCACACTTTATAGATTTTACAGTGCAGTACCCCTACCTTTTCATATCATCATCATATCTATCTAATCTATCTTCTAACTATACTAAAAGAGTCAATCTCAAAAGCAAAATGTAAAAGACCATTTTGCCCCTAAAATAGTAATGAACACCAATTTTTCCCTTACTTAAAAAATTAAAATACATCCATTTAATTATTTTAATTTTAACATAAAATATTAAATGACTCATCTATATATCACAGTAATTTTTCATTTGCTTAACGTGCACTTTGTTGTTGTTATGAATTAGGAGAACTTGAAGAGTTGCATTTAATAATGCAATATAGAGTAAATTCATTCCCTTAAAAAAATGTGAAACTTCCAACTAAGTGGAGGCTTTCTACTGCACTCATTAACAATTTATGAGGTATTCTTTGAACTTGTGAAATCTTTTAGTATTCCAACCCAAATTCATCAAATATTTACTTGGTTAGAATGGCCTGGCCGGTATTTCACCACAAACTATAAGCTGATAAGTTATCTTTCTCTTCTTCTTTCTTTGAAAAAATTATGATCAACAATATTGGAAATTTTTCATGTTTCTTTTGCTTTATGTATTTATGGTTACCCAATATAATATGTGTATATATATAGCATTTAGTGAGAAAATCGTTTATGTAGGATGTGACACCTAAAGGAAGATTTGATGATGGACCCTAGAAGCAATAAGATGGCATTATTTTTTGTTTTATGTAGATGAATTTTCTTTTTGTTGTTTGATTTGGTTTTGGTTATATTAGTAAATTGAATATGTAGTACAATCCTTCTTTTCTCCATAAACATGGAATAAAGCTTCTCTTTACGTTTGAATCTAATTACTATCTATTTGGATATATGTAACTGACGAATTATAAGGAATTTTTTGTCGGTGATATGAATTATTGGTCCATGTTACATTTTACAGGTTATTAGAAAAATGATTGTGCTTTTTATGAGTTTATCTTACCCTAATAACTATAGATTTCTGCAGATATATTCAAATACCCGCTTAAGATATACCAAGTATTCGAATGTAGAACAATTTTTCTAGCTACGTACAATACTTATGCTACAAGAGTATCAATCACAAGGGTAAAGAAGGCGCATCAAGAGGCTAGCAAAGGCAGATGTATGAAGTTAACATCACATCCTTGAAATTCTTTTTCAGGTTTATACTCTTATCATAATATTCTAGCTTCTTTATTCTTCGTTATTTGGTAAATTTTATTTTTTATGGCTTCAGTATAATTAATAATTTTTATCTTTTTAGTTTTAGTACCCATATATATGTACCTTCATACTCTGAGTTTTTACTGTGTATTACTCCATGTATGTTTTACTATTATTTATACCACTTTATAATGTTTATACTAATTGACAAGGGACACACGTGCAACGCACGTGTCCAAATACTAGTTACTATAAAAGCATGTGCTCAAAAAATAAAAAGTCAGATTACCAAATTGCCCTTCTAAACATTAAAAAAATCACTTAAAAATTTAAATAAAATATAAATCTAAAACCAAAAAGGAAACCATCCGCATAAACCTTACCAACAGACGTTTCCTTCAAACAATACACTGCTTCAAACACCTGCTCATACTCTTTTGTATGAAGAGACGTGATCCTTCAAAAAGATCCACAATATGCACTTATTTATACTACCAAAAGATCCTAATTCAGCCACATCAGTTTTGTGCGATTCACAACAGTATAAAAACTTCTTTATTCTTATAGGAGGGCCTCTGCGACAGTATTCTTTCAGGGATATTAATCTGGTATGTCTTCTCTATTTGTTCTTCTTAGTTTTCATTCGTAAATTTGCTAAGAACGTTCCGTTCCGAACTGATGATGATGTACTTTGACTGACTGAACGGTTTAATTGCTATACAATTTCTCTATATAACGCTGTAGAAAAACCTCCAATTTTAGATTAGATGGTTGCTGCAATTATTAGCTTTTACAACCTTTTGTATTATTAGATTACACTAGGAGAAACTCTACAGAATACCCCATATGATCGATCTGTATTGATTAAATGATGATACTGATATTTAGTTTCGCTAAATATGCCGATGTATCTTTTGTTACTACCATTATATTGTTTTTCTTATGCCTATCTAACCATTTCAGGCTCAGTCTATATGGCAACCGACGTAAAATTATCAAAACAATGTGTTCCTATTAGCAAGCTACAAAATTTTTCATCAGATTTGATCCTAAAAGTATTTGCACTAAGAAGATGATCAGTAACACCATACATTAATCCAAGGAACGAAGGTGTTGTCGGGACTACAATATTAGTTGGCGAGAGGTAACAATGTAGATATTTGTTGTTAACCATTTTCATACATAAAATTATATAATACCTTTAATTATCACATCAAATGAAATGGTTAAATCAACAGGGGACAACTGGACAAGTATATCCAATACTTTTCAATAGTTATGTGTGGCAAAGCAGAAGGACTTCCTTAAATCAAACAAGAGATACTATATTATTTATGGCCGCTTAGATCGTGTTGACCCCAACTACGCCTTAGTTCACAAAGAAATGAGAATTGCTTTTACTGACAACCCTGCAGGAATCCGACAAAGACATTCCTACTGAAAAATTATCAAAGGGATTTTTATCCTTGGAAGAGCCGGAAAAATTAAAAAGATTGTACGATCTTTGGTCACTTTTTCTTTGGAAAATATGTATTCAAAAATGAAAAACATAATTAGCACTATTTTTTAGTCTCATACATTTCAGACTATAGAGTTCGAGATTGCAAAGCATGTTTTTTTGTCATTGGAAAATTACTAGAAAAGATATGCATCATGACAATGTCTTATTGAGCTAATTATAATAAAGCAGAGGTCATGTTCTCACACAGCCAACATTACGTTACACTATCAAGAGTGATATCAATATTGACAACAAGAGTCTTGATGATGACAGAGCGACCCAAACAGATGATGAGAGAAAATACACTTAGGATTATTGTCTATAAATGAACTAATAGATGATAATCACTTCATTATATATTACATCATAAGATGAAAAAAAAAATACATTTATCTAATTAATCTTTTGTTTATCTATATAGGCTCAAAAGATACCTAATAATCATCTTGATCTCCACAAATAAGTTATCAAACGACAATCAACATTGGTCACTCAGATAAATTTATTTTTGATTATTTCATGTATAATTATTGACTTAAAGTCTTACTTTATTAGTTTGATTATTTTACAAAATAGTGTACTACATCACTTACCATACACGTGCAACCTACGTGTCGAGAAACTAGTACTGGTAAAATTATTATTTGACGATATCGAGCAAATCTGATTAGGGGTCATTACTCTAACCAAGCAGCGTGCAAATGTGTATGGTATAAGAAATGTACTCTAATAAATAAAGTGTATATACGTATACTAATACGTATTTCTATGTAAAATTAATATATTGACCTTGCATCTCCCACACATGAATATTTTGTAGCGCTCAAGGTCTTGGGAATAAGCTATATTTATTACTCATAGTAGATTGTTTGGAGGGAAAAAATTCCGTGAAATTCTTTGAGTGGCCAAACACATATTAAGGCTACATTAGTCTTTATACGAGTGTGCCATAGTTGGCATTGAACCCATTCATTAACTTGTACCATAAATACACCACCTACTAGAAAAACTTAAATCCCTCTACGTACGGTATTAGCTATTCCTTGAGTTGGTATTCCACTTTCCAACAAGTAACTCCGATTAGATAAAAAAAAAAATGAACAGAACTTTCAGAATGGAGGAAACATATTTACATAGACTCTCGATGGACCTCTGGGAATGTATACTGGAAAGAGCTATGGATTCAGCGCGGAATTTGTCGTCGATTTCTTCTGTGTGAGTACTATAATATATGTTCTGTAGCGTCGATATAAATGGCCGGTGCTTTTTTTTTTTTACTGCCAATATCGGTTTGTACTGATACTTTGTATGCACAGGTGCAAGCCGTTCCGATTGATCGTATTTTCTGAATGCTCTGTAGTTCGTTTCGTGATGCAGTCTAATCATTGGAAACTAAGATTCATGGAAGAAGACATAGTCCGATTTTTAGAATGGATGCATGTAAGAGGACTCGTCGAGGCTACGCTGATGCTGGGCACATATAGATTTTTCTACCAAGACCGAGAGGAAGGTGAAATCTTACTAGGCCAGGCTGCCGCTGCCAGTAATGAACAGGCGAAGTACATGCACGCTATTGCGATGGTAAAGCTGAAACGTTTCAGCACTGCTGTCACGACCCAATTTCCAAGGGCTCGTGATGGCACCTAAACAACATTTGCCTAGGCGAACCAATGAAACAAGATGCGGAAAAGAACAATAATGTGAAAAGATCATAAATGGATATATAAATATAAAAGGGTGAAGTCCAAAAGAATATATCCACAAAAGAATTGGAGCATTCTAAGAGTGACTCAATAAAGTATGAATATACATCAAAGAAATCTGAGTCCTATCTCTAAGTGACTCCGGCGGTATGCCACCACGGTCTGTGTGGTCGGCTCACCTCAATCAAAAGTCTCAGAAGCCTCGGGAACCGCTAACGTTCGGGCTGCTGACTGGATGAAGGACCTGCGCACGTAACAGAGTAAGTTATGAGCCGAAGCCCAGTAAGATCACCGACAGGCCCGCTAAGGTACCCTTGCGGGACAAGTCGCTACATGCATCATAAGCAACAACATACTATAGTAATCATACAATAAAGTAGTGAAATCACAAATAGATGTAACACATTCCATACACACAAGTAGTAACCAGAAGTCTCAAGGATTATGCCCATCCAACGTAAGGCATAGGTCAACTCAGCGGCGGTTTGGAGGTCCAATCTCTACTCCCGTGCCGACTAACCTAGACCTACGATGGACTAGCAACACCACTACTAAGTATCAACCATATACCGTGACCCGAAGTCACTATCACAATCATGAATACAACGACCCGTAGTCGTTGGCTCATCTCAAATCTGTCTACGATCGCACCACACCCCCTATCAAGTGCGTCGTATCTCAATAAATCAAGTGACCACACCACACCCCCTGTCAAGTGTGTCACATCTCAAAGATCAAGTGTCCACACAACACCCCCTGTCAAGTGTGACACATCTCATAGTATAGGCGACACCACACCCCCTGTCAAGTGTCCCTCTAACAGTATTAATATCCACGACATTAATAACAATAACAGAAATAATAACAGAAATATTAATAACGATAATATTTCACAGTCACCGTAACCCAGGTTGGTTATGCTAGCTGAACGTAAGGCGAAGGTTAACCCGACCACAGTTTGGGGGTACAATCCCTACTCCCATGTCGTCCAACCCAAGGTTACGTATAGACAGCACTACCCAACCCGGCACGTGAACAAATCAAGTACCAATATCATACAAAAGCCGGCAAAATCCTCGGCAAGACATTTATCATGACATGCCGGCAACATCCTCGGCCATGTCCCAAGTTCTTGCTATCTAAGCATGGCGTAGCAAGCGTTACTACGATATAAATTTAAGCTACCTCGACGTAGCGTTTAGACCGGCACATACCTCGGTCGAGTCACAATCTCGCTATTTATAACAAACAATAATAGCAAGTAATTCACATCATTAATCCTAACCATTGTTAGGTATATATATGCGTACATGAAGCATACTAGCATGAAGGAAGAGTCCACAAGCACAATAGAGGTCAAGTCTCACTTACCTCAAAATTCGGGCTCAAATGCCGGGAAGAATCTCCTTTCCCGCTCGCCTTGTCCGCGAAGGACTCTCCACTAGGTCTATTAAGACAAGATATAGCATATATGAGTGCTCAATTATAGCTATTTAAGCCTATAGGCATCCTAGGGTAAAAATTACCAAAATGCCCCCGGGTAGGGCCGAGCCCTAAATTTACAAAATGTACTTTTCCGGACTCCTCACGCTCCCGTGAGTCCAAAAGTACACTTAGATTCCACATGCGAGCCTTGCTCGATGTCTTTCCCCAATTCTTAAGAATCTAGGGTTCTAACCCATTTCCAAGAATCAACCCTTTGATTCTTGTGTTAATCAACATAAAGATGGATTGAAAGGGCTTACCTTAAGTGTAAGTATGATTGGGTCTTCAAGAAATACCCAAAAATCGCCTCAAGAGCTCACCAAATGATTTTTATAAGTTATGAACCGAAATGGCCCGAAATGGCCTTTTTATAGCAGTTTTTGCCTCTGTGACAGCTTCTTTTGAAAAAATCATAACTTTTGATAGTAATGTCCAAATGACCTAAAACCGGTGCCATTAGAACCACAACGCATAGGGCTACAACTTTCATGTTTTGAGTTTTTCCTAATTCCTTACGGATTGGCCGGAAACTCAGCTTTTATCCGACTGTTTGCGCCAAAACAGAACAGAAAAGTCGCACCAGATTTTCTACTGTTTTAGGGGCAAAACGGGACCCTACAAAGCTCGGAATGATCCCAAATTTTGCACAAAAGCCATAAAATACTTGGGTGACATGCTCGTCAAGACGGAACTCAATTCGGACCTTCAGAACTCAAAAAGTGGGTCCCACGGCAAAGGTTCAATTTTCGACTTTCGCCAAAATAGCGAAATTTAACCAAACGACCTCGGAATCCAATTCCGAAAGTTGCTACAAGTCACAAATGACTATACGAACCTAACGGAACTTTTGGATCTCTCATCGGAGCTCATTTGCTCAAATCGAGCTCGGAAACCTCTTTTAACTCTTTTAAACTTCCGAAACGGGGACTTTATCAAAAGTCCTATCAAACGAGGTCCGTTTTCAATTTTGAAGGTTGCTACATATCATAAATGACGAGACGGACCTAACGGTGCACTCGAATTTTCCATCGGGGTTCGTATACTCAAAACGACCTATCGAAACCCCAAATTCCTTTCCGGAATTTCATAAACGGATCCTTTTCTCGAAAACCTATCAAACGGACTCCGTTTCGACTCAGATTTCACAGACGGGTCATAAATGACCTAACGGAGCTTTTGAGACTGTCAACACGCAAATCGAGGTCCCGGATCCCGTAACGACTATTTGAGGGTCGTTACATTCTCCCCCACTTAGACTCTCGGCCGTCCTCGGACGAGCCTAAGTCTAAGGTAGGAACCACACACTAGCCACGGAGCTGGTACGGATTTCGAGGACCCCTCGGTACCACCCGAAATCAATAAAACTTAAAAATGCAAATTCAGGCTTAGAAAATACAAGGATTTCATACCTGAATCATCGAACAAGCGCGGATGCCTCTCACGCATCTCGGACTCAAGCTCTCAAGTGGCCTCGGCAATGGAGTGATGCCCCCACTGAACTCTCACAAGTGGGATCACCTTCGATCTCATCTTACGGACCTCTCTAGCCACAATAGCAATAGGCTCCTCCGAATAAGCTAAGTCGCCATCTACCTCCACGGAAGCCATATCGATCACATGAGACAGATCGTGAACATACTTCCGGAGCATGGACACATGGAACACCGGATGAACAGACAGAGAGGGAGGCAAAGCCAGTCTATAAGCAACGGCGCCAACGCGCTCCAATATCTCAAAAGGCCCAATGAACCTAGGACTGAGCTTGCCTTTCTTCCCAAATCTCATAACACCCTTCATGGGCGACACTATGAGGAATACCCGGTCCCCAACCATGAACTCAAGATCTCTCCGCCTCCGATCTGCATACGATATCTGCCGGCTCTGAGCTGTGCGGAGTCGATCCTGAATAACCCGGACCTTATCTAAGGTCTGCTGCACCAAATCGGGCCCCAACACCTGGACCTCACCAGACTCGAACCAACCGATAGGCGAGCGACATCTCCGACCATACAATGCCTCAAACGGAGCCATCTGGATAGAAGCCTGATAGCTATTATTATACGCAAACTCTGCTAGCGGCAAATGGCTATCCCAATGGCCTCCAAAATCAATAGCACACGCCCTCAACATATCCTCGAGGATCTGAATGGTCCGCTCAGACTGGCCATCAGTCTGCGGGTGAAATGCAGTGCTGAGATCGACCCGAGTACCCAGCTCTCTCTGAAAAGATCTCCAAAACTGAGCTGTGAACTGAGCACCTCGGTCAGAAATGATAGAAATAGGAGCACCATGCAATCTCACAATCTGCTCTATGAAGATACGAGCCAGACGCTCCGAGGTATAAGTAGTCCTCACTGGAATGAAGTGAGCTGACTTCGTCAGTCGATCAACTACTACCCACACCGAATCATGCTTACCCATGGTCAGCGGCAAACCAACTACGAAATCCATAGTGATCTGCTCCCACTTCCACTCGGGAATGGGCATAGACTGGGTCACCCCGGCTGGCCTCCAGTGCTCATACTTCACCTGCTGGCAATTCAAACACCGAGATACATAATCAGCAACATCCCTCTTCATCCCTTTCCACCAATACAGCTCTCGAAGATCATGATACATCTTCGCAGTACCCGGATGAATGGAATATCTCGAACTGTGAGCCTCTGCCAAAATCATCTGCCTCAGCTCCACAATGGCTGGAACACATACCCGGCCGTTAAGCCGCAAAGCACCATCATCACCAATCACGAACGAGGACACTCCCCCACTCAGGACCCTGTCCCGGAGATCTCTCAGATAAGGATCCTCGAACTGCCTTTCCCGAATCTGGGAAGCTAAAGACGACTGAGACCCCACATATGCAAGCACCCGGCCTGGAACAGAATCATCAAACCGAACCCCACTAATGGACAAAGCCTGCAACTCACGGGCCAACGGCCTCATATCAGCATCAAGATAGGCGAGGCTACCCATGGACTTCCTACTCAAGGCATCGGCTACAACATTAGCCTTTCCGGGATGATACCGGATAGAAAGATCATAATCCTTCAGCAGCTCTAACCAGCGGCGCTGTCTCCCGTTCAAGTCCTTCTGAGTGAACAAGTACTGGAGACTCTTATGATCGGTGAATATCTCACATGGCTAGCCATAAAGATAGTGCCTCCACAACTTCAGTGCAAACACGACAGCTAACAGCTCCAAATCATGGACAGGATAATTCTTCTCATGGACCTTCAGCTGTCTCGAGGCATAAGCTATCACCTTACCCTCCTGCATCAGAACGCTACCCAGGCCAACACCCGAAGCATCACAATATACGGTGAATCCCCCGGATCCACTAGGCAAGGCCAACACTGGCGCTGAAGTCAACAGAGTCTTAAGCTTCTGAAAGCTAGACTCACAGGCATCGGACCACAGGAAAGGAACATTCTTCTGGGTCAACTTCGTCAGAGGTGCTGAAATAGAAGAAAACCCCTCGACGAACCGCCGATAATAACCTGCCAAGCCTAAGAAACTCCGAATCTCTGTAGGAGAAGTAGGCCTAGGCCAACTCTGAACGGCCCCTATCTTCTTCGGATCAACACACACCCCATCCTTGGTCACCACGTGACCTAGGAAAGATATAGAACTGAGCCAAAATTCACACTTGGAGAATTTGGCATACAACTGCTGATCCCTCAGAGTCCGAAGAACAACTCTCAAATGCTGCTCATGCTCCTCCCTGCTCCTCGAATAAACCAAGATATCATCGATAAACACAATGACGAAGGAGTCAAGGTAGGCCTTGAACACTCGGTTCATCAGATCCATGAAAGCAGCTGGGGCATTCGTAAGCCCGAAAGACATCACCAGAAACTCATAGTGGCCATATCGGGTACGAAAAGCAGTCTTGGAAACGTCCTCGGACCGAATCCTCAACTGATGATACCCCGACCTCAAATCAATCTTCGAGAAGAAGGTAGCACCCTGAAGCTGATCAAACAAATCATCAATACGCGGCAAAGGATACCTATTCTTGATAGTAACCTTATTCAGCTGCCGGTAATCAATACACATCCGCTTAGAGCCATCCTTCTTCTTCACAAATAATACCGGGGCACCCCATGGAGACACACTGGGCCTAATGAAGCCCTTATCGAGCAAATCCTGAATCTGCTCCTTCAGCTCCCTCAACTCAACAGGAGCCATACGATACGGGGGAATAGATTTAGGCTGAGTGCCTGGCAATAGATCAATGCAAAACTCTATCTCCCGCATAGGCGGCAAACCCGGCAAATCATCAGGAAACACATCCGGATACTCACAAACAACCGGAACTCTATCAAGGGATAACTCCTCTGCCCGGACATCCCGAACTGAAGCAATATATCCCTCGCACCCACTAGATATCATCCTCTGCGCCTCCAAGAAAGAAATGATCCTACTCTTCGGAGAAGGCCTGGAACCTCTCCATACAACCCGAGACTCACCCTCTGCCCCGATCGTCACGGACTTGGCATGGCAATCCAAAGTCGCATGACAGGAAGCCAGCCAATCCATGCCCATAATGACATCAAAATCAGACATATCGAGCAGCATCAGGTCCACTAAGGACTCTACACCACATATGGAGATCATACACTGCTGATAACCCCTATCTACACATATAGAAGACCCGACAGGGGTGGCAACCATAAAGGGATCATCTAAGAAGACCAGATCCCTGCCCAAGCAAGGGGCAAATCCCGGCGACACATACAAATAGGTAGACCCCGGATCAATAAGAGCATAAGCATCGCGGCCACAGATAGAAATAATACCTGTGATGACATCATTGGATGCCTCAGCATCCTGACGAGTCATAGCATAGACCTGCGCCGAGCCTCCTGAACCCGGAGCTCTCTGAGACTGCTGTCTAGGAGGAATCTGAGAAACGGGCCTGGCGGCCTAAGGACTAGATGGTACCATAGCTGCGGATCCCTGGCGACCTGATGAAACATAAGGGCAACTCCTGACATAGTGCTCTGGAGACCCACACTCAAAACATCCATCACCTCTACCTCATCTACCGCCTCTACCACCTCTGCCATGACCACCTCCAGACGAACACCTCCCATGATGCCTCTGATGGCACCTCCCGCACTGCGGCGGACCATACTGCGAAGAGCCACCCCGCCTCTGGGATGACTGAGGCCTCGGGGTCTCTGAAGAAAAATCCTGGGCAGGCAAAGCAGCAGCCTGGGGCCTAGACTGAGAACGGCCCTGATGACCCTGACCCCTCTGAGCGGATCCACTATACCCACCAGACTGACGCGATCTCTTAGCCGCCCTCTCCGCGTCAGCCCTGGCGAAGATATCCTCCATCCGCCACGCCACATCAACTATCTCAAAATATGACTTGTTGCCCATATCAGGGGCAACAGCTACCTGCAAGCGGGGATGAAGACCCTCATCAAACCGGAGGACCTTGTCCCTCTCCTGAGCCACCATAGCCGGCGCAAACTGAGACAACCACAAGAACCTGGTGTCATACTCTGAAACAGACAGGTTTCCCTGCCTCAACCCCTCAAACTCGCGCCTCTGAGCATCGTGCTGACTCTGGGGCACGAACCTGCTCATGAACATAGACACGAACTCAGCCCAAGACAAAGGAGGGAGGTCACTAGACCTCTGCCGCATCATGGAGACCCACCATGTCTCCGCATCTCCCGATAATCTGAAAGAAGCACACTGCACCCCTAAGGTGTCTCTAGTACCAAGAACTGTCAAAATCTTCTCACACTTCTAAATGTACCTCTGGGCAGTACATGTAGCTGAGGTACCGTCGAACTCTGGAGGCTGAAGCTTCATGAACGACTCTATCCTCTTGGCAACCTCCTCAGTGCCCATAGGAGGAGTAGAAATAACAGGACCTGCCTGAGGAGAAGAAGCAGAAGGCTGGGCAATATGATCAGGAGCAGCCTCAGAAGTAGGCGTGCTCATAACAGGTGTGGATGGCTGAGGAGCCGAAACAGGAGCTGCAACATCATCTCTGACAGGGACCTGATGGCTAGACAAGGCCATCAGTCTCATATACTCCTCTGAAGAGATCACAACGGTGCCTGGCACAACAGCAGGCACAGGGGGAATAGATGCTGACAGAGTCGCTGCGGACACCGCAGGGATAGCTGTGTCCTGCCTAGTGGCTGACGGGCGACCTGCCCGAGTCTTCTTAGCAGCTGGCGGCTGCGTAGGTGCTGATGGCTCTCCCGCAGACGCGGGTGTAGAAGATGCAGCCCTCCTGGCTGAGGATGCTCGCGTCCTCGCCATCTGATACAATACACGAAAAAGGGTCAGCACCTATATAAGCTACTCAGCACGAATAGAGATGAAACGAAGGGAAAACATTTCCTAACATGCCCTTGTAACCTCTCGCTCATAAGTATGGTCGACAACATACCCATAAGCAAGACTCTACTCAGACACTGCTCCAAGACTCCTAGGACTCGAATTAGAACCTAGGGCTCTGATACCAAACTGTCACGACCCAATTTCCAAGGGCTCGTGATGGCACCTAAACAACATTTGCCTAGGCGAACCAATGAAACAAGATGCGGAAAAGAACAATAATGTGAAAAGATCATAAATGGATATATAAATATAAAAGGGTGAAGTCCAAAAGAATATATCCACAAAAGAATTGGAGCATTCTAAGAGTGACTCAATAAAGTATGAATATACATCAAAGAAATCTGAGTCCTATCTCTAAGTGACTCCGGCGGTATGCCACCACGGTCTGTGTGGTCGGCTCACCTCAATCAAAAGTCTCAGAAGCCTCGGGAACCGCTAACGTTCGGGCTGCTGACTGGATGAAGGACCTGCGCACGTAACAGAGTAAGTTATGAGCCGAAGCCCAGTAAGATCACCGACAGGCCCGCTAAGGTACCCTTGCGGGACAAGTCGCTACATGCATCATAAGCAACAACATACTATAGTAATCATACAATAAAGTAGTGAAATCACAAATAGATGTAACACATTCCATACACACAAGTAGTAACCAGAAGTCTCAAGGATTATGCCCATCCAACGTAAGGCATAGGTCAACTCAGCGGCGGTTTGGAGGTCCAATCTCTACTCCCGTGCCGACTAACCTAGACCTACGATGGACTAGCAACACCACTACTAAGTATCAACCATATACCGTGACCCGAAGTCACTATCACAATCATGAATACAACGACCCGTAGTCGTTGGCTCATCTCAAATCTGTCTACGATCGCACCACACCCCCTATCAAGTGCGTCGTATCTCAATAAATCAAGTGACCACACCACACCCCCTGTCAAGTGTGTCACATCTCAAAGATCAAGTGTCCACACAACACCCCCTGTCAAGTGTGACACATCTCATAGTATAGGCGACACCACACCCCCTGTCAAGTGTCCCTCTAACAGTATTAATATCCACGACATTAATAACAATAACAGAAATATTAATAACGATAATATTTCACAGTCACCGTAACCCAGGTTGGTTATGCTAGCTAAACGTAAGGCGAAGGTTAACCCGACCACAGTTTGGGGGTACAATCCCTACTCCCATGTCGTCCAACCCAAGGTTACGTATAGACAGCACTACCCAACCCGGCACGTGAACAAATCAAGTACCAATATCATACAAAAGCCGGCAAAATCCTCGGCAAGACATTTATCATGACATGCCGGCAACATCCTCGGCCATGTCCCAAGTTCTTGCTATCTAAGCATGGCGTAGCAAGCGTTACTATGATATAAATTTAAGCTACCTCGACGTAGCGTTTAGACCGGCACATACCTCGGTCGAGTCACAATCTCGCTATTTATAACAAACAATAATAGCAAGTAATTCACATCATTAATCCTAACCATTGTTAGGTATATATATGCGTACATGAAGCATACTAGCATGAAGGAAGAGTCCACAAGCACAATAGAGGTCAAGTCTCAGTTACCTCGAAATTCGGGCTCAAATACCGGGAAGAATCTCCTTTTCCGCTCGCCTTGTCCGTGAAGGACTCTCCACTAGGTCTATTAAGACAAGATATAGCACATATGAGTGCTCAATTATAGCTATTTAAGCCTATAGGCATCTTAGGGTAAAAATTACCAAAATGCCCCAGGGTAGGGCCGAGCCCTAAATTTACAAAATGTACTTTTCCGGACTCCCCACGCTCCCGTGAGTCCAAAAGTACACTTAGATTCCACATGCGAGCCTTGCTCGATGTCTTTCCCCAATTCTTAAGAATCTAGGGTTCTAACCCATTTCCAAGAATCAACCCTTTGATTCTTGTGTTAATCAACATAAAGATGGATTGAAAGGGCTTACCTTAAGTGTAAGTATGATTGGGTCTTCAAGAAATACCCAAAAATTGCCTCAAGAGCTCACCAAATGATTTTTATAAGTTATGAACCGAAATGGCCCGAAATGGCCTTTTTATAGCAGTTTTTGTCTCTGTGACAGCTTCTTTTGAAAAAATCATAACTTTTGATAAGAATGTCCAAATGACCTGAAACTGGTGCCATTAGAACCACAACTCAAAGGGCTACAACTTTCATGTTTTAGGTTTTTCCTAATTTCTTACGTATTGGCCGGAAACTCAGCTTTTATCCGACTGTTTGCGCCAAAATAGAACAGAAAAATCGCACCAGATTTTCTACTGTTTTAGGGGCAAAACGGGACCCTACAAAGCTCGGAATGATCCCAAAATTTTCACACAAGCCATAAAATACTTGGGTGACATGCTCGTCAAGACGGAACTCAATTCGGACCTCTAGAACTCAAAAAGTGGGTCCCACGGTAAAGGTTCAATTTTTGACTTTCGCCAAAATAGTGAAATTTAATCAAACGACCTCGGAATCCAATTCCGAAAGTTGCTACAAGTCACAAATGACTATACGAACCTAACGGAACTTTTGGATCTCTCATCGGAGCTCATTTGCTCAAATCGAGCTCGGAAACCTCTTTTAACTCTTTTAAACTTCCGAAACGGAGACTTTATCAAAAGTCCTATCAAACGAGGTCCGTTTTCAATTTTGAAGGTTGCTACATATCATAAATGACGAGACGGACCTAACGGTGCGCTCGGATTTTCCATCGGGGTTCGTTTACTCAAAACGACCTATCGAAACCCCAAATTCCTTTCCAGAATTTTATAAACGGATCCTTTTCTCGAAAACCTATCAAACGGACTCCGTTTCGACTCAGATTTCACAGACGGGTCATAAATGACCTAACGGAGCTTTTGGGACTGTCGACAAGCACATCGAGGTCCCGGATCCCGTAACGATTATTTGAGGGTCGTTACAACTGCGCTCGATATATTTCGCCAACTGTGGAGGCATAGACTCCGTATCCATGCCCTTCGTGAAGAGATGAGGTTAATGATTGGTCCCGCTAACATTGTCAAGGTTCGTAGGACCAGAGTGTGTAAGAGAAAAGGAGAAGGGCACTGGTATCCCAAGAGGAGAGCCGACATACATCCACACGTTAAAGAATTAAAATTTTCTTGTGAAAACTGTTTGATTGATATCGAAACTTGTCAACTTAGTGTTCCAGAGTATGAAAGTAAAACTTTCTTACTCTTCTAGGAAGCTGATGTAATCCTTTAATAAATAATCATCATATCATAAATAGTACTTGTTGTTACTATTATTTACTGCAAATATCCTAGAGTAAGGTGAAATCTCTGTCTTGGTAGTTGCTGTTCTTATCTTGGAGTTGGACTCTCTTACGGCAACAAATTTTTTGAAGAAGCAAAGCAAAAAACTTAAATTGAAAGCAGTCTTAGATGATACTCATATTTCAGTTGTAGTTACCAAGTAAATTAGCGCTAATATTAACTCTCCTTAACTGTGTGTAAACAACAAAAAATCCAAATACTCCCTCCGTCGCAATTTATTTATCATCTTCTAATGTGCGCGCCCCTTCAGAAATCATGTGATAATTACACAGAGTATAACTTTATCTACTTTTGTTACAAAATATATAAATATTTTCAAAACTTACAAAAAATAGCAACATTTTTGTTGTTTGCTACAAAAAATAGCAGAATGTATTTAAAAAGAGAAGAAATATAATTAAAAAAAAGATAAATCTGATCCTATATATAAGCACCCAAATCATGTTTAGATGGGTTTAAATATTTTTTATATTTAAGACCCATATTTTCACTCTCCCCTCAAAACCATCTATTAAAAATTGACAATAGACTTACGTAAAAAACAATAGCCATACAATACACATACAATAGCCATACGATAGACATACAAAAGACTAACAATAGCCATACAATGGCCATACAGTAGCCATACTATACACATACACCATACGATAGACATACAAAAGACATACAATAGAATTAGTAATTGGGTAGTTGTAATCCCAAAAAAGCAGGAACAGATGAAAAGACATGCCTATAATTATGGGCGATTTTGGTGCATGGTGTATCTTCAATTTTATTGAATAAATCTTTTTTTTAATAACTTGCATATATAATGTTAAGAAAGTATTGCTATTCTTAAAAAGTGACATAATGTTGCTATTTTATTGTAAACCTGCTATTATGTTGGTATATTTGTATAATTTAGCCAGAATTCATTAATGACTAAGGATTATTAATTAATTGTCATCTAATTTGCTCGCCCCTTGAACAATAATTCTTCGTTATAATTCTCGATCGCTGTTATAGCTTGTAGTCGTTCATAACCAATTGAATTAATAGCACATATTTTTAACAGTTGCTTATAGTTCTTGGTTTACCATCGCAACGTGTGGAAGCATCATACTAACCGCAACATGAGGTATATCCATTCCATCATTTTCTATATCATTCAGATTTTGTTTTATGACATTGTGCTTTGCATCCTACTAAAAACAAGTTGTGCAAGAAGTAAAGAATTCAATGCACATGATCCTGAAAGGTTAAAATTGCAAGGGAGAAGAGGAAATTAAGAGAATATCAAGGAAGGACATCAGTGATGCCTTTAATCAATGCTGAAAGACAGTAAAATTAGCGGGAACAATCAAGATTGTAGGTACAATTCCCTTGATTCTTCTCGCTAAATATTTATCCATAAAAAAAAAAAAAAACAGATTTAACCTTGAACTCTATTTTCGTTAACTTTTTTGAGATGCAAAGTTATTAATAAGATTATACTAATCAAATTTTTCTGATAAGTTTTTCTTAATTGATAATACATAAAATTCATTTAATCTTACCCGAGACATTGTTCTAATTAAATTCGTGGATTAGTTCTGTTCAATTTTTTATAAATTCACTTTTTGATTTTAGATGACGTCATTTTTTAACTCACATACTACGTCTTCTAACACTATCGTATTACTATCTTTTTGCGTTAGTTTCTTCTACTCCCGTCGATCTACCGACTAATTATGCACGCTAACGGATATCGCTACCGATGTCTTCGAACTCAATGCAACTCAATAAAGCCAACATCCTTATTAATATTCAAAGGTCGTCGATGTCATTGTCTATTATGCGTAAAGATCTTTCGTTCTATTATTTTTGCAGGATATGAAGGAATCTGATCGCTCGTGCCATGCATCACCCACGTGTCAAGATACAGAGGACGGAAGTAATTACTATTGATACAGTACAATATAATCGAATATACAAGGTACAAAAGAGGCCATCAAGACTCGATACATCAAATCTGTTATTTTCTGTGTTCGTCCGTGTCATTATGTATAGTATTGAAAGATCTTTCCTTCTCCTTTTTTGATGGATTTGCAGGAATCTTTACTGTGGTGTGGCCTGCATCACACACCTGCCGATGAAAAGAAGAAAGTAGGTCAGTGAGATTGCGTTACTGAGTATTGAAAGATCTTTCGTTTTCCTTTTTTGAGGGATTTGCAGGAATCTTTACTGTGGTGTGGCCTGCATCACCCACCTGCCGATGAAAAGAAGAAAGGGACGTCAGAAAAAAAAAGGGTCAGTTGCAGTGGCTAGGGTATTTACTTTCCGGATTTTCAACATATACACGTCGGCGAGAGCATGCACTTGTCTTGTTGATGCTTTACGAGTGGACGACAACAGTAAAACTCAAGAAAATCTATCTTCATAGGGATAGGGCAGGAGGTAAGATTTGCCTCGTTCAGGTCAAAAGTCGGGTTAAATTTCTCCATAGGGTTGGTGCGCATTCAATACGCAGATAAGCATGCCAAATGAGTGAAACAGGAATTGGCCTGCGGAGCGCGTTGAATGGCAGGCATATTCAGTGGTATCGTGAAAGTGTATTATTATTGGTTGGACTTTGTGCGTTAGGGTTTCTAGTTTCGAGGGCTTGCAGCCCCGTTAAATGTTTAGATCTGACATGCGAGGCTTGTCCATTGAGTGCTGACAAAAAGTAATAAGTAACATTCAATACAAGACATGGGAGGGGTTCAAAGATTCAATGAATGCAAATCAGAACACCTAATTTATGACAGTATCATATCTCAAGAGGTGTAAGTGACTATCTAATGAAAGTAGATCTGATAGGGCTGGAAGGCAATGTGTATGGTTAATTTGACTGTCCCATGTACTGTACTGCATTGTAATTATGATTACAACATCTAATTTGATTGTTACTTTAAATATCATTGCGGTGGATGAAAAGGTGTGGTGGTGCATTCATCAAGTATTAATGTGGATAGTTGTGAAAATTAGAGTGGCATGCCGAAAATTCGTTCATTTGTGGTATTGATGATACTGATGAAATGCATCAAAAACAGAACTGCAAGGCTAAACGACAATACATTAAATGTTGTTGTTGCCATGTCCACACATTGGGTGTGGCTGCAATCCCTTTAATTCAAAAGCACTATGATCTGAATCCTAAATTACTCAATGCGTCGTCTGCCGAGCCAAGCTGCTCTCACGTCTGCTGATTGGATGTCCACAACCCTAAGTGCACGATATGGAGCAGTAAAAGCACTATGATCTGAACCCTAAATTACTCAATGCGTCGTCTGCCGAGCCAAGCTGCTCTCACGTCTGCTGATTGGATGTCCACAACCCTAAGTGCACGATATGGAGCAGTAAATGATCTCATCTGACAGTTCCCTCTTTTACAGTGGCATTGGGTGGAGAAAAGGTTCATTCTTATCCTGCAAAATAATGTTAGCTTCTTGATAATATAACTCAGATAACCTTCGTCTCTGCAATTATGAGCACGTATCAGTTAACATGAGCTTATATAGTTTGAGTCGGTTAAGTGGATTATTTACAACCTTGATTGACATCGTTCCATGTCCTATTTACAACCGAGATTCACATAGTTACGTGTTAAACACATGAATTGCATTATCGAATTCTAATCCCCCTTACGGATTATCAAAGCATGGACTACATGACCTCGCCATTTTATGCACCCTTCCAACTCAATTAATGCTTAGGCTATTAAAGGCATATCGTCCTTCCTCTATCTACATAAAATTACATTTTTTCATCGTGACATAGCGACGGGTCCATGATCCCATTAACTTAATGACTTTTAAGTCTCCAGCTCCTATAATTACTTTAAAATTGAAATACGCGACCTAATTTTTTCTGGTTTTTTGTTACGTATTTTAAGTATTTACTGTACCGCTTATACTCTCTGTACATTTCCACAGACCGCCATTAACTCCTCACGATACTTACTCGTTCGCTACTCCTTTTGCCTATAAATGGGGTACCCTAGCAGATATCCTTCACAAATGCTCTTTCTAAAATCATCGTCTCGCCTTTGAACCTCACTTTTCATCGAAAGGATCCTGCTCCTTTCTCCGAAATGTGCTTCTTTGATCGTGGTTCCATATCTTTGAAACATCTTCTTTATTTGGTACAGACGGTATATGAGAAAGCTGGAAACAAGTATGCTTCAACTGTCTGCGTTCTACACCCTTCTCTCTATGTTGAGACGTCCGTAGTTCCCCGAGTCATTGACCTTGATCGGGATCCTAACGACGTTCTTTGGAATGTCATCTTCATGAGATGTGCAGTTACACAGCGATTATGGTGCGCTCGTTTTCTAACACAGTTGTTACTGTGATATTCCTCTTGTCACGAGGTGCAATTGTGCAACACTCTCTGCATAGGTATTCAGAGGTTTGAATATATGATTGCACCACTAGTCCATGTATGTAGTGAAATGTAAAGAACCAAATCCTTCCGAGTATAAGGAGCTGAAGTTGGAATATAAGGCGGTGTGGTTCTTGATAATATTATGCTAACACACATACAAGTTGGAAGAGGATATACAATTGTTATTATACTGAAAAGTGTTATTCCTGTTGTAAAAGAATTATCGAGGGTGTCAATACATCTACTATTCATTGAAGACTTCCATTACCTATCTTTTCTTTACTACTATTGGATTTGAATAATGCATAGTTACAACAATAGTTTATCCCTCAGCATATGTCTATAAATGGAGACTTGCATTACATTTGTAAACTACACTTCAATATAGAGCAATAAAATTACTCTTCCTCTTCTCTCATCTATTTAGTTATTATCATCTTTTATATTCCTAGTTAACTACTATAATTTCATAACACGTTATCATTAGACACAACTGTACGTACAATTTTCATGATTCTTCTCCCTAAATAGCTATCCATAAATCGAGTGCTAGAATAGCGTGTTTCTCGAATGTAGGATGTGTTGATATTTTGGTGATGCTAATGCTATTTAAAGGGAACTTGTATATTACCCGTGCGATGCGCGATTGCAAATTTAATCAAAGTGCCATCATAGTAGAAAATTTAAAGCTGTCATATGATTTTGGTATTTAATATTGTGGTTCTGCATTATTATAATAAAAATTACTTACGCCCCAGTTCAAAGCAAGTTGGGAATCTTAGGATCACTTACAGTTACTTAAACAACAACAGTAGCAATGGTTATATTTGACTTAATTGATATAATCCACTTCCATTGTGAAAAATATTAGTTCATCATGTTTATCATTCCGTACACTGAGATATTGATATGACCATATAATATTTTAATCTTTTCATAGTTCATACATAAGTATTTTGGATTGTTCCCTGACATATAGTAGTTGTATTAATTGACAAAATTGAGTTTATTGCATTCTTGTGTTCCTCATTCATTGACATTAACACTTGGAAAAACATCTCATTTATCTTAGACTATTAATTGTATTCATGAAGATATAACTAAAAGAAAGTAAGTTATATATGCACAATTGTAGTAATAAAAAGAAATCAACTATTGTAATAGTACACAAGGAGGAACTCTATGCCATTCCCTCTTCATATGTGTGATCAGCATTCTGTCTGTAAATGATGGCATTGGTTGAAAATAAGTTACATAAAGAAGCATGTGAAAAGAAAAGCAGTGTAGTAACTAAATTGCGTATACTGCTAAGGTAGGTCGTTATCAAAGATAAATCTCTTAATAGTTCAATTTCGATCAGCTCAACAAACACTGCAAACTAAAGGTCATGAAAAAAGTAATCCTACCTCTTATTTTAAAAAAAGAAGCTAAAACAGATCATATAAAACAAATTTAAAATAGTAGAGTAGTATTGTTGTGGTGGCCGGCTTAATTTGAATTTAACTTTTTTTAGATTTCTTTATATTGACTGCCAAATAGATTAAATTTCTTTTTGAACTACTAAATAATATATAATACTAAACGCTCATGTCACGCATCACCCTTCAATAAATGTAATTCCTCTTAATTTTTATGTAATGAAAGAAAGTACTTAACAAATAAATTTTAATATTTATTTTGCATCAATTCTTTGAAATTTTCATTCTCCTCGATTCAACTATCATTTAATTCAAAAAAATCTACCGAGTAAGTTTACTCGGATTATTAATAGCATAATAGATACATTGGTAAAGAAGGAAACGAAAAATATTATTCGGCGAAAGATAATATTTATCGAGTAAGTATAATTGATCAGATACGGAGTCAATTTAAGAAACAACATTAGATTTTAGAAAAATCAAAGATTGGAAAATAGCAATGAAAGTTTAGTATGGTGACGTGGCATGCCACATCATCTTTCTAGTGATTTGAAATCTTATATGGGCAAACATGAGTGCCCTTGCTGATAAGTACTAAAAATACATCAACTGACTTTGCTTACTAATTATTCCCTCCTCCAAAAATTATTTGTCCTTATTTCTAAAAATCGTCGTCTCAAAATATTTGTCAAATTAAGATTTCAACAAAAAATTTCATTCGTTTTTCCCATTTTACCATAGGAATAATTGTAAAGAACACAAAGATCTCTTTTATTGATTAATATTATACTTGTTCAAATACCAATGAAGATTAAATAAGGATAAAATAGTGAATAATCCATCTACATTAATGATTTCTTAAGGGATTACAATCTGAGTTATTATCTCTTTTATTTGCCATAATTAGTGTTTCAAGCGTCAAAATTTTTAATTGTTGTCACAAACTACCCTGTTTGAATTTCGAAATCTGAAATACGACAAAAAAAGTGGGAAGAGGCAGTGTCTTGTTTAGTCATCAACCACCATGTCCGTGAGTACCTTTCTGAGGTAGTGTCTTTTAAACCAGGCAAAGTAACAGAGCCTACCCTTCCCATATCAGTTAGTCGTATTAACCTCTATATTCATTACATCACCTACCAGATACACAAAATATCTACAAACAAGTTGGGCTATTTGATACTACAATATATTTAAGAATATGTATATCCTTTATATGCCTATCAGCGATCTTTACGCAATTCGCCACTTGTCAAATAACACTCTTATCCTGTGGTCAGAAAAGGAAACTCTCCAGTGTCTCGTCGTACGTACACAAATTACGATGGATAACACACCACCCCGTAACATCGGTAGCGCACGCAGAACTCTCATTCCGCCGTCGCCGGGTGCATCGGAAGAGGTACTTCATAGATGTTTAGCTGATTTAAATAATACAGTCAAGGAGGCCCGAGAACTTCTGCAAAGGATTAAGGAGGACTCCGGCGCAGATGGACTGACGAAGCTGCTCCTTCAAGAATCCCCACTGCCAAAGCTCTTCCAACTGTCGTTAGAGCCCGCACCACCAATAGGGCCCGCAGAGCTCATTGTTATCTCGGACAATACAACTACTGAAAATGCCTCGGGGGCTGGTGAAAGCTCCAGTATTAACCGCTAGGGTATTGCCTGCTGTTTTAAGTTTGTGCGATGTCCCTGTCAGGGCGCTCTATGTTTTATTTCGCGTTTGGTACGTAGGTAGTTCGGTTGTTTGGTTTTGTTTGTTGTTCTGATGTGAACCTACTTTTTTTTCGTCGTGGAGATTTTCGGCATGGCTTAGTTGGATGTTTTGCGTTGCTTGTACTTGTTCAATGAAATTTTATGGCATTATTGTTGTATTACCGTCGTCTCCACTATCATTCATGTACGGAGTTTAGACTAGTGTTACCCAATACATCTAACCAATGCGTGCTATCTCTAAAAACGAGCCCATCCTGGGTCGGATGTTCGTGACCGTTATTATCATCCAACGACACTGTACGTGTGCGACAAATTGCTTTAGGTTAGCGTATGTACCCGTCTACATATTGTGTACGTATGAAATTGAGGTATTAGGCCAAAATAAGGTAAAATACAAGTACTAATAAGGCCATGGACCTATACCTGATCAAGACAATAGTATACTAAACCGTAACTAGGGTAAAATTTTCACCCAAAGACCACTTTTGTCACTAGTATTTAGTTTGAAGCCACTTTCTTTTATTGGTCATACATGAGATGCAACTTTTTGAAACTTCAATCTTTGTGGGATGAATTTGAACTACTTGCCTAAATTATGAAATGTCTACTTCAATCTGTAAGGGCTGAACAGTCGTTGGATCTAGGAGCGGGCGTAGTTGCTCGTTGCCCGATGACTTGTAAGATAAGTCTAGTCTCGACAACTGGACTCGTATCACCGTAACAATATGTGGCGTATGTTTGGGAACACAGTCAATCCCCACTTGCTGAGTGCTGACGCAAGCAGTCGGAAAGTGGTGTGATGCATTGACTATAATGATACCTCGCATGCTTCCTAGCCATAATGATGCACAACCGTTTCATGCCTGAACCTCATCCCTTTCTGACTATAAATAGTGACTTTATGACATTGGAAAATCACAACTATTCTCGTGAAAACAAACCACTTCTTCAGCAACTTCCTCATGCTAACGAGAAGCTTTTGTCTCCCAAAAAAATGTTCGCCCTTGATCATGATTTGATATTCCCAGAAAACCTTCGTTGCTCTGAACGGACGACACTTAAGAGAATTATAGGAGGAAGTTCATCTGCAGTTATCTTCTTTTCTCTCTTCATTCATGCGGGAATGAATGAAGTCCCCCGAGTCATGAAGTTTTATCGGGATTCTAATGATGTCCTTCGGGATGTCTTCATTATTTCACTTGCAGTGATTACGGTGCGCTCAGCTTCTAAAGCATCAGTTGCTGTGATATTCTTCTTGTCATGTGGGGTTGCTTCTTTGCCTCTTTTGCAGACGAGGGTTGAAGCCGGCTTGTGTCATTCCTCTTCATGGCAGGCAAGTAGAAGTAGTCCTAGGTCGTGAGCGGATTAACGAATCACCAACTTTTTGCTCCGCCTACGGTTCTTTTATGTTGTCTGTTGGTTTGCTGGTACAGTGTTGTCGGGTTTGCAATGCCTCGTCGACCGTTGGCTATGGGATACCCGGGGGAAGAGGCTCCCATATGGGAGGTTTCAACCTCAAGCCTTCATGCTCTAGGTTCCCAGCTCAAGCCATCACTCCGGTTTGTCCAGCTGAGGTTGAAGCAGATGGTCAAACTTCACCGCTAGTCATCTAGTTTCTATTCAAGTTCAACGGATGAGATGTGGGAAGGTCAGACGTGTATTCAGGTGCTTCCGGAATCCCTTGCTTTCGAAAAACGCGGACGAGTACAATATTCCACCTAGAATAACCCAAATATTATTTAAGAAGATAAACTTAATTAATCTACTCGTATTAGATTACTAGTGTCTACGAACGTGTGTCGCACGTTAGCACCTTGTATTGTTGAATAATCAAATCTATATTTTAACATTAAAAACGGCATAAATTCCATCAACATATCTATGCAGAAAATACACGTAATCATCTTTTTCATATTAACGTGTCTGATTTTATTTACCCTTTATTTGTATCTCTTCTCTTAGTCCATCCTTCTCCTATTAATGATTTCACTATTATTTAGATGCAAACTACGTCAAAAAAAGTATGAGAACTCACTCAAAGGAACAATAAAATTAAGAAAGAGATTAGAGGTTCGGTCATACGCTGACATGGGAAAACCTAAAGCTCTACAAAACTTTGTGTTAAATGTTGTTGAATCGTCTCCAGTGCTAGCAATAGCACTATTTTATATAGAATGTTAAAGTAAATCTAATTACTAAAAAATAATGGTGGAGGGCGAACCTGAAGGCACAAAGAAGATCTAGTGTAGTGTGCGGGGAACAGCCAAATGATTTTCAATGTATAAATAAATTTAAACTAAAAGTGGCAACTCTTCGCAAATGATGGTGGAGACCCTTTGGCTGAGAGCAACGATTGAGTACATGCTGTAGAGGTGTACTTTCTTTTTTCTTTTCTGAAGTAGAGTATTGTTAAATTTTAGAAGGGTGTTATGGTAATCTAACTTTTCCTTTTTTAAGGACATGCTTTTATAGTAACTAGTTTTAGTGTGCGTGCCTTGCACGTGTATTCCACGAAATAAGAATAACTAAAGTTTAATTAAAGAGAAAGAATAATGTGTTACAGAAATTGACATCCACATATATGCAACAATCAATTAAGTCGGAACAAATGTATATAAAGATTGATGTGTCAATGAAGCTTCTATATAAGAGGTGTTCAAACTTCAACATGCCGTTTTCTATGCAAAATTAGCATGATTTTGAAATTCACGAACATGCAAGACACAATGGTCTAAATAGTTAAAACCTTAACTTGACTATCATAATAAAGGAACGATCTGCTTTTGCCTCAGTTATTGTATTCGGTGTAATAATATACATTTGAGTACTATTACATTAGGATTGCACGAAGTATGTTGTTGTTGTAATAGTATATCTTTTGAACTCGAAAAAATAAATAATTAAGTTAAGTAAAAATTAGATGTAATTCTATATAATAGGATATGCTGTATATTACGTAATCAATACTTTTTTTATATTTAGTTAAGTAATAATATATCTTTGTGTCCTTTCAGTTTCTCTATTATGATCAATACTTTTTTTTGTTACATTATTATACGCCCTGATAGTGCAACATATCAAGAGTAAATCATGATCGACTGTCACTTAATCACCAGCATTGCGATGCCTTTCTAAATAAAATAAATCTGTTTGAAAAAACTACAATAGTAAAGGTCAATCATTGTACATATTTAGACGGGACATTACTCACTCTTAGAAAGTAACATTAGAGTTTAATTTAGAAGCGATTGATTTATCAAAAGATGGTATCAAGTATATGTATGACACAATGGCATTGTTATCCTTCTAACTTCCTCAGCCATTGAATTACTAATATATTAATATTTATCTTTAGTTTACTGGTATTGCAACAATTAAATGAGAATAATTGAAAACTATATGTTGGGGGGGGGGGGATAAAAATTGAAAAGCACATGAACATATATAATATCACGCAAGAAAAGGAGAGATCCAGTAAAAAAATCATTACCAAGTCCAATTCAATTCCTATATGAGGTAGATCCAATTCAATTCCAATATGAGGTAGATTCTCAAATAACACAAGTATTTCTAATATAGATTTTTTTTCCTTCTTGAAATATTGTTGAACCCCAAAACTTACCCTTTCTCTAAGAAAAGATAAGTTTCGGGTATATTTCAACAAAATGGGACTCCAAAGGGTTTCTTTGGAGTCGCCACCTAATTTAAGGATTATTAGGAACCTAAGTTAACTAAGGAGTGCAATTTACTCTTTATTTAAAAGAAATTAAATTAAATTCAGATATTCTTAGGTAAGTGGTTCTATTAAATTCGAAAGAAGGTCCTTATTATGGGAGCACTTTCGAAAATCCGCTAAAAAGCGGTTAATCCAGCAATTTTCACGAATTCTACTTAAAGATAATTAATTTAAGAAGATAAAATTGAGTATGACAATACTTGAACAAAACTTACAATTAATTGAATGAATAATGAGATAAGGGTTGATTGATTGATTAAATAAATAAGGGCTAAGTAAATAAATTAATAAATAATTAAATAAAAATAATAATTGATTAATTAATTAATTAGATAAATAAATAAATAGATAAATATCTTAATTAGATAAATGAATATTAATATGATTCCAATTAGATAAGGGGTGAATAATAATAATTGACTAGTTAAATAAATATAATTTGATTAAATAAATAAATGATTAATTAGAATTAATTAATTAAATAAATAAAATAGAATAAATAAATGAAATAATAAATAAATACCACTTAAATAACTTTGTAGATAAATGAATAAATAAGTAAATAAATAATTATAATTGATTAGGTAGATAAATGATTAATTAAAATTAAACAGATAAATTAATAATAAATGCCACTTAATTAATTTAATTAATGAATAAATAAATAAATTTAATAAATGGATAAATAATTGACTAAATATAAATAATGAGTAAATAGGTACAATTTTAATTTTATTTCTTTTGCACTCGAAAATCAACTAAAGGTTTCTACTATCTTAAATTAACCGGCGAGTCCCAAAGAGACGGGATATGCAATTTATAAACAACCAAAACAATAAGATAACAATTCAGTTAAAGCGACTAATCTACCAGGCTTCTAATCATTCAAAGTCCTAAAATATGCTTTCTAAAAGGGGACGGGAGAGAAGGAGTTTTAGAATGTAGAACCCGGAATAGCGAACTTAATGCGAGCCCTATATTTCACAAGGCTTTTCATTTATTCATTTCCCTTTTTTTTATCTTACATTTTCGGGGATATCAAGTCCCGAAAATGCGGAGCGATTCAAGTAACTTCTCAAATGCAAGTCGTCCCCTATTTGCGAGTTTAGCAACTCAAACTCGACCCCAATGCAACTCCGATGCCAATGAGTCATCCCACTTGGTGAGTTTAGACCCAACTCATCCAAGGTTCGTGCCAAGAATAAAGGAGAAATGGATTAGCATATATGAAGAAAAGCTTCAACGTTTGCAAGAAGCAGACAAAACAAATTGTGATCAATTAATCTAATGAGGATCAAACTATGTAATGTGTACAGAACATAAATGAAATGTAATATACAGTACTTGTTAAGGTTACTACAGCGGGATAACAATCTGCTTTTACGATCCAATTCATTAAATTTATTTATGGTCTTAAATGTCACTTATTGTAAGCTAACATTATCAAGGCAGTGAAGACAATGAGAAAGCTAAAATTATATAGTCCAAACTATCAGTAGATGCAATGAACAAATCAATTTAGACAAAGTGACAAACCAAAGGCTCAATTTTTAATTACATGCCAAACAACTACTAAATTAGCAATCCAAAATTAAGTTCAAACACATGAGTTCATTAAATAACTCCCTAAAACTTGTGCTTTCTCCATCACTAAAAAACATCAGCTGAGGACAAAGTTCACAAAGTAGATCTCTACTAACAAGGTTTTCAATAAAGCATATTCCATTGGACATTGAAACAGTCATAAATTCCAGTTGCAACAAGATCTCATATGAAGAACGATCCATACTAATGAAATAGCAAGCTCTTAACAGAATATAACTAAAGTTTTTAACAAATGATTCAATTACCTCAGAATCCTAGGACAGATTCCCAACAACATCAAAATTCTGCTATATTTTTTTTTAAGTTTACGGCTAAAAAACAAAGCAACTCCTGACATGAGTTCTAACAGAAAGAGGAAAGGTCAAAATTCCATGACCAAATTTAATCTCAATTATTAACGATTTAAGACAACCTTTAAGGGAAAATAATTCAGTTATGAAGTAAAGGTTGAACTTTTACTTTGAAAATGACTCTTTTAAATATGAGAGAACTCCAATAGTTAACAGGATTCTTTAAGCTAAACTACGGGGTGAATCTTTATAATTCTTGGCTTTACACATAGTTGCCAACTGATTATTGCATCTCATAATAACTAGAAGCACCAGGATTTAAATTATCAATAGGAAGGCAAGATAAAACTTTACTTGAAACTTTAAAAGAGAAAACTGTAAGCTCATTCCTTGACAAAAGACTAAACTTACACCAACTAAGCAAAGCTATTAGCCCACATACACAAGCTATTACACACAAGCTTATACCCACTCACCTGCACTCCCTCACAAACTCCTACAAACCTGAGACTACAGCCTCTTGACTACTGCCCATAATTCACACACACCAAACTCAGGTACAACACTCAATACCTGAACAAACTCACACTCACTTGCTGCCTAATCCCTGGACCTACACCTGGCCACAAAACTTCTACTGCCTGAACCACTTGCAGGCACTCTAAACTACTCCCTCACTGCCTAAACTACTTCCAAGCTCCTGCACACACACTTCAACTCATTTCAACTTCCAAGAACAAACCTTCAACCTGGACCCTTTACCTGAGCTTCTGAGCTATCCAAGAACCTGCCAGGCCCCTAGACATCCTCCATAACAAACCTGAAACAGAACCAGCCACTCCTACTCATCTATAGCAAACACAGACCTCCAGAAAACAACCCTGGAACCCCTGCATTACCTGAATTCCTCTACTGCAAGAGATAACAAAAGCAACTCCCAGACCCCCTCTCAAACTACCCAGAAACAAACAAGGACCACCCTGGAAAACCTGGACAGGCACCCACCAAAACTCCCTCCAGAACTCCACAGGAAAACTCCCTAAGCAGCTGCAGCCATCCCTGAAACCAACAAACCCTTCACCAACTGCAACAACCCTCTACTGCAGACCTTACACCTTTCAACAAACACCTGGGAACAATTCTTAAACTTCCTAGCATTCTGAGACTACAAGAACCACTCCAAAACAGAAAACAATTAAATTACGACCAAGCTAACAAGTTCTCAAACAGTTATTATACCTCAAAATAGAATTTATACTAAACAAAATATTGAAGGAGTTAACTTGGAATCGAGCAGGATCAAGTACTTCTCATAACAAAAATGATACTAGGAGCTCATCAAGAGATGCATAACTGCTACACTTTATACTTGGATCTCAATAGCTCTAATCATTCACATGTTTCTGCATTTCACATCAGATAATAACACAAGCTACCTATACACATACATATTTAATCATAAACCAAGGAAAAATGTAAAGGAAATTGAATTGAGGCTGAACTTATTACCTCTTGTAGTGCAGTGAACAAGGGCGAGGGTTCAAAAATAACGACTCGAACTGTGAAGAAGCGATACGTCGACTCGAACTTTAAACCTTGTCTCAATTTCCCCAATAAAAATGAAACTATGTGTGTAATATTCTTAAAAAAAGCTGATCCCAATCTTCTACAAATGCTGCCGTTTTGTGTTATATGAAAATTTTTCAGAACCCCTTAAACCTTACAGAAATGCTAAATATATAGGAGAATTTAGGGTTTACCTTGGATGAAAACGTCTGAATTACCCTCCTTTCCTTTTGATCAATTTCTTGTGAGATAAGGGCAAAAGAGGTAAAAACTACACCTCTCTCATCTTTACCTCCCAAAAATCGATCAAGGGCTCATATTAATCGAGAATTCAAACGAACGGACAAGATTGAAGATCCGTTGGGAATAAGTTAAAAACTTCCGTAATGACACAGCTGGAACAGTGTTACTCGTCCAGCGAGGACCTGTACGGAGAAGATGATCAGCTGGCCAGGTTTTGTCACGGGTCGAAAGGCTTGAGAATCGGGTCGCGGGGTTGGGTTGCGGATTTGGGAGCTGAAAGGGAACTGATATATGTATAATGTATTATATGTTATATATTGCTTGCATGGGTAGGCTGGGATTGCATGGGCTTGCACATTTAGCCCCCTTTTTAAGTCAAATTGAATTAAGATAGGGATGTTGCACGGGTAGGAAAATCTCTAGTACTTTGAACGAAATTAACCTTCTTTTGAAATTAGTTAATTTACTTTAATTAAATTTGATTAATTTGAACTCAATTCAAATAATTTTAATTATCTAAATCGAATTTTAATTTTATTTTCATAATTGATTCTCATTTAAATAATTTAGCCGCTAATTAAATCTTGGGACGAAATTGGGTGTCAACAAATATAACATACAATCATTCAACAGACATCTGGATATATTACTTAGTAGATATAGTTTGTAGATAATGTTTTTTTTCTTTTCCGTTAAAAGGTCTTTTCGATTTAGTGTTAAATTTTATTTTGAAGTATACACAATGACCAAGTATTTTATCTAAACCAAACTTAATCAAACAAATAAGAAATGTGCATATACACAAACTAAAAGGGCAGCATAAATAAATTATATAAAATAAATTCGTGTTGACAATTTTACCTTTAGAAAAATAGATTTTGAGGGGCGCGTTGCACGTGTAATCATGTCATAAATCCTCTTTAATATAATTTTTTTATTTCTCATCTAGATACGGTGTTGCTGCGTAAATCAAAAGTAAAAGTTATTCTTGAAAGTAGCAATATGAAAAACCATAGTTGAGAGTGGTAACAAGGAAATCAATATCAACCAATAATTTCTAACGAGAGAAACATAACTTACTCCATATGTTCCAAATTATTTTCGCAGTTTACTTATAATTTTTTCTAAAAAGAATAAGAAACTTCTGTATATATTTAGAAAATAATTGACTATTGCACATAAATTAGAACGAAAATACTTATTGATTATCATCATTTTAATAGAGTAATTGTGTAGGATGAATCTATATTTAGAAAGTCAAAAGTTAACGAAAAACACCAAAGTTAGCAAATAAGCACTGTCCAGTATAATGGAATGTAGATAATAAATCCGTAATAAATTACCTTGGTTGAAAATCACCAAACGGTTTTTCCATAGGTAAGAGTAATTAAATCGGAGATAAGATTCCTGTACGAAATATAGCTTTGACGAGAAAAACAGTCATGAATAGATATATGAAAGGTACAAGCAGTATTAACGGGCAATTCAATAATAGAAACATAAAAGAAATAAACCCAAAAACAAAAATAGACTGTGAATTTACATAAAAAAGAATTAATAGGATCATGCATCAAAAAATTATGAGGAAGTAAAACTAATTACGAAGCTCCTGATAGCTAGAGAGGCAAGATACGTTCATAAAGTATTTTGTCGATTTAGAGTTGTCATGACATTGTAACTTCTAGAATATTCAATTGTATAAGAATTCAAGTTGGAATGGTTATTATACTATACGGTTAACGTTCTATATAAAGTAGATATGTGTCTTTAGGTTTAGTGATAGATTAGTACTCCACAATGACTTGCCGAAATTAATATAGTATAGTTGACGTCAAATTAAAGTCACTAAATATTAAGATTAAAATTTTGGAGAAAATAAATATAGTAAATAAAATATAAAAAAGTAGTAAATGACGATTTTGTCTACTATAGAATTTTTTAATGAAGGGCAAAAAGTTCAATCAACATTAGTTTCTCGGCACGTGCGTTGCACGTGTATGCCGAATTATATAGTATACAATTATGTAACATAATATCATGTTTATTAGTTATAATGAAGACAAAATAATTATACATGAAAGTATAAATTACAAATTTTTGTGAATGTTTAATTTGAACCATTGTATAGTTAGTCGAGGTTAAAATGTTTGGACGTTTGAATCTAAGGAAATGGAAAATAGGATTATGCATCAGCTTTCTCCGTTCACAAGCAAGGCTACTGCTGCCTCACTTCCAGCATGATGGGCATTTTTCAAAATTTCAATCAAATAAAGCAGGCTATGTATCGATTAATATACAATTTCACATCTATAATACAAAAGCAAACGATTATAAGAATTACACCACCTATTTAGGATCCAATGAAATGATTGTTAGCGCCACTGAAAGCAACGTATTATACTTACGAGTTTACTACCTGCTTCTACCATACATTTCTCGACATTTTCCTAAGAGCGCCTTTGGAATCAAAGCTTTAGATTATATTAAATAAACAATATGTAAATTGAACTGATACATACTCATCAAATATATTTATTTGACTATCATTGCTTCGAAAATTTTAAAACAACCAACGTCTAGTAGTTAACTTTATTTTAAAACATAAATGCCCGAATCTTTGAGTTTGCATATTGTCATTTACACACCGTCAACATTTACAATTTCTCTCAATGGGTTAAGTCAAGCCAACAACATATCTTATTTTTAAATTTCACCGATGACCTATTCTATAACGTCCCCTTCAGTTCATGGCTTCAAGATTTACATGTTTTGCATGTAAGTCCTATTTCGCCTACTTATTGCGAGAACTCCCAATTTTATACTATATGTTTATTGTTATTATATCTGCTTTTAAAATACAGCCCCTGTTGCCTAACATTCATTCAGTTCTTTACATAAAAATAAACACACAGAAGAGATAACAAATCTTTGGGCCTAGATTGAATCGTTGCATACACACGTGACAACAAAACTTTAACGGAAAATACAAGATGAGGAAAAATATTTTCCCAATGGGATAAATGACTAGAGCTTAGCAAAGTTGCCACAAGTCCAGACACCTCCAATGAACAACATCCACACTGCATCAACAGCTAACAATAATGCCAAGCTAGGCCAAACAAGAACAATCACTAGCAAAACACCAAGGCCCGCTTTAAAGTTTAAACATAAAGCTTTGATCCGTAAACTCAAAGTTTATACTTAAACCACGTCCCTATTACTCTAATATTATTTTTTTGGTCTTCAATTTCTATGTAGTTAAAGAAAACTTCAGATCTAGCTCTTTGTTTTTATGAGCGAGTGTATTTTTTTTTGTACAACGGTGTCTCAAGAAGTGAGAAAAAACTCTTATAAAAGCGAAAAAGTGGAGTGAAAAATTAGGGATAAAGCTATCTCCATTGCTGTAGTGAATGTGAGACATTGACTTTTACACTGTTCACATGTAAACGGTCTTGGGAGTGCAATAGGAAGACACACGCGTCCCATGCGTTGTCGACACGGGTCCCATGCATTGTCGACAGTCCTTAAGAAGAGAAGAGGTCAAGAGCCGTGCCTGGTGACCAATCTTCCGACGAACAGCCTCTAATGACAAGAGGAATATCACAACAAACGCTGTGTTAGAAAATGAGCGCATCATAATAAGTGCACATGCCACGAAGAAGACATTCCGACGACTGTCAGTATGATCACAATCAAGTGTAATGACCCCGGGTACGCAAACCATATCAATATAGTAACAATGAGGTGGTGGAATGAGAGTGACTAAATGTACTATATACTCAGTGTTATGAAATACCATACAAAACGAATAGAACAACAGTTCTTGGATCATGGAGCCAGGATCTAAGGCGAACTGTTTAAAGAAGAATCAAGATTACTTTCTTATAAGAGGAGTTTATGAGAACGGAAATATATGTTTTCTGATGGAAACTTGAGATCAACTACTGGTGAGAAGCCTCTTTTATATGCGGAAGATCATAAGGAAGGAGCACAAAGCGGTCTAGGAGTAATTATAGCCAGGAATACAAACCGATTCAGCGCAGTAAACGAAGAAATATAGTAAAGGTGCCTAGAACGGAGTTATATTCATCGCACCCTGCACGTTTTACGTAATATACATATTGGAGGCCCAAGGGCTAAATTGGCACTGTCGAGTAAGAGTGACGTGCCGTTCTAATCTTGGTTGATTCATTTCTTTCTTGTCCACTATATCGAATCTTTACCCCCAACTATCTTAATCAACATAAGTAAAGACATCGCCCATCCACGTCACAAAAAAATGAGAGATTTTTAAAGCTACAGTAGTACGAGTAATAATATTTGATGAAACAATCGAAATAAAAGCTATATTGTTAGTAAAATTATACTACTGTTGTTTATGTCAAATTCGAACTACCAATGCAGCTCCAACTACCAAGAACTACCTAGACATGCAGTCCAATTTACCGTACACCAACTTACAATGAATTTAATTACTCATGGAGTATATTTTAAGATTTAAATAAGAAATAAGAATAATTTACTAAAAGTGACCGATACGTAGCCGTTTAAGAAACTCACATGACGGTTTATTTTTTCCATTGACGGTTGATTAATTTCTCTTTTCTCCTTATTATAACTGTATTTTCAATTATAAAGCGGTTAAGCAGTAAACAACATGTCACTACAAGAGGGGGTAAATTAAGAAAATGACATACATGATAAAAATATGAGAGGGAGTTGCAGTCTATTGCACGAGAAAATACGTTTCACTAATCATTTATAATCTGCAATGTTTGTTCAACTAAATTGGGGTTTACTTTACTTTATATTGGGCTATTAACACTGATGAAAAATTGTGCTAAGCAATATAGCATACATGGCTCGTTTAATTCGTATTGTATTGAATGTTACGTTGTTCCATGAAACAACATGGAATCGTGTTCATTCTTTCAATTGATTAGATACTCTATTTAATTTGTCAAATTAAAACTATCATTATAAACAGCGAATAACGACGAAAAAAATCCTTAACTCAAATCGCAATAGCATTTAACCATCATATTAAAACGCCTAACCTAAACATTGGAGGTTGCCACAGTAGACGCTGCACCCACACAATATATTAAGTTACTCCTTCGATCACGCGCACCCACGTGTCAACACATTCAGTGTGGCTGCCAACTCACTTTACATTTAGATTTTGTGTTGAACGATATCTGTCCAAAGAATAAACATAGGTGGATCTATTGTTGGTGCAATAGATGCATGCACACATTGCATGCGACTGCAAATCCTCGAAACTACAAACCCTAATGCGCTTTAAATAAGTGTCTAAGTCCTAGCCCTGATGATGCAATTAACATTTCACCGCTGAAAATTCATCTGCCACGGCCAATTGCACCCATCGGCCATCTGGCCGTCACGTCAACATGAATGTTTAAATCACAGACCAAATCAATACAGCTTTTTTAGATTATGTGCAGCGGACCTTGTGATGAACAATGGGGATAGCTTGCGTCCGACCATAACTGATAACCCTAGGAACATAGCTTTTCTTGAGTTGTATCAGTGCCCTTGAACGTGCAGCATCACTAGGACAAGTGCATGCTCTTGCCCAATCTTTATGTTGTAAGCCTGCAAAGAACATCAAGTACAGTGGCCATATATTGAACTGAACCAACCGATATGGAGCAGTCAATAATCCCATCTAAGGGGTGACGGAAAACACAGGAAAAGATTCTTGTTTATCTGCAAAAAAAAAAAAAAAGAAAAAGAAAAAGTAAAGAGAATGATCTTTCCACACAATACATAATGACATTGAAGATCATTAAAGATCACAAATTTGATAGATTGAGTCATGATTTACACTCTTCATTGCCTCTTGAAAGTTCGAAAGTCTTATACTGTAGCAATAGTACTTAATTACTTCTGTCGGTTAATTAAAAAAATAATACATTATCATCCTTCCATCAATTAAACCGACAATTCCACACATTCAATGTGGCAGCAAGCTCACTTAAAAGTATAATCCAACACACATGTTTAATTTTGTGCTGAACGATATCCATGCAATGAGTTAACCTTCCAAGTGCAAACGACATTTCTTAAATGTCCATTAACTACAGTGAACAATGAAAATGATATAAGTCTCTTCCGCATTAGTTTATAAATTAAATTAATTTCCTATATGTACCCTTCGTCATCTAAGACTATGTAAGTTAGGTATGTACCCTTCGTCATCATCAACACGTTCTAAATGCATGTGACCATCGTAATACTCCATTCAACATTAAGAAATGAAAAATACGTTTTCTGTTGTAAATCCATGTATTTGTGTTAATGTGGATGACCACTACTCACCACTAACTTATGATTTACTACCCCGCTTTCTGCTACTTAATTCCTCATTTAGTCACCTCTTAATTCTTGTAACCTTTGGGATGACTTGTAACTTCCTATGTATTGGTGTCCTATAAATAGAGGACACTTTGTCATGGAAGACACACTTGAAATAATACAAGTTCTTCCTTCTCCTCTCATATATTTTGTCTTGTTCTTGCACTACTTTACTACTCCATTAGTTTTACAACATTTTCTTTCTTTTATCATCTCTTCCGCCTGAATTAATTCCCAATTAGCGTCCATCGTATGCAATTCAGTGGCGTATGCAGGATTTTTTGTTAGTGGAGTCAGAATCTAGCTTAAAAAAAATTGACATAGGCTACCACTAAAGGGGTTTGAACTCGGGACTATAAAGTTGAAATATATGTGCCTACACCAACTCACATTCTAACGCATTTATTCTACTGGTGTCATTCTTTATTTTTATAAGCAATTCTCTTTTGTTCTTTATTATTATATTTTATTTTTTTTTAAAAAAAAATTAATCCAGTGGTGTCGGATGACTCGGGCTTTCGTCCCTTCGCCTATAGACGGCGGCTTGGCTTTCGTCCCTTCACCTAGGTTGGGGCGAAAACTCCAAAATCCAAAACGTTCTCTCTAGCTCGAAGAATTTGTTTGATTCTCCCGGTGATTAAGAGGTGCATCCGCCCCTGATGCAATTAAGTGACAGCAGTGCTATACGAAGGCTAATAATGATCTTAATTTTAATTCGACCACATCAAGGATCAAGCGAACAACTTGAGATTAGAATCTTCCATTAGTATGCTTTGTACATTTCCCGTGTCGTGTAATGAGTGTAATTGTAATCCTTGCAACTGATCGAATGCTTGTTCTTTTTTTTAATTGATAGATTATTGAATTCGGGGAAACTATCATCCATTTTAACAAGGGAACCTCATTTACTCCCTATTATTTGACCATCGCATACATATATAGCATATATCTAGTGGAAGTTCTTGTTGTGTTTGGCTGTAGCGTAATTTGTGAATTAGTTCGACAAACATCATAAAACATACTCCCACCGGTCCATATTATTTGAGTGTTGGACTATTTTCATACATACAAAGGCATCCACCCTTTAGCATTAATTAAATACTTAGGTCGTTTACTAAATTAGCAATTCTCTCTCTCAAATTTAATCATAGAATAAAACAGTTACTCTGAACCAGGAAGAATAAAGGCAACAAAAATCAAATAAAGTGGGATAAAAGGAATACAATATAGCAAAAACGCTGTACCGAACAACGCAACACATAAGAGTACAATACAACATGATACATTATGATACTACTTTACTCAAACGCCCAAGCATATAAGCGTACAAACGCCATAAGGAGACTAACTCAGAGTCTACCTTTATCGTCCAAACGTCTTCATCTTGACTAATCTATGTATATGAAGCAAACAAAAGTCTTATGTATTGATTGACCTTCGCTTTCATCAATATAAAAGGTCCATGGCATATATTAAGAATACAAAACTGTTCATAACAGATGTTCTTAAGAAACTAAAAAGTCTAAGCATACTGTATTGTGATCACTTTGTCACTGCGTTCTTCATCTGCATCTCATGGAATTTGTACAGGCGCATCTATACTCGATCCCAAAGGTGGCACAGGTGCAGGAGTATCATAGGAACCGCTGGAGTTTCTTTTGTTGCTTCGTAAGAGCAAAAGTGCACTGTAACTAGTGGACATGCCACGAAAAAGATATTCCGAAGAAAATCCTTATGTGCCATAACACAAGTCAACAAAATGATTACCTGCACACATTTTCCGCGTATAAATTTCATCAGATAACAAATGAGTTCTTCATGACAATCAGATGGAAATTTCAGCATCCTCTGAAGCGGCGGACTAAAGAAGCTCCGAATAAGTGAGCATGGAAGAGGAAGAAATCATCAGAATAAATCGATTAGAGAGCGAGTGTACAATAATGCATCTAAAGCGTATACAAATTGAAGCACATGCAACAGTAATTTATAGGGTTTTCTTGTCAGATCGAGTGAATCTTGGGTTTTGGTTTGGTTAATATGTACACCGAATGGATGTAATAGAAATCGACTAAATCAGAAAAGAAAAAACGAATTGATAACAGCGAAAGGTCGGTCAAATGCAATTTAGTTTCTGAAATGAAATATTCCTCTGTAAGAGTGAATGTGACAAAACGAAGGGGAGAATAGATATGCATCGATACTACCTTTTTAATGAATAGATAAATATAATTGGCCACACCATTCTTGGCCCAAATGTCCCAAATGGGGGTAATATAGTAATTTCACACGCTTTTTAATAAATTCGTTAATTTTGTTCCATTTATACCATTAATCAGATTTTAGGTTAATTTTTTGAATTTGTTTAACTCTGTCTCATGTTATTAATTATGTTTTACATTTTCAAAACACTTTCACAACTAACCATGCATTTGTTTGTTTCCCATAAAGTATTTAATTAGGTTGGTAGAAAAACAAAATGCATACGGAATACATATGAAATACAATCAAATATATACGAAAATACTCCATTTTTGTGTATTTACTACAAAATTTTATATGGTTATAGATTAATTTCACCTTTTTTTTTTTTTTTTTTTTTTTTTTTGTAATTCATTAACCTCACTCTCTAGCTTCCTATGTATATTCCTAAGCTCCTGATACAAAATGTTTTGGCTAACTGGTGATCCTTGCAATGCTTGTGCAACAACGTTCTTCTTTGGAGTCCTATCGATTGTAATGCTTATAAAAGGTAGTTGATTAGGATTAGAAGTGGATTCGTAATTTGACTTTGGAAACTATTTATAGGGCTTTATTTTGTTTAGCCGTATTATTGTTGGTCTTTATGAATTCTAACCAACCATTCCCTAGCCTTTTCTTCCCTTTATTTATAACCAAGCACATATCATGTACATCATTACCAGATAGCACACGAGCAGGAACTGATTCATCAGGCAAAAAAGGGAGTACATATTTTGGAAAAATCTATTAACATGAAAAATCACAAAATAAAATACAAGAAACTATGGATATTTTTAAAAAATTAAAAAGATAAGCAAAAAACCTTACAAAATCATCCGTAGTTACATATGATTTGGTTAACCTCGCAAGAAAGGTCTTCTTACCAACAGTGTTTATAAAGGTTCCAGGTCCAAAATACTTAAGATTGGTTGCATCAACCTCCATTTTTTGTGGGTTAAAAGTTAGTATGAAAATATTCAGATTTCTTACTAAGGAAGTACAACCTTTGGGTCTCTTTAAATAAGGAAAGGCGAAGGAGGTGATGGTTAGGGTTTTGGTTAGTTGTATAGTTTGTTATAACAAATGATAAAGTTTGTGGAAGAGCAGATGATGCTATTCCAGCAAAATGGTCATAAGTTACATATTAGGTTGTTGGGGTATAGGGTTCGAGTCTAGTTTGGCACAATTTAGGTCTTTCTTTTTGGCATACAATCATTGGTTAGTTGTATAGTTTGTTATAAAATATGATAAAGTTTGTGAAAGAGCAGATGATGCTATTCCAGCAAAATGGTCATAAGTTACATATTAGGATGCTGGGGTATAGGGTTCGAGTCTAGTTTGGAACAATCTAGGTCTTTCTTTTTGGCATACAAGCATTGGCCAGATGATGCTATTACAGCAAAATGGTCATAAGTTACATATCAGGATGTTGGGGTATAGGGTTCGAGTCTAGTTTGGCACAATTTAGGTCTTTCTTTTTGGCATACAAGCATTGGCCAGATGATGCTATTCCAGCAAAATGGTCATAAGTTACATATTAGGATGTTGGGGTATAGGGTTCGATTCTAGTTTGGCACAATTTAGGTCTATTTTGTGGGCCAAATTTAGGTCTATTAGGAGGTTGGGGTATAGGGTTCGAGTCTAGTTTGGCACAATTTAGGTCTATTTAGGTCTATTTTGTAGGCCCAATTTAGGTCTATTAGGAGGTTGGGGTATAGGGTTCGAGTCTAGTTTGGCACAATTTAGGTCTATTTTGTGGGCCCAATTTAGGTCTATTAGCTTGTGAAGTATATAAATAGGAATTCTAATACAATATTGTAGTATTTTTATATACTTTAATTGGGTATAATTACTTAGTATGTGTAGTAGTAATATAGATAAGCAACAACGTCGTATATCACCGTGTTCCTTTTTTATAACATTCAATTATACCAAGACAGTATAATTAGTACTACATTATCGATTGTTTTAAACAGTATAATTAGTACTACATTATCGATTGTTTTAAATAAAAAGTAGTCGTGCTTAAAATTAATGTATTATGCAATTATACCCAGACAGTATAATTAGTACTACATTATCGATTGTTTTAAACAGTATAATTAGTACTACATTATCGATTGTTTTAAACAGTATAATTAGTACTACATTATCGATTGTTTTAAATAAAAAGTAGTCGTGCTTAAAATTAATGTATTATGCAATTATACCCAGACAGTATAATTAGTACTACATTATCGATTGTTTTAAACAGTATAATTAGTACTACATTATCGATTGTTTTAAATAAAAAGTAGTCGTGCTTAAAATTAATGTATTGTCTTGGTAGAGCGCTCTACCAAGACACAATATCTACCAAGACAATACATTAATTTTATTGAAAGAGAGTTGATTAATCCTTATAAACACTGCAACGTTTCACAAAATTTTCGATGTGGGACAAAGATTCTAGATAAATAATCCCAGTTTTTGTTGTATAGTTTGTAATAAAATAGTTTGGACATACAAGCTTTGAACTAGGATTTAAGTTAAGTAACTCTAACATTGGATACATCAATTCATACTATTTAAGTTGCAAAAATTTATCATGAAAAAGTCATCATTCTATGAATGAAACTTACATAAGTGGATTTTCATTAAGTTTCATTACAAAAAGAATGTAAATAAATTAAGAAGGATTCTATGTCAAAACCAACCAAAAAAAAAAGCACAAACTTATATTATATCTAATTAAATCGTCAAGTCTTCAATGTCATCGTTTAGATCGAAAGCTACCAAGTGGTGATGTTGGAGCACCACCTTGCTGCAACGTGAAAAAAAAAATTAATTAGTGTAAAATAAGCCATAGTTAAAACAAATATTCAATGAACTATAGTGAATATGCAAGTAAATGTTACCTCATTTCCTTCATCTTGCCCGTTAATACCTTGACTGCCTTGACTGCCACTACCACCAGCCCTACCACCACCTCTACCTCCACCTCTACTACTTCTACCACCAACTCTACTACCCCTACCACCACCTCTGCTACTCACACCTCCTCTACCACCACTTTGTGAACTACTAAAATATGTTTCAAGTCGTCCTCTATACCGGCTCAACCGTGGACGTCCTCGTGAACGAATGTATCGAGGGTTATGTAAAATAGTTGCATCACCCTCACCCACACTTAGAGGGTCAACGTAAACATCAACCTAATTCAACTCTTCCAACGGGACAAATTGCTCGATATTTTCATCATTCCAATTTGAAAGATCATGCTCAATTTTGATCATCATATACTTCATATACTTCTTCTTCACTTCACTATCCAATGCAATATCACAATTCCGTTCAAAATGCTTAAGCAAATCCTTGTACATCATGTACTCGGAATATCAACCCAAATACCCGTAGACAAATCGAAAATTTCTCTATCAATAGGACGAGGCATATCAGGATTATCTGCATCCACTGACCACACAGTTCTTAAATTATCCTCTAAAGTGACAATCCTCTTTACTAAGTCTTCTCAAAGGATCCTCAGGTTGGGAACTGAATCCATGATGTGGTTATGTAGTACATCGAACGAAGAACATGGAACGTAACCATTCCTGTAGAAAAAAGAGGGATTGACTTCAAAATTGCTAAATCCTGAACATCATCATGGTTATCCTGATTTAATTCCTCCTCTGGGGGTTTATCCCTAGCATCATGTCCTGCTTTGTAGGATGTTTCTCCACTGTGTAAATTAGTAGAAAAGTTAGGCACGATAAAAAACAATTTAGATATCCCTAGCATCATGTCCTTCTCTGTAGGATGTTTTTCCACTGTGTAAATTAGTAGAAAATTTAGGCACGATGAAAAACGATTTAGATATTTGAGACATTGGACGGTTACCTTTTTTAACTGCCACAATCAAATTTCATCAGATAACGAATAAGTTCTTCATGACCATCAGATGGAAATTTCAGCATCCTCGAGTGAATGTTAGGTGTTGGTTGGTTAATATGTACACCGAATGGACGTAATCGAAATCGAGTAAATTAGAAAAAAAACAATTGATAAACGCCGAAAGGTCGGTCAAATGCAATTTAGTTTCTGAAATAAAATATTCCTCTATGAGAGTGAATGTGACAAAACGAAGGGGGAATATATATACATCGATACTATACCTTTTTGAGGAATTTATAAGCGAGGGTGACATTGGTGTTTGTTGTTAGTTGAAGTTCGTGCTTAAGTGTTTCTATAGGGCAATTCGCCGACCCTAGTTAACCGAGACATTAATTTTATATCTACTAATTCCCATCGATCTGAGTATACTAAATCTACGAGATTATGTCTAAGCGGGTCTTTCTAATCCAAAGAGCCTAACAATATAGTAACTACGAACCAGTGCCCCATATTTCTCCCATGTTCATCAATTCCATGTTCATATATTTAGCAACATAAATAAGTATATGTTTTGGGTATATTATATATTGGTATAATGTATATAGTATATCACTAATATCTTACCAATAAGCTCATAACAAAAGCTATAACCGGTGGAGTATATTTGGGAAGATACTTCAACGCACCAATTTCATTAAAATATAATATTTAAATATCAAGAAGCTCGCAAACGCAATTTTCCCACATGTGGCCGGATTGTTTTAATCCGTATAAATATTTATGAAGCTTCATTGAATAGGTTTCCCGGGAACCTTTACATTCTTCAAGGATTTTGAATCCGTCAAGGATAAATATATTGTTTCTCAATGAGCCATATAAAAGGCTATTGCAACATTCATACGCATATCAAGTCTTTCATGCACTGCCATACATACAACATACCTGGAGGTGATTGCATCCACCAAAAGGAGAATATAGCTCCATATACTCAATGTCAGATTTTTGTGCCTCAAGTCGTACTTTATATTTAACGACTTATTATTATCAATATTTTTGCACAAAAATATCTTTGTACACCACTGGCTTTGCACCTTCAGGTGTTTGGACTATAGGTCCAAAAACTTCACGTCACTCGAGTGAAACCAATTTTTTCTTGAAGGCGGTTTTGCTATTTTTGGCCAATAATTTCATGTCTGTATTCCTAACAGACTTAAGCTCAAGATCCTCATAATCATATAATATTGAGCTTTACAATATTGCGGTGAAGCAATTGATAATATACCGCACATAAAATTATTAGATGGAAAATATTTGATTCTTGACCCTGAACCAATTATAAGGGGGAATTCGTTTGGTGGCATGTCGCGCACAAGTGCTGCTTTATGGATATACCATATTTTATACCTGATTTAGGTAGCATTGTTCTTATATGCATGGCTTAGCGATTGGAGGCTTTCAATATATGAATCTGCTAAACTTGCTTGCCAACATTATCAAGATAACTTATCTTGATTGCATAATCTGGAAATATGCTCATAATAAGATTTATTTGAGCAAATACTTAACCTCGCAAGTACTATTGCGGATTTGTAATAAAACGCACATTTGACTTTATCATAGATGCATCTATTTATAATAATTATATGGTCCACATGGCAGGTGAACGGGCACATATTCACCTTTTATACATTCCAGAAGTGCGGGGATCCTGATCCCAAATTTAGTTGGTCGAATAATTTATTTATCTCCAGAACAAGCAGCACAAAGAGAATTCTTGAAGAATCCTGATTCTTCAGCATATACCCATGCGAATTCTCATTTATATACTTTGTGCATCATATTTGAACCGGGATGGTCAAACCGGTCATGCCAACTTATAAATTTATCCATCTAGTAAACTTCTAGTTTACTGTAGCATGGGCATTGGAACAATAAACTAAAAGTTTATTGTGGCATGCACATATAATTTTACCACACTTATATTTTGAGTAGTACATACTCGAGGAAGAGACAGGGAGCCTTTCAAGCACATATATCTCACCCGATATTCTTATATTTATATGGTACAAACTGGAGGAAGAGGCGGGTAACCCTTTATTATATACATATATCTTACCCGCTATGACTGTAGTAATTTGAAGATATTAAATCTTCCCATATTTGTAGTCTCAATATGATAGCAATTTCGAAAAATATATTTGAAACTTAATAAGTTTCTTTGAGACATACTACAGTAAATATTTCATCAATCTCATTCCTCCAGGTAGTAATATTTTGGCTCTTCCGGAGCACTCAAATAGCTTTGTACTACCATATATTATATTACACCAACCATATGGTGAATATCTCCTTTCAAGGAGAAAATCATATTATTTTTCTCATGGTAAAATCATTATATGCAAGATCAATTTCTTGCTTCACTTGCTCTTATGTAATTCATAATAATACATAATTATGGCGTACGTTCTGTACGAGAGCAATGACCATTTATGCCACAATAAATAATAGAATTATTATAATCGAACCTTTTCTAGAGGTGAGGTGTGGTACTTTATCAACTACACATGAGCACGTCCATATTCATCTTTCTCAAACCTCTTCTGGAGGCGAGTTTTGTTATTTTATCACATATTGCCACATTCACTTCGGTGAATGGTCTATATTCATAATTTTTTTTAATGAATTGTCTCATTCACTGCAAGGAATGGACCATAATCATTTGGACTTGCCTCATGCTCATATGATAAATTGAGGGCATTATTATATTTACCGTTTGAACGGTTACTTTTTGAGACCCTTATTGTTCTCTTATTTATTTTACAATAATGACTATTTTTTTCATCCCTTGCCACATCCGCATCCATGGTTTCTATCATGGTAATTGTTTTATTGTCTTTTAGACATAAAATTATTTTTCCTCTTTCAGACATAAAATATTGTGTCTTCTTTCAGACATAAAGATATTTTGCCTTCTTTCAGGCATATTATGTATTGCTACTACATTAAAATCTGAAAATGGAGCATTATGTTGGGCTCCCACATTCACCATATGGAATGGAGCTTGTATTGCTCCCACATTCATCTTAAGGAATGGAGCATATATTGCTCCCACATTCACCTCTATGAATGGAGCCTATTTAATGGACGGGCTTCATGATTTTTATCAAAAATACTTTATCTTTTTGATAATGCTTTAGTTTGCCTCAATCATCATTATGCCATAAATATCTTATTATTGCAAAAGCGTGTTACGCCATAATGCATTGAGAGTTGAATATGATGTCTTACCCTTAACTAAGGGCATATTAGGCCAAAGTGTGTACATATGATGCGAGTTTGAAGTACAATACTCAAAGGTACTCATGCTTCGTGTAATTGAAATATAGTACTATAATGATGTATCAATGATATAACACTAATATATCGGGTAAAGATCATAAAGAATAAGCATTATTTCTCCGGTCTCCACTTACCAAGAATATAAAAATTTATACCCAACTATAAATCAAAGAAGCATTCTTTAAAGTTACCATATTTGTTTCATTCCATATACCCATGTGAGAATAAATTATTAAGCATACTACATAATCCATGTTTGCTCTCACAAGCAGTTTACCTTGAAACATGAGTAGAACTGATCTATAATATCATGTTGTTAGGCCATGCATCCTTAAATTGTTGTGAAAGGATAGCTACAAAATCAACCAAACAATAGAAGAAAGACAAAAGTTGTTGTCAGTGAAAAGTTTTCACAATTTAAAGTGGTATAAAACAAAATGAAAATAGGGTACTATTAATTTTGAGATTAACAAAAAACATAATATGAAGGAATTTAGAAACAAAAAAAAACTTATCTTGTGTTAGCAACCAGAACGTTGGCTTCTATCAATTGCATCATAATTTGCTTTTCATTTCTTCTAAATCGTATAATAAAATAGAGACTCGTGCTGATAACGTGTTGTAAAACTAATAGTAAAGTAGTGCAAGAACAAGACAAAATATATGAGAGGAGAAGGAAGAACTTGTATTATTCTCAAAGTGTTTCGAGTGTCTTCCATAGAGCCAAATGTGCTCTATTTATATGATACAAATACATAGGTTACAAATCAACCCAAAGGTTTATAAGAATTAAGTAGTGACTTAATAAGGAATTAGTGGTCACTTAGTGGGGAGGAATTAAGTAGGATAAAGTGGGGTAGTAAATCATAAGTTAGTGGTGAGTAGTGGTCGTCCACACAAATAAATAAATTTACAACAGCTAATACTATTAATAAATCCATAATTAGTTGTACCGGCAAATTATAAAAATTAAGGAACGTATGCATTAAATGTAATTGAAAATTTAAATAAATTCAGCATTTATGACACTGGACCATTTCGTGCTCCAACCTTTTCTCATTCCTCGTATTAATAGTGAACTCATAAGCAGGAAAGATCACACATTTCTTCAGAAAAGTTTCCTTCTCCTTAGATAATTTGTGATTGTAAAAATGTCACGACCCAAAATCTGGATCCGTGATGGCACCTAAACGATATTGCCTAGGCGAACCAACAGAAACAAAAATGCGGAAATAAACTGAAAGAAGAGAAACATGATGAAATATATATATATAGAAAATTGGAGTCCAAAAGAAGGTAGACACCCCTGTCTACTATACCCAACAAACACCAATGGAGCATCTATAGAGTGACTCAATCGAAATAAAATACAACAGAAGTGAAGTGGAGTCTATCTCTATACAACACTGGCGGTACGCCACCGTGGACTGTACGGTTGGCTCACCTCAACAAAATAATACAGCAGCCTCGAACGGTCGCTACTGTCTCGATGGCTATCTAGAAGAAGTACCTGCACATGTGGCAGAGTAAGTTATGAGCCGAAGCCCAGTAAGATCACTGACAGGCCCGCTAAATCACCCTTGCGGGACAAGTCGCAAACATGCATCGCAAGCAACTAAGCACGTCGTTTCTACGTAAATAAATAGCGCAGTCGCACATATTCACAATATAATTATCCAAGTATATATAATTATATATATATATATATCCATACGTATGTACCTATGTACATACAGATAGCATATGTCACATACACATTAAGTAAGCCAGTAGTCTCAGAATATCATACACAAGTCAAAGAGGATTATGCCCACCCAACGTAAGGCCTAGATCAATCAAACAGTGGTTTGGAGGTCCAATCTCTACTCCCACGCCGACTAACCTAAACCTACGGTAGGCTAGCAACACCGCCAACGGACGTAGGCAACAATACATTCATCACTCAATATCAGCACGCACCCTGTGCGGCTCCGTCTATAGGCCATAACGCCATTGTCAACATAAACAACATACCAGTGACCCGTAGTCACTGTCTCAATCATAAGGAGGTAGACCAATGACCCGTAGTCATTGTCTCATCTCATCTATATACGACCACACCACACCCCCTGTCAAGTGTGTCGTGTCTCAACAATCTAGTGACCACACCACACCCCCTGTCAAGTGTGTCACATCTCAAATATCTAGTGACCACACCACACCCCCTGTCAAGTGTGTCACATCTCAATAATCAAGTGTCCACACCACACCCCCTGTCAAGTGTGACACATCTCATAGTATAGGCGACACCACGCCCCCTGTCAAGTGTCCCTCTAACAATATTAATATCCACGACATTAATAGCAATAACAAAAATAATAACAGAAATATTAATAACGATAATATTACACAGTCACTGTAACCAAGATTGGTTAGGCTAGCTCAATGTAAAGCGGAGGTTAACCCGACGACGGTTTGGAGGTACAATCCCTACTCCCGTGTCGTCTAACCAAAGGTTACGAGGAGTCAGCACTACACAACCCGTCATGATAACCATACAAGTACCAAATTCGTACATAAGCCGGCAGAAACCTCGGCAAGACATAATCAATGATATGCCGGCAACATCCTCGGCCATATCCCCAGGTCCTTGCTATCTAATCATGACATAGCAAGCAATCCCACAATATAAGTCATCGCTATCTCAATGTAGCGTCTAGACCGGCACATACCTCGGTCAACTCATGTACTCACTATTTATGATCAAATAATAGTAAGCAATCCCACAATATAATTAATCGCTATCTCAATATAGCGTCTAGACCGGCACATATCTCGGTCAACTCATGTCTTTACTATTCATATTTAATTAATAGTAATATACCTAGCCAATGCTAGTCAATTCATATTTAACACATAGCCCTAAGCTAATCACATAAGAATACCCGAAGCGTACTAGCATGCTGGACGTATCCACAAGCAAAGTAGAGGTCAAGTCTCACTTACCTCGAATTCCGGTTCAAAGCTAGGAAGCAAATCTCCTTTCATGCTCTTCTTGTCCTCGGGGAACTTTCCTCTAAGTCTATCAAGACAATATAGCACTCATTAGTGCTCAATTATAAGCAATTAAGCTTCTAAGCATTTTAGGGTAAAATTACCAAAATACCCTCGGGTGGGACCGAGCCCAAAATTAATAAAATATACATTTCCGGACTCCCCACACTTCCATGAGTCCAAATATGCAATTAGATTTCTCATACGAGCCTTGCTCGTTGATTTTCCCCAAATCATAAAATTTAGGATTCTAACTCATTTCCTATGAATCAAGCTTTGATTCTCATGATATATGATAAGAAATGAGTTATGGAGGCTTACCTTATGATTATACACGTTTTGAACCTTCAAAAATCGCCTCCAAATCGCCTCCTTTGAATAAAAATTCGGTTTCCCGAAATCTGTCCCGAAATGACCCCTTTTATAGCAGTTTTTACCACTGTAACAACCTCTGTTCCAATAATCATAACTTTTGATAGGAATGTCCAAATGACCTGAAACCGGTGCCATTAGAACCAAATCATGTTTTGAGTTTTTCCTAATTCCTTACGGATTGGCCGGAAAAATGCCATATTTCCGGCTGCTCGCAACAGAAACAGTAGCAGAAAACAGCAGAAAAATCCGAACTGTTTTGGGTCCAAACGGGACCCTACGAAGCTCGGAATGACCCCAAATTTTGCACAAAAGTCATAAAATACTTGTGTGACATGCTCGTCAAGACGGAACTCAATTCGGACCTCCAGAACTTAAAAAGTGGGTCCCACGGCAAAGGTTCAATTTTCGACTTTCGCCAAAATAGCGAAATTTAACCAAACGACCTCGGAATCCAATTCCGAAAGTTGCTACAAGTCACAAATGACTATACGAACCTAACGGAACTTTTGGATCTCTCATCGGAGCTCATTTGCTCAAATCGAGCTCGGAAACCTCTTTTAACTCTTTTAAACTTCCGAAACGGGGACTTTATCAAAAGTCCTATCAAACGAGGTCCGTTTTCAATTTTGAAGGTTGCTACATATCATAAATGACGAGACGGACCTAACGGTGCGCTCGGATTTTCCATCAGGGTTCGTTTACTCAAAACGACCTATCGAAACCCCAAATTCCTTTCTAGAATTTCATAAACGGATCCTTTTCTCGAAAACGTATCAAACGGACTCCGTTTCGACTCAGATTTCACAGACGGGTCATAAATGACCTAACGGAGCTTTTGGGACTGTCGACACGTAAATCGAGGTCCAGGATCCCGTAATGACTATTTGAGGGTCGTTACATTCTCCCCCACTTAGACTCTCGGCCGTCATCGGACGAGCCTAAGTCTAAGGTAGGATCCACACACTAGCTACGGAGCTGGCACGGATTTCGAGGACCCCTCGATACCACCCGAAATCAATAAAACTTAAAAATGCAAATTCAGGCTTAGAAACTACAAGGATTTCATACCTGAATCATCGAACAAGCGCGGATGCCTCTCACGCATCTCGGACTCAAGCTCCCAAGTGGCCTCGGTAATGGAGTGATGCCCCCACTGAACTCTCACAAGCGGGATCACCTTCGATCTCATCTTACGGACCTCTCTAGCCACAATAGCAATAGGCTCCTCCGAATAAGCTAAGTCGCCATCTACCTCCACGGAAGCCATATCGATCACATGAGACAGATCGTGAACAAACTTCCGGAGCATGGACACATAGAACACCGGATGAACAGACAGAGAGGGAGGCAAAGCCAGTCTATAAGCAACGGCGCCAACGCGCTCCAATATCTCAAAAGGCCCAAATGAACCTAGGACTGAGCTTGCTTTTCTTCCCAAATTTCATAACACCCTTCATGGGCGACACTCTGAGGAATACCCGGTCCCCAACCATGAACTCAAGATCTCTCCGCCTCCAATCTGCATACGATATCTGCCGGCTCTGAGCCGTGCGGAGTCGATCCTGAATAACCCGGACCTTATCTAAGGTCTGCTGCACCAAATCGGGCCCCAACACCTGGACCTCACCAGACTCGAACCAACCGATAGGTGAGCGACATCTCCGACCATACAATGCCTCAAATGGAGCCATCTGGATAGAAGCCTGATAGCTATTATTATACGCAAACTCTACTAGCGGCAAATGGCTATCCCAATGGCCTCCAAAATCAATAGCACACGCCCTCAACATATCCTCGAGGATCTGAATGGTCCGCTCAGACTGGCCATCAGTCTGCGGGTGAAATGCAGTGCTGAGATCGACCCGAGTACCCAGCTCTCTCCGAAAAGATCTCCAAAACTGAGCTGTGAACTGAGCACCTCGGTCAGAAATGATAGAAATAGGAGCACCATGCAATCTCACAATCTGCTCAATGAAGATACGAGCCAGACACTCCGAGGTATAAGTAGTCCTCACTGGAATGAAGTGAGCCGACTTCGTCAGTCGATCAACTACTACCCACACCGAATCATGCTTACCCACGGTCAGCGGCAAACCAACTACGAAATCCATAGTGATCTGCTCCCACTTCCACTCGGGAATGGGCATAGACTGGGTCACCCCGGCTGGCCTCCGGTGCTCATACTTCACCTGCTGGCAATTCAAACACCGAGATACATAATCAGCAACATCCCTCTTCATCCCTTTCCACCAATACAGCTCTCGAAGATCATGATACATCTTTGCAGTACCCGGATGAATGGAATATCTCGAACTGTGAGCCTCTGCCAAAATCATCTGCCTCAGCTCCACAATGGCTGGAACACAAACCCGGCCGTTAAGCCGCAAGGCACCATCATCACCAATCACGAACGAGGACACTCCCCCACTCAGGACCCTCTCCCGGAGATCTCTTAGATAAGGATCCTCGAACTGCCTTTCCCGAATCTGGGAAGCTAGATACGACTGCGACCCCACATATGCAAGCACCCGGCCTGGAACAGAATCATCAAACCGAACGCCACTAATGGACAAAACCTGCAACTCACGAGCCAACGGCCTCATATCAGCATCAAGATAGGCAAGGCTACCCATGGACTTCCTACTCAAGGCGTCGGCTACAACGCTAAATTTCCCGAAATGATAGCGAATAGAAAACATTATAATCCCTCCAAATAATTCTGGGTCCATCACGCTACCGCTGCGCCACTCTGATCCCGCCTTCAATACCGATAGCCACTGACTCGACATGGCAACCCAGTGTCGCATGACAGGATACCAATGAATCAATATCCCTAGTGACGTCAAATCCGTCGTATCTAAAACCAGCGAGTCTACTAGGGACTCTACACCGCATATAAGAACATAAGAGCTGCCAATAACCCTTATTCATACATATAAAATCTCCCGATAGATATACCATCCATTCAAGGATCATCAAATAAGGGCAAATCCAATCCTTGCCCTAATAAGGGCAAACCCAGGCGATAGATATAAATAAGCAAAACCCCGGGTTAAATAAACAACGGCACTGCGACCACAAATAGAATGCATACTTGCAATATCATCAGTAGGTGCCTCGGCACCCTGCCTAGTCATAGCATAGCCTGCACCGCTCCTCCTGAACCCTGGCATGGGCATCCTCTAAGCGCCTGGCAGCATCCACTACATTGCGATAAGTCATGCCAATCGCAACTGTGGTGACAGCAAACTGCAACAGAGGGTTAAGACCCTCAATAAATCTCAACACCCTGTCCCTCTCGAGTGCCACCATAGCTGGCGCATAACGGGACAGCTCCAAGAACCTGGTGTCATAGGCAGACACCGACATGCTTCTCCGCTGCAACCTCTAAAAATCTTCTCACACTCCTGAAGAAAATGATGGGCAGAACAAGTGGCAGATGTGCCATCAAACTGAGGAGGCCTGATCTTCATAAAAGACTCAATCCTCCAAGCTACCTCCTCGGTACCCATAACCGGAATAGGAATAGCGGAACCCGGCTGAACAACATGACCCATATCCGGAGTAGCCTCATAGGTCGGCGTACTCATAACTGGAGTGGTCGGCTGAGGTGCCGATACAGGTACTGCAGCATCCCTACTAGCGGGGGCCCGATGGCTGGCCATGCCCACTAGTCTCATATACTCCTCAAAATAAATCACAACTGCGCCCGACACGATAGTAGGCAAAGATGGAAGTGGAACAGGTGCTGATGGTGTCGCTGCAGACACCGGAGGAATAGCTGTGTCCTGCCTAACAGTTGGCGGACGACCTTTCCAGGCATTAGTAGGGGCTCGCATCTGTGCTGGTGCTGATGTACCAGCCTACGCTCCCTGAGCGGCTACCCTGGCAGAAGATGACCTCGTCTTCCTCATCTCAGCAGATACGAAGGAAAAAAAAAGGTCAGCACCCGTACACTACATCGCACGACAGAGATGAAACGAAGGGAAACATTTTCCTAACATGACCTTGTAGCCTCTCGCTCATAAGTATGGTGCACAACATACCCATAAGCAAGACTCTACTCAGACACTGCTCCATTGACTCCTAGGACTCGACTTAGAACCTAGAGCTCTGATACTAAACTGTCACGACCCAAAATCTGGATCCGTGATGGCACCTAAACGATATTGCCTAGGCGAACCAACAGAAACAAAAATGCGGAAATAAACTGAAAGAAGAGAAACATGATGAAATATATATATATATATATATATATATATATATATATATATATATATATATATATATATAAAATTGGAATCCAAAAGAAGGTAGACACCCCTGTCTACTATACCCAACAAACACCAATGGAGCATCTATAGAGTGACTCAATCGAAATAAAATACAACAGAAGTGAAGTGGAGTCTATCTCTATACAACACTGGCGGTACGCCACCGTGGACTGTACGGTTGGCTCACCTCAACAAAATAATACAACAGCCTCGAACGGTCGCTACTGTCTCGATGGCTATCTAGAAGAAGTACCTGCACATGTGGCAGAGTAAGTTATGAGCCGAAGCCCAGTAAGATCACTGACAGGCCCGCTAAATCACCCTTGCGGGACAAGTCGCAAACAAGCATAGCAAGCAACTAAGCACGTCGTTTCTACGTAAATAAATAGCGCAGTCGCACATATTCACAATATAATTATCCAAGTATATATATATATATATATATATATATATATATATATATATATATATATATATATATATATATATATATGTATATAATATATATATATCCATACCTATGTACCTATGTACATACAGATAGCATATGTCACATACACATTAAGTAAGCCAGTAGTCTCAGAATATCATACACAAGTCAAAGAGGATTATGCCCACCCAACGTAAGGCCTAGATCAATCAAACAGTGGTTTGGAGGTCCAATCTCTACTCCCACGCCGACTAACCTAAACCTACGGTAGGCTAGCAACACCGCCAACGGACGTAGGCAACAATACATTCATCACTCAATATCAGCACGCACCCTGTGCGGCTCCGTCTATAGGCCATAACGCCATTGTCAACATAAACAACATACCAGTGACCCGTAGTCACTGTCTCAATCATAAGGAGGTAGACCAATGACCCGTAGTCATTGTCTCATCTCATCTATATACGACCACACCACACCCCCTTTCAAGTGTGTCGTGTCTCAACAATCTAGTGACCACACCACACCCCCTGTCAAGTGTGTCACACCTCAAATATCTAGTGACCACACCACACCCCCTGTCAAGTGTGTCACATCTCAATAATCAAGTGTCCACACCACACCCCCTGTCAAGTGTGACACATCTCATAGTATAGGCGACACCACACCCCCTGTCAAGTGTCCCTCTAACAGTATTAATATCCACGACATTAATAGCAATAACAGAAATAATAACAGAAATATTAATAACGATAATATTACACAGTCACTGTAACCAAGATTGGTTATGCTAGCTCAATGTAAAGCGGAGGTTAACCCGACGACGGCTTGGAGGTACAATCCCTACTCCCGTGTCGTCTAACCAAAGGTTACGAGGAGTCAGCACTACACAACCCGTCATGATAACCATACAAGTACCAAATTCGTACATAAGCCGGCAGAAACCTCGGCAAGACATAATCAATGATATGCCGACAACATCCTCGGCCATATCCCCAGGTCCTTGCTATCTAATCATGACATAGCAAGCAATCCCACAATATAAGTCATCGCTATCTCAATGTAGCGTCTAGACCGGCACATACCTCGGTCAACTCATGTACTCACTATTTATGATCAAATAATAGTAAGCAATCCCACAATATAATTAATCGCTATCTCAATATAGCGTCTAGACCGGCACATACCTCGGTCAACTCATGTCTTTACTATTCATATTTAATTAATAGTAATATACCTAGCCAACGCTAGTCAATTCATATTTAACACATAGCCCTAAGCTAATCACATAAGAATATCCGAAGCGTACTAGCATGCTGGACGTATCCACAAGCAAAGTAGAGGTCAAGCCTCACTTACCTCGAATTCCGGTTCAAAGCTAGGAAGCAAATCTCCTTTCATGCTCTTCTTGTCCTCGGGGAACTTTCCTCTAAGTCTATCAAGACAATATAGCACTCATTAGTGCTCAATTATAAGCAATTAAGCTTCTAAGCATTTTAGGGTAAAATTACCAAAATACCCTCGGGTGGGACCGAGCCCAAAATTAATAAAATATACATTTCCGGACTCCCCACACTCCCGTGAGTCCAAATATGCAATTAGATTTCTCATACGAGCCTTGCTCGTTGATTTTCCCCAAATCTTAAAATTTAGGATTCTGACTCATTTCCTATGAATCAAGCTTTGATTCTCATGATATATGATATGAAATGAGTTATGGATGCTTACCTTATGATTATACACGTTTTGAACCTTCCAAAATCGCCTCCAAATCGCCTCCTTTGAATAAAAATTCGGTTTCCCAAAATCTGTCCCGAAATGACCCCTTTTATAGCAGTTTTTATCATTGTAACAGCCTCTGTTCCAATAATCATAACTTTTGATAGGTATATCCAAATGACCTGAAAGCGATGCCATTAGAACCATAACTCAAAGGGCTACAACTTTCATGTTTTGAGTTTTTCCTAATTCCTTACGGATTGGCCGTAAAAATGCCATATTTCCAGCTGCTCGCAACAGAAACAGTAGCAGAAAAATCCGAACTGTTTTTGGTCCAAACGGGACCCTACGAAGCTCGGAATGACCCCAAATTTTGCACACAAGTCATAAAATACTTGTGTGACATGCTCGTCAAGACGGAACTCAATTCGGACCTCCAGAACTCAAAAAGTGGGTCCCACGGCAAAGGTTCAATTTTTGACTTTCGCCAAAATAGCGAAATTTAACCAAACGACATCGGAATCCAATTCCGAAAGTTGCTACAAGTCACAAATGACTATACGAACCTAACGGAACTTTCGGATCTCTCATCGGAGCTCATTTGCTCAAATCGAGCTCGGAAACCTCTTTTAACTCTTTTAAACTTCCGAAACGGGGACTTTATCAAAAGTCCTATCAAACGAGGTCCGTTTTCAATTTTGAAGGTTGCTACATATCATAAATGACGAGACGGACCTAACGGTGTGCTTGGATTTTCCATCGGGGTTCGTTTACTCAAAACGACCTATCGAAACCCCATATTCCTTTTCGGAATTTCATAAACGGATCCTTTTCTCGAAAACCTATCAAACGGACTCCGTTTCGACTCAGATTTCACAGACGGGTCATAAATGACCTAATGGAGCTTTTGGAACTGTCGACATGCAAATCGAGGTCCCGGATCCCGTAACGACTATTTGAGGGTCATTACAAAAAACTTCTTTATGATAGCCTCTCCTTATTCCGAATGGATAGTGTAGGTGGATTCATTGGGAGAAAACTATTCTTCTGTTGCCCTTTTTTCTGTCTACACTCATATGGAAAGGTAAATGTCCCCCGAGTCACGAAGTTTGATCGGGATTTTACCTATGGTCTTCAGAGCAGCTTCATTGTGCCATGCGTACTGATTAGGGTGTACCCATATTCTACAGCAACGGGTACTGTGATATTCCTCTTGTCATGTTTAATCAACGAATTTTACCCCAAGTGGTGGCTAAGATGTCTCCGAGCTTTGGGCCACACAGTCATGGCTTGTGCATTGTGGTTTTCTTCAACTGCACCGGGTACCTTGTGTGTCGGTGTCTTCTTAAACTCTTTATCTAACGGAAGAAGAGACCAACACTTTTGTGCTTGAATATCTGTGGAGCTGTGTAATCCAGCTCGACCATTTGAGGTGGAAGCGGATGGTGAACCTGTATTGCAGAGCTCGGGAACTAATAGTTCTTATGGCTTTCTTTGGACCTAGCGAACGAGATAGGGCAAGGCTGGGTCTATACTCAGGTGCTTCAGAAGTCCTACGATGCCAGCGTCTGTATGGAACTTGATCCACGCTCAATCTTACACCATTAATGGTGAAGGGCGGTCGTCAAAGTATAATACCCGATGTGAGTCGGGGTCGATTTCCCAAAGGAACTAGCACGTCAAGTGAGAGAGTCGCAAATAGATATTCAAATGAGGTTTAGTATTGAGTCCTAGAAGTATGATTTGTCTGATGAAAATTATGATTAATTCTAAAGTGTAAGCAATTAAACGAGTAAGTTGTTCGATATTACGAGACTAGAGGTGCAACCAACTAATAGTGATTTCCAACCAACGGGTGTCTTTACTTCACTTTCCCAACACAAGTATAATTATGGTCGAGCATTCCAATCGTGATCTCTAGAATCCTTCCGGCCTAGGAGAGATCTTTCACAACCCGCTTGTCAAAGCGTTAGTTGAATGCCTGAAGCACTACTCAATGACTCGAGGAAAGGAGACCTCTTCCGAGCGTAACTCCTTTTAGATGAGTTAGTCTATATGAATAGCCTATCAACTCAAATCCTTGCCAACTCCACTACTCTACACTAGTTAATCTCTTCCGAGTCTTTAACTAACAATGTAGACAAGAAATCCCAAATATCATGGATTTTGGGATTTTGATGTTATTGTAATGGGGAGCTGGATAATTGTTACTTGTGTTATAGTTAGTGAAATATAACAACACCCATTAATTTTCTATCACAATAGCATAATTGCACCCCTAGTTATGAGTTTAGCTACTCATAACTAGGGTTTGAATTATAGTAATAAAGATGTAATGAGAAGATGAAATCATGTTGGACATAAGTTTGAATTGATATATGGAATCAAGATTCAAAGTTACAAGATTAGAAGCTTACAAAATGATGTTAAGTCTCTACTTGGCTCCCAGAATCGCCTCAAACTCAATACAAAACGTAATAATGGAGTGTCTGTTCAAAACCTAGCTTAAGCTATTTATGCAAGCAGGAAGAATTTGCAGAGCACAGTGGAGTAGGCGGCCAGCCTACTTTAGTAGGTGGTCCGCCCCTTTTTTGGTCACTCCCTGTATTTTCTTTCCGCCCCTTTTTTTGGTCACCGCCTGTCAAGAGTAGCGGTCCGCCTCTTTTTAATCATTCTCTGGATTGTCAATAGGCGCCCCGCCTGTTTAAGTAGGCAGTCCGCCTCTTTTTTCATCACTCTCTGGATTTTCTGTAGGCGCCCCGCCTCTGCAAAACAGGCGGGTCGCCTCTTCCTGGCTTCAATTTATCCAACTCTCTCTTGATGTCCTTTCTTTCACATTTTGGCTCGAATTCTTGCTCTCTAGCTTCAATCTTCAATTAGTATCCTTGTGAATTCATTATAACTTGAAACTAAGCGATTCACGACATTAATAACACAAAATGTAGCTTTTGGATTCAAAAACGTAAGTTTAGCGTAGTCTTTAAGTTGGTATTTTACCAACCTATCAGAACTTTCATGACAAATATAATGAGGAAGTATAACAAGTGGCTTCTTGCATGAAATGACTAATACAAGTGGCAAATGAAGTCTTTCCTTCGTTTAATTCGTATTATATTGAATGTTACTTTGTTCCATGAAACAACATGGAATCGTGTTCATTCTTTCAACTGATTAGATACTCTATTTAATTTGTCAAATTAAAACTATCATTATAAACAGCGAATAACGACGAAAAAAATCCTTAACTCAAATCGCAATAGCATTTAACCATCGCATTAAAACATCTAACCTAAACATTGGAGGTTGCCACAGTAGACGCTGCACCCACCCAATATATTAAGTTACTCCTTCGATCACGCGCACCCATGTGTCAACACATTCAGTGTGGCTGCCACTCACTTTAAAGTTAGATTTTGCGTTGAACGATATCTGTCCAAAGAATAAACATAGGTGGATCTATTGTTGGTGCAATAGATGCATGCACACATTGCATGCGACTGCAATTCCTCGAAACTACAAACCCTAATGCGCTTTAAATAAGTGTCTAAGTCCTAGCCCTGATGATGCAATTAATATTTCACCGCTGAAAATTCATCTGCCACGGCCAATTGCACCCATCGGCCATCTGGCCGTCACGTCAACATGAATGTTTAAATCACAGACCAAATCAATACAGCTTTTTTAGATTATGTGCAGCGGACCTTGTGATGAACAATGGGGATAGCTTGCGTCCGACCCTAACTGATAACCTTAGGAACATAGCTTTTCTTGAGTTGTATCAGTGCCCTTGAACGTGCAGCATCACTAGGACAAGTGCATGCTCTTGCCCAATATTTATGCTGTAAGCCTGAAAAGAACATCAAGTACAGTGGCCATATATTGCACTGAACCAACCGATATGGAGCAGTCAATAATCCCATCTAAGGGGTGACGGAAAATACAGGAAAAGATTCTTGTTTATCTGCAAAAAAAAAAGAAAAAGTAAAGTGAATGATCTTTCCACACAATACATAATGACATGGAAGATCATTAAAGATCACAGATTTGATAGATTGAGTCATGATTTACACTCTTCATTGCCTCTTGAAAGTTCGAAAGTCTTATACTGTAGCAATAGTACTTAATTACTTCTGTCGGTTAATTAAAAAAATGATACATTATCATCCTTCCATCAATTCCACCGACAATTCCACACATTCAATGTGGCAGCAAGCTCACTTAAAAGTATAATCCAACGCACATGTTTAATTTTGTGCTGACCGATATCCATGCAATCAGTTAACCTTCCAAGTGCAAACGACATTTCTTAAATGTCCATTAACTACAGTGAACAATGAAAATAATATTAATCTCTTCCGCATTAGTTTATAAATTAAATTAATTTCCTATATGTACCCTTCGTCATCTAAGACTATGTAAGTTAGGTATGTACCCTTCGTCATCATCAATACGTTCTAAATGCATGTGACCATCGTAATACTCCATTCAACATTAAGAAATGAAAAATATGTTTTCTGTTGTAAATCCATTTATTTGTGTTAATGTGGATGACCACTACTCACCACTAACTTATGATTTACTACCCCGCTTTCTCCTACTTAATTCCTCATTTAGTCACCTCTTAATTCTTGTAACCTTTGGGATGACTTGTCACTTCCTATGTATTGGTGTCCTATAAATAGAGGACACTTTGTCATGGAAGACACACTTGAAATAATACAAGTTCTTCCTTCTCCTCTCATATATTTTGTCTTGTTCTTGCACTACTTTACTACTCCATTAGTTTTACAACATTTTCTTTCTTTTATCATCTCTTCCGCCTGAGTTAATTCCCAATTAGCGTCCATCGTATGCAATTCAGTGGCGTATGCAGGATTTTTTGTTAGTGGAGTCAGAATCTAGCTTAAAAAAAAATTGACATAGGCTACCACTAAAGGGGTTTGAACTCGGGACTATAAAGTTGAAATATATGTGCTTACACCAACTCACATTCTAACGCTTTTATTTTACTGGTGTCATTTTTTATTTTTATAAGCAATTCTCTTTTGTTCTTTATTATTATATTTTATTTTTAAAAAAAAAATTAATCCAGTGGTGTCGGATGAGCCCGGTGATTAAGAGGTGCATCCGCCCCTGATGCAATTAAGTGACAGCAGTGCTATACGAAGGCTAATTAATGATCTTAATTTTAATTCGACCACATCAAGGATCAAGCGAACAACTTGAGATTAGAATCTTCCATTAGTATGCTTTGTACATTTCCCGTGTCGTGTAATGAGTGTAATTGTAATCCTTGCAACTGATCGAATGCTTGTTCTTTTTTTTAATTGATAAATTATTGAATTCGGGAACTATCATTCATTTTAACAAGGGAACCTCATTTACTCCCTATTCTTTGACCATCGCATACATATATAGTATATATCTAGTGGAAGTTCTTGTTGTGTTTGGCCGTAGCGTAATTTGTGAATTAGTTCGACAAACATCATAAAACATACTCCCACCGGTCCATATTATTTGAGTGTTGGACTGTTTTCATACATACAAAGGCATCCACCCTTTAGCATTAATTAAATACTTAGGTCGTTTACTAAATTAGCAATTCTCTCTCTCAAATTTAATCATAGAATAAAACAGTTACTCTGAACCAGGAAGAATAAAGGCAACAAAAATCAAATAAAGTGGGATAAAAGGAATACAATATAGCAAAAACGCTGTACCGAACAACGCAACACATAAGAGTACAATACAAGATGATACATTATGATACTACTTTACTCAAACGCCCAAGCATATAAGCGTACAAACGCCATAAGGAGACTAACTCAGAGTCTACCTTTGTCGTCCAAACGTCTTCATCTTGACTAATCTATGTATATGAAGCAAACAAAAGTCTTATGTATTGATTGACCTCCGCTTTCATCAATATAAAAGGTCCATGGCATATATTAAGAATACAAAACTGTTCATAACAGATGTTCTTAAGAAACTAAAAAGTATAAGCATACTGTATTGTGATCATTTTGTCATTGCGTTCTTCATCTGCATCTCATGGAATTTGTACAGGCGCATCTATACTCGATCCCAAAGGTGGCACAGGTGCAGGAGTATCATAGGAATCGCTGGAGTTTCTTTCGTTGCTTCTGCTGAAGCTGACCCTCGTTTCGAAGGGCGACCTTGGCCATGTTTTACAGTCTGATAAATGCTACTAGGCATAGTCTTGGACAAAGGTGTATCAAAGCCTGGTGGTATTTCTATACCAGTGTTTTCTCCCATGTTGGTACAAAAGATGGTGGAAAAATGAAACAAAGACCTTTCAATGTCTGAAAAAGGACCATCAGGTAGCTCAACATCATGGTCTTTGTACTGTATATTCACATCATATGTTCCCTCGTTTTGTTCAGCATCGTCTTCAAAATCAACCCAAATACTCATAGACAAATCGAAGATTTCTCTATCAATAAGACGAGGCATATCAGGATTATCCCTAGCATCATGTCCTGCTGTGTAGGATGTTTCTCCACTGTGTAAATTAGTAGAAAAGTTAGGCACGATGAAAAACAATTTAGATATCCCTAGCATCATGTCCTTATTTGTAGGATGTTTCTCCACTGTGTAAATTAGTAGAAAAGTTAGGCACAATGAAAAACAATTTAGATATTTGAGACATTGGACGATTACCTTTTTAAACTGCCACAAACAAATTTCATCAGATAACGAATGAGTTCTTCATGACCATCAGATGGAAATTTCAGCATCCTCGACTGAATGTTAGGTTTTGGTTGGTTAATATGTACACCGAATGGACGTAATCGAAATCGAGTAAATTAGAAAAAAAAACAATTGATAAACGCCGAAAGGTCGGTCAAATGCAATTTAGTTTCTGAAATGAAATATTCCTCTATGAGAGTGAATGTGACAAAACGAAGGGGGAATAGATATGCATCGATACTATACTTTTTTGCGGAATTTATAAGCGAGGGTGACATTGATGTTTGTTGTTAGTTGAAGATCGTGCTTAAGTGTTTCTAGAGGGTAATTCGCCGACCCTAGTTAACTGAGACAATAATTTTATATCTACCTAGTATAGAGGAGTTATTTACATTAACTACCACATTAATATGGTACCCTAAATAAAATTACAAATATACCCATATTCTTCTAATCCTATTCATGTAATTATCTACTAATTCCCATCTATCTGAGTATACTAAATCTATGAGATTATGTCTAAGCAGGTCTTTCTAATCCTAAGAGCCTACAACAATATGTAGTACTAACTATGAACCAGTGACCCTTATTTCTCCAACGTTCATCAATTCCATGTTCATATATTTAGCAACCTAAATAAATATATGTTTTGGGTATATTATATTTTGGTATGATGTATATAGTATATCACTAATATATTCATATAACATATATTCCACAATTAACATAAATAATTATTTTATGGGTAAATCATACAGATATATTGTATATTTGTATGTACTATATACACCATATATTGGTATAATGTATATAGTATATCATTAATATATTCATATAACATATATCACACAATATATGAACATAAAGTATTGTTTTACAAGTAAATCATACGATATACTGTATATTGGTATATAGTATATTGTATATAAGTATTGTATACTTAGAGTATTACATAATACATTATACTTATATATGGACATTATACTTATATAGTAGCATATATTTTATGTATATTTTGAATAATAATGGAGAATAAATACACCAATGGAGGAAAATGCTTGGGGGTGGATTTTGCAAGCTAGATGAGAGAGATATGAAACAGGGATTCAAAACTTTGTAGGGGAAGAGACGTGCTGAAGTTTGATGAGGAAGAAAGTGTGATTAATATGAATTTAAAAGAGATATGTTTTGACGGGTACAATTCCTATTTTTAGGAGGTAAAGATTTAGTATAACTATTCTCTTTTGGGAGAGTTATTTATTATAACTAAAAAACTTAGATTTAGGAGAATATATAAAAGTGGTACTATTGAAATTAAGGTATAGAGATATGGTACAAAATTTTGAAAAATGGTATTCTTTTGAATTAATTACGTTAGTGGGTAAATGAAGAGAATAAATCTTCATAGTAGGGTTTTGGTGTTAATTTTCCCATTATTATTCTATAATTAAATGGCTAATACTATTAATAAATCCATAATTAGTTGTACCGGAAAATTATAAAAATTAAGGAACGTATGCATTAATTGTAATTGAAAATTTAAATAAATTCAGCATTTATGACGCTGGACCATTTCGTGCTCCAACCTTTTCTCATTCCTCGTATTAATAGTGAACTCATAAGCAGGAAAGATCCCACATTTATTCAGAACAGTTTCCTTCTCCTTAGATAATTTGTGATTGTAAAAACTTCTTTATGATAGCCTCTCCTTATTCCGAATGAATAGTGCAGGTGGATTCCTTTGGAGAAAACTATTCTTCTGTTGCCCTTTTTTCTGTCTACACTCATATGGAAAGGTAAATGTCCCCCGAGTCATGAAGTTTGATTGGAATTTTACCTATGGTCATCAGAGCAGCTTTATTGTGTCATGCGTACTGATTAGGGTGTACTCATATTCTACAACAACGGGTACTGTGATATTCCTCTTGTCATGTTTAGTCAACTATATTCCGGTGCTTCAGAAGTCCTACGATACCAACGTTGGTATGGAACTTTCAAGACCAATATAATGAGGAAGAATAACAAGTGGTTCTTGCATGAAATGACAAATACAAGTGGCAAATGAAGTCTTTCCTTCTTCCTTAATTTTTTTCATAAACAGCCACTGTTTTTAAATGTGACAAGAAAATTAGTTTCTTCTTCTTTTAGTTTGTGCAAAAGTTTTGAGAAAGCTTAAGCACAATAGTTTTTATCCAATTTGTTCCCGGATCCATTGATCAAAGAGTTGATAGCAAGGATTGGTCTCGGTGTGGATACATAGAGAATAAAATTTAAACACAAATAGATCTACCTAGAATTGCTTTGTCTTCCGCTGCGTGTTATGAACACAGACATGCAATCCAACAGTTGACAGATATGTAGACTAGCATTTGATGTTTATGTCTCATTAGCAGTTATAATAGAAAATAGCCATTGGCCAATATATATGATCTCTAACTGCGATTGTACGTAATTTACTAGGAATTCTATACAATTGCTACATTGAATTGCCCGCTTTGATTTTCAGATTAAACAATTACTCCATGACCACCTTGGTCATGTGTTGACTAAGAAAGACGCCTCTTCCAACATCTGATGGGTTCCAGGGTGTGAAAGAGATAAGAAGGGGAAAGTGACCCTTTTTCCGGGCTGCGCGAGAGTGCGAGCATGGGAGGCTACGCGCTTAGAAAGATAAAATGGACTAACATACTATGTACTTTATTCAACATGTGCCGAGTTGATAATGTTGGTTTATGTTCAGTTTTCTGGGCTTAGAGTGTATGTTGTCACAGAAATATTTTGGTACATACGTATTTATAGATATATAACCATAGGCGTCATCAGATGAATGACATAGATCCTACTCTATTTGTATGAGTTACTCCATTAAAGACATGATAGTGCATTAATACTAGATTAAGTAGTACCATCTCTTGTAGTTACATGTCACTAACCCAACAGTTAGTTAGTCACGTCAACTTTATCCCCTTGTCATCAAAAGAGCTAGGTCAAGCTTTCGACCATTCACCTTACTTCGTCCAAAAGCCGCCAAAGTACTTTAAGCAGCATGGAAGATAAGAGACCAAGATGCAATCGATATGCTTTAAGCAACGAGAGGAAGCTTCTTCAACAATTAAAGGCTAGCTAAGGATCATTTGCTCTCGTGACAAGAGGAATATCATAGTAACAACTGTGTTAGAAAACGAGCGCACCATAATCGCTGTGTGACTGCACATGTCATGGAGATGACATTCCAAAGAACGTCGTTAGGATCTCGATCAAGGTCAATGACTCGGGGAACTACGGACGTCTCAACATAGACAGAAGGGTGGAGAACGCAGAGAGTTGAAGCATACTTGTTTCCAGCTTTCTTATATACCGTCTGTACCGAATAAAGAAGATGTTTCAAAGATATGGAACCACGATCAAAGAAGCACATTTCGAAGAAAGGAGCAGGATCCTTTCGATGAAAAGTGAGGTTCATAGGCGAGACGATGATTTTAGAAAGAGCATTTGTGAAGGATATCTGCTGGGGTACCCCATTTATAGGCAAAAGTAGTAGCGAACGAGTAAGTATCGTGAGGAGTTAATGGCGGTCTGTGGAAATGTACAGAGAGTATAAGCGGTACAGTAAATACTTAAAATACGTAACAAAAAACCAGAAAAAATTAGGTCACGTATTTCAATTTTAAAGTAATTATAGGAGCCGGAGACTTAAAAGTCATTAAGTTAATGGGATCATGGACCCGTCGCTATGTCACGATGAAAAAATGTAATTTTATGTAGATAGAGGAAGGGCGATATGCCTTTAATAGCCTAAGCATTAATTGAGTTGGAAGGGTATATAAAATGGCGAGGTCATGTAGTCCATGCTTTGATAATCCGTAAGGGGGATTCGAATTCGATAATGCAATTCATGTGTTCAACACGTAACTATGTGAATCTCGGTTGTAAATAGGACATGGAACGATGTCAATCAAGGTTGTAAATAATCCACTTAACCGACTCAAACTATATAAGCTCATGTTAACTGATACGTGCTCATAATTGCAGAGACGAAGGTTATCTAAGTTATATTATCAAGAAGCTAACCATTATTTTGCAGGATAAGAATGAACCTTTTCTCCACCCAATGCCACTGTAAAAGAGGAAACTGTCAGATGAGATCATTTACTGCTCCATATCGTGCTCTTAGGGTTGTGGACATCCAATCAGCAGACGTGAGAGCAGCTTGGCTCGGCAGACGACGCATTGAGTAATTTAGGGTTCAGATCATAGTGCTTTTACTGCTCCATATCGTGCACTTAGGGTTGTGGACATCCAATCAGCAGACGTGAGAGCAGCTTGGCTCGGCAGACGACGCATTGAGTAATTTAGGGTTCAGATCATAGTGCTTTTGAATTACAGGGATTGCAGCCACACCCAATGTGTGGACTTGGCAACAACAACATTTAATGTATTGTCGTTTAGCCTTGCAGTTATGTTTTTGATGCATTTCATCAGTATCACAATACCACAAATGAACGAATTTTCGGCATGCCACTCTAATTTTCACAACTATCCACATTAATACTTGATGAATACACCACCACACCTTTTCATCCACCGCAATGATATTTAAAGTAACAATCAAATTAGATGTTGTAATCATAATTACAATGCAGTACAGTACATGGGACAGTCAAATTAACCATACACATTGCCTTCCAGCCCTATCAGATCTACTTTCATTAGATAGTCACTTACAGCTCTTGAGATATGATACTGTCATAATTAGGTGTTCTGATTTGCATTCATTGAATCTTTGAACCCCTCCCATGTCTTGTATTGAATGTTACTTATTACTTTTTGCGGACGTCCCACAAGCTCATCAGCACTCAATGGACAAGCCTCGCATGTCAGATCTAAACATTTAACGGAGCTGCAAGCCCTCGAAACTAGAAACCCTAACGCACAAAGTCCAACCAATAATAATACACTTTCACGATACCACTGAATATGCCTGCCATTCAACGCGCTCCGCAGGCCAATTCCTGTTTCACTCATTTGGCATGCTTATCTGCGTATTGAATGCGCACCAACCCTATGGAGAAATTTAACCCGACTTTTGACCTGAACGAGGCAAATCTTACCTCCTGCCCTATCCCTATGAAGATAGATTTTCTTGAGTTTTACTGTTGCCGTCCACTCGTAAAGCATCAACAAGACAAGTGCATGCTCTCGCCGACGTGTATACGTTGAAAATCCGGAAAGTAAATACCCTAGCCACTGTAACTGACCTTTTTTTTTTTTCTGACGTCCCTTTCTTCTTTTCATCGGCAGGTGGGTGATGCAGGCCACACCACAGTAAAGATTCCTGCAAATCCCTCAAAAAAGGAAAACGAAAGATCTTTCAATACTCAGTGACGCAATCTCACTGATGCTACTTTCTTCTTTTCATCGGCAGGTGTGCGATGCAGGCCACACCACAGTAAAGATTCCTACAAATCCCTCAGAAACGGAAACGAAAGATCTTTCAATACTCAGTAATGCAATCTCACTGACCTACTTTCTTCTTTTCACCGGCATGTGTGTGATGCAGGCCGCACCACAGTAAAGATTCCTGCAAATCCCTCAAAAAAGGAGAAGGAAAGATCTTTCAATACTATACATAATGACACGGACGAACACATAAGATAATAGATTTGTTGAATCGAGTCTCGATGGCCTATTTTGTATCTTGCATATTCGATTATATTATAATGTAGCAATATTAATTACGTCCGTCTTCTGTATCATTTCGTGCTCCATCTCCTTCTGACTATAAGACGCATAGACGCATCAATAATTTGTACTCCCTGCGTCCAAGATTATTTGACGCTTTAGTAAGATTCATTTTCACTTGTCACAAATTAGTTGTCGCAATAGCTGAAAGTGTCAACTGATTCGTGATGGAAGGACTTAAAATCAAAACAATTATAGTTATGACGTCGCCTTTTTATTGACCATTCCATGTTTAACTTGATATACGGGACATGATTTATCGAAAGTTAGAACATTGTGTAGGTATAAGTATTCTTCAATTCTTTCTTTTGTTCTAAATATAAAATACTCCCTCCGTCCCAAATTAATTATCACTTTAGGAGAAATGGTTTGTCACAAATTAGTTGTCTCTTTAGGATCTCAAGGCTAAATTTACTAGTTCTTCCCAACTATACCATTAATAGTAAAACAGAATTCCAAAAAAAAGTTAATAATCAAACATTAAATAAGGAGAACATAGTAAAATATACACCTTATATAATGGTATTCATAATATGAGTTAAAAAATTGAAGGTGACAACTAAAATGGGACGTAGGGAGTATTTATCAATAAGATTTGATGTAGTATCAGTAGGGCAACAATGTAGGATACTAGGATTAGTTAGGTGAACCTTAGAAATTTTTGTCCTTGATAATCATCCATAAATTTGAATTGTTACTAAATTAGGGAATGTTTCATTATTTTTGTGACAGACCAAAATTGAAAATGTGTCCTATAAATTGGGACGGAGGGAGTACAAGAGTAAGATCCCATCTGGTCAAGCCTAAATGTATCTTATAGGAACTAAACTGCTTTTTGAGTGTTTTGGTAACTAAAAGCACAAAGAGCTTATAAGCACGTCTGAGCTTAAAATAACCCAAAAAGAGAAGTTACGACCAACTTCTCAAAATTGTCTTATAAGCAACTTATGGCTCATATAAGCTACATATAAAAAGCTCACCCAGACCGGATATAACAACATACCTTTAGTTTTCTTTAAAATTTGTTTTAACCAAAAATTCTATTTATCATTTATATTTATCTAGTAAAACTTCTTATAATAATTTATTATCTTCAAGTTATTTTATTTCTCAACACCCGATAAAATAAACTGACAATAACCAACCCGTTGGATATAATTTTCATTTGGTTTGGTCTAAAGAACTTAAAAATCGATTATGTTGGTTTGGGTATGATTTAAATTAAAAACCTGCCAAACCAAACCATGAACACCCCTACCATCCATATTCCACTTTTGTGAAATCATATAAAATCCAACATTTTATCCAGATACCCTCCACACATATATCCTCCCACTTATTTAGGCTCGGGCTTTATCCTCTTCTTGTTCTTCTTGTCTTTCACTTAACAAAAATATAGTTGTTCCCTTTAAAATCTCAAAATATGGGCAAGGTGTATGTTGTGTTTAGGGGTAAAAAGCCGGGTATATACCTTACATGGGAGGAGTGTGCTCCAAATGTTATTGGCGTGAAGAAGAACTACTACAGATCATATAGTTCCCTAGAAAAAGCTAGAAAAGCTTACATTGAATTTCAAAAGCTCAACAAGCAAGAAGCTGAAGAAGGAGAAGGTTCGTCTAGTGGTATTATAGATGCTATTGTAATTGGCATATCAGTGGGCATGAGGATATCAAACAATTGATCTTCTATGTAATTTATGTATGAGTAATAATTAATGAACGATGTAGTTGGTTTTGGTTTGTTATAATTGTCTAGTATAAAACGTTTTACTTTCGTGACATATTTGCGATGTGGTAATTAAGTTATCATTGTGGAAATTGTAAATAATTTACCCATATATGTAACACTGGATGCATACACGAAAATAAATAAATAATTTTATATATATATATATATAATATGCGTTTAAGATAGGTAATGTTGCAGTTTTTTTGTCATTCTTCACTTTTACACTCCCCTCACAAAATCATTAAGGAGAATGGTTTATTAAACATTATACTCTACCCCTATTTATGTCTTGATTGTATTTGAATTATGAGATGAGTATATAACAACCAAGTATATATGGTTTTTGGTGATTTGTAGTCCGCTTTTAATTTCTAGAACAGAACGTACTCAAGTGGTTTTGTTAATGGAAACAAATTCGAAACAAATCCACATGCAAGCTTTTTTCACATACCTTATGGAGAGACTTTAATTTATCGCACTTGCTTTCACGGACCCCAAAAATTTCAACAGTTTGTGCTACCAAATTGCATTCAATACATTGAGCAACTTGCCAACTTGGGACACAAAAACGCGTCGTTTAATAGTCACAGTTTGGATAATAAATGACGACGACAGCTGGTTCTTTGATGCGAACAGAAGCATTTAACGAAGTAGAAAGTTGTCAATAGGCATACAACAATGGCATTTGAACATCATCTTTCAGAATAAACTTTTGTTTTATTAAGACAGACCAGAGGGACTTTCACGATTCTCATGAAAGACGTGAAACTTTGCCCAGATAGAAGAGAAAACATCTCAGCAGTGGGTACGCCGCAAGAGACAAACTATAACGAACAAACCTTATCCGCAACTGGTGTTTACATCAAGTCAATAAATACAAGACATATGTACTTACGTCTATCTATTACTTAATCATGGTTGGTTGACATGAATTTACTATATTTTAAAGTTTAATTACCTTATTTAAGTTGAGTGGTTTGGATAAAAAGCGGGTGCGGATAAGTATTCATCAACTCTAATTTAGGTGTGGGCGCGTTGGGTTTTAACGAACTTTCAGCGATAACTCATAATAACATTAATACCACGTTTACATTTTAAAAAAAAATAAAAAATAAACTGGAAATTTGATGCACGATCATGATTATTTCAGACTTATACGGCTAAGTTATGGAAAATAAATTATATAAAGATATAATTTGAACATAATTAAGTATAAATAAAGATATGAATTAAAAGGTTAAAAATAAAAAACCGATTGGAGTCGGCGATTGCGTAAGATGTAAAATGGCTATTTTAAAATGCAATGTTTATGCTCATAGTTAGGATGAAAGTGAAGGCCGGATGGAGCAAAGTGGCAACTTTCACAAATGTACAAACCCACAAATTTTGAATTACAGTAAGACTTGTAATAGAAAATAATTATTTTGAACTACTTCTTCGACTGAAAAAATACATATTTGTACATTTGTTTGAGTAGCGCAAATATCAAATTTGACTACATCTCTGATTTAATATGAAAAATGATGGCCAACATGTGAGTAGCGCGAAGTTGCATGAAATTACAAGCCCTCCACTTCACCTCTATACATTTTCGATAGATTGAATGTGCTCTAATTTTTTTAACCTGAACATCCATTGATGTTCTTTCTTCTTTCGTTGAACGTAAAGATATAACTTCACTACCTCGCCACTGTGATGACCACTATACCCGCATCATTAATTATTACTCCTATAAGATTAGGAATCTTGTAAAACTCTGCATACATAACCAATGAAGAACCACATACTTAGATTTTACGAAACATTGCCTTCTTCTTCTTTGTGGAACGCTTTTGACTCAATGCACCTCTCAAAGCAAAAATTTAGGATATGGCATACCAGCCTATCACGGCAGAAGAAGAAATAAAAACGTGATGGTTATGCTTAAACAGAAACTTAATCAGATAACCAATGAGTTCTCCATCACAAAATGTGTGGGTGGTTCTTCATCCATTGTGTGGATTGAATTAGATCCCAATAAGTGAACATGGAAGTATAAGCCAGCAACAAAATACTGTCATGGGAGAGCGGGTGAACAACAAATTATAAAACAGTATCCACGATTATATAAAACCACTGAGCAAGAAGTAACAATATTGAGATAACGGTTTTCTCTCAGCTCAAGTGAATGTTAAGACTTGAATTGGTTTTTGGGTAGTGCCTACATAATAGTTTGCCGACAGGTGACCAGGATGCAACCTGTAATTGGAAATGAGAAAGCATGAGAGTGAATGAGATAGAGCGAAGGGGGGGACAATGTATTTACACCTATATATTTAAATTTTTTTCGCGTGCACCGCATGTGATGCTTAGAATTGTAGAGTGTTCATAGATCATTGGATTTGAGGGAATGAAAATCCACATTTCAGCAACCATAAACTTGGGTATCAAGAAAAACTTAATTTGCATTGTGAATATTGTGTCCAAAGTTAATGATGCGCGTGACTACATTACTGTACATTTTAATACATGGTTCATATCTGAACTGGTCTGGTAAGCTTAATTACATCCATGCATTACTAATTTTTGTATTGCTAAACGACCTCATACTAGATGTATTTATATAATAAATTACAGGTCTACCGCTAAACTAACTAACAAAGCAACAAGTTTTATACTATTAAAATAGTACTGCTGTACACGGATTTTTATTTTTCCCCTACCGAATGAAATACAATGTTTTTAGTGGGTTGGTTATTGGAACTTAGTACTAGCCTAATACAAATAAGGTTTTTCCGCCGTATCGTGAGGATGTCAGGTTTTGGATTACTACTATGCAGCATCTACTAAATGGTGTGTAGTCGAATAGACAAACGAAAAAAAAAAACACAAAAAAGAACGAAGCGATACTGCCGAGAAACCCGTCAAATGCAATTTTCCTTTTAGAATAAGATATTATGCGAGTGCATGTGACAAAAATATACTCCGTATATATATAAATACTGCTTTTTCAAGGCAGGTATAAGTGTGTTTGTTGGGGATTAGAGTGTCAAATGGGTATACGGGTCCGGGTTCGGGTTGTAAAATTGTAACTCCGCAGGTTCCGGGTACGGGACCGGATACGGGTTTAAATTACGGGTTCTTAACGGGTCCGGCTTTTGGGTAGGAAAAAAAAACCCGTGCGGGTTCGGGTCTTAGCGGGTACGGGTTCGGGTCTTAAAAAATGGGGTTTGAGTTCGGGTTTTATTTTTTTTAATAATATTATTTTAAATACTTAAAAAAAAAAGATAAATGATAGGAAAAACTGAAAGACTTACTTTATTTAAGATACTTGAAATATTAAAGTATTGAATATTAAACTTCTAAATTTGAAAAGTGCAACATCGAAACTAGATAATGAAAATTCAAATTACAAATTTAAATATGCCTATTTCTTTGTGTAATTTCTTCCATGTCATTTTCCTCAAGCTCCGGTGTAGGTGCCATTGATAGTGCTTGATCACTTAACAGAATTTGTTCAAGGTTATCATCTTGTTCTAGCGAGTCTTCAATTCCTTGGCTTCTTCGCTCCGATCTAATCCAGTCTCATAAACAATTAGAATATCCAAAGCATTATTACCCAAAAGAGTGACGGGTATCACCTATTTGAGGTATATATCGACGTTAATAGTTGAAGTTCTATACCACTAATTTTGACGGGTCTTAACGGATACAGGTATTCGTTAAGAAAAAAAAACCCGTTCGGGTAGGGGTATTTTAAGGGGTTTACGGGTTCGGGTCTGGGTTTTTGCGGGTCCGGATGGGGTCGGGTTTTAATGAGTCCGGGTCCGGGTTTTGACGGGTAGACCCCTACCCGTTTGACACCTATACGGCTTAGACATTGCGCTTTATTTTCTCAAGACAAAAAAAAAAATTAACTTTAATTAACCACTAACGCCCATGAAGTTAGTACTCAATCGGCTCCACCATATTCTATGTTTTATCCTTCTTCTTTTTTCAGCCACGATATTTGATATAGTCAATATAAGTTTATCCTCTTTTGCCTTACATCAAGCTCTTTAGAAGGTTGAAAAATTGGGCAGCATATACACGTTTCATTACTTTTAGGTCTTGCAGCTTTTCATTGCCCACTACAAGCTTATAGAAAAGGAAAATACTCCAAGCTCGCATAGAAAAATTAAAAGTGATATAATGGTCAAGCTTTGTGAAGAAGTAGAATGATGTCAACAATTAATGAAAAAAATCGTCTCTTTGAAATATTAAGCTTTATACAACAGGTGGGTTAAAATATAAAACATCACTTACTACGCTAAAAAAAGTGGTAAAATTATCTTTATATTTGTTGTATACGGCTAAAAGAAGTAATCTGCTTCAATTTGAGACATGCAGCCAAAGCCGACAAAATGTATTCTTGCAAGCATGTAGCAAACCGCAAAATAAATTAGCAATAGCATGACTAATATGAAAACTACCATATATTAAGATAGAAACAAAGAAAAAAGAAAGAAAAACTCATAACTAATCCAATATAATACTTTAGTCTACACGTTGTACAGACAAACTGAAACACTACAGGAGGAATTTTGGAAGAAACCAAATACAAAGGTCACGATAAGAGAAGGAATCAAGACAGAGTGCGTTGCACGTGGATATCATGTTGTTTATTGTAATATAGCATCCACAAATGATGTCTGTAACAAATGACAAATCATCAAAAAAAAGGGTTACACCTTAATTTTAACACGTACATGCACCTCAATAGTATATATGATACATTGATACTCGAAAATGAGTCAAGATCCAACATAATTACTAAGCTAGACCACCCACATATAAACTATTTAGCTCTATAAAATTTGGTAGTATCTAGTCAGCTTCTCAGAGGTTCATAGATTTTTCCTCCCAAGTTACGGCTAGATCATTCCCTCTGTGTTTCAGAAAATTTATTCAATTCATTGCAAATGCCCCAATAGCCTTATTTCTATAAGTTGTCTAGTAATGAACAGATTAGCTTCTAGCGGCACTCATTCAGAAGAAATATAACAGTAGCATACCCAGCCATTTAACATAAAATTTCGATGCTTGAAAAGATATCAATGACAAATTAAACCGATTAAAAGAACCATCAGTAATCTTGCATATAGTCATTCCAATGAAACCGCAATTCCGTACATGATTTCCAATGCAGGTTCTTGAAGCAAGAGCTTCTGCACGTACGCGGCATTCGATTGACACCTCACTCTTATGAGCAGAAGGCGGATCTCGCTTCTTATAGCTACCAAGTACTCGCTTGACTTTTGGATGCGTGTCCTTTGCGAAACTAGAGACAGTGGTTGGATACTATCCATATTTACCCTGAAATTACAATGTAGAGTTATGGCAAATAGATTGTAAGGCATTGAAAAATATCTATAATATAACCTCATTTGTCTGTTGGCATGTATCAATTTGCAGAAGTTTGAATGCAGAAAATAAGTTTTTTTTACTCCGAATACCTAAACTTACCAACATTGGATTTCATAAGTTGAATCAGGAGCGGCAGCACTTCTTGGAATTGATTTTTAGATTTAATAGCTGATATCTAATTATAAGACCCATCACCAAGAAGTGGTACCGCTGCTGATCCAACTAAGATTAACATACTCTACTCCTTAGTATATTTGCTTAGAATTCAGATTTAATTTCGTCGTAACAGAAAATAGGGGAGGAAGAGGAGAATGAACCTCACGGAGTGCTTAATTTAAGTATTACTTTCTGACTGTGTAGTTTCACGGTCATTCTTCCATAATAAATACTAAGTGAAGAATTGGTCAAAGTATGAACAGTAGCAATCGTACGGTCAAAGAACTGCCATAAAGCCAGTCAAGTATACACGGGCGTCTTTGGGCTGTGGCCTTTGAATGCCTCTTACGTTGGAAGTAATGTTTGACTGCATCCGTTACATTTTTGTGGTCTCTACGGTAAATTGCACCACCCTATTCCTTGAACAAAAATATTTTGACCGTTAACAAAATGGAAACACTTCACCAGTCATACAAACTGGCAGCGCAAATCAAATACGCCCAAAAATATTAAGCATTAACACCGATGATTTGGCGTGTTAGTTAATGGCCTCAAGGTACTCTTTGCTGTCGAATAACTGTACAAAGTGGTGTTCACACATACACACAGTCACACAGACGCCAACATATTGGATATGAACTTCTCGTGATTCAAATCAAATATAAATACTAAACGTCTAGTTAATAAGAGAGTATAAAGAGACGGTTTCAGGGCAAACAGAACCTATTCAGTCATATCATATTACTACAAAATTGGGAATCACCAATATAAAAATGTGAATGAAGTTTTCGCCCAGAGGCAGACCTAACAATCGTATCATATAAAAAATGTAGATGTCGCATCGTTTGACCTTAGACGTCATGAATATGAAGTGTGGATCTTTGAATTATAAGGTGCATGTTGGGGGTATAAATTGGCGACGTGTTGTATTTAGGTGCATGTCTAATCCGTAAAGGGTTCCAAAGTAGGTAATGGACAAACGAGTAATGAATCACCCAATAATAAAATGGCACGTCATTTTTTATTCCCCATTGCCAACTAAGCCCTATCGACTCCCTACTTGTGTATGTCGTAAAACGTGCAGCAGGATAAAGGCTTTCCCCACCAGTTATATACTTTCGACTATGGTTCTATTTATATGCATAGAACCTTCCTTGTCTATTGCAGTACTTACCACACACACCAGTATAATCAGTTGCTAAATTACTGAATAGAATACAATGGAACAAAGACGTCGTGGTAATAATGCCGGCAGTCCGCTACAGGGAGAGTCTTCGAATACAGTGGAAGAGCTGGTTCGCAATTACAGTACTGATTTGAGTTGTCTCAAGTTGGAGCTACGTACTCTTCTATCCAGAATAAGGCGTGATTCCGGTGCTGACCATTTGCGAAACCTATTGAATATTGATCGTCCTCTGCCAAAGATCATGGCAATTTTCATTAATCTGCCACAAGAGATTGTTGTGATCCCCGACTCGTCTACATCAGCCCGAAATAACGGTGAAGATGATAGCGACGACGACATAAGCGTACACTAGTAGGGGCTGCTAGGTGTAGTTATTGAGGTCAACTGAAACGACTTCCGTCAGTCGTTTCGGAAGTTAGGACTCCGATTGGCGTGTCGATAATTTTAAAATATTCGTAATGTCCAATAGAACCTGTCTGTAAAATTTGAGCTAAATCAGACCTCGTTTGGTAGGCATCGGAAGAAGGTTTCAGTTTTTCTTGGCGATAAATATTAAAACGAGATTTTCGAGCTCGGTTTTTGCCGAATGAGCTCCGTTTCGAAATTCAAAAGCGCCGTTAGGTTCGTATGATTATTTGTGATTTTTGTAAACTTTCGAAAGTGAATTTCGACGTTGTTCGGCTAGTTTCCGCTAAAATGCCGAAAGTTAAATAATTTGACTTCTTTTCATTTAAATTCGCATCTTGAGTTTCGGGAGTCGGATTTGAGATCCGTCTTCGCGAGTATGTTACATATATTTTGTATAGCTTACTTGAAAAATTTGGGATCATTTCGACTTCTCTAGGGTTCCATTTCAATTTTTATCGTCGTAGCGAATTTATTATTAAAAAGAAAATAATAATAATAAAAACAAAAATTGGAACAAATGTCGGTGGCCTAGGGGATTTAATCCCCTAGCACAATCAGATCGATGCATATCAGAAACATTACCAAAAACGCTCAGTGAGGAAAAATTAGAAAAGAGGGAGGAAAAAAAGGGAAAAAGGAGTAGAAAAATAGTGGAATTTCTACCCCAAATCTTCAGGTAATGATGCTAACTCATTATCTTAGCTTATTACGTGTGTTTAAATATATTTTTACGGTAAAAATAAGGATATTATACATCACCCTATTGGCGTAAATTGATAGTTTAAAGGGTCAATTGGACCCCGATGATGGAAATGATTATATATTCGCACTCAGTGAGTTATGGGCAACATATAAATATAATTTATTTAGTGTTTGGCTATGGAACTTTGAACCCTGTATATAAGCCTGGCCTGCGTATTGCGTATGCGAATAGGGTATCATTCCTAACTGGATTGCCCTAAGATGTGAGGAATGAAGCCTTTAGCCTAATGTGATATATTTTTTCTGCTTATTGATCACAGTGGGATCGTTTGGCAATGAATTCAAAGAATAACGCGGTTGTTGGTCGCAATGCTAACTTTTGAGAGAGGTAAGTGATTACATCCATTTCTTTGGAGGCACCTGGCCTCGTGGATTTTCTACCACGTGTTTCTTACGTGTGAAGCTGCCGATAGGCGTACTCATTACGCCTTAGCTTTGAATTTACGTTGTATATTATATGTTATGTCCTGTTGCTGGTATTGCATTGAGTATCTGAGTATTGTACTTTGGCCATCATTACTGCATATACTTCCCGGTAATCGATGAGAGTCCCGAGCCGGTGAAGGGTCATTATTACATATACTTCCCGGTTGGCGATGAGAGTCCCGCACCGGTGAAGGGTCATCATTGCATATACTTCCCGGTAATCGATGAGAGTCCCGAGCCGGTGAAGGGTCATCATTGCATATACTTCCCGGTAATCGATGAGAGTCCCGAGCCGGTGAAGGGTCATTATTGCATATATCTCCTGGTAGACGATGAGAGTCCCGCGCCGGAGATAGGTATCAGGTATATGTGACTGCATTGCATCATACCGCATTCATCCCATCTCATTGCACCGCATACTGACTATTGTGTGTATTGTGTTGTGTTTTATGCATGCGGTATGTATACTATGTCGTGGATATATCTCAGTTTGCCTATATATTTCTGGCTCGTATTCTGGATTGCGGGGATCGAGTTGCACGCCGCGACAGTATGAATATATGGATCGGGTTGCACGCCGCAGCAGGATGTATTTCTGATTGTTGATATGTTCGGGATACCTATATGTTTAGGCTATCTTACGTTCCTGGTTGTTGATCAGTTTGTGATTCCATACGTGTTTCTAGTTATTATTTGGCTCTGCCTTTCTATAATTTAAATAAGAGGAATTTGGTTTATCTACTTCTCTTCTCCCTGGCTAGCTATCATATTCTTTGAGGTGGCTAGTCTGCCCCACTTATTGAGTCCTTTTGACTCACCCTTGTTTGTTGTTTGTTTCTTGTCTATCTATTTCGTTTCGGCAGGTTCGCTCCAGGATTGAATTCGCCATGTTGTGAAGGAGCGTAGACGACTTCAGCTGTCAGGGTGAGCCAGCTTTTATTTCGGATGGCCACCAGTTTATTGTTCATTATTTCAGTTGCATTTGGCTCCCTTCAGGAGGTATCTGTCTTCTTTTGTACTCTTAGATGTCTAGTCTGGATAGCCCTAAACCTTGTATGTTGGGTAGTCAGCTGTAATTTCTTTTATACAGCTTAGAGGTAGCAGTATCTCTGTATTTTTTTCTAAGTCTTGTCCTTATTTATGAATTATTATAATTATTTTCCTAGTTTAATTGGTAAGGGTTCGCCCCGACGGGTCTGGGGAGGATGTCGGGTGCCCGCACGGCCTAACCGGATTCCGGGTCGTGTCATCAACGGAACTCCTTCAATATTCAACACCAGTACGACTTGTTTTCTACTGTATTTCCTCATTGCCATGCCTTTAAAATAAAAAGAAAAAAGAGAGAGCTACCTTCTTTTCTAGCTTTGGCGGGAGGAATGATCTGCTCTCATCCCTTTCGCTTGTCCAGTAACATCTTCTTTCTCAAAAAGAAAAAGTCGGAACCTGGTCTTGACGCCCATCAATGACTAGAATTTTCTTTTTTGATTCGAAATTCTACTTTTGCTTCTCCCGATTTTTCAAGTCAAGAAGAGAATCGCTCCTATGGAGGAAATAAGGGACTCATATCGAAAGGGCTTTGTGATGATTCCTTCTCCTATGGTTATGCCTATTTTAGCAGCACTAAGTATTAACGTCGTTTTATTTCCACGTAACTTTATGTGGATATCCTCGTAGCGTGTCCCGTTTGTTAGGTTCTAATAATGGGGCCGCTAATATTAACGGGTTTTTCACAATTTCTAGCCATGTTGTATGAAATGAAATCGCTTTTCTTTTGTATGTAGAATTGCCTTAAGCGGCGCCTCTTTTCGTTTCTATCAAAATTGGATAATCAAGTGACTAGTTTTACTAATACTCATAATTAACAACGGGGATCGGTCTGGGCCTTGGCTTATTATTCCTAATAATGGTAAGTACCAAAAAGTAAGCTTATGTTACAAAACATTGTATAAAAGGTGATGTATATTTAGTCTCTTATGACTCCATTTCTTACATGTTCATCACATTCCATGCACCATTAGTGGAATTAAATATCCAATTAGTTTTACGTCTTAGTTCTCCATTTAGTAAGAGACATATGTACTTAATTCACAAAGAAGTAACGACATTCTTGTGACGTTTTGGACTGTAATAATGCACACTGGAACACACTTAGAGGGAAAAAATTGAAATGTTGGGAATCGAAGCGGCAATAAGAGCGAAATTATTATAGACAAATTGAATTATCACATAACTACATCAATATAAATATAACGCCACTGGTTACAGTACAGATAAGAATGGCATACTTTCCCTATCTTTATTTTGATTTTATATAATTTTGATGGGAAATTGTGGGGCGGGAAGTAACAACTTTTTCGTACACGCGGAGACAATGGAACTTACCAGTATCTTTCAAAGGAACTTTCTAGCGCGTAGCTCTATCTACAATGGATGAACTTATGAAATTCGGGGTAACCATGTCCAATACCTACATCGTCAAAGGCTATGTGGTATTTTTCGTTCAACACCTCACTCTTCTTAATTATTTTTCAGGCTTCCGTATATTTATGAAGGATACACACTAACAGTAGTAATTATGTTTACTGACAGTATCTGCCTGCGAAGTCTGTTCTTTATATTCCTGTTTCGGCACAGACTTGTGTCCTTGACTTCTATGGGAGAAAATGGACGGTTGCAGCTGCTATCGGTGAAGATAAACAGAATAAGTTGGGCAGTGGATGGAAGCGTTTTGCCAACGACAATGATTTAAGGGTGGGAGATCGGGTTGTCTTTCAACCGGTGAAGTGTTCATAAAAAGTTTGTACGTGCAAAGTTGAAATAGTCCATGGATTAGAATCCAGCGAGGCTCTGCTTAAAAGGGGATGTGACAAAGGAACCTCTAATAAGCGGTACAGGGTTTGAATTGTCTCCTTAATTAACTACTATGTTTCTCTTTTCATTTCCAATTGTTTCCCTTTTATGTTATTTTATCGAAATAAAAAATATCTTTACGTTGCCCTTAGACGGCAGAGATGAGCCTACAAGAGAAGATTGCTTACTACGAGCGCACCATTTATCTTAAGATTGAGAAAGAAAAGGAAGTAAAGCGTGTCAAGGATGAAATTGAACTTTTGGAGAAGAGAAGACTACGCTTACTTGGGACAAAGCTGGAATACAAGGAAAAGGAGAAAGAACAAGCACAAAGATTGCAAGATGAAGCCGCGAATGCTCTTTTAACTGATAAGGACTTCTTATGGATGAGTCAGCTGCATCATATAAAGAAAGAAATTGTATCTGTTCAAGCAGAGCAGAACCTGGGTTAGTGAGCTCGAAAAGCAAAGTGTGTCGCTGAGATGCTAGTACGTTGTTGTTTTTTTGTGAATTTTGTTTAAACAAAATCTTCTAGTATCTAGTGTATCGACTAAATGATGCACACATTATCCACATGAATCATTTTAGGCTATGTTGCGCAGATCATCCGGCAGTGCAGTCAGATGCATTTCAGTGATTCAGATGTAGGGTGTTGTTGGATGATCCGACACTAGTACAATGTCATTTTGAATGATTCGAGCTACCTGGAGTTTAGGCGGTGCGCTTTAAGGTTGTGTTTTGTTTCAGATTTACAGTATAACGTTGTTTATTGGGGTACCCTGTTTCCGTTATTTCTACTATACGAATTTTAATCTTGGGTAGTTCCTAACATTATGTGAAAGAATTAACATCAGTTGTCCGTGGATGTGCAAACGTCGTAGGTGCCAAATATACTCCATTAAAGGAGCTTCCTTGTACGAGACACGTCATAATGAAGAATTTCGTAGTTGCGGATAGAGCAGCTACAAGGTTCTACTTCGTAATCATAGACAGTACAAGTAGTTGCGTCGCATACAATAATTACAACAAACGCGTACTTGAAAGTTAAATCGCTTTACAAAACTCGATAAAGTCTTCATCAACTGATGTTGTGTAGCTGTGATAGGACTTAATGCTGAGCTAATGGAGTTCCATTGAGAGGCATTCCATCCTGTTCACTTTTTTCTTTTTGGGAGATAATCCCGCATCCACATTAGTTAGTTCCCCTATCCTTGGTTGTGTTTGGGAGATAATCCCGCATCCACATTAGTCAACACTCTCGCAAGCCCTAACATATTTCGCGTGCATTTATGTATGTCATTTGAGACGGAGGGACAAATTACCTTAGGGCTCGTCTATTACACCAAATTCTAAGATAATAATCAAGTAGCCGAATTGTCAACAAAACAAATTGAACTAAGTATCCACATCCGACAACCACCTTCCATTAATTTGTGATATTCTGACTCTTCATATTATATTTCTCGAAATAATACCCAACTTACATCACCACAAAGAGCTAAACTAGAGGAAAATGGCAAGTGAATGGGTTGAAGACGATTCGCTCATCTCCTGGTTCCCATTGAAAATAGCCTCTACATACAACAATAATGATATTCTGGTAATTCTATTTAGATTTACATCAATAATCTTCTTCTTCTTCTTTTTTTCAATTTATAAACATGTATGGATGTATAACTTCGACAAAATTCTGGCATGCTAAATTTCCACAGTATCTTCCAAATTGCATTAATGAGGATCTCCCTCCTACTTCGGTCATAGCAGTTCTCCGATGTCGTGGGAAGGAGTGGAAAGCAACTCTTATTGGCTATGGACGACGAAGACTCGTTAAAGGTTGGAAAGATTTTGTCGTCGATAATAAACTGAAAATAGGGAGTCTTGTTTTTTTTGAACTTGTTGAAGCTTCAACAGAGGGTGTGGTCTTCAGAATTTAATCGATGAAACCATCGGTTGAACATGGAGCCTAGGATCAGATGTTTAGAGAATCCTTTGTAGTTTGATTAAAGGATTAAAATCTTGTTTTGTGTCACTACCTTTTGTTTGCTAACGTATATGTGAAGTGGCGTAAGGATCCAGACCCTGCTACACGATATCTTTGAACAATATATATCGCTTTATTCGGCTGCACAACTACCAATCGTGAATTTATGAGAATGACGTTAACAATCTGCTCCAACCCACTACACTATATTTTACACCGGACAAATTACATTTTTAATCTTGCCTAGCAACGACATATATCTCTATTACACTATTTTACTACTAAAATATTGATTAACAGTATTGGTGCTAATGAATTTGGTGTTATAGGGATATATTAATAACCGTATAGCCAATAGGGTCCATATTGTTAGTTAGATTTAATGTTAAATAATTTCAAAGCCTACTTCGTATGAATTCCTTAACGTCTAACGTTTATGTCACACCAAAATTGGGTTCGAACCGGAGTGTGTTTGGATCACCAAAACTTCAAATATTTTACCACAAGTCCACACAAATGCATAAATACAATGAGGGAAGACTGCTACTCCTATTTAATGGGTGGATACGATTTGATGTCGACAATAAACTGCAAAACGGGAATGCGGTCATATTTGAACTTCTTAAATCTTCGACAGATGGTGGTGACTTCTGCAGCAGTTGTTAACGCCAGCTAACCCATCAGTTGATTAAGTAGCCTATGATGAGGAGGTTGAGAACGCATTTAGTTTAAGATCATGTTTGTGTTGATTCCAGTTGTTTGCTAATTACAATCAAAACTACTCGAACAAATTTAGTACTGTACCATTTTTATTCTTCAAACGAAATTATGTGAAAGCTGAACTTGGAAAACTATATAATGATAGTGGAGCGCATCTTTTACTTGCACTGGTCATGCTAAAACACTATACTGTTGCACAAGCCGTATAGTTCTCGTACGTAACAAGAAGCCTCATTTTTCTACTTTCTTTTGAAGCCGATAGGGTAGGATATGCCAAGCTGTAGGTACGACTCAAACAACAGCAAGTTATCGCGACGCAAATCTTGCTATAAATCGCGGGAATGGCATTTGGCGGTTTAAAGTAGGTTTATGGGTATATGTGCATATCGATCAGATAAAAAAGCTGATTCATCATTACATTGAACAGTGCCATATCTAATGATAAGATCTTCACATATACTCCACCGACCCCCCTTGCGTCTATAAGGGGTTGGGTCCTAAAGCACTATTAGCACACCTGTTGAATCTCATATTTTGTTCCTCGGATTCAAATAAAAATGGCAAAACAAAGAAAGGGTAAAGGAAATTATAAATGTTATGTTGTTTTCAGGGGATTGAAGCCTGGAATATATAGTAGCTGGGAAGAAAGCGCACCCCTAGTCACTGGTGTCAAAAAATCCCTCCACAAAGGCTTCAACGATAAGGATGAAGTTAAGGTAGCCTATGAAAACTTTAGGAAACTGTTCCCAAATGATTTTTCGGCGAATACTGAAAGCTGTGATGGAGAAGAAAATGTTCCTTGGGAGATGTTAGCTGTTCTTTTGTTAGGAATTAAGATTGGCATGAAACTAGCTGAGAAGGCTTAAAATCCATACCTAAGGCATGGGATGGAATGAATTACTATGTTTAGGCTCCAAGTCCTTGCTAGTGTTTTTATTACTGTGTTTACATATCGTGAAGCGTACATACCAAATATGTAAGTGTTTGTTTTGTTCTTGTGGGCGAACCAACGACCTTTTGTGTAACCACATTGTAAACTTATGTATGGTTAACCAATGTATTTATTTTGAAGCATAAAGTGGTGATTATGTGATGAACCTGTTCCACGTACACGAAAAGTATAATTACGACATTAATTGCTAATGCAGAATCAAAGCACTGGTATGATTTTAACTGGGTCTGAAAAATTACGTAATTAAGTGATTTTGTTTAACTTCGTGAATAAAGCACTTAAACAGAACAGGTTTAGCAGCAATAGTTACTTATAAGAGGTTGGAAGAAACAAACTTATAAAAATATGAACAATTCTGTTAAGTTTAATGGACTAAAACCTTGAGCATTCTTATAACCGTGACCAAAAAAAAAAACGACGACTCTCGTTCCATTTTCCAAATGAGTATAATGGCATGATGACAACGCTCAACCCACACCTCGGCTTGAGGTATGAACGGTCATCGCGATACAATTTACTCAACTAGGAGTCGGGGTCGAATCCCCAAATACAAATTCTACTCCAAATCTCACTCCAAAATGGAGTAAACTACCTCCAACTATTACATCAGTTTTTACTCCAAATGAGAATATTCCTTTCCATATTCTTTTCTATCTTCAATATTACTCGTATATTATTATCTTTTATTTACTTTCTTTTATTTTCATTAAATAAATCCTATCTTTTTTCATTCCTACATATTCATCTTATATAATTCATATTCCTCTCTTAAATTCAATTCTATAGTATTTTTTCAATTTTAGTGTATTTTTATTTGATGTACTTTCGATTGTCACTTTTCAATTTTAGCAACATCGTATATTGTCACGTTTGCACTTATAATTGGTGAAGATAATTTTTTTTACACACTTATAAGTTATTACTAATAACGAAATTAACTTATAATTATAATTATATAATACTAATATATACGAAAATTAATCTATCAATTCAGTCTGGCAAAATTAAGATGTAGACTGAACATTGCAAAGATATACGCTAACAAAAAGCTAATTAGGTAGATATAAATAGTTAAAGATAGCCCTAAAGATAATGTAGTAGCTGAATAGTATCACTCAAAATTTGGTGTGACAGTATTCACACTCCATTTTGCAGTGAAAATTGGCGCATGGTTGGAGAGAAATAATGCCAAAAAAATACTCCAGGTTGGCGTGCGTTTGGCGTGGAAATCTCACTCGTTGGAGATGGCCTATAGGACTGCACTGGCATCTACGCCAATTGCGTATAGCTTAAAGAGGTCTAGTGGTTACCCTATGACCTATGGTAGCAAAATCAATGACAGTTAAGGCATCGCTGGTTCATAGAATTAGGGAGTGGTATTTCACGGAAAATATAACTTCGAAATATTCTTTGTTCAGTAGCTTCGCAAACTTTGAAAAATAAAATTTCAAATTATCGCATTCGGATAAGAGTCGTATTTGTATTAAAAGTCTTTGTTTCTTGCTAAAAATTCCTGATTTTTTTTAACTCACATATGTTTAACAACAAATTCAATTTTCTTCAGCCCTTCATCCAACTAGATGCATCGGTTGAAACAATCAGTAGCTGGCATCCAAACGCCGCCCCTCCACACTTACCCCTACTATTAATGATGATGGTTAAGTTCCCATAATGTACCTTTTACAGACACCCGCAGTGAAGATAGTGAGCCATCTTTTCCAATGTATTAACTGTCCATTCGGGCTACCCATCCAACTTTGGTTATGTAAACCTCATACTCGAGGCTGAGACAGTTACACTAGCTATGGACTTTGTCAAAAGATGGGGGGAAACGTGAGGCGTGTGGAAGCAGCACTCACAAGACTCCCGACCGACTGTTTAGAGACTATCATCCAAATGTTTCTCCCGTCAAATACCCCAAGAAACGATATATCTAGCCTTTCTCTAACGTGACTCATCTTAATTTCTAATTTTCTTGATAAGAAGCAATTTTAGTTGATTATAATCTTATTTTGTGTTGGATCATCGGAATGCTAACTGCAGGTGCAATGAAATTCGATCTCACTATTTGCCGCTTCATTTAGTTAGCGGAAAACTTCAACAATGTGACGGTGTTATTCTTAGATTCCTAAAAAGATTGGATTCTATTGGGATCGAGTATGCAACCCTATTCCTTGGAACGTATCTTTTTTTCATAGCGGGTGACTTAGCCAGCATACGCTTATTAGGGCGAGTTGCTCGTACCACAATGTTGTCTCAAGCAAGGTATAACTATGGTATTGCATTAATAAAATCGGGTTGTAGCTATGGCGGTACCGGAGAATTGCGTAGCCTGTTCAACAAATGTGATGGTAGAATGACGATGATAAAATGTCGGACTGACCTCATAACAATGCTTGGTGAGAACTATTGTAGAAAAATAGTGGTGACCAACCTTTGTTGTAAGACCGGCCCTACTCATTGGTCCCCAAAATTGGAGGTCTCCATATTTGGCTCTGCTGCGCTTAATGTAACTTGTCCTTACTGCATTGTTGATATCGAAACGATCAAACTTAGCTTACCAGCAGACTTTTACCTGGAATATGAAGAGTACTTAAGTTCATCAAATTCAGGTGGGGCATATGACTCGGACGATGACGATCTAGATGAATAAGTTTTTCGTTTCTATGCTGTTAATCTCTGCTTGTTTGTAATTTGTGCTTAGTTAAGAAGTGGAGGGGTTTTGCTATACATCATTTCTTCGTGCATCGTTTTTACAGCAATTGCGGTTAATAATTACTCCGGTCCACTTTACAACAGGTTTTAGGCTATTTTTTTGTCCATAATACTTGATCATTCCAGAAGTAAATTAAGGTTCTTCCAATATCGCATTGCTAATAAATGGCTTAAAACTCAAATACAGGTTAAAAAGTAAAAACGTTAAAGGAATAATATTGACATCTACACTCAATATTCGTGGACCAAAACGACTATCATTGTATCGGTCGATAATTGGAAAAAACTTTACCACAATCCACATTAACAGCTTGTTTGGATGGTTGTAACCCATGGTATGGTATTGGATTGTTACCATTGGTATGACGTTTGTTTTGGTTGTTTCTTTAATTACTAACATTCTATGGAATCGCTAAATCCATGGTTATGTAGCCATGAATACTGTCACATACAAGACATGTAACGACGATCAATTTGGTGGGATCGTGTCGCTACCTATTTTTCTTACCCATCATGCCCTCACTTATTATTTAATCTTTACATTTTACGCTAGAGGTAATTTGTAATTCTTCAACAACGGTAAACAATACAGTCTATCCAAACGTGGTACACCATATTACGATACAGTACCATACCATAAAATACTATACAACACATTATGAATTGATGTGTAACAACCATCCAGACGGAGTGTAAAAAGTCCGTCATTTATTGACGTGGCGCTATATATCCTCAACTAAAAGTAAGTTTGTTATCGTATACGAGTATATGGTTAATGAGTCATTGGCACTAGGTTCCTCCTACCCCTATATATTTGGGCTATTGATATGGATGGACTCCCAATCCACTGCTAAAGTATCCTCTAGTGTAAACATTTTGGACTCCGGATGACTTGGAATTCCATAACCAAAAAACACGCATTCTGTATGCGCTGTCACAATATGAAGCAAAATATTACGCATCATGAGCCGCCTCGTACCGCACTACCAACTCCCTGTCTGGAAAATATAATTCGTCTATTCTTAGGGTCACGCCCGTCACGTAGTGAAGTGGCTATCCTTTCGGTCGTGTAAGTTCTCGGTTTTTTGAGTTATTCAGCAAAGTTTATTTGAGACGTTTGATAATAGCAGCTGTAAAATATTTTCTATTTCAGGTGCTGGGAAGTCAGTTGTCTGCTTTTCACAAAACAGTTTCAGCAATTTCTAAATTTGGAATTTACGTTTTATAAATTAAAGGATTGTGACCAACTTATACTTCGATTTATTGAAAGATTGAGCAGCGCAGGAATGCACATGGCTCCATCCTCGTTGGGACTTACAATTTCTTTATCCTGCGCAACAATGAGGCTCTAGCCATTTTGGCCGACGTCGCTGCTACCTCACATCTTGAACAGGGTAAGTACAACTGTGGAGTTGCCATGCTTAAACTGCATGAACCCGAAGGTGCTAGGCTGCTGCGTAGCATTTGGAGTAAGCCCGGTGGCAGATACTCATTAATTAACTGTCGCAACGTCCTCAAAACGATGATCGGTGGTTACCACAAGAATCTATTCAGGTATTCAATCTGTAAAGTAGTCGGTCCTACTCACTGGAACCCGAAATGTATACAGTCCATAGTTGGAGATCGTGAACTAAACGTGACGTGTAATTTGTGTCTCATTGATGTCGAGTCTAGGAAATTAACATTAACCCCAGAGGTAGAGAGGGTAGTCGAGGAATACTCGTAATTTGTGACTTTATTTCAAGGGTGTTGAATCATATCATAATAGTTTGTGCGGCGCCCTATGTCGGACATACGTGTATTTGATAGGAGTTTATTCAAATTTGTGTGTCTTGTAAGGTTAAGTTTTAGACGATCTTGGGGGTAACCAAGCAGTGCAATCGTTGCTGCTAGAACCGCTTCAAATGGTTCGAACTAGACATCCCCATATTCGGATTTGCCTCCTCTCCATTACCAATTCCTGCCTTTTGTACAAATGGCTGGTTGACTGGTGAACACATGTGCAGTTCATGGTTCAGAGGTACGTTGTGTTTTAATATTAAACAAAAGTGTGTCTTAAAACCTTTGAACAATCACCAGCTTTATTTTATAAGTCATATAAATAAACGAGAATTTTCTAATAAAAAACAACAGCATACCCAGTGTTATCACTCGTTGAGGGGTGTGGAAAGGTGAGGTATACGCAGAACGCACCCCTACCAAGTACCAAGGTGGATAGGTTGTTTCTGATAGACCATATAAAAAGAATTTACTGCTCTATTAATTATTGTTCCTGAATAAACGTTATTTTAAGTTCTACTAAATTTATGTGTCATTGTACTAAATAAACATATTTATTTTCAAACTAGGAGTGACTCTATGAGCTAGTGAGTACAACTTCATGAAATACTAGTTTCATGAAACATCATCTCGTCATTGGTTAGTTCTTTTTTGTATTGCTTTCTTGTTATATATGCCAGTCGAAAAGGCGAAAGCTAAGTCCTAGTATGAAGTAGGAAAGATCTTTAATATATATATATATATATATATATATATATATATATATATATATATAAAGAGACAAAACAGAACAAATCTAACTTGGAAAAATGGTGAGATAATGTATGGAAATTATTCTTTTACATCAACCCAATCAGGGTTAGATATTAATTTGATTAATCTAATCTCAACCGTTATCTTTGAATATAATGACACGTGTTATGTGATGCAGAGGAGCATGATCACCCTAATGCAGATGAACATGCTTAGTTCACAGCCCATACAATACTTTTAGTTCACCGGAGAGGTCGGTTGGCACGTTAACATCTCTCTTCGGGTATGGGATTAAGAACGTCACTATTATTTCTAATTGAAAGTGTACTTCCCAGTACCAAGAATATAACCGTAAGCTGAATACTCCTTGTTAAAAGAACCAAGATATATATATTTATGGTTTGAAGGCCGAAGTGATTCTACCTCATACAGACCAAACAATCATGCACTTATAGTAGTATCCGTTAGATGCATAATGAGCAAAATGATTGTTTACAAGGAGGTGGGTAAAACCAAGCCTCCGTTTGGATAAGTACAAGCAGAAAAAATCCCAAACCAAAAAAAGTCAAAAAGAGAGGCTTTGCCATTGTACAGAACCGTAGAGACAAAATAACATCTAATAGTATGTTCTGTACATTACAAAGCCTCCCAAACGAAGCTATACTTTCACGGGTGTGCCCATGAAGTTGATATCAGCATGGACAGCAGCTTGGGCGTGCGCAACATTTGACTCAGCAGTATTCAATTCCTGAATTTTTTGTTCCAACTACCGTTCCAAGCCCAATAGGGTCACCGACCTGACATGCCCTATATCATTCCTTATGCGCAGCACCTGTTGTTGCAAGCCGTTGCGGATGTCTATGGCTACACCATATAAGTCGATTTTCGATGCAGCGGTTTGTTGAAGAACCTGTTACAAGGTTGACGATATTTAAAGTACATTATTAAAGTCATCTAATAACTAATACTAACAGTGTAACCCAAGAACAAATACGGTAATCAACCTTAGTTGGGCTGCTAGAGTTCGCCTCTTGGCTTTTACTCGGACTTGGAGTTTTGACCCCAGCTGGGGAATGGACGATAACTCTAAAGGTTGCCACACCTCCAACAACTTGTTCAATTTGAAAGTTGACTACGTCCCCATCCCGGACCTGCACCGCCTTTGCAAATCTCTTGAAACCACTTCCTATTTTTTTTTTACCTTTGCCCGAGTAGCGAACATCCCCATTGCTGGGAAGAACAATTGAGGATGCACTTAGATGCAGCTTCTGGAAGATATCTTGACATTTTAATCGGTAAGTGCTGTAATAAGTTAGTCATGACCAGTGTTAGTGTCGTTATACATAAAGATATGCATTAGCATGAGTTAAGGACCCATGCAAGAACAATCAAGAAATAAAAAAGGAGCAATTAAATTCTCAAATAAGATACCAGTTGTCCATATTTAAGGCATGATGCCGAGATATTTACAGCACACGTTAGTGATGAACGTCCTGAGGGAGAAAATCTACTTTGTGCATCCAACTCCTTCATGTTTTTTGTTGTGTTTTCTAAGTTTAGCCCTTAGTTTAATGGCACTTATATTAAGAAAAGAATAGGTTAAGAAATAGAATATCAGAACTTTCCCGCCTTAAAGCTATTTTCCCCCCAAAAATCATGCCATACTATGCAAGTGGGGCGGCATAGTTGAAAATGTACACTCGCAAGTCCTTTCAACCAGTCCATATAGACGAGTTGTTGCATCGCCCCTGCTCTGTATGTTGTGCTATCAAATCAGATCAAGCAAGTATTGGGTTTTGGAGACTCCTTCAATCACCCTTTCCACCACCGTTGCTGTATTTGTTCTACAGCTCTTCTTGTATTTGCTCTTCTAGTGATTGTGTCGTGCATGTTGGACGATTATAGCATGATTATTAGTAGGAAATGAAACGCGAAAAAAATACGGAAATGACGCCTATTAACGATACAACGATATCAACATACAAGACATATTTAAATGATGCGTCACTAACTAATTTAAATTGTTTATCGGTGGGAAGTCGGGCGATTGAGTAGAGATGCTCCAAAAAAAACGAGATAAAGGTCGTCTTAATGTCCACATGACAATAGTACATAGTAATACAAGGGAAAGGAGTCTATCTATCTACCTAGCTTTGGTAGATTCCCCCCAACGTAATCAACAAATACCTACTGCGCTTAATTGGACACAATCTACCTTGGACATGTGAGGCCGCCGAAGTCCTAATGTACTCCGTATTTAATAATTCATACTAGTCTGTAAACCCAATATTAAGCTAGCGTTTGGACATAGAATTGGTTGAAACTTGGGAATTTTAATTTTTGAATTTGAGTTGACAAAAAAAATATAAACTTAAAGTTAAAGTTTGGACATACATTTCATATGAAAAAAAAATTGTTGTTCTGTGAGTGTGAGATAAGTAACAAATTTTGTCTTTATTACATTTCGACATAGTAAAAACAACGTATATAAGATATCAAGTTCAAAATGGATTATACTAGCCCATTGTATCATTAAAGATCGTCAGTTCATATTCTTCACGTCTAAGCTCAAACGATTCGATATCAATCATAAACTTTTCACATGATATCATAAGTTCATTGAATAAGAGCTATACTAATTATTTACTATTATATCTAACGGATGGTAGTAAAAAGTCGGGCCTTTCATAATTTGGGGGCCTAAAGCAATGGCTTTAGTGGCCTTATGGTCGGGCCACCCCTTAATTGCACTGTGCATGTTTCATTACCGGAAGAGGCTGGCTGCCATCGTAGGGGTACACCTTCCAATCGGTCCCGGTAGAGAAAATTATACCAATACCCAGCATCAGCTAGCGTATCCTCGTCGAATCCTCTTACTTGCAGCCATTCTCGAAAACGAATTTCTTCTCCTATGTGTCTTAATTTCCAACGATTGTCTTCCGGCGCGAAACGAGTACTAGTACTCACACAGAAGAAAATACAATCTTCCGGAACGGCTTGCTACTGTATATAGTGTCTCAGAACAAACTGAAATGTTAATGAAGAAAAATAAAACCACTTGTCACTTATATCAACACTAACAGAACATAGAATCTAGTCTAGTACTAGTACTCACACAGAAGAAATGGATGATAAATTCATTATTGAATCCATTGCTCGTCCCAGTATAGTTTCCCATAAGTGCATCGGGAGTCTATTCAAATATGATTCTTCCATTCTGAATATGCACTTCAACTTTCTGATCAAATTGATAGTAGCTGGTGGAGTACACCGAAGTAATTGATAGTAATACTTATAGTGGAATTCATGTAATTAATTGTAGTAGGTGGTGTTTTAAATGTAAAAGTTAGTGAAAGGCTCCACTAAATTGGTTGCCTTGTCAACGTAAATCCATTCTCTTGGGTTGCTGTCGCACAGGCTGAACCGCACACACCCCATGCCCTTTCCGCGTTTGGTTGTTTTCACACGCTTATGACAACCCATTACCCTATTTTTGACACCAAAATGGTGAAAATTAACTCCCACCCATTACACCCTTGTTGTGACCAGGCGCTATGTAAATTTTCCAACATAAATTTTCCAAATAATATGAAATCGAGTACGAAATTATTTTCAACATAAATTTTCCAAATAATATAAGTTGTGACCAGACGCGAAGCGTTATGCCTAATGAATTATTCTAATGAAAGTTACATCATTGATAAAATATTAAATGTGTATATATATCACATTATGGCAAAATTTATTATTATTGTTACATAGTATCTAAAGTATTTTTATAGATTATTATAATACTTTCCTATTAGAACTTTACATCTTTGTGAAGGTTATAGCCTTCGTACAACTAAAACTTGTACAGCAATAAGAATTGCACACCAAATCAATAAGTAAAATTACTATTACAAGGATATTACTTTAAATATGATTAGGTATATTAGCGGCCTAATATTTGAAAAAGTTGGTACTTAAAACGGCCTAAACTGAAACTTATACTCAACAAAGTCGATCAGTAATGAATAGTAATCGTGTCTATGAGCAAGTTACACTAATCACACGCAAAAATAATGTAAGGACGAAGGAATGTTGTTGGGTTGGAACACCAAAACATGTGGGTGTTCGAGGTACGGTATGGTATTAAACATTTCGGTCATAAATATTGATTTTACGTTTTATAAAATGTCATGTCATTATCTTTCAAAACTAATTAAGTATGGTTCGTTCCATTCCATATATTATCCCACTGTTCAAAATTACAAATGTCACTGGCCAACATGTACACTTAACTACCATTTTAGTACACAAGATTACTCAAAATATACCAATTCAATGCGATTTACAATCTTACTCCACATATGTAGCTCAATTAGAACACTAGACAACTCTCTATAGTAAGGCATTAGAACTGAAATATTATTAGTTTAATTAAATATATAATCGTTTGTACATATCACTAGTTTTTGATATTCTCTAGTATTATATTTAGTAGTTCAAATTTAGGTATGATTTATAAATCCGAAAATACATACTGACTACGGTACCCTCTAACTATGTACATGTAATTTCGGTTCTGATTCATCACACTAGCATATCCAAACCGTCACCACACTAAAAGTACCGTCAAGAGTATTCTTATAGGATTTGATGTGATTGTTGGGTTGTCTGCTCAAGTAATCATACTTTCTTGGTCATTGGGAAAACTATAAAGACTGTGGAAGTGCATCATGCAGTGCAATTGATCATAGACCGTCAATAATTCAAGTTTGGTTAGGTAATTGTGCGCACTAGTTGAAGTTGTGGTTGTGCATTGCAATTGGGGAACGTAAAGGGACTCAAGCGTTTGTGGTGAGATAAAATGGCGAGGAACATGAGGCCTGCGGTGCCATCTCTTACACGACTGCTTTTTTAGAGGGGTCGAATGGCTTCATAAGGTTTGGACCGCCCCTCGGGGTAGAGTGTGTTTGATGATATGCCGGAATCGGCTTAGAAAGACGATTGGTCCAGGCAAATATAGCGAACTAACCTGGCCCTATATTTGTGGTAATAAGACAGACTTCACTCATTGGTCCCTAAGGTCTGTAGAGTCCATACAGCATTTCGACAAGATTAAGTTCAGTCGTGAAGACTGCTTTGCTGATATTGAGATTACTAAAATACGAGCAGTACAAAGGGTTTAAGATGCATGTCGTGGAGTGATACAAAGGGTTCATACCAAAATTCTTACGATATGATTGGGCCGTGTTTGCATTACTACTTATATTATACTACAAGTGACTTGGAAACATTCGAACACATATACAAACCACAGCTTCTAGAATTTAGGTCCCACTATCTTCACGTATTTAAAATCTCAAACATAAGAAAAACGGAAGAAAAACAATAGTACAACACCACGCCTGTCCCCACTTTGTAAAATTGAATAATTGTACTCGTACTTGTTGAGATCTAATTTACTGTAGCTTCTATTGACACTTTGACATGGGCTCCCTTGTACATATTTTGGCACCAATTTACGTCCAACCATCACTCTTTAGAATATTTTTTAAAAACAAATAATGATCCTTTTTTTAATTTGAAAGCAATATAACTTTAAAATTTTCATTTTATCCTAAACTAATTACGTTGTTTATACTCAAACAAATACCTATGAATTATTTTAATCAAACAAATATTAGGTTTGTATGGGAGTTGTATTTTAAATGTAGCACCCTATAAAATATGGGAGTTGTATTTCAAAATGTAACTTCAATTCTTACTTTGTTTGTAGGAGATGCGAAAATCGATCACCAAAACCAATGTTAATTGTAGGATTTTTAATGTTAAACATGGGAGTTGGCCTCGTTAAACGAGATTTTAGATCTGTCGACTTTAATAGGGAAGGGACTCGTTTTATTTCGAATTGAGTCGTCCCTTAAGCAACTTCCCGCCCAAAGTTGTAGGACAGATTTTCAATGCCCGGTACTCCTACAACCTAGCCGTCGACTCCACTTCTCGAGTCATCTCTTCCACCTTAGTTTAAATGGATATCGAAAAATATATTATCTACAAAATCATCCTAGCCATAAAAATGCAGTCATTCATGGATGTCGAAGAATCAAGATGCAACTCGCAGGCTGGGCCAGGTAATGCCGCGAGCGTGCTTTCCCAGGTTTTAGGTGTACATCAAGACGATAGCTTGTTCGACAATCGGTCAAATAGTAGTATGGCTGGCGAGAACAATGACCCCAACGTCGCGACTGGTGAGGGCCCGGGTATTAATCCGCGGGCACCAACAGGAGGTCCGACCGTAGGGATGAAGTTTCCTAGCCTAGAAGCAATGGTTGATTTTTACCAGGATCACGCTAAAAAACACGGATTCAGCATTACTAAAAGGTCGTGCAAGAAGCAATCGAATGAATATGATCTCATTACAGCGCGAAGACTGTCTTGTCACAAAGCTGGAAAACCAGCGAGATATCAAACCTCGAAGAAAGTTGATTGCAAGGCTGGAATTTACGCCACCCTTTGTTCAGATCGAACTTCTTGGGAGTCCAATCGGTAACTGACACGACCCGGAATCCGGTTAGGCCGTGCGGGCACCCGACATCCTCCCCAGACCCGTCGGGCGAACCCTTACCAATTAAACTAGGAAAATAATTATAATAATTCATAAATAAGGACAAGACTTAGAAAAAAAATACAGAGATACTGCTACCTCTAAGCTGTATAAAAGAAATTACAGCTGACTACCCAATATACAAGGTTTAGGGCTATCCAGACTAGACATCTAAGAGTACAAAAGAAGACAGATACCTCCTGAAGGGAGCCAAATGCAACTGAAATAATGAACAATAAACTGGTGGCCATCCGAAATAAAAGCTGGCTCACCCTGACAGCTGAAGTCGTCTACGCTCCTTCACAACATGGCGAATTCAATCCTGGAGCGAACCTGCCGAAACGAAATAGATAGACAAGAAACAAACAACAAACAAGGGTGAGTCAAAAGGACTCAATAAGTGGGGCAGACTAGCCACCTCAAAGAATAGGATAGCTAGCCAGGGAGAAGAGAAGTAGATAAACCAAATTCCTCTTATTTAAATTATAGAAAGGCAGAGCCAAATAATAACTAGAAACACGTATGGAATCACAAACTGATCAACAACCAGGAACGTAAGATAGCCTAAACATATAGGTATCCCGAACATATCAACAATCAGAAATACATCCTGCTGCGGCGTGCAACCCGATCCATATATTCATACTGTCGCGGCGTGCAACTCGATCCCCGCAATCCAGAATACGAGCCAGAAATATATAGGCAAACTGAGATATATCCACGACATAGTATACATACCGCATACATAAAACACAACACAATACACACAATAGTCAGTATGCGGTGCAATGAGATGGGATGAATGCGGTATGATGCAATGCAGTCACATATACCTGATATCTATCTCCGGCGCGGGACTCTCATCATCTACCAGGAGATATATGCAATAATGACCCTTCACCGGCTCGGGACTCTCATCGATTACCGGAAAGTATATGCAATGATGACCCTTCACCGGCTCGGGACTCTCATCGATTACCGGGAAGTATATGCAATGATGACCCTTCACCGGTGCGGGACTCTCATCGCCAACCGGGAAGTATATGTAATAATGACCCTTCACCGGCTCGGGACTCTCATCGATTACCGGGAAGTATATGCAGTAATGATGGCCAAAGTACAATACTCAGATACTCAATGCAATACCAGCAACAGGACATAACATATAATATACAACGTAAATTCAAAGCTAAGGCGTAATGAGTACGCCTATCGGCAGCTACACACGTAAGAAACACGTGGTAGAAAATCCACGAGGCCAGGTGCCTCCAAAGAAATGGATGTAATCACTTACCTCTCTCAAAAGTTAGCATTGCGACCAACAACCGCGTTATTCTTTGAATTCATTGCCAAACGATCCCACTGTGATCAATAAGCAGAAAAAATATATCACATTAGGCTAAAGGCTTCATTCCTCACATCTTAGGGCAATCCAGTTAGGAATGATACCCTATTCGCATACGCAATACGCAGGCCAGGCTTATATACAGGGTTCAAAGTTCCATAACCAAATACTAAATAAATTATATTTATATGTTGCCCATAACTCACTGAGTGCGAATATATAATCATTTCCATCATCGGGGTCCAATTGACCCTTTAAACTATCAATTTACGCCAATAGGGTGATGTATAATATCCTTATTTTTACCGTAAAAATATATTCAAACACACGTAATAAGCTAAGATAATGAGTTAGCATCATTACCTGAAGATTTGGGGTAGAAATTCCACTATTTTTCTACTCCTTTTTCCCATTTTTCCTCCCTCTTTTCTAATTTTTCCTCACTGAGCGTTTTTGGTAATGTTTCTGATATGCAGCGATCTGATTGTGCTAGGGGATTAAATCCCCTAGGCCACCGACATTTGTTCCAATTTTTGTTTTTATTATTATTATTTTCTTTTTAATAATAAATTCGCTACGACGATAAAAATTGAAATGGAACCCTAGAGAAGTCGAAATGATCCCAAATTTTTCAAGTAAGCTATACAAAATATATGTAACATACTCGCGAAGACGGATCTCAAATCCGACTCCCGAAACTCAAGATGCGAATTTAAATGAAAAGAAGTCAAATTATTTAACTTTCGGCATTTTAGCGGAAACTAGCCGAACAACATCGAAATTCACTTTCGAAAGTTTACAAAAATCACCAATAATCATAGGAACCTAACGGCGCTTTCGGATTTCGAAACGGAGCTCATTCGGCAAAAACCGAGCTCGAAAATCTCGTTTTAATATTTATCGTCAATAAAAACTGAAACCTTCTTCCGATGCCTACCAAACGAGGTCTGATTTAGCTCAAATTTTACAGACAGGTTCTATTGGACATTACGAATATTTTAAAATTATCGACACGCCAATCGGAGTCCTAACTTCTGAAACGAGTGACGGAAGTCGTTTCATTCTCCTCCACTTAAACTCTCGTTCGTCCTCGAACGAGCCTAAGTCTAAAGTAAGATTCACGCTGATAACAAGATAACTTGCACGACTTTCATAAACTGCTCTACGGGCATTATCTTTTTATTACGGGATTAAAATCATAACACGCATATCGTACTTTTGGAATAAAAATATATGGATAATATGATAATACCATTGCACAGCTTATTCTGACTAAGCTGATCCTTCCTCGATCACAAAAAGAGAGTTTTACCTTTTTCAGAACAAAGATATACTAAACTCTGGATGGATTAACATGATTCAGCCGAGAATCACCTCTTCGATATATTTTACGATATAGAACAAGTCGATGGAACTAAGAATTATCTTACGCTTCAGCAACGCCTTAGAGATTTAATATTATGATTCGGTATCAATTGGAGGAAGACTCCTCCACTTAGAGCATTAACTCATACCGCTAACTTGAATAGAAATAGTCATCCTCGCACAGCCTACCGGACTAAGGAAGACATAGCTAAAAATAGAATGCGGCTCAGACCTGAGTTACCAAATTACCCTCTCGAGTTGCCAAACGACTGCAACTCCCGAGTTCACAACTCCATACCTTTGCCATAAACACCACCGCCTGATGGATGGTACTTATATATAGAAATTTCGGCAGAGTTTCCCCTGAAACTGGATGATCCGCAAAACAGAACCAGCGCTATACTATACACGGGAATGGATACCCGGATAAACTAATATCAAAAACAATAATATGCTTACCCGGCTACAATAACACGTACTGTGGCTCAACACAGTGAACGTCACAAGCGGCTACCAATCGTCCAAGCTCGCTAGTGCCGGACGAAGAAGAAATGGAAATGGATCGAGGATAGAAATAATTAGAACTTTGAGAAGCTCATCTTCTTATTTACTTGGCCACCAGAGCTAGATTACTTCCGAGTTAAGCTAGCCAAAGGACCGCAATTGAAGAAATAGACATTAAATGAGCTTTATGGAAAAACATCCATACCAATTTAACCCCCCCCCCCCCCCCCAATAAGAAGAAAACTCTGACAATTTACCAGAAATCCTTTTATAACCCAGATAAGCTCATGGGATAACATGACTCTACAAACATCTTGAACCGATGGAAGACACATAGATCAAATATTACTTACTAACCACTTTACACCGGAAGAAACGATAATACTTTCTGATGGTGGCGAATTAGGATCTCATTATCCTATCAACACGGAATTCCGAGAAGAAAGGTATACTAATTTGATATAATAATAGAAGGTGGCATGACAAGATGCCAAGCAGACAATACCGACACTCCCTCCCAGATCCATCACATTTAGACTAAATAAATTAGTAGGGTCTCATAAATACCAGGAACAAATCATACCAGAAGCTCGCTCCTATACCGCAACTGATTCTTAATAGAAACAATATCCAAGGAAACCATGGAACATGATATGACAGACCATCTCCAGATCGATCGGAAAAATCAAATCTTACTCATATATAAGGGAAGAAGAAATACATAGGTCTACTACATTGGATACCTCAACATCCCGTCAGACAAGCAGTTCATAGAACTGCCTCTGCAGCTGAGCCAAGCAACTACTCTGATAATCACCTTCTGAAGAACAACTGCCACCACACTCTCAACCTCTACCGGATGGTAGCATTTCTTTTGCTGATTGAGATCTAAATGAAATCCCCTGCGACTGCGTAGATGCCTGATGATGAGAGAAGAGACGATTGCTAACTTGTTGGAGTAAGGGAAATATCCTCAAAAGGATAGCCAGACTCACAACAATAATATCACCTTTTCGCTGAATATGGGAACTGGACAGATTGTGGATAGTTGTAAAGAAAAGACTGAATCTGATCTCGACGAGCTACTGGCACACTCTAAGAATTACGTGACACAAGCTGAGATAACCTGGAAGGTGACCTCCCAAAATAATCAGAACTTTTACCTCCAAATGAGGTACCATGGTTGCCCACCAGGGCCACGGGATCTCTTACTTTCCCGCTCTAACTCTTCCCGCTCTAACTTATGGTATGCCTCGAACCTTCGAGCAATATCAACAACAATATCAAATGAAATCCCGACCTCAATCTCTCGAGCCATCTAGGATCTCAAGGAAAAAGAAAGGTCATCAATAAATCTTTGAATCTCTCGAAAGGCTCATGAACTAGTTCAAATGCATATTCAGCCATTCTATAGAATTTAATCTCATATTCTGAAACACTAACAGGCTAACCGACAGGCTACCCTGTCCAATCCACTCAAACTGGAAACAAGTTTCATCTGGCTCGCTACTCGAAAGGAACTTTTCCACGAATCTAAAAGAAAAACCGAACCAAGTCAGCTAATAAGAGAGCGGGCCACTAGTTCAAGACTGGACCCCTGAAATTGGAAAGAAGAATAATCAACACCATACCGCTCGATATAATCTAGAGCCTGAAGGATATGCTGACATCATTTTTATTTTTAAAAGAATCATGGGGTTTATTTGATGCATTGCTTAAGAATATCGAAAGTTTCAACCGCGTAAAATAATGGAACCTCTTTGGGCACTCGGACCAAACCGTTACTTCGGCTGACTAACCAGCCAGAACAATTAGAGGTACAACATGTACTACCTCCGGAATATAATTTACTGCAGCAATATCAAGAACCGGAAAAGGAGCTCCTCGAGATCGAACATCTGCACATGCGGCAACCTGATAGGCTGCCCAGCGAATAATAGGTTCTTACGGTATCTGCGTCACCAAAATTCTCGTAAAAGCATCACAGAGAGCCAAGAGAACCACAAGGCCCTGCTCCCTTGCCCATCGTGAGCTCGTACAGCTGGGACCTCCGTAACTAGATCGTCAGCACGATCAAAACTCTCGGGGCTTCGTCAGTACTAGCCCCAGACTAGACTGCTTCGTCTTGAACTCATACCGTCTGCTGAATTGTCACACGAGGATTCACAATTACCACTAACGAATCAACGAAAATACTTTTGCATCCTAGACCGACGCACGATTAGAAAAGAAGGAAATGAAACTTCCTAGATGCCATCATAGCCTCTCGTAGATAAGTACGGACGTCTACGTACCCATCACCGAGATTCTACTAGACACTGTCTTAGTCTGGATAGACTCTAAACTGGGCTCTGATACCAACTGACACGACCCGGAATCTGGTTAGGCCGTGCGGGCACCCGACATCCTCCCCAGACCCGTCGGGCGAACCCTTACCAATTAAACTAGGAAAATAATTATAATAATTCATAAATAAGGACAAGACTTAGAAAAAAAATACAGAGATACTGCTACCTCTAAGCTGTATAAAAGAAATTACAGCTGACTACCCAACATACAAGGTTTAGGGCTATCCAGACTAGACATCTAAGAGTACAAAAGAAGACAGATACCTCCTGAAGGGAGCCAAATGCAACTGAAATAATGAACAATAAACTGGTGGCCATCCGAAATAAAAGCTGGCTCACCCTGACAGCTGAAGTCGTCTACGCTCCTTCACAACATGGCGAATTCAATCCTGGAGCGAACCTGCCGAAACGAAATAGATAGACAAGAAACAAACAACAAACAAGGGTGAGTCAAAAGGACTCAATAAGTGGGGCAGACTAGCCACCTCAAAGAATAGGATAGCTAGCCAGGGAGAAGAGAAGTAGATAAACCAAATTCCTCTTATTTAAATTATAGAAAGGCAGAGCCAAATAATAACTAGAAACACGTATGGAATCACAAACTGATCAACAACCAGGAACGTAAGATAGCCTAAACATATAGGTATCCCGAACATATCAACAATCAGAAATACATCCTGCTGCGGCGTGCAACCCGATCCATATATTCATACTGTCGCGGCGTGCAACTCGATCCCTGCAATCCAGAATACGAGCCAGAAATATATAGGCAAACTGAGATATATCCACGACATAGTATACATACCGCATACATAAAACACAACACAATACACATAATAGTCAGTATGCGGTGCAATGAGATGGGATGAATGCGGTATGATGCAATGCAGTCACATATACCTGATACCTATCTCCGGCGCGGGACTCTCATCGTCTACCAGGAGATATATGCAATAATGACCCTTCACCGGCTCGGGACTCTCATCGATTACCGGGAAGCATATGCAATGATGACCCTTCACCGGCTCGGGACTCTCATCGATTACCGGAAAGTATATGCAATGATGACCCTTCACCGGTGCGGGACTCTCATCGCCAACCGGGAAGTATATGTAATAATGACCCTTCACCGGCTCGGGACTCTCATCGATTACCGGGAAGTATATGCAGTAATGATGGCCAAAGTACAATACTCAGATACTCAATGCAATACGAGCAACAGGACATAACATATAATATACAACGTAAATTCAAAGCTAAGGCGTAATGAGTACGCCTATCGGCAGCTACACACGTAAGAAACACGTGGTAGAAAATCCACGAGGCCAGGTGCCTCCAAAGAAATGGATGTAATCACTTACCTCTCTCAAAAGTTAGCATTGCGACCAACAACCGCGTTATTCTTTGAATTCATTGCCAAACGATCCCACTATGATCTATAAGCAGAAAAAATATATCACATTAGGCTAAAGGCTTCATTCCTCACATCTTAGGGCAATCCAGTTAGGAATGATACCCTATTCGCATACGCAATACGCAGGCCAGGCTTATATACAGGGTTCAAAGTTCCATAACCAAACACTAAATAAATTATATTTATATGTTGCCCATAACTCACTGAGTGCGAATATATAATCATTTCCATCATCGGGGTCCAATTGACCCTTTAAACTATCAATTTACGCCAATAGGGTGATGTATAATATCCTTATTTTTACCGTAAAAATATATTCAAACACACGTAATAAGCTAAGATAATGAGTTAGCATCATTACCTGAAGATTTGGGGTAGAAATTCCACTATTTTTCTACTCCTTTTTCCTTTTTTTCCTCCCTCTTTTCTAATTTTTCCTCACTGAGCGTTTCTGGTAATGTTTCTGATATGCATCGATCTGATTGTGCTAGGGGATTAAATCCCCTAGGCCACCGACATTTGTTCCAATTTTTGTTTTTATTATTATTATTTTCTTTTTAATAATAAATTCGCTACGACGATAAAAATTGAAATGGAACCCTAGAGAAGTCGAAATGATCCCAAATTTTTCAAGTAAGCTATACAAAATATATGTAACATACTCGCGAAGACGGATCTCAAATCCGACTCTCGAAACTCAAGATGCGAATTTAAATGAAAAGAAGTCAAATTATTTAACTTTCGGCATTTTAGCGGAAACTAGCCGAACAACATCGAAATTCACTTTCGAAAGTTTACAAAAATCACCAATAATCATACGAACCTAACGGCGCTTTCGGATTTCGAAACGGAGCTCATTCGGCAAAAACCGAGCTCGAAAATCTCGTTTTAATATATATCGCCAATAAAAACTGAAACCTTCTTCCGATGCCTACCAAACGAGGTCTGATTTAGCTCAAATTTTACATACAGGTTCTATTGGACATTACGAATATTTTAAAATTATCGACACGCCAATCGGAGTCCTAACTTCCGAAACGACTGACGGAAGTCGTTTCAGTAACGGTTGAGCATAACCATGATTTAGAACCACGTCTTTCATGGTTAATGGCAGCCCATAGGAAAGTAACTCCTGCACTCAAGAGGGATCTAGTGGCAGCGGACACTGCAGGGGTTAGGCCTTGTCGGTCATTTAGAACGATGGAAATCATGAATGGGGGACTGAAAATATGGGATGCTTGCCACGTGACTGCAGAAATTTTATTAATCAACATAGGAAGATGAGGTTGAAACACGGTGACGGAGAAGCGTTAAAAATTTTTTTGGAACGTATGCATTCCGCGGATGGAAGATTCGTTTACGAGATGGATTTAGACAATGAGGGCCGACTGAGGAACGTAATGTGGATTCACCCGCATGCATTTCTTGCATACCAGCAGTTCAATGACGTGATTGCCTTGGATTCTACATACAAAGTTAACCAGTATAACATGCCGTTTGTAACGTTCGTGGGCGTGAATCACCATGGTCATTCAATTTTACTTGGGGCTGGACTACTATCCCATGAAGACATCACAACATACAGGTGGTTATTCAGGACATGGATGAGGTACATGGGGGGCATCGAGCCAGGTGCCATCCTAACTGATCAATGTGAGAGCATTGGGGCAGCCATAAGGGAAGAATTTCCTACCACAACCCACCGTCTGTGCAAATGGCATATATGTTCAAAGGTGGGTTCCAAGTTCCAAGGACTTAGAGACAGGGACGCTCTCGTAAAAGAGTTCAACAACATCGTCTACATGTCTTTCACGGTCGAGGAATTCGAAGGAAGATGGGCGCAGTTCATTTGTGATCCCCATTTACGAGAGAATCAATGGCTTGATGATATCTATTCAATAAGGAGCCAGTGGGTGCCGGTATACCTGACAGACACGTTCTGGGCTGGTATGAGATCCACACAGCGGAGCGAGTCAATGCACGCTTTCTTTGACCAGTTTATTACTAGTCGTACAAACCTTTTGACGTTCGTGATGCAGTACGAGGTAGCTCTCAAAACCAAACTGGACAAAGAGTTAAAAGAAGAAGAGAGTTCAAAGAATACCCGACTATTTAGTGTGACCGGAAGTCAGTGGGAAGAACAGCTCCGTGCATGTCTTACGCGGAACATTTATGCTATGCACAGAAAACAAATCCACGTCTCGGTCGGTTGTAACTTTGTCGGGTGGAACGAGCAGGACGAAGTGGAGACTTTCTCGGTGTCCGACACCGGAATAGGTCTAAACTACGCAGGCACTGGATACATCATGACTGTGGTATACAAACGGGATGGCCAGTATTTGGATTGCACTTGTAAGCTGTTCAACACTAGTGGGATTATATGTAGGCACATGATTCTCGTGGTGAAACACCGAATGCCGGAATTGAATGAAAGGTACATAATGAGAAGATGGCGTGGAGACACCAGTCGACCGCACTTGTGGGCTTATGTGCCCGAAGGTTATCCGCAGATGTCCGATGAATTCAAAAGGCTCCATGGACTTAAGGGTATCTTCTACAAATGCGCGGAAATTCAGTCTGACAAGTTGACACGCACACTTGGGCTCGAGCTCGTAGCAAGTTTTGGCAAGCCTAACAATGACGACCCTGTCCCCGATGACATACATGATGTGGAGGACCATCGTAGTGATGTTCCCATCCTTGATCCTAGATTTCTGAGGAGCAAAGGAAGGCCCTGTCTGATCCGTGTTAGGAACAATTGGAACAGAAGGCAAAGAACATATGGAACATCACGAAGAGGATGGGGTAGAAGTAAAGCTGGAGCCGCCGGAGCAGGACGTGGTAGTAGTAGGGTTGATGCAAGAAATGGTAATCGTGGAGTTGATGCAAGCAGAGGCAGCGGTGCGGTTGATGCAACAATTGGCGGTTGAGGCAGAGGTGAAAAAGGGTGGAAGTAGAGGAACCTGCGGAGCAAGACGTGGTAGTGGTGGGGTTGATGCACGTCGAGGCAATTGCACAATTTGATGCAAGCAGTGGAGAAGGTGATGATGATGCAGTTGCTGAGTGCTTAATAGCAAATGCCCGGTGATGCCCTGTTAAAGCTTACTTTGTGCGTTGAGACTTTTTTCAATCAGTTTTATTTCTTGTAATTGTACGATTGTGGTATGAGGTTTGCGCGTATCTAATTTACATTGTCTATGGGAATGGAATAACTGAAGCACGGTAATTATTACCAGTCCAAAAAATAGAACGAAATTGAAAGCAACTGTAAGCTAGGATAACATTGATACTACCAGAAAAGATCACAAACAAAAGTGTCGGCTAAGATCGTAAACAAAAGTGCATCCCACGTTCTTCTATAAGGACGGCACCGTAATTCACTATACGATGACCATGACAAGAAAAAGACTCTCAAACTCAACAACTTGGCCACAAATAAGTCTAGTAATAATTATCTTTTATAATGAATTAATTTCGTCATCTGGCCAGCGCCGAGATTTCCAAGTTTATGGACGCTCAGATCACGTTTATAAACATGAAAAAGGGTATTATGTAACAAAATGGGCTACATATTGAACAACGTTATTGTTATGATTGATATTTAACTTACACAGCGGGCGTCCGTCTTCTTCTTATATGATTTCAATCTGTCGAGTATGTAATCGCAGAAAAACGTCCGCCCGCCGCTCTTCAAAAAAGGTCCAATAGGGTGGTATTGTGTACAAATTGGGGGAATCTGACCTTTTTAGGATGAAAGATTAGGGTATTGGCTTTTCGATTTCTGCTTGTTGAAAGGGGATAAAAGTGGACGTTTGGAGGAAGATAGACATCACAAGTGCCGGAAAAAAAAAAAGAGACATGCTTCCCACAACTTTTTAAAAACTTTCCCCCACCCGCCTAGTCCCGAATTTTCTTTAGTTTTCCCCCCTATTCTTCCCTCCTCTTTTTTCCGCTTCATTACCAAGCACTTGACCAAATTATTATAGCATACGTTTGACTATCGCACCTTAGTTAGGTACTGATATTTGGACAGAGATTTGATTGAACCTTGAAAGTTTGGACATTTGAATTTGAGTTGAAAAATAGTTTTTGGAACCTGAAATTATGTTTGTACATACATTTTCACTTGAAAAAAAGTGGAACTTTTCCAAATCTCCAAAAATTTCAAATCGAACGAGGGCCAAAATGCATCCCTCGTTGAACTTGGTAGTTGGTAATTGGAGGCTGCACCAACCAAAGGCGAAATAAGGTCGTATGGACGAAAATGGCTTTGATTGACGATGCATCCAAACGTTACCCGAGTATGAACACAAACAGCGAAGAGGCGCTAAAAACTTCTCCAAATAAATGTTTCTGATTTTGGACAAAACATGCAAGGTAGGGGAATAACGTTACACGTCTAAGTAGGGGTTCATGATAATATCTTGTCTCATACATACTTCCCGTACAAGCTTGACTTATGCGTACATATCAAAATTGGAGCCAAACCAAGCCAACCTCAATATTTGACGAGCGACTCGATTTGAAATCGAACCTGTGTGAGACCACCCGACCCATCATGCAGCATATACTAATATTTTATCGGCCTGAAAAACAAGAACGAAGATGAAATATCGGCCCCACTCATCTACTTCACTTCAAATTATAAAAAGAGCGCTAAATGATTGTAAGCTGCCATTGATAACTGCGATATCTGAGAAACTGAGGATCAAATCCGAAACCTTTGTTGCTTTGGTTAACAATGACTTTTAACTATTTCTAAACTAGCCTCTCATCAGGATTGTACAATTTTAGCAGAAATCAAAGTAAGCAATTAAATGTTAATTATATAGAGTGTAGCGACTCACGCGTGAAAGGGGTTTTAAAAAATAAATTAGTCCATAGAAACATGGTTCGATCTCGTGACCCTATCAATGTAAGGCACGCCTGAAGCCGCTGCGCAGAATTAGTCATATCTGTTTCCGTATATTAAAAACTCTCTAGATCTGTCTTTAGTTTCTAATTGCTTGGTTGACGCATCAGCCAAAAGCAGTAGTATTTTTCGTAGAATATCATTGGGTGATGGATCAACCAAAGATAAAACCAGGCAGCAGGGCCCAAAATGGCTTTGGTTGACAATTCAAGCGAAGGTTAATCGGAGTATGAACACAGAGTTGAGAGTCGCTGAAAACATCTCATACGAAATGTTTGTATGATTTAGCACGACAGCATCAATACAAGTGGAATTATGGACGTATGTACTTTCGAGAATAAACTTTGCCAAATTTAAGGAGTTGTTAAAGAAATATAATATATACAGAGAATTGAAGGACAGTTGTTTTGGTCGTTTCCTAGACATGTCTACCGGGTGGACCTTCAACGGAGAGCTGGTTCATAATATTCTCTTCCGTCGAATAATGCACTGCAAGAAGCAAAACGAGGTGTGGTTCCTAGTCAATGGGAAGCCACTCTGTTTTGGCCTGAGAGAGTATGTAATCATGACCGGGCTTCAATGCTGGCCTAACCCATCTGACGAAGAGTTCAGTTCGCTCCTGAATTCTGGCAGTGCTAATGCACTTCTGGAAAAAGTCCTTGATGGAAAAAAGAAAATAACCGGGACAGAACTCGAGATGAGAATAAAGTCCGTTGACTTGAGTTATGTAGAGAAGTTCAAGATGAGCATGGTCTGGTTTGTGCATATGGTTTTAATGGGACCCCCCAATAAAAAGTTTGTCAAGAATGAGTGGATACTGATGGCAAACGATCTTGAGTTTTTTGCCAAGTATCCATGGGCCTCTGTAACGTTTCCGTATATATTGGAGAGCTTAAACAAGAAGCCCCAACGCGTTTTCAATAATGACGACAACACTTTTCGATATCACTATCACATTCTTGGCTTCTCCTATGCTTTCTTGGTATCAATTTTCAATATGCATATAATTTTTTTGCTTTTTCTGCGTTCTGGTGTTTATGATTGGAAAACATAAGATGGCGTGATGGACTGATAATACTCCTTCCACTTAAGGCCTGGATTTATGAAGCTATACCTTCCATTGGACGTATATTGCACAAAGAACGTGAGCCGTGGATGCCGAGGATGCTGAAGTGGCAGCGGGCTAAGAAGTTGTTGGAGTGGCAGGAAGTTGATCCATTTGGCGCACGTGTGGTCGAGCACGTAGATGTAAGTCCAATGTATTTAATATTTTATTTTCCGTTCGTTTGATCCCATGCTCGTTGCTGGTTTTATATTTGTTCACTACAGGCGGAGGTGCATCCGTTCCTTGTCCCTTCTCTTCGCGAATCGTATCAACCGTCTTTGAATGAATTTAGGTCCCTCCCCGATTTGCCAGATGAAAAGATCGACAGGTTGAGGAAAGAGCTAGAAGGGGCGACAGCAGTTACAAAGGCACTCCCTCCGGAGCACGTCGATCCTCTGTCCCTACTCCAACAACACGGCGGAGTAGAGGAGGCTGGGGATTCAGGTAGTCTAAGTGATGCATTCGGAGGACATGGTATATGTGCGGGAGGAGCTGGAGTAGACGAGGCTGGAGATATATCTGGAACAAGTTGTGATGTTGTACGTCATGTTGTTGCAGGACAAGGGGCATTTGGAGGGGACGTCAGAACCTCGAGGAGCACTGCAACTTGCACGCACAAACCACTAGAAATTGATTCGGTAGAAAGAGTACAAATTTCGGAGATGGATCATTACAAACCCCTTGAGTTACTCACACAAGTCGAAAAATCCGAATCATTTGCTGCTTGTGACTCGGAATTCGTCGACTTTGTTTTGGCTGGTGAAATAAATCCAGTATTTTGAATGAGGACAGGATTCATAGTTTCCCAGAGAGATTTGCAGATGTAATGTTTCACGATGAATTTGAACCATAGTAGGCATTGTCCGTGTTTGGTGCGTAACAAGCACGGAGCATTGAACAAACTGTTTAAAAAGAAATTGTTTCATCCCTAGCAGAATCCCTGGGTAGAACGTCTGGAAACCTGACCGAATCAAGCTCATTACACCAGAGAGTTAAACATAGCTCTGGTTATTAACGCTGCCAACGAAAGCTCCTATGTTGATTTTAACGAACCATTCTTCCTAGATGTACTCATTTAGTTGACACACAACTGACAGTCTCTTTGGCTAAACTAATCAACAAAAAACATAGTTAGCAGTCCGAATGCATAACCATAGTGCGCGCGGCAACATAACAAAGCGATGGGGTGATAATTAATTGCAAGTAATATCCAATTACGCGATATATTTAGTCAACATTACCAAATCAGTAACTCTTAGCAAAGTGGCAAAACTAGGTGGAGTTTAAATTTTGAAGGCATGCCTTGCCAATTAATATTGTAAAAAAGAAACTTCCCTCCAACTGATTATCCCACCAGTTTTGGTTCGCGGATTTAGATTTTCCCTCCAAGGAAAATTAAAATTATGAAACATTTGGCAGTAACCTGCCAACCCGGCCCATTATATATTCTCCAATAGCCCTAGAGTAAATTGTCACTGAGAACCCCCTTATTTTTCTCAAAAACCAACCATATCCTCTTCTTTTCGCCGTTTCTAACATAGTGAATTAAATTGATATGCCTGCAGAAAGATGCAGCCTAAGCCCGCGCGTCGTCGTGGATAACAAAGTTTTCCACTCTGTAAACACGGTGAAATCCGACGTTAATTTATTGGCTTTGCGGGTCGATCGTCTTTCTCGCCAGGTGGATTTGCTGCTGATGCGTTTGGAAGACTTCGCGACGATCTTAGAGCGAGTACTGAGAAATCACCAAGGCGATTGTCCTGAAGGAGCGCAAGTCGCCTCTCCTACAGCCTCACCACGGCAGGGTTCGGGTTTAATTTGACTCTTTCTATGGTATCTGTATTTCCCTATGTCTGAGTCTGCTGTTCCTTTTTGAAGTTTACTTTGGGTACTGCAAAATTTTGATATTTCCGATCCTATGTCAAAATGCAGCACTATTTGTTCCATCCCGTGGTAATGAACATCAATCTGTGTATGCATGTTGGTAGCTCAATTTGTAATTAGTATCTGGAGTAGTATTATGTGTAATGATTTTCCTCCAAATAATCCTCGTTCTTGACTAATATTGCACGAATATTAGGCCTATTTTCCCCCAAAGGTTAAATAACCTTTTGTTTTAATTTCTATCAATCCCTGAAATTTAAAACAAAAAAGTACTTCATCAGGTTTCGTCTGAATCAACGGCTTCTGCTTGACACCGTCAAAGAGCGGATAAGTTAATGCACGAGTTTCAATGTCAACGAGTCATAGACGACAATTAACAAACGGGTGCAAAATTGCTATGAACTGCATATATGAAATATTATTAACATCGACAATTACTATTCTACATTATGTTATTATTATTTTTACTATAACACTTGTTTTGCCATAATGTAAATTTTAATTTTTACAATTAAATTCCTAATATACCAAATAATTTTTTACGTAATACACCTATATTATAATATTTATTTTAAATCTTAAGTTTGGAGTGTCATATAATTAAATTTCGTGCTTAGTATTTGTATTAAAAGTGTGAGTTAGTTATATAAAAAACGGAAAAAGAAAGTATTTGTTTTATGGAATTAAAAAATAAAACTTTAAAGGAAAAAATAATACTCCCTCTGGTCCACTTTATTTGATTTTTTAGTCTATTTTTTTTGGTCCACAATATTTGATCTTTTTGAAAATCAAGATGGATTTTTACAATGTCACCCCTTGCTAATAAATCACTTTGAACGAAATGATATGTAATAATAGCTTGAATAAGTTCTAATTGTTGTAAAACTAATTGTAAAGTAGTGCAAGAATAAGATAAAATATATGAGAGGAGAAGGAAAAATATATATTATTCTCAAAGTATTTCAAATATATATTTCATAGACAAAGTGTCCTCTCTTTATAGGACACCAATACATAGGAAGTTACAAGTCATCACAAAGGTTACAAGAATTAATAGGTGACTGAATGATGAATTAAGTAGGAGAAAGTGGGGAGGAATTAAGTATGAGAAAGTGGGGTAGTAAATCATAAGTTAGTGGTGAGTAGTGGTCATCCACATTAACACAAATACATGGATTTACAACACTCCCCCTTGGATGACCATTTTGAAGGTAATGTGCCTCGTTAAAACCTTACTAGGAAAAACCCGGTGGGAAAAAGCCCAGTAAAGGAAAAAGAGTACACACTTCCTGTAATACGCCTTTAGAGCTGCCTCATTAAAAACCTTACAAGTAAAACCCAAGTGGGATAAAACCTTGTTAAGGAAAAAAGAGTGCAGGGCGTATTTTACTCCCCCTGATGACAACATCATTTAATATCTTGAAGACAACACATTCCAGCCTTGTATATCAGCTTCTCAAAAGTTGACGTTGGCAATGATGCAGTGAATAGTTTCGTCAAACTATCACTTGAATGAATACTTGAACACTAACTTCATCAATATTTTGAAGATCACCATTGCAAAGTAATTTTGACGGATAACCATCTCCTTTAGTTGTATCTTCATTTTAGCTGAATTATCCATGCAATATTTCATATAATATTGTCGAATCTTCGTCTTCAAAGAAATTCCACATCGTTGCTGAATAAGTTGAGTTCTTGGTCTCAATCATTTATATTGCCGGCTAGCTTGATATATGGCTATTATCTCTTCATGATTTGAAAATGCAATAGCAACAATGTATTTCGTGAAGTGCCATAATATAGATTTACTTCCACAAACAAATAGCTGGTTGATATCGGGCTTTGTGGATCAAGTAGATACCATGTATTCTTCCGATGTCTTCGCATTGAGAAAGAACTGAATCTTACCCACAAGCTTATAACAAAAGTTATAACCACTGGAGTATATTTGGTAAGATACTTCAATGCACCAATTGCTAAAACAATAATAATATTTAAATATCAAGAAGCTCGCAAATGCAATTTTCCCACATGTGGCCGGATTGTTTTAATCCGTATAAATATTTATGAAGCTTCATTGAATAGGTTTCCCGGGAACCTTTACATGCTTCTAGGATCTATAATCCTTCAAGGATAAATATATTGTTGCACAATGATCTATATAAAAGGCTGTTGCAACATTCATACGCATATCAAGTCTTTCATGCACTGCCAGACATACAACATACCTGAAGGTGATTGCATCTACCAAAAGGAGAATATAGCTCCATATACTCAATGTCAGATTTTTGTACCTCAAGTCGTACTTTATATTTAACGACTTATTATTATCAATATTTTTGCACAAAAATATCTTTGTACACCACTGGCTTTGCACCTTTAGGTGTTTGGACTATAGGTCGAAAAACTTCACGTCACTCGAGTGAAGCCAATTTTTGCTTGAATGCGTTTTACTATTTTGGCCAATAATTTCATGTCTGTATTCCAAACAGACTTAAGCTCAAGATCCTCATAACCATATAAAAATTGAGCTTTATAATATATATAAGATATCGTCGACGATAATTTCATATATCAGTTCCCAATCCCACATAACATATTGAGATCTCTTCACATTCATAAATTTTCAGGTACCTGAACCTCCACCGATGAGGTTTTATGAAGTGTTATGTCGTGGGCTATTTTAGAGCCCTGCCTCCTTATTTAACCATCTCAAATATTTGCTCCTTTCCTTTTTCAAGGACTTTTACCTTTGGAACCGAATGGTCTATCACGCTTCAGACGTGCCTTAGACTCATTTACATAAATAGATTGTCTCACCAGGACATCAGGAGCATTAGCAGCTGGAATATAATATTTTTTTTGGGTCAGTAATGCGTCTGGCAGTGACTTGCATTATCTTTATATGAGGATCATAATCAAATGATAATTTAATTTTTTTATTCCCCAGCTGCGTTAATTTCTCCCCCTAATATTAGCCAAACTAACATTCGTTCCCAACCTTATATGGGATCCATCTTTGTGCATTGCGGCGGAGCAATTGATAATATACCGCACATTATAATTATTAGATGAAAAATATTTGGTTCCTGACCCTGAACCAATTATGAGGGGGAATTCATTTTATGGCATGTCGTGCACAAGTGCTGCTTTATGGATATACCAAACCTCATACCTTATTTAGGTAGCATTGTTCTCATATGCATGGTTTAGCAATTGGAGGCTTTCAATATATGAATATGCTAAACTTGCTTGCCAACATTATCAAGATAACTTATCTTGACTGCATATTCTGGAAATATGCTCATAATAAGATTTATTTGAGCAAATACTTAACCTCGCAAGTACCATTGCGGGTTTGTAATAAAACACACATGTGACCTTATCATAGATGCATCTATTTATAATAATTATATGGTCCACATGGCAGGTGAACGGGCCCATATTCACCTTTTAAACATTCCAGAAGTGCGGGGATCCTAATCCCAAATTTAGTTGGTCGAATAATTTATTTATCTCGAAAACAAGCAGCATAAAGAGAATTCTTGAAGAATTCTGATTCTTCAGTATATACCCATGCGAATTCTTCAGTATATACCCAAAATTGGCCACATCATCTTGCCACTATTCAACAGTATAACACTCTTTGCATAGGTAGTCGAAGGTTTGCTGCGGGACCGGAGCGGAGATGGTCTTCTTTGACCAATTCAATTGACAGGAATGTATTGTACGAGATTACATATATGATTTCACCACTAGTCCATTCAGTTGTAGTGTTTATACTCCTCGTATAGTCTCTCTACGACCTGGAACAATGCAGGAGGCAAGTTATAAACGAAGCTAAGCATTTTATTTATACAAACTTCCAAAAAGGTTCTACGGCCTTGAGTATAGTTTCTACCCAATTAGCGTTAGACTGGATGCAATCTATCAATCTTTATTCGACGTGCAATTGGTCGTGGTGGTATCATCAAGCCAGACGACCGCAGTTTTGTGCCGTCTGTACGGACTCCACAACCATAAATGGGAGTTACATCAATAGTTGCAACATCTCCCTTGCAAACAGGGCATATCCTTGTAGCATTCGTTGTATCAACCCAAGGTAACTGATAGAAACATGGCCAGCAATACAGGTGCCCACACCAAGTCAAGATAGGCATTCGAGGCAGTTCAAAGCAAATGTTGCAGTTGAAAGGACCACCCCCACAGCTTGCTACCTCTGTGTTGTGAGTATTGTGACCTTGTACCTGACTATCCTCATTGACAGCAGATACATTCCCATTATCAAAAGTAGTATTTCGTTCCTGATGACAGCCTCTATACATTATATCCTCTATCCGTTCGAGTCTTCTATACAAAGACTCCATTTGCAATAACGTGGGGTCCGAAGCTTGTGGGTTCGCATGATCCATAGCTAATCGTTGGTCTGTTCAAACGAAGAAGGAATATTATTACTAAGAGATAGAAATGGCAATGACAAATTGGTTATAACATTAATTTGAAAAGTAAACACTATGCCGCAATCCCACAACAGAAGAAGTTAGCAACACAAAATAATTTTTCAACCGCAACGACATCATGCGGAAAGTCGCGTAGCAAGCACAAAATGAGTAAGGATCCAACATTGGGACAATGTTGTGATGTGTGTTGAGGCTGTTGAATAGCTAAGCACACTCAGGCGCAGAAATACAAGCATACCAAATTGAAAAATCCACAAAGGTACACACATTGTGATTCAACATGATGGCTAAAATACGAAAATCAGAGCCTTCAAACAAAACGATGCAAAGCATTTTGTACATATAAACTTCCAAAAAGTTTAATTACAACTACTATCTCAAAATATGATAATTATCTCAACCCAAACAGCGTTAGTGAGGGCGGGAAATATCACCACGCTGACACATATCCCTCTTTATTCTACGCGCTCTTGGTCGTGGTGGTATTATCACGTCTTGCACCGGAGGTGGGCCGCATTCAGTACCATAAATGGGAGTTATATTTTCAGTTGGGACATCTCCCTTGCAGACGGGGCATTCCCGTGCAGTTGATGTAGAATCAACGAAAGGTAACTGATAGAAGCATGGCCAGCAATACAGGTGCCCACAACAAGTCAAGATAGGTTCTATAGGCATTTCCAGGCAAATTTTGCATTCGAAAGGACCACCCACACAGCTGTCTAGCACCGCGTTGAGACATGGCACCTCACTATCTTCATTGCCAGCAGATACATTCTCAGTATCGACAGTAGAATTTTGAGCTCGGGGACGGGCTATAGATAATGTTGTCTCAACTTCTTGGACTCTACTTCACATAGACTCAATATCTGAAACAGTATATGGGGGGCCGGAGGGTTCTTGGTCCGCATGATCCATTGAAAACGGCAGATCTGGCCAAACGTACGTACCGGAATATTTTTAATTAGAGATATAAACTGCAATGTATGTACGCTTCAAAACGGTTTTTTGAGGTCTAGAACAAAAACCCCCACCCCCAAAATTCATAACCCTTTAGAAGTTTATTGTAAACTAACTAACAGCATATTGAACTAAATGCAAACAAAGGAAAAAATGATTATATACAATTTTAGGTGAAATTATCCAGCTACCCACAAAGTGGAAAACCAAGTTCGAGTTTTGAAATCAATATTCAATAGCTACGCATCTGCAACAAACAATCAGGATTAGGAAGCTCTGACACGAAGACGTCCATGGGGACCACAAAAAACCGCAACAATAACTTAATAAACACAGATGGGTCAACAAACCCTATAAACACTACATCAAAAAAAAAAAAAAAAGTAGGGCTGAGAGCTTACACTTGTTTAGACTCACCAATGCTTTTCCTGCCTAATTGATCTCAATAACGGGCACTTGCCCAACAGAATCCTTTGTGATTAGTTCTGATGAAATTAAGCAGCATTGACAGAACGTTTCAAATAAGTATTCTTTATCGGAATATTACTTAATTAATTAGTTTTTTGGAAGTTGGAAACGTCTGCAAACCTCTGTATCCTGAACATAATACATTGGTAGCACATGTTGTTATCCCGGGATTAACATAATCCGGGATTGTTAATCCCACCTCCTATGTGGGATAGCTGATCCCACATTTTGTGTGTAATAGTGGTACTAGCATTAACTGATACCTCAAACCAAACATGGGATAATAATAGTCCCAAATTTTATCCCGGGATTATAATCTCTATCCCGGCTACCAGACGAAACCAATGTTCTGTTAGGGAATATTCTAGATGGGAATACTATAATAGCTACTCCCTCTGTTTACTTGTCCACTTTCAGCTTTTCACTCCCACCATAAAAAAAAAAGAAAACTTAAACTTGACAATTATATACCCTAATTAATTATACTTAAAAAGTATAAGATAGTGTTTAATTGGGAAGAAATTTAAAAAAGTACAAGGTATTTAATATCAAGGGTAAATTAGGAAGAATATAGCTAATTTTATCTTGAATTGCTAAAAGGACAAGTAAACATAGAATTTGACTTTGGTGAATTTGAATAAGTAAACTTAAACGGAGGGAGTATATGATATGTTTGATAGATAAATCTCTTCCTCGACTTAATGTATAAATTTGTATGGACTACACTCTCAACAAATGATTTCATCGGCTGTGCATGTATGCGATCTACATAGTACATACATGTATAAATCTATTCTAGTACTGTTGATTTGATATTCTTTAAATTGTGCTGAATTTCTAACAATCATTTCCGTTAATGTAAATCTTGGAGCAAATGAAAGACTACTATTCAATACAATTTTATATTCCCCAGTGACATTATATATTTGGTTTAGAAAGCACAATGCTTTTGTCCGTTCCGTGGATGTTCTTTTACTTTTTAATCATTTTTTCTTCATACTCCATGTTGATTTTCTGATGTTTAAAAGTTGCAATAAAATAAACTTCTATAGAATTTTGTTTCCCCAGCTTATGAAATGATAATTTTTTATCGCATTCAGGAAAAATCAATTGACATCGTGCTTTTGTATAGAGTTGAACAGAACTCTACTTGGACTTGTGCCAATACAAATGAGGCAGGCAGCATTTCATTCTAACAAAAAGTTCATTTTGTTGCGAGACTGATGAATACTATTTTCTGAATAAGTTCTTTTTGGTTGTATACCGGATAATGTCAGGAGGATTCCTTAATTACATTTAATTTTCTTATGATTTTTGGTATAAAATTGGTCACTTTTCATTATAGATGTCTCATGTGCTGTCATAAAGTATATTTCATTCGTGCGACAAGGTTTAGAACGAGAAATTAAAGTAATTCATTTTTTGTGTTAATTCAAACATGGATTTTACAAATATATGCTTACTCTATGAAATATATGGATAGAGATAAATAAGTTAATATGAATCATATAAGGTATAACATTCTTTCATTTTTATTTTTAGTTCTTCAATGACTTTTTACGGTTATGTTTGCTTTATTACTGTTGATGTTTTGTTTTAAATATTTCTCTGTTGTTATAAATTCATTTATTTGTGTGGAATAAGGGCTGGGGGAGATTTTGTAAGGGCCAAAAATCTAAAGGCAGGAGATCATGTTAGCTTGCGACTCATTGAAAGCACCGAAGATGTACTAGTACGTAGTAGATAAGCAAGCATTAAATTATATAAAGAATATATTCATAAATAAATACTGTTCCATAAAGTAATATCTTTTTCGATTTTCGAAAATCAAAGTGGATGAACTTTGACCAACAATTTAAGATGATTTTTTTTCATCACATTCATATGGAAAGGGCTGTATGTAGCAGTACCTTTTGTATAGTTTTGAATATGCTAATTTTTATTTGTAAATATTAATTCAATATAGTCTAATTTAGAATCAAGGATTAGTCGAATTGAATTTCGAGAGGTGAAAAGGTTCATAATTTTTAGAAAAAGAAGCTCTTAACATAATGTAGATAAAAATCTAAAATCACCATTAATTATAGCATGCAGATGAAAAAATAAGAAATCATCCAGTAATACAATACACCGATCCAACAATCAGCCACTCACATTTCTTTCCACAAAAGATCTCAGTATTTCCAAAGATAAGTATAGTACCTTTTGATATTCAAAAACTTTATCTTTTCGTTTATATGAGATATTCAAAACTCTTAGTTCAATCCTTAACAACTAAAAAAGAACAAATGTCTTTTGATTTGAACTTGAATTAAATATCATTACGAATATTGTCTTAATGTCCTATTTTCTAAATTTTGTCCTAAGTCTTCTTTGTTTTTACATATATATATATAGATTATTCGAAATATACGTGCATCGCACGTGTCAGAAAACTAGTTAGTATTGTAATTTATAAACTCGGCTAATTTCCTATGAGCTTCCTTTTCTGCGCTAATTTCCCATGAACCATACTGCTTCGCCTATATATAAGGGTAGTGGTAGTTGTAGAATCAAAATTCTTCTTATGGGAACACTTCATTCCTTGCAAATATTTCTCATGAAAAATATTGATTCCTTATCTTAAAAAATGTTTGCCTTCGGTCCTACTGTAAGATTCTCAAAACCACTCTCTCATTTAGATGTAAATCAAAGAATATGCACGTTTTTCGTCGTCTGTTTGTCCATCCATGATTGGAAGAACGGAGTTCGCCAAGTCATGAAGTCGGATCGGGATCTTAATTGCGCTTTTTGGATTGACTTTGATTTAGTGTGTGCACCGATTACGGTGCACTCAACTCCTAAATTAGTGAAATGCTGTGATATTCCTCTTGTCATGCGGAGTTCTTGAACAAATGAATTCGAACTCCAAATAGTTACTCTGCATTAGCTCGTATTTTGGTTGCAAGGACACTTTTTTGGGAAGGTCCCATATTTTGACGAGCTATGCGTCCGCCATGGTTTTCTCTCTTCTGTCGGTTGATTAGAGAGACTTCAATGCAAGAGAAACTATACAGATGAAGGTTATCATGCCACACAAACCAGAACTTGGAAAACTTGATGATTACTCACTCCGTTCTAATTTATGTGGCAACATTTCCTTATTCGTCTGTTCCAAAATGAATGGCAGCATTCTAAATTTGGTAACAATTTAAATTTAAAATTACAGTTTTTTCATTACTGAAATGATTTACAACAACACAAATATTTTGACTTATTTTACACTACAAGTTTCAAAAGTCTTCATTTATTTCTTAAACTTTGTGCCGAGTCAACTATGACACATAATATGGAACGGAGGGAGAAATATTTTAGCTTTTATGAACTTCATAAAGGGTCTTCTTTGAGATTCATTGGCACTATGTAGGCTGACATCCCCACTATCATGTAGGACATCCCAATTACTGTTTTGTCAAACATATTTATTTTATTCTCTTTATATTTTCCTTTTATCATTATTTAATGTATCACCTTTTTTTGTCCTCAAAATATTGGTATTACACTTTTCATCAACTCTCCAGTTTCTTTTCATATTTATATACGGATATATTCTATTTATCATTTAAGCTCATTTTTCACTTGCTTTATTCCACGAAGACCACCTTTAAAACCCAACAGGAGGTAAAGTTTTGAAAAACTTTCCACAATGTGTTAGAACTGAAAATCAAAACCTTATTTCATTGTTTGAGGCTATTAGTGCCAGATGGGGTTTTCATAAAGTTAGTGGTTACTCTCACTTCTTCGTTGTGCTAGGCTGACAATTGTAGGATCGTTTGGTTCCCCGATGTAAAGAATTATCGCAGCTATTTTAATTAATAATGTACTTGTGTACTATCTTTATATTTGGCTTCGACCATTTATAGTATAGACGTGAAGATTTAATTATAAAAAAAGAATAATTGTGGTCTCAATATACAGTTCACATAGATTGCTGAATGTATTGCAGATGTTTAGAGCCCGCTTAATTATACAGTTATACTCCGTAGTTTGTATAGATGAACGTACCCATGCAAATTTGTTAAGGGAATTTGGTAGCCTTTAATTATCAAACAAATACTCCCTCCATCTCAAAGTAGTCGACACTTTCAAGTTTCAGACATTGTACGCCCAATCGCCCGATAAGAAAATCGATAATTATAGTATATGCTTTACTGTGTTATCCTTGTTTAAGATAACTGAAATAATTTTTGAGAATATCTGAATAATTAAGGGAAAGACCTCACAAAAATAGTCTTGAAATTCGTTGCTGCCAACTAAATTGGGACAAATGAATCTTGCTAATGCTTCAACTAATTTGAGACGGAGGGATGAGAAAACAAAGTCACATGGACAGTATCCAAGTGCATGGACAGTATCATAGGATCTATTGATATCTAATGCATGCAGCAAATAATAATGGAGCAAAAATCCCAACCCCCAAATTGATACCCAAGCGTCTTATGGAAAAGTCTAAAAAGATATATGTGATTTATAAGCTACTATTATGCTTACCCAAACAGTCTACATGTCTGAGCCATAAGTGGCTTTATAAGACACTGTTGAGAAGTTTGGATTTCGTAACTTATCTTTTTTGGGTTAATTTAAGCTAAAACGTGCTTATAAGCTCTTTGTTCTTTTAGTTACCAAAACACTCAAAAAGCAGTTAAGTGCTTACTATAAGTTAGGCGTGACCAAACGGGATCTTACTGTTTTACTCCATCCGTCCCATGTTATAGGGCACATTTTTATTTTTGTTCAACTTTATGGATGATTCTCAACCGTACAAATTTCTATAGGTTTGTTATAAACAACAAGTTTCAAAAGTATTACATATTTCTTAAACTCCGTGTCAAGTCAAAGTACCTCACATAATACGAGAGGGAGGGAGTAGCATTTTATGCAACTTTGTTGATTGTGTGACCATCACGTCTAAAAGATTAAACTATTAGATGTGGTACACTTTATTTATTTAATTATGTCTCAACACGCCCCCTCACGTGCTGGCTTGATTCTTTTTTGTCATGAGCCAAGCACGTGGAAATTCTTTTTTTAATAATTGGGTGGCGCCGAGATTCGAACCCAGGACCTCTGCCTGCTCTGATATCATGTTGAATTGTGTGACCATCTCATCTAAAAGCTTAAGCTATTAGATGTGGTACACTTTGTTTATTTAATTATGTCTCAACAAACTTGTTGAAAAATTCACCTAACTAATCCTACAATGTTGCCCTCCTGCTACTACAACAATTCCCATTGTAGTTGTCACATTCAGCTTTTCACGCATATTAAGTAAAACAATTAAATAAGGTGTATATTTTACTATGTTACCCTTATTTAATGTTTGATTATTAACTTTGTTGGATTTTATTTTTTAAATTATTAAGGGTATAGTTGGGAAGAACTATTAAATATAGCCTTGAAATCCTAAAAAGACAACCAATTTGGGACAAACCATTTCTCCTAAAGTGACAATTAATTTGGGGCGGAGGGATTAATATACTCCCTCCGTCCCAAATTAGTTGTCGCTTTTAGCTTCTTCACGCCCATTAAGAAAATCATTAAATAGAGTGTGTATTTTACTATGTTACCCCTATTTAATGTTTGACTATTAAATTTTGTTGTGAATTTTTTTTAATTATTAAGGGTATAGTTGGAAAAGACTAACAATTTTTGTCTAGAAATCCTAAAGTGTCAACTAATTTGGGACATACCATTTTTCCTAAAGCGACAACTAATTTGGGACGGAGGGAGTATATATTTAGAACAAAAGAAAGAATTGAAGTATACTTATAACTACACGATGTTCTAACTTTCGATATATCATGGCCCATATGTCAAGTTAAATATGCAATGGTTAATGAAAAGGCGGCGTCATAACTATAATTGCTTTGACTTTTACTCCCTCCGTCCCGAGTAAGTTGGCCTCTTTAAGTTTGACAACTCTCAACACACACCTCGGCTTGAGGTATGAACGGTCATCGCAATACAATTTACACAACTAGGAGTCGGGGTCGAGTCCACAAGGAACAAAGTGATGTGATCATCCCAAATCCTCGCTAGCTTCACTATATATTCTACGCTTACTAATCTCTCTCGAGTCTTTAATTAGCAAAGTAGACATGTAACTTTAGTGTCATTATATTCAAACTTACATCAACTATCCAAATGCACCAATACAAATCATCCAAATGTTGCAATACAAATCAAAGAAATAAAGAAAGGGATAAAGAATTGCTCATTAAAGTGCACCCAGTCTTCAATCTCCAAGGATTGTTGATGATTATTGCTCCCAAGTTGGAAAAGTAGCCAAAGATATGTAAACTATGGTAAACTATCCATTTGTAGTCCCAAAGTAATTACCATATTTTCCCCAAAATTATCCCTAGGATAAAATAAAGAAATGGCTGATTTTTTCGTCATATAGCCACTCTGGTAGTAAAAGTTGACCCGCAAGCAAGTTTTTCGATGCTCAACTTAGTCACTGTTTCACGCATAGCCACATTTCGGTTGAGTTTCTGTCAGACTAGCCAGTTTACTTCTTTTTCTTCAACTTGATGTCTTTTTTACTTGTTTCTTCCATAGCTCTTCTCCAACATATTCAACCTACAAAATGCAACAAAAACATGATAAGTGCTCTTATTTAATCAATTTAACACAACAATAGCTCCGTATATGACTATTAAATACTTTCTGACAATACAGTTAATAATTAGGGTTACGCGTGTAGCTGGAGAGGATTGGCAAAAATAGTCTTGAAATTTGGAAGCGACAACTAATTTGTGACAAATGAAAATGAATCTTACTAAAGCGTCAACTAATTTGGTACGCAGGGAGTACAATTTATTGGTGCTAGTAATTAAGTACTATTGATACAGTACAATATAATCGAATATACAAGGTACAAAAGAGGCCATCAAGACTCGATACATCAAATCTATTATCTTATGTGTTCGTCCGTGTCATTATGTATAGTATTGAAAGATCTTTCCTTCTCCTTTTTTGAGGGATTTGCAGGAATCTTTACTGTGGTGCGGCCTGCATCACACACCTGCCGGTGAAAAGAAGAAAGTAGGTCAGTGAGATTGCATTACTGAGTATTGAAGATCTTTCGTTTTCCATTTCTGAGGGATTTGCAGGAATCTTTACTATGGTGTGGCCTGCATCGCACACCTGCCGATGAAAAGAAGAAAGTAGCATCAGTGAGATTGCGTCACTGAGTATTAAAAGATCTTTCGTTTTCCTTTTTTGAGGGATTTGCAGGAATCTTTACTGTGGTGTGGCCTGCATCACCCACCTGCCGATGAAAAGAAGAAAGGGACGTCAGAAAAAAAAAAAAAAAAAAAAGGTCAGTTGCAGTGGCTAGGGTATTTACTTTCCGGATTTTCAACGTATACACGTCGGCGAGAGCATGCACTTGTCTTGTTGATGCTTTACGAGTGGACGGCAACAGTAAAACTCAAGAAAATCTATCTTCATAGGGATAGGGCAGGAGGTAAGATTTGCCTCGTTCAGGTCAAAAGTCGGGTTAAATTTCTCCATAGGGTTGGTACGCATTCAATACACAGATAAGCATGCCAAATGAGTGAAACAGGAATTGGCCTGCGGAGCGCGTTGAATGGCAGGCATATTCAGTGGTATCGTGAAAGTGTATTATTATTGGTTGGACTTTGTGCGTTAGGGTTTCTAGTTTCGAGGGCTTGCAGCCCCGTTAAATGTTTAGATCTGACATGCGAGGCTTGTCCATTGAGTGCTGATGAGCTTGTGGGACGTCCGCAAAAAGTAATAAGTAACATTCAATACAAGACATGGGAGGGGTTCAAAGATTCAATGAATGCAAATCAGAACACCTAATTATGACAGTATCATATCTCAAGAGCTGTAAGTGACTATCTAATGAAAGTAGATCTGATAGGGCTGGAAGGCAATGTGTATGGTTAATTTGACTGTCCCATGTACTGTACTGCATTGTAATTATGATTACAACATCTAATTTGATTGTTACTTTAAATATCATTGCAGTGGATGAAAAGGTGTGGTGGTGCATTCATCAAGTATTAATGTGGATAGTTGTGAAAATTAGAGTGGCATGCCGAAAATTCGTTCATTTGTGATATTAATGATACTGATGAAATGCATCAAAAACAGAACTGCAAGGCTAAACGACAACACATTAATGTTGTTGTTGCCAAGTCCACACATTGGGTGTGGCTGCAATCCCTCTAATTCAAAAGCACTATGATCTGAACCCTAAATTACTCAATGCGTCGTCTGCCGAGCCAAGCTGCTCTCACGTCTGCTGATTGGATGTCCACAACCCTAAGTGCACGATATGGAGCAGTAAATGATCTCACCTGACAGTTCCCTCATTTACAGTGGCATTGGGTGGAGAAAAGGTTCATTCTTATCCTGCAAAATAAAAGGGAAATGAAAGATTTTCAAAATGGAAGAGTTCTACTCCGTATTAATTTTACGCATTCTTTAGGTTTTCAAAGAGTTTACTAGTCTTAATTTTTAGTGTCAAATGTCTTAGCACCGTCGTTAGGCTTAAATAGATCATAGTGAAATAGTTTCCCATGCATGCACTTTTCCGGTTATACGAAACATCTAATGGGGTCTAAAAAGGTAAGTAGGAAGGTTATTATTATTTTTTTACTTGACATGATGGAGTTACAGTAGCCTAAGTCCCGTGCACGAAAGATAGTGAAGACGACGATAACACAACGATCAGTACAATAAGTTTCACTGAAGACAGTACAACGAAAGTCGTTCAACTAAACCTTGCATAAGGCAACAAACAAAACCAAATGACCGAACAACTAAAACTACGTACCAAACGCGAAAAAAATCAGAGAGCGCCCTGAAAGAGACATCGCACAAACTTAAAACAGCAGGCAATACCCTAGGGGGATAAATAGAAGATGCGGTTGGTGTCGTACAAGTTATGGTCTACATGACTGGATGGAATGAAACTTTCAAGCAACACTAACATCTACAACCGCAATTTGGCAGCCAGACTTGTGCATCTTGTCATTCGAACTGATAAATTGGCTCCCATTATCTATCTGATGGCATAGATAAAGTTATTAACGATTAGTTACTGTTATATATATTTGTTTCTAATTAGCAGGCAGTAATAATCTACGCACATATTGCACTCTAATTTATAAAACAATTCAACACATTCGACGACGAGACAAATTATTTTGGACCAAACACGGAACACGTGAGAACCAAATGTAACAACAAAACAACTGACTTTATGTAGAAAATTAAAATATAAGGTTCCGATAAACATGAACATAAAACAGCCTATAAGTAAAGGCTGTTAATTATAAATAACCACGACTAGTAAAAAGCACAAATTGTCCTATCCCGACCACAAAATTTCAACCTTCAAACGAACTTGATATTTTTTAAGATGGCTATCTTCTCGGTCTTTGCCTCTTCCATCCGACGCGCAATTCGACCCCCCTCAACTTGGAATAGGTCATGCTGCGATGCATTTAGTTCCAAGAGTGCCTCCTGAAGTTTGAGCTCCAATAGATGCACCCTTTCCAGCGCTTGGGTAACGCGTCCAACTTTTTCATGGAATAAAGCTTTATCCATCTGCATCAGAAAACATCATTAAAATATTACCGAATTTAGACAATATAATTAAAGACCATCCATCCGGAGGTGCATGAAACAGTAGAAAGTAAACAACCTGTTGTTCACCAATGAGTGGCGATGCATTGGTAGAGTTGTCCATTGTGTGCTTGATTACTCAATGATACTGAACGAAAATGAAAACAGAATATAGTGAAAAAAGAAGCAAGATGTTGGGAAAAGCTAAAAGGAATCAGATTTATAGTTGGCACAGTTACGATTATGAAAAGTTGCATATTTAAGTTAGCTTTAGGATTACAGATTACGAGGAGTTGGATTTAATTACCAAGGCGTTTTAATTTGTCAATTTTTCGTAAAAAATGGCACCCATTAATGAAAAGTTCATGCATTTTGAAAATCAAAGTCTTATAATATCATCGAACATACTTAAGCCAATATTCGTTCGTTTTTACAAATTAAAAGCGGAAGAATAAACATCAGTAATAATAAAGTAGACATTATCTATATTCCTTGAACTTTATCCACTATAGATATGGCATATATATATTTGAGTTGTAGTAGAGTTTACGGTGCAAAATATATAGTTTAAGCCACTGTACATCCTTTTCAGATTTTCAACTTACAGATGGGCGTGGTATGTCATAATTGGCTTGGATGCATGTTATGAGATTCGGCTGAGGGCATCTCCAACAATGCACCAATTTTGACACCAAATGGCAAAATTGTATAAAAAATGGTGCAAATTCAACTCCAACAAGCACCATTTTGTACCATTTTTTGCACCATTTTGGTGAGATGAATAGTGTCGCACCAAATTTGGTGTGACACTATTCATCACACTATTTATTATTGGGATAATTACACAGAGTATAACTTTATCTACTTTTGTTACAAAATATATAAATATTTTCAAAACATACAAAAAATAGCAATATTTTTGTTGTTTGCTACAAAAAATAGCAGAATGTATTTAAAAAGAAAAGAAATATAATTAAAAAAAAGATAAATCTAATCCTATTTTGTTTATATAGGTTTAAATCTTTTTACATTTAAGACCCATTTTCTCTTTCCCCTCAAAACCATCTATTAAAAATTGACAATAGGCATACGTAAAATACAATAGCCATACAATACACATACAATAGCCATACGATAGACATAAAAAGACTAACAATAGCCATACAATACAAAAACAATAGCCATACTATACACATACAACATACGATAGACATACAAAAGACATACAATAGAATTAGTAATTGGGTAGTTGTAATCCCAAAAAAGTAGGAACAGATGAAAAGACATGCCTATAATTATGGACGATTTTGGTGCATGGTGTATCTTCAATTTAATTGAATAAATCCTTTTTTTTTAAATAACTTGTATATATAATGTTAAGAAAATATTGTTATTCTTGAAAAGTGACATAATGTTGTTATTTTATTGTAAACCTGATATTATGTTTGTATATTTGTATAATTTAGCCTTTATTATTTTATTATTAATTTATTATCATTATTGTTATTATTATTACTGTTATCGTTATTGTTATTATTATTACTTAAACCTTTCATTAAATATATTACATATATTTAATCATTTTTTAATATCTTCACAATATTACGTTTACATCGTACTTTTGTTATATAATTCTTTATAAATTAATTTTCGTAAAAGTTAATTTTATAACTATACTTTTAAAAAATATTAACCATAAAAAAGAGTGCAACCATAAAATATAAGATGTTGCTAAAAGTGAACGTACATTGCACCAATTCAAGATGCTCGTGAAAGTCCAACTCCAACGGTTGAAATGGCAGTAAATGAAACACAGCGATTTGTTAACTTTTTAGCTCGGCACAAAGAAATTAAATCCCAAAATGCTCATTATGAACTTCGCAATGCATTAATAGATCATCTATAGGAGCATACTAGAGGTGGAAGTTGAAGAAATTTGTTGTATTTAGACTTAATTTACTGTAATGTAATGTAATATATATTTAATTTTATTGTATTTCAATGATTTCACTTTTTTTTCCAGTTATCCGTTAATATGTATAATTTATAATGCTTTCCAATAATTATATTATTTAAAATTTTATGGTTTAAAATACTTTAATATTAGATGGTTGTACAATAAAGGAATATAAATTTTATGTAATGAAAATAAAAGATAAAATTTATTTAATAGAAAGAAGAAAACAAAATTTAAATAGAAGATAATAATATAATATGGCGGAGAGAGAAGAATATAAAAAGAATATTCTTTTTTGGTGTAAAAATTGGTGTTATTATTGGAGTAAATTTGGTGCTACACCATTTTGGTGTAAAAAAATGGTGTAAAATTTGGTAAAACTCAAATAAAGCTATACTCTTATAGGGATTAGGGAGGGACGGAAGATATCCCCTCGTTTAATTTCTAAAAAGTCGGATAGAGGTAGACAGTAACAAAATTTGTCCATAGGTTGGTGTACATTCAATATGCAGATAAGCATGCAAAATGGGTGCAAGTTGAGGTGCAGAGGAACGCATTGGATGGCTAATACGGTGGTATAGTGTAAACAGCCTTTAGGTCAAGGGTCTGCGCATTAGTGTTTATGGTCTCGATACCTTGACAGCGCAATCTCGTTGTGGGTACCTAAATAGGGTTTTAATATTATAGATGATATGTTGAAGATAATTCAAAGTTGATGTGGGAAAGATTAGGTTTCATTATTCGGTAGTTTATTTAATTCCTATCTAGAAAGCTAAGCTTTTTAGGACAAACTGTATTAGAATAGGTTTTGTAGTTAAAGTTAAAGTAGACTCTGTTTGTTAGTATTATTATAAACAGGGGTGCTACCTCAATTATATTGAGTGGTCTAAAGAGTAGAAGTTCAGATCAATATTATTAAGGGTCCGTAATATTAAAGATAGTTATTTTTATTTTTCTACATGATATTCTACAAGTTCATTCTTGAATATAAACTACTGGAAATTAATACCACACGTTAATTTATATTAAATGTTCGAATAGTAAAATGAAGTTTCCGTAAGAAAGGAGCAGAGTAGGGACCTTGGTTTTGTTAAAAGTCACAGCCATTAATTTTGTTACGTTATTGGGGAAATGGAGGGTGGGAAAAGTTAATGGAGAGGAGGCCCACATATTAAAGGGATAATCGAACACTCCATCCGTCTCAAATTATTTGTAATGTTAACTTTTACGCGCCCCTAGGAATTATTAAAGAGGGATAATGACTTGTTTTGTACGCTCTAACTTACGCCATCTGCTATATAACTATGTATATATATAGGAGTATCTCTTGATATATCCTTCTATCACATTCACTATCATACTATCTAACTTGAACTATGTGTGGGTGACCTAAGGAAATGTTATTTCTTTTTATATTGTACCTGTATTTTTTTTTTTTTTTGAAGGTTAGATACGGGTACAAACACATTATTCCAAGCACTAGTTCTGTCAACATTGTGGAAGGTGAAATATTCACCCTAAGGTGATGAAGAACTCATTCGTTATCTGAATACACAATTTCGATTTTGTATCTGATTTCAACATTTCAGCTTGTCTGTCCAACTGTTGTGTCATTTTGGGTGGCCAGTAGCTTTGCTGTGATGTATCTCTTCCCAGCAGACTCTAGGCAAATCCAATGGAGGTATCTCCATGAATTAAATATTTCCATAAAATTAATATTCTAGAATGTTTTGCCACAATATCCTTCACTTGAAAGTCAATTAAAGCATTATTTAAGGGAATCCTCTGGAATGGAGAAATAGAGTTTTTCTGAGTATGAATCCCCTGAGATGGAGAAACTGACACACCATGGTCTCAAAACTGATGTTGGAGTAACTTCCTTGACCATATTATCCACTAGAATGCCAAAGATTTCCTATGATATGCACTACAATAGATGGAAACAGTTTCTTTTGAAGAGGGATTCTCCACGATGTAAAGATAAGTTCTTAAAATCGCAAAGCAGTTTTGAACATCTAACTCGGATATGATGGTGAGGATATGCTGTTTATATTTTCATATGTTATGTAGCATATAATTGAATTTGTAATATTCATGAATAAGTTTTCTTGTTCCCGAAATTGATATGATTTAAAACTTCAACGGTAGTAGGACATGGTATTCAAAAAGCTAAAAATTTGGAACCTTTTGGTATTTGAAGTGATCAGATGCAAATTCATACTAGTAACTATCTTTTGAATATAACGACCAATTTTATTGGGTATTAGAAATCCATGCTTATTCAAGATAGCTCATGTTTTCAAGAGTTCGTATCTTTTAGTTAACGGGAACTTATCTTTAATGAAGTTTTTAAAATATAACAAAATTTACGATTTTATCCAACTTAAAACAACTTACAAAGGGTAAAAAAGTCGGATGACATTTCACTAAGGTTTCGTGCTTTTATAATACTAGTATAATATTGTATAGAAGATAGATAGATAGATAGATTAATGGTTTAAAATAATGTGAAAATGTGAAATGTTACCTCAGTACTTCATGAAGCTCGCAATCACGTGGATCAAATTAAGACGCCTAGTTTAATCCAGAATTCCACGCGTCATATTTTGATTAGTTTCCATCGATTTTCCCCACCTTTGTTGTTACTGCTTTGATAATTTCATTTTGCCGAATCACTTGGTAACCCTGCCCATGCTCTATTACCTTCTCTCTTGTGGCTATAAAAGAGCTTTCTCAGTATATGTTTATTTCAAATTTTCACTCAGAAACATCCAAAATTCCTCTTATAAGGGAATACTCCCATTGTTAATGGATCAGACAAGCTGCCCTACAAAAATATTCAAACTTCAGCCTCGGTTTTTACATTTTATTTGAGCCATTCCCTCAACTTAGGGAGTTGTCGATGTCTTGTACTTTAATGCTCGCTTCTGATGAGCTAGTTTAATCCATATTGCGGAGGATGAAATTTAAACTCTATGATGATGAAGAACTCATTTGTTATCTGATGATCTATGTTTTTGTTAATTTATTTTTATTTTCTATATCCTGCATCCTACGGGTGCTCTCCCATACGCTCTTTGCGCAAAAGAATCACCATGATCCAACACCTTTACCATATTTATCCGTTGGAAAAGTGGTGCATCCAAGGGAGAGTTGTTTCTTGATCATGTTGTTTGAAAGGAGGCCTTGGAGCATTTTGTTGCCGGGTTCTCCTACATAAGCCGTAGGACAAACAACATATGTATTGCGTAGAAAGTACTCAGAATTGGTATTATCGTTTCGGATCTATCTTTCTGTTAAGATGTTGATTGGAGAAGAAAATGAGGAAATTTCAGAAATATTAAGAATGAACCGACTCTCTTGATATAAAGGAAAGAATTAGTGCGTGTGACTCTTTAATTAGGGCATGTTGAAAGTCGCACCATTTAGAAGTATGAGGTGCAGTTTAGGATTTTCACTGAACAAGGTTTGCAAAAAAGAAAAAAGATTCGGTAAAATAAAAGAGGATGTTACTCCTCTTTGATATATCTTTTGGTTTCCTTTGGCTGTATAAAATGGATCTCTTACCTTGTAGATTTTGATAATTGGTGCAATTACTTTTGTCTTGCCATGTTGATGTTAATTAGTCAAGCTGAATCTTTGATCAAATATACAACGTACTTTCAGCCCAAAAAAAAATTTGATCGTCTTTTTTTTTTTTTTTTTTTTTTAAGACAATCTTTTCATGAGGGTTAAAGAAGTAACAGCGAAATGAACATTTGGCACCCATGAAAAATTAAATAAGTCGATTTGATTTATACTAGATCATATGGTACATGATAACTGAAGACGATCCACTGAACAGTTACGTCTCGTGTCAATGTATTTGTACTAACTATGCTGTAATAATATGAAAAATTTCTAATTAGCTTTAATTTGAACAACATAAATTGGTCATTGATCACCAATTTTGGAAAAGTATCCCTGATCATATGAGCTTCTTGTTCATATGGTACACTGATAACTGAAGACTATCCACTGATTAGTAACGTAGTATCTAATAAATGTATTAGTAGTAACTATGATATATCGATATGACAAATTTCAAATTAGCTTTAATTCGAACAACATAAATTTGTCATTGATCACCAATTTTGGAAAAGTATCCTTGATCATATAAGCTTCTTGATCATATGGTACACTGATAACTGAAGACGATCCACTGATTAGTAACGTATCTAATAAATGTATTAGTACTAATTATGATATATCGATATGACAAATTTCAAATTAGCTTTAATTCGAACAACATAAATTGGTCATTAATCACCAATTTTTGAAAAGCATCCTTGATCATTATGTTATACTCCCTCCGTTCCAAAATGGTTGTCATAGTTCCGATTTCGAGAGTCAAACGAGTTTAACTTTGACCGTAATATTTTCATATGTCTTTTAAATATTTTGAATTATTAATTATTGTGACTTATAGTACTTTTTACGTAGTTTCTAAATATATAAATATCATTACAAAAAAACTTAAAGATTATATGTTTAAATTCACAGTCAAAATAAACTCTTTTGACTCTCGAAATCCGAACTATGACAACCATTTTGGAACGGTGGGAGTACTACTACTTGATAGTGTGAAATCTTCTATTTTTAATCCGGGTCCCACGATATTCTCCTCTTTTTAACCCTAAAATATTACTCTTCTTTTTCATTTTCTTTTAGCCACAGCCCTAAATGTTGTCTGCTCTTCTTCCTTCTGTTTCCTCTCTAATTTTCCTCTACCCTCATTTTGGCCATGAAGAACAACAAGAAGATGACCCTTTTCTGTGTTCACCTCACAGATTTTGTAGTTACATTGCCCTTTGAAATTTTATATTTTGCTCTTGAGTAAATTTTTAACTAATTGTCATTTTAATGTATATATTTGTTTCTTCGCAGATTCTTCCACTTGATATCCCTGGATGTCTTTCTCCTGAGGCGAAAACTGTCATTCTAGAGTGTAATAGGAAGGAATGGGTTATTAACCTTATGGGTGGAAGAGATATGCTAATCAAGGGGTGGGTAAAATTTGTAACAGAAAACAATCTGAAGATAGGCGATTATGTTAGTTTTACGCGTGTTGACAGTAGCGTTGACTCTATGAAGTTTGATGTCTCTGGTTTTGACTCCAGTGATTTTGATCCCCCATGTGGATCTTGTCATTCTTGTTGCCGAGATGATGAAGGAAGTGATGACGAAGGAAGTTCCAGCGATCCCCCATGTGCAGGAACTGATAGTGATCCAGTTATTATTTGATTAATGTATCAGTTGAAGTATTAGTTGTAGGAGGTTAAATGCCATGATGGTCTGTTCTTAACTTCAGTATGTTGTTGGTCTGTATATGATGCTATGTTTTTAAGTAATTAGATGTTTCTATTTTTGAAATGATATTTTATAAGTAATGGAATGTATATTCATGTTTGCATTTCCTTTAATTCTGGTTATTGTATTATGTGAATAATTTGAACCATAAGGTAGAAGTTTTTCATAATCTCATATTGAATTTATATGGACTGAACTTCAATCTTTATGAGAGAAGTTCAATCCCTTTGACCAATTTAAAATTAATGTTGAAATTAAAAAACCAAATTTGTAAAGCAATAATTTTGGTTATACTTTTACCAAAATTTTCAAACTACTATAGTTTAAGTATTGGAGATTAACTTAACATTCGGTACATAAAGATATTATGTGGTTTATTTGTAAGTCGATACATAAAGATATTGAAGGAAGAACTAACGAAATAACCCCATAATTAATTTGAAACATTAGTTGTTAGCCATATCTTAGGGACACAAAATATTTCGGGTATCATATGATCATATTAATGTGTATAATACTCCATCTCAATTTTATATAAAATATTTGTTTTACTAATTAACTTTATTCTTTTTATAGAAGTTGGCACTAAACAGAAAAGCTAGCTGAACGAAATATGTGCAATAAATTACCCAAGCTGAACATATGCAGGCGACCTTTCTTAATAGTATTTCCACAATTCATATATGAAAAATAAACGTTATTTATTTGCTTTTATCGTAACTAATGAAATGTACGAACTACTTTATCAGACGGTCCTTTCACTTCTTCAGATAAGAATAAGTGAGGTGTAATGATATGCCAGGCCTTCATTGCGCATGAACTGACCCCTATACCTAAAGGCTGCTTACAGTACCACTGAATTACCCTTTCAATGTGTTCCTCTGCACCTCAAGTTGCATACTTATCTATATATTCAATGCATACCAATCCTACGGACAGATTTTGTTACACTCTACCTCCAGAACGAGGGAATATATTGCGTCCTTCCCTATCCAAAAAGAGGATAGCTTTTCTTGGGTTTTATCATTGCAGCCGAATCTCAAAACATGCATCCAAGACTGCTAAAGGTCACGCCCATCTGAAAGTTGAAAGCCTGAAAAGGATGTACAGTGGCCATTGCACTTTACCATTTCTTTGATGTGGAGTATTCAGGAAAGGAATCTCTTCTGACGACCCTTTCTTCTTTCCATTGGTATGCGGGTGATGGCAAGCGATGACAGGTTAGATTCCTGCATGTCCTGCGAAACATAGAACGCAATATCATTCCACAGTATACTTATGGCATCGACCACCACTGAAGCTTCAAGATTTGACAGATCGATTCTTGAAAGATTATCGGAACCAGCCTAGTTAATTTCACTGGACGAAGTTTGTGAAGAAAGGGCCAATTTGGTGAAGGAAGTGGAAAAATTAGGGGCTTGTAATGCTACAAATTTATTGAAGATTAGTAAGTTAGAGGCTAAATTGCAACGTGGAAGATGTATTTCTTATTGTCTTGGGCAGTTTTTTTTTGGTTTCATAGTAGCTAGGTTTATTTGATACAAATTGTTTATATATTTGAACGTTTAACTTTTTAATGTTTCGAGCATTTATCAATGGCGTTCCAACAGTCTAGTATTTTTGTCGCATATAATTCAAATTGATCATCATACGGATGTTCTAATACTGCAAACGGGATGTTCAGACTAATGCAAAACAATATTCATAAATATTCATAACATGCATAAATTGTATGTCTGCTAAAGGACAACACTTCAAAACACGACATTCAGAACAAACCGAAATTTTTTCTTTAATGACTATACTTAAAGGGAGATTATTTCTTCATGATTCCACATGCATGTGTGCCGCTGGAGGACGTGCTGGAGAAGGGTAGTTCTGGGGGTCAATCTTGAGTTCAACTTGAATACCTCGAAGCATACGTTTAATAAGATTCATATCCTCACAGAATTCATCGAAGCTAGTCCTTAATCGCGTCACTTGATCCTCCACATTTCCTATATATACTGCCAACTGATCAACATCTGAAGTCAAGGATGCGATATCTTCACGGACATGATCGATTTCACTGAACCTACTATCACTTGGGACTCCACTATCATGTTCTGGTGTTCTTGGGTACCTTACTCTGCGAGGCATTGCTGTTGTTTCGCCTGGTTGTTGTTGTTGTGGTTGTCCAAGATGTTATTGTGCAGATGTTTAGCATTTATAGAAGCCAGGCTTGGTGCCTTTTCGATTGCATGTGTGATGATTTGAAGAGGTGTCTATTCATATTGAATGGTTAATTGGGGTTAGTACACGTATTTTAATTGTGACCAGGAGGTGCCTAATCCTTGCCGTGGAAGTCAGAACATCTTCATGGCGATACGAATCATCGTATACTCGTTCGATTAGTCTATTGTTAATGTTTGAAAATTATTTATATAGTTCCAGTAGTCTATTAGTAGAATTTTTAAACTAATCATCATAAAACTAATGGCTAGCCCCTTGTATTCAAATCTGAAGCAAACAACGAATGCGTCGCTTCAAAAAATAAAAAATAAAAAGGAAATAAAAAATACATGACGGCCAGTGTTGGTAAGTGGCTTCAATAGTTGCTACTCCCTCCGTCCCAAATTATTTGACACGTTCAGCTATTGCACGCCCAATAAGAAAATCAATAAATAGAGTATGCATTTTACTATGTTACCCTTATTTAATGTTAAGGAGTAGCTTTTTTGGAGAATTTTTGGAAAGAACTACTCGTAATAAATTTAGTCTCAAAAATTCTAAAGAGAGAACTAATTTAGGACAAACGATTTCTCTTAAAGTGAAAACTAATTTGGGACGGAGGGAGTAATTCTTCAGACATTAATTTTACGACCCCTCATATTTTAAATATCACCTATTGGTTAATATTGGAATTGTTCAAATACCGATGCCCCGACTGGTTTCGTATTACTAGCCATAATAGAGCAGGACTGTTTATACGGAACGATCTCCATATTGCGTCCCCTATATATAGGGGGTTGTGGTAGTTGTAGATTCCAAAATAATCTTCTCGGAAACACTTCATTCATTCCAAAATATTTGAGAATTTCATAAGTACTCCTTCATTCAGAACTACTCCTTCATTCAGAATGGTTATTGTATGAGAAATTTGTATATCAAATAATATGCACAGTTTCTTCTTGTGTTATTCCATTAAAGATTGGTTAAACGGAGTCCTCAAAGTCATGAAGACTGATCGGGACCCTAATTGTGTTCTTCCGAATGACTTCAATTTAGTGTGTGCACTGAATACGGTGCACTCAACACCTACCGCAACGAATGTTGTGATATTCCTCTTGTCATGCGCAGATTGTCTAAAATAAATAACTGCAAATGAGCATTGTGGAGCACGCAAATCTTGTCATGCGCAGATTGTCTAAAACTCCATGACTGCAAATGAGCATTCTGGAGCACCGAAATCTTGACGCAGACAAAGAATTGGATTTAGCTAGGAAGCTGCTCCTGCTTCGGCCACCATCAGCGGTGTCTATAGATTTCTCAAGTGAAAGTGAAACATAAGTGTCCTTTGAAAGGACAACCTACTTTTAGCTTTTTGGGACAGCATAGGGTGGCTGAAAAGATGTCATAGGGCTGCTGTACTATCTCTGGAAATACTCAAGTATAGGGGTGTGGGCTTGTACTTTTGTGTAAGCCTACACTCCACCTTTTGGGCCCTCAATTTTCTGCTATATAAGAGTGCATTTACTCCTCATTTACAACATCCACAAGCTGAAAAACAACAAGAACAACCGGCTGAAAAAAAAAAGGAAAAAAAAAATTTGAGAGCAAATTCTTGAGAAAAAAAATATAGTAAGTTTAAGGGATAGATTTAGAACCAAAAGCCTTCATACCAAGGGACTTTTGGGGTATAAATCTTAAGTCTTAAGGGTTTTAAAAGGGCTGTCTAGTTGCTGAATTTTGGTGACCTTGCTGTGTTCGTTTGCTTTGGTTTAACCTTTGTGGGATCTTCATTGCAGTGCTCTAAGGTCTCGTTGTATAGGTAAACACAAAGTTTAACCTTTGTATTTATTTTGAAATGTTATGCATGAGTAAAGATGGAATGAAAACTAGTATGTTTTAAGTCTTGAACTTTGATTATTGCGTTAGAACTCTTTAAAACTTGTTCTTGTGTTAAAATAGAAAGGCTACTAGTACTTGTGAGCATGTTTTACAAAGTTTATAAAGTGTTGCTCTTGGTACGTTTGAATAAAAGGGGTAGGAAGTGAACGACAATTTGCATTGGCCTATCATGAAGGTTAGGTTTTCTAGGTACCTCTTTTTTGTATCATTAATTAGGTTAATGCATCATTAGTACACGTCGAATGCGTAAGTGATGTGTGGCTAAAGTACCACACATTATATACTTGTACTTGAGCTATTGTTGTGTTAAATTGATGAAATAAGTGCACTTATCATGGTTTTGTTGCATTTTGTAGGTTGAATATATTGGAGAAGAGTTATGGAAGGAACAAATTAAAAAGAAGTCAAGTTGAAAGAAAAAGAAGAAAACTGGCTAGTCTGTGAAAAATGCAGCAGAAAAGTGGCTATGAGTGAAACAGTGACTAAGTTGAGCAGTGATAAAGTGGCTATCGGGAAAACTTTGGTACCAGGGTGGCTATGGCGTGAAAATCAGAATTTTTTCATTTTAACCTAGGGAGAATTTTGGAAAATGATTGTATTTCATTTTGGCAACACATAAATAGTTTGTAGCTTCCATTTGTACATATCTTTGGCTACTTTTCCAACTTGGGAGCAAGGAATTCATCAACAACACTTCAAGATTGAAGATTGGGTGCACTTTAAATGAGAAATTCTTTATCCCTTTCTTTATTTCTTTGATTTGTATGCTACATTTATTAGTTGATGATTATTAATGGACATGATTTTATATGAATGATTCATGACTAGGAATTTATATTTGTGGGTTTTGATTATCTAGCTCTATTGTTTTGGTTGCTTGACTTTTGTGCTCATGACACTTAAGTTACACGTCTACTTTGCTAATTAAAGACTCGGAGAGATTAGTTAGCGTAGAATAGTGAAGCTAGCGAGGATTTGAGTTGATAGGCTATTTCATAGACTAACTCATCTAAAAGAAGTTACGCTCGGAAGAGGTCTTCTTTCCTCGGGTAATGGGTAGTGCTTTACAAGCTCAACCATGGCTTTGACGAGTGCCGTTGAGGCAAATCCCTTCTAGGCCGGAAGGATTCTAGGGATTACATTAGAACGACTCGGCCATAATATATAAACCCCGTGCTATAATTGTATCCTAGGCTCAAAACTTGCTTTCCTTGGTTGTGAGAAGGCCATAGATCATATTTACTTGCTTTCCTAGTGTAGTTGTAGTTGTTAATATCGTTCCATCACCTCGTTATCCTAGTTTGGCTTTGTCAAATAGGTTTAGTTCCTCCAGTACTTTGATCGCATCACTTTGTTCCTTGTGGATTCGACCCCGACTCCTAGTTGGGTAAATTGTATTGCGATGACCGTTCATACCTCAAACCGAGGTATGTGTTGAGCGTTGTCAGTAAGTTAATTTATTGAAGAATTCCGTAATATTAAATCTCCCAAAGCCCAGCTAGCTATCCTGGTCATATTACACGTTCTGATGTTCGGGGACCCATCTGATCACAAGGCTAACAAAGGACGTTCTAATAAATAATCCTTTCAACCCACGTCTTAGTAATTGTTTGGTACGAATGACCTGTTCTTTCACGAGAGTTTTAACCAGCTACTGCACAGTCAATTGTGACCTTGATGGGTTGGAGGTGCAAGATATGGGACCTGGTCGTATCGTATATCATTGCAGCATTTACTACTCTCAACAAACATCGGTGACATATGCTGATAACATGAAGGGGTGACATATGTTGGCTGAACAATTTGAAAAGGTTCCATTGGAATGGGTAGCAATCGTGATGTATAGTTAGCATTACATATCCCTTTAATCACAAGTTGGGCAAGGACAGTGGACCGCTGATAATATATGGTCAATTGATAACTCATTCTATATCATGAAAGAAATTCACTTTAGGATCCAGTGCCAGTTAGGGTTACTGTTTCCGTATTTCTTTTTCTTGTACTCCCTCTGTCCCATTTTGTTTGTCATACTTTCCTTATTTTTCCTTCCCAAAAAGATTGTCGTATTTCTAAATTTGGCAATAATTCAAGTCTAAAGTTTTTTTTGACTCATTTATAGCCACACAAATATTCATGGCTTATTTTAGACCACAAGTTTTAAAAGTCTTTCTTACTTTATTAAACTTTGTGCCAAATCAAACTACGACAAACAAATTGGGACGGAGGGAGTATGTATTACTCCCATCGCTTTGAGGAAACATTACTGGCAGTGTTCTGACATAATCAATAGTATTCCCCAACAATCCGCCATCATACTCAATAAATAGGGCACTAGCTACCCATCGGTTTCAATTTATTTGAAAATTTTTGCTTGTGCACGAAGTTTAATAAAGAAATTGCGACACTTGATTATCTAAGGTTTAAAGTAATTGAAGATGTTTACGTGGATACATATCAATTCATGGAAGATAAAACAAAAAGTTTATATTTCAAATTTAGGATGTAGTCATTCTTTTAAAACGAATCAAAAAGAATATGTAGGTTCTAACAAATTGAAACGTACAGACGGAGTCGGGAGCACGTGCTTTACACAACGACTACATGATCACACACCTTAACTGGGATCAGCTAAAACGATGTCAATAATTTCTTACGATGAAAAGCTTACTCATTCACTGCACTGAATGTTGTACAGTAAGCGTGATTTATCAGAAAAAATCATTAATTCTCCCTTTGGAAGTAGTACAAAATGAACTTCACCGTTAATATGAGGTGTCGATTGACATTGGCGGGTGAAATATTCTGCTGACAATTAAATCTAAATAAGGGAGTAGTAGTTTTTGAAGGGAAACAGTTGGTTAGCACCCATGATAGGCCAGGTGAATCTCGGTTGTAGATTCTCCACTTTGCGCTAAACCTGCTAAAAAACTATACAATTTCATGTTAATTAGATTATAGTACGTACGTGCTCATTATCCCAAATAAAAAGGACATCTTATTTATATTCACAAGAACCCAACCATTACTACCCAGTCGAGAAGACAAAAGCCAAGACACGCCATCGGCCTCCTGAAAAAAATCTTTCATTCCCTGTTTTGCAGGATAAGAGTGAATCTTTTCCTGCAGAGTTTGGCATTGGAAAAGGAAGGAGCTGTCAAGTGAGTTTATTGACTGCTCCATATATCGTACTCCAATAAGTCAGAAGTGTAATGCCTAAGTTTGCAGCCACATTCAATTTGTGCAAGATGCAATGTATTGTCATTTAGTTTTAGTCTTGCAGTTTTGTTTTCGATGTACTGCATGCTTTTGGGCAATATCAATGGCAGTCATCTCGGCATTGCCACTCTACTTTCCACAACTATCTACGTCCATACTTACAGTAAGTGCACCACAACAAGACGGCCATCCACATTCTATAAATAATTCGTGCTTACCATTGCAAAGAAAAAGGCCAACTTATTTATATTCTCAGGAAGTTTTTATATATTACCCTGTTCAGAAGGCAAAAACAAGACGCGCAAACCTCACATCACTTCGCGATCTATATAATCTCAGCTGCGAACTAAACCTTTTATTAGTAAACCGTTAATGAAATGGTTGAATGTTTTTTGTTGGCCAAAAATTTCTTCATAACATTATACTCTGCTACTACAACTTAAAAGTAACAACACTGCATTTTAGCCCGTTAGTAGAACTTAATGGAATGGAAACATCACCATAGTTGCTAATTTCATGTCCAATCAAAGGCTAGTTGATCTAAAAACCGAAGGCAATTTTTTCCTTCTGATGATCAAAGAGGAGATGTAGTTGAGTAATGTTATATACCAATTCCGTTGTAGGACTTATAATCCAAGAATTTCAAATAAGGGAGTAAAACTGTTGTGGAACTTCAAAACAAATCAATTGATTCCTTATTATTTTTCAACAAATTAAGGAAATTAGGGTGAAAATCATTAAATTAAATAGGATAAGGTGCAATTCCGAAATACCCCCAATCTTCAACGGTGCAAAGTGCAAATTGCACAATTTGGTGAATGGACACGTCTATTACTATATGTTATTTAATGGCACCTAATATGATCTTGGCGTGAAATAAAATTTGTGTAGGGAAGTTCTGGTAATTAAAGACAGTGACGTTTTGCATTTCACCTACAGCTCCCAAGGAAGGAACCTAGAGGCGTCAGCAAAGCAACAATGGAAGAACCTCTACAATTTGAGGTGCTAATGTCCAAATCGTACATCAACATGGATGTTATGGTACTTCTCTTTAAACATATTGCACGATTTGTTGTAACATAGAATTTTAAGATGTTACTACTATTTTTACTGTTTTGTCTAACTACAGCATCTGCCGGAGAGAATCATTAAATTTATGCCGGATAAGGTAGAAGTTTGCGTTCTTCGCGGTGATAGAGAATCTTGGCCAGTTGCAGTTGGTTGAAGTGAAGTATCATTACTAAATTTACTTCTGGGTGGCGAAAATTCATTACGGACAATGAATTAGAGGAGGGAGATAGTGTACAGTTTCAATTCTCTGAACGTGGGGATGCAATTGTGAGGTGGGAAGTTCGCATCATCCGCCGAGTGAATTACTATGATGTTTTGTATAAGCCTCAACGTGATGAAGGAACCTCATCAAACCCGTCCAATGTACTTAATTCTCTTACCTGATTTTTTGTCATTTCTCTATACAATGGCTCCACTAGATTAGTTTAACGAAATATGATTCAATTTTTTCAGGAAACCAACATGGAGGGTAATGAGGAAGTTGATTGCTTTGAGTGTGTGAGTAAAGCGACAAATAATTTAGACCGCGAAGTTATTAGTCTGACAGGAGAGATTGCATCTTTGGTGGGTAGACTTGCATCACTTAAAGAGAGTCTGAAAGGCAAGGAAGCAGAACAAAAACATGCAGAGGATTTGGTAAAGGCGGCAGAAAAAGATGTGATAGACGACAAGGATTACCCCGTGATGATCTCGATTATTGACAACAGCATGTGGCTTATTAACTGAATGTATGTCTGTGAGATCAAAATCTACTAGTAGTAACCCTCTTGATGCACATTTTTATTTGTTGGTTTTGTTATGTTGAGGTTTGGTTATAACTCCCGCGTTGTAAAATTTCACAGTGGTGCTTACCGTTAGAATGCATATTTTGCTACTATACAACAATCTGCACTGTGGCCAGTTTAATTGTTTAGTGATATTGATATTACAAAAAGCTTAACTGCCAATTTTTACACAGTATAAGTTTGCTTATTGTCTTACCTACAATGATTAGTGCACATGGAAGAATTAAAACATAACGATTAGGGCGTCAATTGGGTGCACAATCCAAAATGATTGGGCATTTTGAACTATGAATATAGTAATCCTTAGCAAATCTGTTTGTTGACCAGATAATTTGTAAAGATTAAAATTCTGTAATTTGGATCAACAACAGTCATTATATTAAACAACATCATGAAAATGCATTTAAGTACTCCTACACAACATTTACTATGACATATAGCTTCCTAGAAAAATGTTTATACCAAAAACAGATCATGAAGTGCATTTATATATACTGCTAAAAACATAGAATACTGCTATATACTAATCAGCCATAATATGATAGGCCGGAGTTACTTCACCACCTAGGGTGGGGTCATCTTCATCCGAATCAGAACCCTTATGTAACAACCCAGCTAAGAGTTAAGTGTCCCACATCGGCATAACACAGGAGTGATCCTGGGTATATAAGTTAACTGGCCTAACACCCTAGTGACGCATTTTAGAGACGTGTGGGACTAGGCCTAAAGCGTACAATAACACTAGCCGGCTTGGCTTTTACACCTTAAATACGACATCATCTTTGTTCAACTTCAGCAATCGTTTACCCTTTTTGTATGAATTAGTTGGTCATTGAACTTCAGCGGGCTTGGGCTGTTACACCTTAAATACAGCATCATCTTTGTTCAACTTCAGCAGTCGTTTACCCTTTTTGTATGAATTAGTTGGTCATTGAAACCCCTATTTGTATGAATTAGTTGGTCATTGAAAACCCTAAATTGCACCTCGTAAAACTAAACTGTGCGATTTCCAACTTTCCCTATTGAAAGACGCCCCAACCACGCATGCCCTATTTCATTTGTATCAAGAGATAATATTCATTCATCCCTCTTTCATAAAAAAAAAAATCATCCATCTGTTCTACTCCATTCATTCCTTAAATACAGCATCATCTTTGTTCAACTTCAGCAGTCCTTTACCCTTTTTGTATGAATTAGTTGGTCATTGAAAACCCTATATTGCACCTCGTAAAATTAAACAGGGCGATTTCCAACTTTCCCTATTGAAAGACGCCCCAACCACGCATTATTTCAGCCCTATTTCATTTGTATCAAGAGATATTCATTCATCCCTCTTTTTAAAAAAAAAAAAAAAAAAAAAAAAAAAAAAAAAAAAGATTCATCCATCTGTTCTACTCCATTCATTCCTTAACAAAGAATTAGGGAAAAAAAGGTCAATCGATTCTACTAATTCAGAGTACCATTTACCCGGTACAATCGTTTTTGTTAATGATCCTGTGAAAGTTGAATTAAATTTGGAAGATGTTACAACTGATGACTTTGTAAGTTATATTGATTAATAACATTTTTTAATTTTTTATTTAAAATAGCCTCTAATTAGCGTCGTTATTGATAATTGTTTCTGTGATAGATCTTTCCAAAACATGTGCTTAGCCAATTGCCTGATGAACCACTGCCGGTTCGTGTTATTTGTGGGACAGATGAATACGACATGCGCCTGTTTGTTGAAAAAAGGTGTAAAAGGCTGGGCAATGGTTGGTTATATTTTGTACTGGCCAACGACGTGATGGTTTGTAAGTATTTATTTTTCCAGATCAAGGACAAGCTATGTGATGGTCGGTTAGTTTTCAATGTTCGCATCATGGGAAACCCTCCAAGTCCTGATGGTGGTGATTCTGATGATGATGCATTATATTCATCAAGTGATGGTTCTGATTATGCTGGCGAAGGAACCTCTGATGATCCGGTCCAAATTGATTAGATGTAAGGGTTAAGACTATGTTCGTCTAAGGTTTTTGTTGATATGTTATGTATTTTCAAGACGTTAATGTCTGGTTGTACTTAGTTATTTTAAGACTTTAATCTATGTTAAATATGTTGTTTCATCTATTTTAAGTATTGAATTTTTAATTCATGTTGAATTTATGTTTAATTTAGGCAGTAGTATATATTGTTTCATCTATAAGTTTGACTATTGTAAATAATAATGTCCCGTACTTTTGCAAGAACTTATTTTGTCTAATGTAACAATTAAGTTGCAACTTACAATAACGACTATACATGGATTCATAAAAGACAAGAAGAGATGATATGGAAGAAGAATATTCTACGCATTGTATGACGTAGCAACTGACATGGAAGGAGAATATATTCTTAGTTAGAATATAGGATAACCTGATTTGTTAGAATAGGAATGATGATACATGGAAGATTTCCGTTTCTTTTATGTGATTGTCAAAGATTTACTATAAGATGATGATTGTCAAAGATTTACTATAGGAATGATGATACGTGAAAGATTTGTTCTATGTGATTGTCAAGTATTTATTTGACAAGTTATTTATTCTCAATTGATGCCAGTTGACATTATTTAAGGCATTCAAATGTGACAAAAAATTATAGACTAAAAATGAGTTTAAATTTAACAACTACGAATCTGGGCAAACTTAATAAAAACATACATTAAATATAACATATAAACATAGTTAGCAACAGTTCAACGAAAGTACATGCTACCAAAAACCATAGACCAAGTAATAAACCCTACAAAAGTAATCAAACTTCAGCCTCGCTTTTTATATATTTTATTTGAGCCATTCCATCAATTTAGTATGTTGTTGATGTCTTCTACTACCATGCGCGCATCTGATGAACTACTAGTTCAATATGCATTTGCGTAGGATGAAATGTAAACCCTATGATGATATAGAACTCATGTGTTATCGGATGATCTAATGTTTTCTACAGTATTCTCTCCTTCTCACATGGCAAATCAGCAAGGTGTATCCTTTGTTTGCAGTTTGGAGGTTGCTTTAGCTTCGAATATTTAGATTTGAGTGGCGTGTTTAGGGAGATTGCATCACCCGTGAAGTGCTACTTTTGTTGGGGTGCCGAATTCCCCCTGTAAGGAACTTGTTTTTACATTGTATATCGAACGTGGCTTTGATATTAATGAAAGTGGTGGTGAATAATATAATCTTTTTCCCCTGAGCCTGTACTATCTCTAATTGTAATGACCTGACATAATATTTTTTTATACGCTCAGTGAAATTAAATTAAAATGTTATAGTAATGAATCTGGAAGTCAAAAGAATAAAAAGTCGATAGGCCAATGGGTATTTTCTCGCCTCGAATGCTCTCATGCGGAAGATGTTAGGGGGTCGTTGTGATCCTACGTTTTCATGGTTTGGTTAGTGCTTGCCAAAAACGAAGAGTTGTAATTTGATGACCTCCCAACCATATAGGCCAATTTGCATTGCCCTATCATGAAGGTTAGGTTTTCTAGGTACCTCTTTTTTGTAACATTAATTAGGTTAATGTATCATCAGTACACGTCGAATGCGTAAGTTAATTTTTTGAAGAAGAATATTAAATCTCCCACAGCCCAGCTAGCTACCCTGGTCATATTACATGATCTGATGTTTGGGGACTCATCAGTTAGTACCTGATCACAAGGCTAACAAAGGACGTTCTAATAAATAATCCTTTCAACCCACGTCTTAGTAGCTGTTTGGTACGAATGACCTGTCATTTCACGAGAGTTTTAACCAGTTATTGCACAGTCAATAGTGAACTTGATGGGTTGGAGGTTAAAGATATGGGAGCTGGTCGTATCGTATATCATTGCAGCATTTACTACTCTCAACAAAAATCGGTGACATATGTTGATAACATGAAGGGGTGACATATGCTGGCAGAACAATTTGAAAAGGTTTCATTGGAATGGGTAGCAATCGTGATGTAGTAGTTAGTAGTACATACCCCTTTAATCACAAATTGGGCAAGGACAGTGTTGCGCTTTAAGTATGGACGCGGATAGTTGTGGAAAGTAGAGTGGCATGCCGAGATGACTGCCATTGGGATTGCCCGAAAGCATGCAGTACATCGGAAATAAAACTGCAAGACTAAATGACAATACACTGCATCTTACACAAACTGAATGTGGCTGCAAACTTAGCCATTACACGTCTAACTTATTGGAGTACGAGATATGGAGCAGTCAATAAACTCACCTGACAGCTCCCTCCTTTTCCAATGCCAAACTCTGCAGGAAAAGATTCACTCTTATCCTGCAAAACAGGGAAGAAAGATTTTTTACAGGAGGCTGATGGCGCGTCTTAGTTTTTGGTGAATTTCTTTCATGATATAGAATGAGTAATCAATTGACCATATACTAAGTAGAGAAACGAGTTATACATGGATTAATAATACAAGAATTAGTAGTGCAGGGATTAGTAATGAATTCTTATACATGTATTAAAAATGAGTGTTTGAGAGTGAGTATTTTTTTCATTTTATTATTTATCCATGTATTAATAAGCATGGTATTACTACAATTTATACTAATACCATGTTGGCCTTGGTGTTAATTTATACTACAATTGCACTGAGGCATTAAATTATACGGAGTATGGATTCCTAGTACTTGATTGAATTTTGCTACCAAACAAGGGATTCATGGACTAATTTAGTCAATACATCATACCAAACGACCTTATCAAATGCACCACCGCAACACGGCCATCATATATTCTATAAATAAGTCGTGCTTACCATTGCAAACCTCACATTTGTCTTAATACTGGAAAGCTCCCACCCTTTCTCTGTGCCATTTCTAAACCCTAAAAATTTTTCCACCTCAGATCTATAAGAAGTATGTCGAACAACGAAACAAGGTTCACTACAAACGGGCACCATAGCCCGCACAACAACCGCAACAACAACGTATTGAATAAGTGGGATATCGCTGTTGTTGAGTCCAAGGTCAAGGAAAACTCCCGCATGCTTGAACTGATGAGAAATGATATCTAGCGTCTTAGAGGTAGTTTTTTTAGAGTCGCTGAGGAAAGCAGCAGGACCACGAGGCACATGGAAAGAATGCTTCGCGCGCTGCTTGTCGTCAACGAGGTGAATCCCGACCAGTTCGTGACCCCACCAAATTCTCCTAATACGGAGGATTAAAGATATATGCATTTTATCTTAGTATATATTAGTATTAGTAGCTTAATCAATGCACTCGGAAAGGTAAGGCTATATGTCTCATATCTCCACTTCTTCCGTTTTCTCCGCGTACAGTGCAACTATATTTAATATATGATATGTTTTTCTGTAAAAAATGTGCCCTACTTGACTCTGAGTCGCAAAAGTATCATATTGCCACGAGCTAGTTGTAGCATTAACTGGTCATAGACATCAATAGTTATGGCATGTTGCAACACACATCGTTCGGCAAACTGCGTCTTCTTAGTGTTATTCCCTTTTTGTGTCGATTATTCAAATTTTGAAGAGGAGCAGTGCATGTATTTTTTATTATAGGATTATGGAGACCTGATAAGGATCAATACGACAAAACAATAAAGATAGGAGAGCGAGACACTTCTCGAACTCCCTTCGAAGTAACCACGGGGAACTTGTCCCGAGATACCCTCGAATCGGCGTCTAGAAGGACCTACACTATGCAACCACCCTCGAGTCGCACCTGGGACTCGCAAGTAGAATGATCGGGTTTTTGGTTCAAGACTCAACTAGGTTCCACTAGTGAATTCAAGCAACCAAGGAAAGGGTTTCTTTATAAAAAGAGATGAACTCTATTCTTCATTCATAAGAATCAAAGGTAAGCTAATGTTTGAGGAGGCTAAGTGAGGTATTTATAGGCTTCACTTAGTCATACTAAAAGGTCTAAAGTACCCCAAAGAGGGTTAAAACAAATAAGGCCACGCAGGGCTATAGTTGGAAGTTCATGCAAAAAGTAGTAAAATATCCCGCATGTTGAAACAGGGGGAGGCGCTCCGCCTCAGGATGAGGCGCTCCGCCTTCTTCTGCTCAGCTCTCTGCTTTTTGGTAGGCGCTCCGCCTCAGCTTTGAGGCGCTCCGCCTCCTTCTGGAACTTGTGCAAGAGGCTCAAAATGAGCTTGGGGTGGATCCCCTTGGAGCCCAAGTGGTCCTCCATCCATGGCGCTCAAAAGCATGATCTTCGAGCTACTCTCGGAGCCTCCTTCCACGTCCCTCCAAGTCAAGTGAAGAGGGGTGTCTTGAATCAACTTTGCTTGACTTCTAGTGAGCGGCCTTGAGGTCAAATGCCCCGCATCATCCTCCCCTTCTTGGGAAGGTTTCGTCCTCGAAACCAAGGCTTGGTCTCTCATGGCTTCTTCAACTCCTCGGGGTGGCCCAAAATCTCCTCCTTTGTTTCTCTTGATCGTCGCTTTGGCATAGGCTTTTTCGAAGATCTTCCTCGCCTTAGCATGGAGCTTAGAACCTACAAGCAACGACAAGAAAACACAAGCAAACTTCCTACTTTGAAACTCGGTAAGTGCAAGAGGTGTGGAAAACACACTCTCGTGATATAACCAAGCATCAATGAGAAGTATAAATATCAAGTCTCCAAAGAGAACAACAAGTACTTGGTTAAAATTCAACATGCACTTAACACAACAATGAGCAAATAGGTCATGGGGACATGGGGATTGCAAGATTAAGCTATCAAAATCCCCTTGAACCGTGAGCTCAAGTTCAACACACCAATCTATCCTCGAGGTGTGACCAACATGTGGAGTGGAGTGAAAAAAATGGTTCAATTGGAAACTAACATCAAATACTCCACTCCCCTTCTTGGAAGCACTCTTACACACACCAAGAGTGGCTTCCTCACCTCCAAATCCATCTCTAAGACAATCGCCCTCACTAGGCAAACTCCAAAGGAAGGTCTCTAAAATTGGCCCTTCATCATTATAGTCCGCACAATGAAGGTTAGGACTACTAGAAGATGGTTCAACACAACCAATATCAAGACCACTCATCCTACTTGGAGCTCCAAACAATGGATCGTCCATAGAGTCTAACCTTTCAAACCATGGAGGTTCTATTCTATTGCCAATCTTAGTCCGATACAATTCGCTACCACAAATGAGATTATCTTCACACAATGGAAATGTAAAAGCATGCACCTCAAATTCATGGTCACACAAAAGCATGGTATCAAGACTAGGTTCTTCACCCACACTCAAGGAGTCATTGAAAACAAATCGATCCATCTCACACTCTAGAGACTCCTCAAGGTTACTACCATCCTTACTACGACACATAGGCCCACCAATTAGTAGCATATCAATAAGGGTATGATCAACTATCTCATATTCCCCTTTGTCAAAGATTGGTGGTGTGCCATAGAAAAGGTCACCATCCTTGTCAAATATCAAATCTACACTAGGAAGGGGTTCAATAAACAATGAACTCACATCATGATTTGGCATAGGATTCCTCCCACCTAGTGTTTCACAAGCGCACTCAAATTGACAACTAGACTCTTCACTAGTGGTATACTCACTAGATGCATCAAAAACACCAACTAGTGTTGAGTCATCACAAGACAAGTAGCTAGTAGGCTCACGAATAGGTGAAGTAACACTTACATTTGTAGTACTTCCTCGATCACTCACAAGGCTTAAAGTGTCATGTCTTACTCCTTCATAAAGCTCACATTGAGAACTTTCCTCCTCTTGTCTTTCCTTCTAAGCACATGGTTGAGGCTCCAATGGCTTGTCTTCATTTGTCCTACACAAGAACTAACACAAGAAAGAGTAGAAGATGAAGAAGGGTTAGAACAATGGGTGTTCTCACTCTCAATTTTTCTTTCCTCACCTCTCATCTCTTTCAATTTTACCTCATGGTCAAGTGTAGTTTGTGGTGACAATCCACTCACATCACTCATCAAATCCTCTCCTTTTTCCTCTCTTGGATTGTCACCGGTCACTCCCTCACTTCTCTTTATCTTTTCTCTCTCTATTGGAGTGGAGTGACTCCCATTTTCATCATGCAATGGCAACACACTGAAATTGTTTGCCTCGGGATCAAGTACAAAGAGTGATTTTGCCTTAGCCACTTCCCTCAACTCCTTCATTCGCTTGTATAGTTCCCTTACTTGCCTTGGAGTCAAAGGTCTAAGCACATACTTCTTTCTATCTTGCTTGACCGTATAAGAGTTGGTCCGACCATCATGTTCTACACACCTATCATATTGCCATGGTCTCCCAAACAAAAGATGGCAAGCTTGCATCGGGGCGACATCAAACATGATTTTGTCCCTATAGTTTCCAATGCTAAATTCGATCATTACTTGCTCCACCACTTGCAACACACCACACTCACTTAACCATTGTAAACGGTATGGGTTTGGATGCTTTAGAATGGGTAATTTCAATTGAGAAAGCAAGGTTTGGCTCACTATGTTAACACAACTTCCCGAGTCAATGATCATAGAACAAACAAGACCCATGACTTGGCATTTAGCATGGAAGAGATTCTCCCTTTGCAAAGTCTCACTATCCTCCACCAATACGACACCTAAGCTCCTCCTCACAACTAGGGAAACATGAGGATTATCCTCCTCAACCATATCCTCCTCCATATCATCCATAGGAAGAACATTTCGGATGGGTCTTGGAAGTGGAGTATTCCTTTGGGGATTGCCCAAAGGGTGGGGATTGCCCACTTGTTGGGGATTGCCCAACACTTGTTCATTTCCTTCAGGGTCTTCCTTTACTCGTTGTTGACTAGGCAACTCAACAACTTTTTCCGGGGCAAAGGTTGAATCACTTGTACCTCCTCCGGCTTCAACTCGGACACTCGGGGTCCCTCTTCCAACTTGGGCAATTGAGGCCCTTCTTTCAAGAGTTCCAATCCTTTGGCTCATACTATCCAATTTTGCTAAGATAGTAGCCAAAGTACTCTTCATGAATCCATCACCTTCATTGACCATCGTACCTACAAAATCAACAAACGTTGGCAAAACAACCTCACACACTCCCTCACAAGTGTTTCACTCGGGTCACTCGTTTAGTGGTGGTGACTATTTCACTCTTGCTTGAATCCAAAGCTTCACTAAGTTGAATAATAAACCTCAACTTAATCACTCGACTCAAAAGCCAAATGCACTCCGGGGTGAGTGGAGTTGATATGACTCTATTGGAACGATAAGCTCTTTAAGTGAGGACTTGAATCAAAAAGATACTACGGGTCTTCTTTGAATTCTAGTCTCCTTTCTAAGGCACGATGATCCTATTAGCTCGAATTAATTAGTACTAATCAAGTAGGATTATACTATAATAGTACTAATTAGAAGCAATGCAAACAACAAAACAAGAGAACCTACGAAAAACTACCCAATTCCCAACCTTCAGGAAGTAGGCGCTCCGCCTCAGCAGAGTATCAGTGGGGGACGCTCCGCCTCTTTGGGGGAGGCGCTCCGCCTCAGCAGATTTCCAGAGAGCTAACAAAATTGAGGCGCTCCGCCTCCTGCAACTTTCAGCACAGTTCAACAACGTGTTTTTCAACTTTAACACCCAAAAATCCAACAAATCACACGTTGTTTTAGCAATCCAAAGGTACCCAAATGTTGTATCAACCACAAAGATCAAACCCCAATCACTTTTATCAAACCCCAATCAAAATCCAACAATCTACCATGTTCATCATGTTCATAGCTAGGGTTTCAAATTTTTTTTCAAATTTATCAAGGGTTTCAAATCTTCAAATCATGGGATACAACTCCAAATCGTGTGTGTTGGGTACCAAAATAACGGGTTTCCAATAAGGAATAAACCCCAATAACAATCACAACACGAATCAATCAAACGATCAAAATAGACAAAATTTTTGGTGTTTTCAATTTTTCAATTTTTTTTGTGATTTTCTCCTTTCAAATAACAAGAACAAGAAAATAAAGATAGGAATCGACCTAGGCACGAAGAATCAAGGGTCGGGGGTTTGTAGAAATAAAACTCGAGCCTTGCTCTGATACCAAGATGATAAGGATCAATACGACAAAACAATAAAGATAGGAGAGCGAGACACTTCTCGAACTCCCTTCGAAGTAACCACGGGGAACTTGTCCCGAGATACCCTCGAATCGGCGTCTAGAAGGACCTACACTATGCAACCACCCTTGAGTCGCACCCGGGACTCGCAAGTAGAATGATCGGGTTTTCGGTTCAAGACTCAACTAGGTTCCACTAGTGAATTCAAGCAACCAAGGAAAGTGTTTCTTCATAAAAAGAGATGAACTCTATTCTTCATTCATAAGATTCAAAGGTAAGCTAATGTTTGAGGAGGCTAAGTGAGGTATTTATAGGCTTCACTTAGTCATACTAAAAGGTCTAAAGTACCCCCAAAGTGGGCTAAAACAAATAAGGCTATAGTTGGAAGTTCATGCAAAAAGTAGTAAAATATCCCGCATGCTGAAATAGGGGGAGGCGCTCCGCCTTCTTCTGCTCAGCTCTCTGCTTTTTGGTAGGCGCTCCGCCTCCTTCTGGAACTTGTGCAAGAGGCTCAAAATGAGCTTGGGGTGGATCCCCTTGGAGCCCAAGTGGTCCTCCATCTATGGCGCTTAAAAGCATGATATTCGAGCTACTCTCGGAGCCTCCTTCCACGTCCCTCCAAGTCAAGTGAAGATGGGTGTCTTGAATCAACTTTGCTTGACTTCTAGTGAGCGGCCTTGAGGTCATATGCCCCGAATCAAGACCTCACTTGCTTCAAATGAGAAATTTATTAGTGAAGGTAAGCCTTCGATATGTGACTTTTTATTTAATCTCACTCACATCAGTTGTGTACGTTTCATAAAGTTTTCACCCCGAGAAAAGAAAATTAAAGCACATATACATGCATGGTTCCTGATCGCTAAGATCATCCGTATTATTAGTCCGAAACATGTTACTGGTTTTGTCAATTAAAAAACTACTGATGTAATTATTTTTCCTAGTTTTATATGGAAACAGTCGAAAGATGACTAATCTTATGGCTGCGAAACATAGAACTCATTCAAATAGCTAAAGTTAAAAAGAAAAAGAAATAATAAGAGAATTAGAGAATAACATTAAGAGGACGCAGCTCGTTGCAACTTGCAATATGTATACACGTGATATGATTGTGATTTTCATGTCATCATAATTATATATAATTTCCATTTACTCTTGCAATTAATGATATAAATAATTTCGGGGTTTTTACAAGACTACCAACCGTAGAAGATTTTAAGTTAATAATTCTTCAAAAATCATGACTGTTACACCTTGAATTATAATTGAACATTTGACACTACAGTATACATTGCATGAGTGTTTAGTACTCTTAATTACTGTGGTCATTATTTAAATAATGGTGCGTGAATCATCATCATCATTGTTTAAGATATATTTTTTACAAATACACTTACCAACCGATAGACTTACCTTCCACTTACAATGAACTGAGTAATTAGAAAGACACGTACGTGGACTTTAGTGCAGCCACTTAATGCAGTCGTAACCAATGATTTAGATTGCTTGTTTGCTTCCCTCTTCCACTTCACGTGTTTAAAGCTGCAATTTGGTGAAATGAAAGGTCACATTAACTCTTCCGTTTCCTTTAAACTATTTGATCTGTTGTATCTTATATTACTCCTCTATATAAGACCCTCATTACATTTTGAAAACCAAGGAGCACTCATGCCACATTTTTATGGTATGTCACCATATGCCCCCTCACCCATGTACATGTAGCTATAATGCTCCTTCTCCGTTGAAAGATAATTGAATTAGCACTACAGCTATAAAGGACCTTAAGTTAATTCTCTTAGGGTCTTTTTTACTCACTTAAAGTCATTGTCAACAAAACTACAGTAATATATATATTTTCTATTTTTGCATATATATATATATGACTTTAATGTCAAGATTGTTGTGACTTTATATGTACAAAAATAAATACTTTTAAGTTTGTCAACATCGAGGGATGAAAGAAATGGTCCATACACAATGTAATGATATAATACATGATGGAACTGCTTAACTCTGCTTTTGTTTCAAGAAGACAAGAACCTTTGTTGGTTACGGTTTTTTTCTCTTTGTTTTAATGCTTTAGCTAAATATGATTGACTCACCATTTCAAGAACTTGATTATTTTTTTTAAATTATTATTTTACAGTAATATTTTTTATGTGAATTCGCGCAATGCGTGTACCCAAAAACTAGATTTGGGTACTACCTATAATTTTTGCACTAAAAAGTTAATTTAACTTTAAATAAAAAGTCATGAATTATTTGTTATAAAAGTAGTATTTTCCATAAATGGGTATATTAAATATTTCTCGTGAATCTGATAATGCAGATTTTGAAGAGTTGCATTGACAAATATTCCTTCTTAAATGGGTACATTAACCAAATACTCTCTCTTAACTGTATTTAAATGAAGAATTTGAATAGTTGCAATTGATAATAGGAATAATTACACATAATATAAATTTATCTTCTTTTATTACAAAATATATAAATATTTTCAAAACTTACAAAAAATAGCAACATTTTTGTTGTTTGCTACAAAAAATAGCACAATGTAGTTTAAAAAGAAAAAAATATAATTTAAAAAAAAAAAGATAAATCTAATCCTATATTTATGCTCCGAAATCATGTTTAGATAGGTTTAAATCTTTTTACATTTAACACCCATTTTCGCTCTCCCCTCAAAACCATCTATTAAAAATTACCAATAGGCATACGTAAAAAACAATAGTCATACAATACACATACAATAGCCATACGATAGACATACAAAAGACTAACAATAGTCATACAATACACATACAATAGCCATACTATACACATACACCATACGATAGACATACAAAAGACATACAATAGAATTAGTAATTGGGTAGTTGTAATCCCAAAAAAGTAGGAATAGATGAAAAGAAATGCCTATAATTATGAGCGATTTTTGTGCATGGTGTATCTTCAATTTTATTGAATAAATCTTTTTTTTTAATAACTTGTATATATAATGTTAAGAAAGTACTGCTATTCTTGAAAAGTGACATAATGTTGCTATTTTATTGTAAACCTGCTATTATGTTTGTATATTTGTATAATTTAGCCTTGATAATATATATACAGGTTCCGTATCTGTCAAATGCAATTGCTACATAGATGGCCATTTGCCCCATTTCTGTGATATTTATTCATTAATTTACTTACTCTCTTAAATGGATATTTATCAGAATTATGTGATTCGGTACATATTTGTTATATTCATACATCACTTTAGACATTTTAATCTTCACAACACGCTGGCCAGCCCGTAAATACTGAATAGTGGAATTGTTAGCTGTGAGTATATCTCATAATGGTTATTTACATTCAATTTATTTATTCATTTACATGTTTAATATATCATATCCATTTTGCGTATACATCTTAATATGCGTAAAGCCCTACTATGTTCTGAAGTACCTCTGCTTGGCCATATGGTAAGTATATATGTTAGGACACCTTCATCCCACTGTTTTGTCAACAACAATTATGTTTTTACCTTTTCTGTGGTATTTCTATTTTCCCGTTTTATTATCGTCAAAAGTTTCATTTTATAAATGGTATTCGATTTATACCACAATGAAATCATGACTTGATTTGTAAAATTCCCTCTATAGTGGTGAAAGAAGAGGCAGTGAAGATGCTACTGTTGCATTGCTACTTTGTTATATTTTGGAATTTAATACTTCCTCCGGTCCATATTATTTGATTTTTGAGTGTTTTCACGCGTATTAAGAAAATTACCTTTTTAGAATTAATTAGCAATATAATTGACTATATTAGCCTTATTCAAGCTATTATTACTTATCATTTTGTTTAATATTATTTATTCGTAAGGGGTGACATTGTAAAATTGTATCTTGATTTCCGAAAATATCAAATATTGTGGACAAAAAAAAATGCTAAAAATTCAAATAAAATGAACCGGAGGGAGTACTTTTATTTGTTGTTGTCCGGGAAGAAAAGAATTTAATCAATAATATATGCAACGTGATTTAAAGATAAAGATAAGGCAGATAGCTAATAAAGAATAGCGATCAACCTAAATTCATTCATGGAGGATGGACAAATTGAATATATAGACCAAAATATGTTATAATAAGTTACATCAAAACACCTTATCAACTATGTGAAGATTTTGTCAGATTCATTTGTATGTGTTTTTCTTCTTTTTCGTTTTAACTTGATACTAAAGTCTACTAAACAATCATAAGCAGTCTTGAAATTCATCTTTCAAAAATTAAGAAATATCATAATTAAACAAATCAGTTAGTGGTAAACATAACCAGTAAATAACATTTTTTCACTACAAGAATAAATTTTTTTTAGTTTTAATTTTTTATACTCCTTAGTATGGGGTACACGCGCAACGTGCGTATTCAGAAGTAGTAATATCATAATACGACTAGAGAACATTCTTTGTATAACTGTCATTGTGATTATTCTAGAAAGCACATCCTTTTGGGTGCATTTTGAGCCCAAGGACCCTAAGGCAAAGAAGATGTAAGGCTTAGCAAAGCAAATGATTAACTGAGAAAATTTGTTTACGTTTTATAATTTCTACAACGAAGCCCTTTCTACAATAATTACTCCGAATAAATATTGAAAAGAGTGCAATGCAACGTATAACTCAAGAAACCGTCGTTTCTATTAAACAGGGAACCCTTCACTAGTTAATTCAGATCGTGGTGGATCATGCGTGGACGCAGCACTACACATCGTTTCACTATAAATGCACGAAAATTCTTCATCATCATCACACAAGAAAAAACAGTAACAATAACTATAGCAAAACTGTAGAAACATCATGGCAAGACGTCCAGTTATAAAGATGGCAGAGTTGAAGAAAGATCTTGATGAAGTGAAGGGAGCCCTAATAGAAGCAAGGGACCGCCAACTTATGGATATTCGGAGGATTAAAAGGATATTTGAACTTCTCCTCTAACCTCTGGGCAAGTCCTTGGACGACGTATATTTCACACCGCCCAACTCTCCTCCCACCGGCAATGGAACTTAAATTTTATCTTGTACTTTTCCCATTTGTTATTTTCCTATTTAAAAAGTAGTCTATGGTGACCCTTGTAATTGTGAAACTCCCCTTTGTGCTTTCCAGTTGGTTAGAATTTAAACTTTAATGTGTAGGTAATACTAGAAATTACTTAATATTAGTGACATGTAATTTAAGCACGATTCTACTATTGATTTTTTTACACGAACATACTACCTCTTCTTTCTTTATATAGCAACGGTTGAACCAAGTATGGCATTAGAATTAGACCTTTGACCAGCAAAACAAGTCAGAGACAGCAAAAAATCTAATTCTCACAAAATCAAGTCCATACTACACATCCAAGTTATGGTCAGAAACTGCACCAAATATCCTAATATACCATCCATCTATTCCTCATCTTCGGAGATGATATGAATGCGAAAACAGAAACCTTGTTGGGGATTTAGTGGTAAAATTTGGAAGTGGAGAGCTTGTCCTACTATGATACCACGCCGAGTCACAAACCGCAACCAACCGCGCTGAAGCCTTTTGCGAGACGGCGACACAGTGAGATACATGTTGAACCTAAGTGACACGACCCGGAATCCGGCTAGGCCGTGCGGGCACCCAACATCCTCCCCTACACCCGTCGGGCGAACCCTTACCAATTAAATTAGAAAAATAAATATAACTGAGATGTTGCATAATGCGTTCGTAAAAATAATATAGCTTACATCAAATCTTCTATAGTGTGTAATGACAAGGTACTTCAAAAGCTTCCCCTATTGCATCAAGTGTGAGCTAATTCCTAGTTACATCGACTTGTTCTATATCGAAAGGTATATTGAAGAGGTGATTATCGGCTTAATCATGTTAACCCATTCAAAGTTCTGTGTATCTTTGTTTCAAAAATATAGAACTCTCTTCTCGTGATTGAGGAAGGATCAGCTTAGTCAGAATAATCCGGGCAATGGTGTTATCATATTATCCAGATATGTTTTATTCCAAGAGTTCGGTGTTCGTGTTATAGTTTTAATTCTGTAATCATGAGAAAAATTCTGTGGGATAGTTTATGAAGGTCGTGCAAGCTCTTTTGTTATCAGCGTGAATCTTGCTTTAGATTTAGGCTCGTTCGAGGACGAACGAGAGTTTAAGTGGAGGAGAATGAAACGACCTTCGACAGTCGTTTCGGAAGTTAGGACTCCGAATGGCGTGCCGATAATTTTAAAATATTCGTAATGTCCATTAGGACCTGTCTGTAAAATTTGAGCTAAATCAGACCTCGTTTGGTAGGCATCGGAAGAAGGTTCCAGTTTTTATTGGCAATAAATATTAAAAAGAGATTTTCGAGCTCGATTTTGGCGAATGAGCTTCGATTCAAAATCCGAAAGCGATGTTAGGTTCGTATGATTATTTCTGACTTTTGTGCTTTTTCGAAGGTGAATTTCAAGATTGTTCGGCTAGCTTCTGCTAAAATGCCGAAAATTAAATAATTTGACCTTTCACATCTCTTCACTATTACAAGTATGTAACAGATCGTTGCTTAATGCTTCTACGTACTTCATTTAACATTCGAGGACGAATGTTCCTAACGGGAGAAGATTGTTACACCCCGTATGTCCAAAGTGACGTATACCAATATGAAGATATGTTAGGAATGATTTAAGTGAGTTTAAAGTCATAATATGACCATATATGATGTTAATATGCTGAATATAAAGTTTTGGAAAAATCGGATTTAAGTTGCGGAAAAACCGACTAACGAATTGCCTTGTAACGAAGCTTATTTAATATCTATTTCTTCAATTTCGATTCTTTGGTTAGCCTGACTCGGAAGTAGTCTAGCTTTGGTAGCCGCTTGTGACGTTCCCTGTGTTGAGGCAGAGTACGTGTTATTGTAGCCAGGTAAGCATATTATTGTTTTGGATATCAGTTTATCCGGGTATCCATTCCCATGTATAGTATAGTGCTGGTTCTGTTTTGCGGATCATCCAGTTTCAGGGGAAACTCTGCCGAAATTTTTATATAGAAGTACCATCCATCAGGCGGTGGTGTTTACGGCAAAGGTATGGAGTTTTGAACTCGAGAGTCCCGCACCGGTGAAGGGTCATTATTGCATATACTTCCCGGTTGGCGATGAGAGTCCCGCGCCGGTGAAGGGTCATTATTGCATATACTTCCCGGTTGGCGATGAGAGTCCCGCGCCGGTGAAGGGTCATCATTGCACATACTTCCCGGTAATCGATGAGAGACCCGAGCCGGTGAAGGATCATTATTGCATATATCTCCAGCTAGAGGATGAGAGTCCCGCGCCGGAGATAGGTATCAGGCATATGCGACTGCATTGCATCGTACCGCATTCATCCCATCTCATTGCATTGCATGCTGACTATTTTGTGTATTGTGTTGCATTTTATGTATGCGGTATGTATATTATGTCAGGGACATATCTCAGTTTGCCTATATATTTCTGGCTCGTATTCTTGGTTGCGGGGATCGGGTTGCACGCCGCAACGGTATAAATATATGGATCGGGTTGCACGCCGCAACAGGATGAATATATGGATCGGGTTGCACGCCGCAACAGGATATATTTCTGATTGTTAATGTGTTCGGGATACCTACATGTTTTGGCTATCTTACGTTCCTGGTTGTTGATGAGTTTGTCTATCTGGTTCTGCCTTTTTATAATTTATATAAGAGGAATCTGGTTTATCTGTTTCTTTTCTCCCTGGCTAGCTATCCTATTCTTTGAGGTGGCTAGTCTGCCCCACATATTGAGTCCTTTTGACTCACCCTTGTTTGTTGTTTGTTTTTGTCTATCTATTTTGTTTCGGCAGGTTCGCTCCAGGATTGAGTTCGCCACGTTGTGGAGGAGCCAAGACGACTTCAGCTGTCAGGGTGAGCCAGCTTTTATTCCGGATGGCCACCAGATTATTGGCTATTATTTCAATTTCATTTTGCTCCCTTCAGGAGGTATCTGTCTTCTTTTGTACTCTTAGATGTCTAGTCTGGATAACCCTAAACCTAGTATGTTGGGTAGTCATCTGTAATTTCTTTTGTACAGCTTAGAGGTATCAGTATGTCAATGTTTTTTTTAAGTCTTGTTCTTATTAATTCAATTCATAAATTAGAACAAGACTTAAAAATAACATTGACATACTGATACCTCTAAGCTGTACAAAAGAAATTACAACTGACTACCCAACATACTAGGTTTAGGGTTATCCAGACTAGACATCTAAGAGTACAAAAGAAGACAGATACCTCCTGAAGGGAGCAAAATGAAATTGAAATAATAGCCAATAATCTGGTGGCCATCCGGAATAAAAGCTGGCTCACTTTGACAGCTGAAGTCGTCTTGGCTCCTCCACAACGTGGCGAACTCAATCCTGGAGCGAACCTGCCAAAACAAAATAGATAGACAAAAACAAACAACAAACAAGGGTGAGTCAAAAGGACTCAATAAGTGGGGCAGACTAGCCACCTCAAAGAATAGGATAGCTAGCCAGGGAGAAAAGAAACAGATAAACCAGATTCCTCTTATTAAATTATAAAAAGGCAGAACCAGATAGACAAACTCATCAACAACCAGGAACGTAAGATAGCCAAAACATGTAGGTATCCCGAACACATTAACAATCAGAAATATATCCTGTTGCGGCGTGCAACCCGATCCATATATTCATCTTGTTTCGGCGTGCAACCCGATCCATATATTCATCCTGTTGCGGCGTGAAACCCGATCCATATATTTATACCGTTATGGCGTGCAACCCGATCCCCGCAACCAAGAATACGAGCCAGAAATATATAGGCAAACTGACATATGTCCCTGACATAATATACATACCGCATACATAAAATGCAACACAATACACACAATAGTCAGTACGCGATGCAATGAGATGGGATGAATGCGGTACGATGCAATGCAGTCGCATATGCCTGATACCTATCTCCGGCGCAGGACTCTCATCCTCTAGCAAGAGATATATGCAATAATGATCCTTCACCGGCTCGGGACTCTCATCGATTACCGGGAAGTATATGCAATGATGACCCTTCACCGGCGCGGGACTCTCATCGCCAACCGGAAAGTATATGCAATAATGACCCTTCACCGGTGCGGGACTCTCGAGTTCAAAACTCCATACCTTTGCCGTAAACACCACCGCCTGTGGATGGTACTTCTATATAAAAATTTCGGCAGAGTTTCCCCTGAAACTGGATGATCCGCAAAACAGAACCAGCACTATACTATACATGGGAATGGATACCCGGATAAACTGATATCCAAAACAATAATATGCTTACCTGGCTACAATAACACGTACTCTGCCTCAACACAGGGAACGTCACAAGCGGCTACCAAAGCTAGACTACTTCCGAATCAGGCTAACCAAAGAATCGAAATTGAAGAAATAGACATTAAATAAGCTTCGTTACAAGGCAATTCGTTAGTCGGTTTTTCCGCAACTTAAATCCGATTTTTCCAAAACTTTATATTCAACATATAAACATCATATATGGTCATATTATGACTTTAAACTCACTTAAATCATTCCTAACATATCTTCATATTGGTATACGTCACTTTGGACATACGGGGTGTAACACTAAGCATACCACTGTAGATACAGGCTTTCGTCGTTTCGTCTGGTAAAAGATGGTTTAAGCGCGCGGGGAAAATCTATAATAAAATAGTTCACCGTTTAATAGATTTAAAATAAAATAACTACATTAAACATAGCCGAGATTTTATAAACGTGGTACGAAACTTACTAGATCGTCAGTTGTAGAGTGTGATCTGCATATGCGTATATTGAAACATGTACGGTTTTCAGTTCGGATGAACCATCCCAAAGGCCAGATTTCACGGTCACTAGCGTCCGGCATATGTTTGCGAAAGGTAGAAGATCGACGAGGTGAAAAGAAGAAAAGTTAACTTTTGGTTTACCGAATCCTCCAAAAATACTATATAAGTAAATACGAGGTAATGGGAATTGTTGAAACCCTACCAAGAGATAGTTTGGGTGGGCCTAAAATTGGCTTATAAGTTTAAAAATGGGATTTCCACATAAATAGCCCTCAATTAATATATGTTTGATAACGAACAAAATTTAAATCAATGCGAAATAATTCAAAATTTCTTTACAAACAATAGAAACTTCAAATATTAATTTATGAGAAATAATTCAAAATTTCTGTTAATTTGCCACTTAATTTTTCAAAAAGCAATAAAATATATTGCTTAAATTATTCTCAATTTGTATATATGACTGAAGCATCATCATAAAGATAAAAACTATATATTAACTAAAATCAATTCATATTATCAATCAAAATAAGTTGCTCATAAAATAAGGTGCAAAGGATAGACACAAATTAAAGAAAGAACAAAGAAAAGGAAAAAGATGAGTGAGAGAGATACATCTAACAAGAAAATAAAAAACAATAAAAGAGGAAATGATGAGAGAGAGATAACTAACAATGAATGCGTCCATTGGAAACCAAATTATAATAGGACTCCATAATAAAGTCTCATTTAAACACATTATATAGACAATCCACGATATAGAACGTAATGCTAGTACTAAAGTAGTAGTCAAATAAGAGGCCATCAAAAGCTGACTTGTCCGAAAACTTTCAGTAAATTAATCCCCCAAATCAGTATCCCAACCCAGTGGCATTGCAAGCTTGAACAGTTCTACTGCTAGCATACACCTTTCACAAGTTATGTCCAACTCACCATAGCCATATATGATGTATGGATTCATAGGAGCCCAGTGACCAGCGCTATTCTCTACACAAAATCTGAGAATAAGGATATTCTCGAACCGTTCAGGACCAAGCATATTTCTTAATTCACGACGATAAACAATCATATCCAGTCTACCATCTTCGTCAGACCATATCCTCCGAAGCTTTTCTATTCCACTATAGTGCTGGCCATTACAAAGCAATGCAATCCCATAAGCTTATACTGCCTCGCCAATACCAGAGTCAGCAACTTGCTGCAGGATGGGTAAACCATCAGTATTTTGCTCGTAAAAGAACTTGTAGATGCCAAAGAACAGAGATGCGTGGTCAATTCTTTCTTCATGGAGCCTTCTTATAAAGGAAATAGTTGCAACATCGACATATGGTAGCTTATAACTGTTGAGATACAGAGACAGGTTGTACTGGAATCTGCTCGAGAACACTATACGTCGAAAATCCCGGCTCCTGCCAAATAAAAAAAGCATGCAGTAATTTATACGTAATTCTATATATTGTGGAATGAAACAACTGTAACTAGTTCTTACACTTCAGATATGTTCCTTAAAGACGTTCTCGATGGCTCGTCGCTAACCACTTTCTCGATGATTAATGCCTTCAAATCATCTTGGAGATTTGAAAGGGATGGTTCCTCCATCGTGATCTTCTAACTCACCAATCTTATTGCTTGCTGGAAATAGCAGCCCCAATTGAGGTTTTGATGGTTGTTATTCTTATTGAAACTGGAAAGATGGAGCGTTGTTAGCTGTGTTTGTTTTGGTTGCATTTACTAATTACTAAGTCATGGAGCATTGATATATGAAATAGTTTTGTTTTATAGCGAAGTGGTCATAATTCATTCCATGAGATGGCGTGACAGATAAATTGGAAGTTCAATAATCTAATCTACACCATAATTCGTTTCAGTGTCATTCAAACGGTGGAAGGTCATAAAAGTGACGGTTGAATAGCTAGTGATGTGGTAGGGCTTTTATTCATTGACACGACAACTCACTGGAGCACATCCTTTTATAGAACGGTTTTAATTATTCAAGAAAGCACATCCTCATGGTGCAATTTGGATCCCACCGCATTATAGTAATTATATTGGCTAAATCATATATTTTGGGTGTCAAGTGATAGGGTACTTTGTAAACGCCCCCAAACAAAAATAAAGTCGGTTTTATCGGGATTTATGACACAAAGTCTCTACAACGAATATGTTGCTTTAAAATGAGTTGATTTTGTTTTGGTCCCCACCCCCTCTTCCCCCCTTAGTCGGCAGTGTAATATGTTGCTTGTCTGCTACTAGTATTTAGATGATAATTTTGTGATAAGGATTCTTGATAAAAATGGATAGACGCGACATAATGTTGTACACTCATTATGTTTGTGGGGGGGGGGTTATTCAAGGAGGGAGAAATGTATTCACAGATTTTAAACTAAATAAAACGTCAAATAATATTCGTGGATGGAAAATTAAAGTGGAGGATGGACTGAAGAGGATTTCACAACATGGTTGAAATCAAGAAAATAGTTAATTTATGACAATTAAATCAAAAAAATAGTTAAATCAAATGTAAACTGAATGACATGAGGATCTGAAGAGGATTTCACAACATGGTTCAAAATGGAGATCCCATGATCATACATTAGTCGTGACGAATTGGTATCTTACTTTAGCCGTACGTTATTTTCCTTTTGATGTACAAACTAAACGTTAATTTAGTATTGTAACTACGACAACAATATTACTCATTGTTATGTTAGTGCAGTATCATTAACAGACCGTCTATCACTATCACTAATGGTAGTGTTTTTATTGCTTTTGCTTATGGTTGTGTCGTTTATTTATTGCTGTGACTTGGTCGTGTTTTGCTGAAGTTATGGAATGCAAATGTTTCCAGTATGAATTAGTATGAATTAACCTTATGTTATACTTAATCTATTCATAAGATTATATGTGTTTGGTCACTCAAACAAATTTTTCCCCTTCAAAACCTTCTTTCCAACTAACTAATACTAATACGGCTTATTCCCAGAACCTTGAACCAAATAAGTCATGCATGGGAGATGAAAATCCGTGTACCTTTGTACATAGTGCCTGATCATACTTTTTTTTATAAAAGTACGTTTTATTTATTAGAGAAGAATGCATTTCCTACACCATACGCATTTGAGTACCACCAAATATAAGTTATCTTAGAATTCCATTGTTATTAACTTATTCCTTTACCGTTTTGAGTAACACCATTTCACAAACCCCAAAAACAGAGATCAACTAAGGATTGAAATAGACAAATCTCTAGGGTTGAGAAAGCAGAAGATAGTTTGATGAATGATAAAGATGATTTGGTTAAGTAATGTGCAAGATGAAGGAAATGAGGTAAAATTTACTTACATAGTCACTATAATGGATTGAATGTTTGTTTTAATCTTTTATTTATTACTAATATTTAGGGCGCATGCAGTCAAGCTAAAGTTGGAAATAGTTTGTAATTATTGGAGGTCTTGAGTTGAAAAGACGTATCTATTGGCGAAAGAGGGTGACTATTACGTAAAGTGACCTCCAACATTTTGTAAAAACGTAAAAGAGTATCTCAAATGTAAAACTCAAATATGTCCAGTATAAGGATGGTACAAGAAATAAGGGAAATTTACAACACACAAATAAGAACATTGAACAATTTCCTTGAAACATTCTCATTCAACAAGGGCCACGAGTCATCTGATTAGTATCATAGTATTTATAGCCTGGCTGGGGTGACGCACTGTTCACATAGCTAGTATTAGCAGGTACAATAGCAGCAGGTACAATAGCAGCAGCTACAATAGCAGCAGGTACAATAACGCAAGTGCCTGATTGAGGCATGGATCGATCATAGAGGTACTGCTGCGGAAGGGCCATGCGAGGACCATAAACTTGAACTGATGGAACTACAGACTGATATGGCACTTCACCAGGTTGTGGATGATCGTAAGCTCGATAAGGTAAAACCCTGTAGCTGTAGTTTTCCAGAGAAGATGGACCAATAGAAGGGCCAGAAGCGTGAGCATGATTTTAAAAGAATACAGCAGATGCTGAGGCATCGACCATATAGACATGCCTGATGTAATTATAACAACCGACCTGTAATGCAGGGCCCTGGATGGATACCGGAGGCTTTTTCTCCCAACCTGAACCATATATGCTGCATCCTGGTGCTAGCTGCAAAGGATAATTACCATATGGAGGTGGATATTGTGGGCTATGTGATGTGTATTGTACTCTTTGATGGTAATCATGACCCGCAAACTGTGATGGAGGGGCCTGCATGGATGCCGAGGTCATCTGCTCCCAACCTGGACCATATCCACCTCTTGGTGCTTGCTGTGGAGGGCCCTGCATGGATGCCGAGGGTATCTGCTCCAAGCCTGGAGGGCCCTGCATGGATGAAGAGGGCATCTGCTCCAAGACTGGAGGGCCCTGCATGGATGCAGAGGGCATCTGCTCCCAACCTTGACCATATCCACCTCTTGGTGCTTGCTGTGGAGGGCCCTTCATGGATGTCGATGGCATCTGCTCCCAGCCTGGAGGGCCTTGCATGGATGCCGAGGGCATCTGCTCCCTACTTTGACCATATCCACCTCTTGGTGCTTGCTGTGGAGGATAGTTACCAAGAGATAATATAACAATTAGTAACATAGAAATATATTAAACATTTAAGGTCCGAAATCCCCAACTAGAAGTTTAACAAATATAGGCAGTAGAGAGCTTCTTTGATGATTTGGGAGTGAAAGTATTGGAACTCTACCAAAATATATATAAATTCTATATCACACTGTTTTGTGTTAAAATATATCCTTAAGCTACGAAAGGCGCATCCAAGAGGATTGGGAAAGAGTACCATACTGAGCAGAAAAGAGTAACAGGATCCTTCATTTGGATTAGAAGCCAGAGGCTTAACCTAGTGATGTGTGGCTAAAATACCACACATTACATACTTGTACTTGAGCTATTGTTGTGTTAAATTGATGAAATAAGTGCATTTATCATGGTTTTGTTGTATTTTGTAGGTTGAATGTTGGAGAAGAGTTATGGAAGAAACAAGTCAAAAAGAAAAGTTGAAGAAAAAGAAGAAAGCTGGCTAGTCTGTAAAAACCGCAGCAGAAAAGTGGCTATGCGTGAAACAGTGACTAAGTTGAGCAGCGAAAATGTGGCTATCGGGTCAACTTTCAGTACCAGGGTGGCTATGGTGTGAAAATTCAGAATTCTTCATTTTAACCTAGGGATCAAAGAATCATCAATAACTCTTGAGATCAAAGAATGGGTGCACTTTAAATGAACAATTCTTTATCCCTTTCTTTATCTTTTGAATTGTATTCTTATATTTGATTAGTTGGGGTATTTTGGACATGATTATGTGAATGATTTATGAATAGGATTTGATTTTATATATGTGGGTTTTGATTATCTAGCTTCTATTGTATTGGTTGCTTAACTTTAATGTTCATGACACTAAAGTTACATGTCTACTTTACTAATTAAAGACTCGGAAGAGATTAATTAGCGTAGAATAGTGAAGCTAGCGAGGATTTGGGTTGATAGGCTATTTCATAGACTAACTCATCTAAAAGAAGTTACGCTCGGAAGAGGTCTTCTTTCATCGGGTAATGGGTAGTGCTTTATAAGCTCAACCATGGCTTTGACGAGCGCCGTTGAGGTAAATCCCTTCTAGGCCGGAAGGATTCTAGGGATTACATTAGAACGACTCGGCCATAATATATAAACCTCGTGCTATAATTGCATCCTAGGCTAAAAACTTGTCTTCCTTGGTTGTGAGAAGGCCATTGATAACACCTTTACTTGCTTTCCTAGTATAGTTTGTAGTTGTTAATATCATTTCATCACCTTGTTATCCTAGTTTGGCTTAGTCAAATAGGTTTAGTTCCTCCACTACTTTGATCGCATCACTTTGTCCCTTGTGGATTCTACCCCGACTCCTAGTTGGGTAAATTGTATTGCGATGACCGTTCATACCTCAAGCCGAGGTGTGTGTTGAGCGTTGTCACGTGACAAAGAGACGCGTATAGGTGCACCTAGCCAAAATATAGAGACTCCTAGAAACCTGTTGAGTCTTTACAAAGAGACGAGTCGAGTCTTTGCATGCAACTGAGTTCATCGGTCAGAAGTCAGCAAAATACTTCTACCTCAATGTCAAGACGAACACCAGGTTTGAAGCAAAAAACGGCATAACGTGTTATAAATGAGCACTCTCTGAATAGATCAAACAAGTATATATGGCAAATAGCAAAGTGGATGTGTTTTACCTCACGGCTATCTTGGATGTCTTCTACTTCCATGTCTTCTTCTGCATCAGTGTCTTCTTCTACCTCATCAGTGTCTTCTTCTACCTCATGGCAAAATGAGATGTGACTCGACAAGTGCAGTTATCCCAAATATTTTAATTATAGGACTTTCTTACCCGAGTGTGACGCAAGAACCTCCTTGGGGAGTAATGCAAGAACCTCTCCTACAGCCTGTTGCTCTGCCACTTTAACAGAGCGTCCAGCTAATTTGGATTTATATCGGAGACCGTTGAAAGTGAAGGTAGTTATGTACTTTGGTGCATGATCCGGACCCCCATCCCTAGTCGTTTTATAGACTGGTAAGGGCTTTCCATGACTTACCGCGAACTCATGAAGTTGCTGCTTATGATGCATCCTCGCTCTATTTCAAACCAACATCTCACACCGATTAGTACTTTTCTCAATTGGATGTTCCAGATTTCAATAAAGATACGAGAATGCATAGACAAAAAAAGTTCTTGAAAAAACACAAAAACATGAGAAACCTATGTAGCAATGTCAGAAAATTAACAGCCCAACGCCCAACTAATGACTACTAAGTACTACCACATCAGTCAGGTGTCTCTTGGCTTCAAACTCACCAAAGAGGCAAAGACTAAAGAGAATCTATGACATTTCTCGTTAGTCATTTCTGTTTATATGGTAATACCAAAAGCAACTCATAGTGGTACTTCCTCCGGTCTATATTAGTTGTCGTGTTTCAGATTTCGGATTACAAGACACAACAATGCCACAAATAAAACTAAGTCTCTAATCCCTAAACATACTAAAATAACTAAACTTCACATATAAAACTAAGTTTTCTAATCCCTAAACAAACTAAAAGAACCAAACTTCACATGTAACTAAGTTTTCTAATCCCTAAACATACTAAAAGAACTTAACTTTACGTATAAACTAAGTTCTCTAATCATTTGCACTTGTAACAACATCACAAAAAAACCAACAGCAGCAGGGCCTTAAAACTCTAATAGCAGCATATCGAACAAATCGGGTAAACTATGATAAAGAAGCTCTAAAAGAAAAGAAGATGGTCATGGGGACCACAAAACACCGCAACAGTCGAACGAAAAAAAATGGAACTTCACATATTCTTTTGGACAGGATATTATGTCAAACTAATTAAACTTCATCTCTTGTGCAAAGAATATGGGTTTGCAAAAGGGCATAAAAGAACTAAACTTTATTTTTTTGCAAAAAAATTCCCGCACATGTTTTGTAACCCCATATTCTGCTCCAAAACTAAACATCACATATCTGTCAATTAATTTCTCCCAACACTAACTTTATATATGACTGCTGGATTTCAGCTAACTATAGGTTTTTTTGCTCTGCTTTGCTTTACTTCTATTTTCATAGGTAGTAACATTTATGTTACCGAATACAGAATTTCTAGTTGAACCTTTATTCGGAGTCCTCCCTGTGATTTGTGGTCGATTTGTAAAGTGTTGTTATTACTCCTTCCAGAATGTGATAGATGATGAAGATGAGAAGCTGAAAGTCTTGAAGAAGAATTATGGTGAGGAAGTCTTAAAAGCTGGATGATAATTGCCAGATACCAAAGCCTATAGAAGAGAGAAAGAAAAGTAACAAAAGATAGTGCATAGAAGCGAGAGAAGAGTTGTCGTAGAGGAGAGAACAATAATGGGGAAAACCGAAGAGAGAGAGAAAGTTTTCAATCAAGCTTTCACTACTGTTGCACACTTGAAACACACTACTGACTACAGCAACATACATGTTCACAAAGAGTGTTTTTTGCACACTTCATGAAATTATAAACATAAACGTTAAGAAGACTTTGTTGTATAACATTCTGACCCCTAATTGTAAATTTTATACAGATATTACAATGTAATTAAATTAATTACTCTATACAAATTACAATTAAGTACATTTAATAAAATATTTTTGAATATTTTATGACATCATATATATTATATATTTATTATTATAAGTTATTTTTATTTCTTTATTTATGATAGTGATAAAACCCTTGGTGAACCGGTTTAAATTGATTAGATGTCAGGGGTTGAGTAGTTGGGCCATGTGCTATTTTTTTCGGTAAATTTTTCATTTTTCAGTTGATAAATTTAAGATATTTAGTCTATCATTTTCACATTTGGAAGGCACGAATGGACATTAAACCTTATCACTTCCCCATCACAGACTATAACTTATCTAGTTAGCGTATCGATATTGAAATATGGACTGATTGAAGTGTAATTTAATAACATGCATCGATAGCAACGGCCGGTAGATAAAAGTTTTCAACATGAAGAAACACCATAAACCAACAAAAATAAGCTTGTAATATATCCAACTTAAAATTAAAAATACAATACTATAAAAATCAATCATCATTCAAAGGTTTCAGGATGGCTTCCTTTTCATTCTTCGGAGGCGCAATTGGACCAGCGTCCACTCCGCATAGGTCAACATGCGCTGCCCTTAGTTCCACCATTGCCTCCTTCAGTCGGAGCTCCAACGCATTCACCTTTGACATAGCTATAGTAAACCGTCCTAATTTTTGCAGGTACAAAGCATGGTCCTTCTGCATCAAAAGTCAAAAATAAAAAAAACAAAAAATTTTCCAAATTACGGAATATAATTATAGACAACACAATCGATGGTACGTGAAACAACGAACGACACCTGTTGTTTGGCATTGAGTGTATAAACATCGGCAACGTTTTCCATTAGTGAGATTGATTGGGCAATGAAAAGGGAAAGAGATAGTTACGTAGAAAGCAAATAGAAGAAGAAATCCCAACGAACACAAGAAATGGACAGTCGCAAGAAAGATTAAGTGCAGTGATAATGAGGGTGAGAAGCACTAATTAAGGTGCTTAAATAGACAAACATACCTGTTCACAAAGGGTGTTTGTTTAAAGTTGACCCTACTGTTTAATAGACATATTTAATATACATCGCTAACCAAGAAAGATGCTACAAAATAGGTTCATGCATATAATAAATACTTAAACATTAAATACAAACAATTAGGATGTTGGTAATTAGCCTAAAAAATACTACTAGGAAACAACAACGTAAATTGTGGTAGAATCCCAACAGCAGTTGGGATCTTATACTTTACTCCCATATATCGCGCTGAAAGGTATTAAAACACAATCTTCTTCCCTTTTTTATTTTATTATCTAGCTCTATAATAATCAGAATATGTTGTAAATCCATGTATTTGTGTTAATGTGGATCTACTCACCACTAACTTATGATTTACTACCCACTTTCTCATACTTAATTCCTCCCCACTTTCTCCTACTTAATTCATCATACTTTAGTCACCTATTAATTCTTGTAACCTTTGGGATGACTTGTAACTTCCTATGTATTGGTGTCCTATAAATAGAGGATACTTTGTCTATGAAATACACACTTGAAATACTTTTAGAATAATATATGTTTTTCCTTCTCCTCTCATATATTTTATCTTATTCTTGCACTACTTTACAATTAGTTTTACAACAGAATATTTTTTTTAATACACGTTTATTCTCTTATGCATTGTATATTTTTTATGTACAGTTTATAAACTTGAAATTGATTCATATTCATAACAGTCGTAGTAGATTTTATGCATACTAATCTATAAATATATAATGAATGATAGCCAGTGTATTTGATAAATATTAGGAATACTGAGTGCACATATATTCATAACACTTTGTAGTATTTTATGCATACTAATCTGTAAATATATAACGAATGATAACCAATATATTTGGTAAATATTAGGAATACTGAGTGCATACATATTCATAACACTCGTAGTATATATTATGCATACTAATATGTAAATACATAATTAATGATAACCAGTGTATTTGGTAAATATTAACAATACTGATTCATAATACTCGTAGTATACTTTATGCATATATATACTAGTTTTCTGATACGTGCGATGCACGTGATCGCACGTGTATTCTTAATAATTTGTCTAAAAAATTATAAATATTTTGTAATAAACGTGTATAGTTACTCGTAAATTAAATAAAAAAATATAAAGACAAAGTGCTTATATATCGAATACTTTCCGGTCGAGCCAGTAATTGATATTTAAACGATTTTAATCATTCAATAATAACAACTACACGGTGTCCTTACCCTCACCAAGGTGTAGAGGCTGTTTCCGGTAGACCCTCAACGATTTTAATCATGCAAATTTTATAGTATATCAAGAATTCAGTTTAATATCAATACCTTTTCTTTTATATTTCAATATTACATAATTAAAAAGTGAATGTGAGCAACATTGGCTGCAAATGTGACACGTCTTAATGTTTTTATCTTTTTAAATAGAAGCTATTGTCTCCTCATTTTTAGAGCTGCAAACAAATCAAGATGTTGTTGCCAGATGAAAATTATAGTTTGTAAAAGTTGTATAGAAATTCGATCACATATCTTTATTAATATGGCTAGAAAATCATTATCAATTTTATGGTTTACACCTATACAAAAATAATTAGTTATTTGTGTAAAATAATACTTTTATCCGTGAATTAATAAAGAAAAAATATTTTATAAAATTGAATAAATTAAATGAATACGTATGAGACTGTTTTATTTTTTTATTGTCATATATATCCCCTATAAATTAACGAAAAAGAAAGTTATATATCAGATTTAAAAGATAATAAATTAGTCACTATTGCGTTTATTTATCAAAGTCTAGTCTAAAATTTTGATAGTATCTTCTTTATACAATAAGTCGAAAACAAAGTAATAACACAAAAAAAAAAAGCTATATATAAAATCTAAAAAAAGAATCAACTAACAGCTGCTGGATTTATATATCAATATTTGGTCTAAGATTTTGATTTTTCTTTTTAGAGAATAAGCCAAAAACAAAGAATAAACTAAAAAAAAAAAGTTTAATTCACTCATTTGGCGTCAATTATATTTCTTACAATTGTTAGTTTCGATTTTTGCTTTTGGTTATCTTTATTAAACCTTTTTTATTAATTTTAATGAAGGTAAAGTTACATCTTTGGATATGAAAAATTCTTAGAAGTAATAGTTGGCTGGAAGGTTATTTTGGTCTTTTGACTTTGCACCTTTAGAGCCTTCCCACTTATAGAATAGTAGTAGATATAATGAATGAATATACTCATTGAAAGAGAATGGAGTAAATGACACCTAGAATGTCTTTGTACCTACTGTAAATAAAGAACGAAAGTGATATGAGCAAAAAATTAGGAGATACTAACTCACAAGGTAAATAAGTAGTTAATTCATATTAATTAATAATAATAAATGCAGTCAAACAGAAAATCTCAACTTCCCACAAAAGTAGGCACGCTTAGGGGGAGTTAATCTGTTTTTGAAAATGGCTAAAAAAAGATACCTACATAAGTCTAAATATTTATATGCAGTAAATTAGAAAAAATGTATCTATTTTCTATTAAAGATACTTAAGTTGACCCACACCATTTATGGCTCAAACGTCCCAAATGGGGTTATTATAGTAATTTCGCACGCTTTTTTCATAAATTCATTAATGTTGTTCCATTTATACCCTTAATCAGATTTTAAGTTAATTTTAAATAATTTGTATAATTCTATCTCATGTTATTAATTCTTAGTTATATTTTCAAAGCACTTTCACAACTAAACATGCATTTGATTGTTTCCCATGAATTATTTAATGAGGTTGGGTAGAGTATAAAAATACATACGGAATGCATACGAAATACATACTACTAGTATAATATACTCCATTTTTCATGTATTTACTACAAAATTATATACTATACTTATAGATTAATTCCCAACTCTTTTTTTTATTGGTCATTTTCTAACCCTAATACTTTGAACAATATATGTACGCCTTTAAATATTGATTGTCGGACCTAATAATTTCTTCTACTTTAATTTTTTCTTCACGAATTTTATTAGACATTTTAGTTTACAAATATGTGCCTATATTTTTTCCTCCTTGAATTTCCCCTAAATATAATAAGCTACAACATTAAATAAAGAAATAAAAAGTTAGTCATATGGCAAATGATGCTACTCCAGCAAAGTGTTATGGTTTATTAACATGAGGTGGTGGTTTAGGGTTTGAGTTTGGTTAGGCTCTAACTTTTTTTTATTATTTGCCTTTTAAAACTGTAATATCTAAACCCTAAACTCCAAACCCTTAACTGTTAACCCTTACGGGTCGTTTGATTGGTTTTAATAAGGATAATAGTATCCCATATTTTATAGTAGTTTTAATTATTTCGAGATAGATTTTATTATTAAATTATTTTGATAACTTATATCATGGAGGTGGTGGGATTATTTATGGAATTTTCTTAATATTTAGTCCCGCAAACCAAACGACCCCTTAACGTTATCGGTATAAATGTCTACAAATGATCACATATAATTGTGTTCTTTGACCAATATGATGCAATTGAAGTGAGTGATCATAGGTAATGACTGTAACGACCCTCAAATAGTCGTTACGGGATCCGGGACCTCGATTTACGTGTCGACAATCCCAAAAGCTTCGTTAGGTCATTTATGACCCGTCTGTGAAATCTGAGTCGAAATGGAGTCTGTTTGATAGGTTTTCGAGAAAAGGATCCGTTTATAAAATTCCGGAAAGGAATTTGGGGTTTCGATAGGTCGTTTTGAGTAAACGAACCCCGATGGAAAATCCGAGCGCACAGTTAGGTCCGTCTCGTCATTTATGATATGTAGCAACCTTCAAAATTGAAAACGGACCTCGTTTGATAGGACTTTTGATAAAGTCCCCGTTTCGGAAGTTTAAAAGAGTTAAAAGAGGTTTCCGAGCTCGATTTGAGCAAATGAGCTCCGATGAGAGATCCGAAAGTTCCGTTAGGTTCGTATAGTCATTTGTGACTTGTAGCAACTTTCGGAATTGGATTCCGAGGTCGTTTGGTTAAATTTCGCTATTTTGGCGAAAGTCGAAAATTAAACTTTTGCCGTGGGACCCACTTTTTGAGTTCTGGAGGTCCGAATTGAGTTCCGTCTTGACGAGAATGTCACCCAAGTATTTTATGGCTTGTGTGAAAAATTTGGGATCATTCCGAGCTTCGTAGGGTCCCGTTTTGCCCCTAAAACAGTAGAAAATCTGGTGCGACTTTTCTGTTCTGTTTTGGCGCAAACAGCCAGATAAAAACTGATTTTCCGGCCAATCCGTAAGAAATTAGGAAAAACTCAAAACATAAAAGTTGTAGCACATTAAGTTGTGGTTCTAATGGCACCGGTTTCAGGTCATTTGGACATTCCTATCAAAAGTTATGATTATTTCAAAAGAAGCTGTCACAGAGGCAAAAACTGCTATAAAAAGGCCATTTCGGGCCATTTCGGTTCATAACTTATAAAAATCATTTGGTGAGCTCTTGAGGCGATTTTTGGGTATTTCTTGAAGACCCAATCATACTTACACTTAAGTTAAGCCCTTTCAATCCATCTTTATGTTGATTAACACAAGAATCAAAGGGTTGATTCTTGGAAATGAGTTAGAACCCTAGATTCTTAAGAATTGGGGAAAGACATCGAGCAAGGCTCGCATGTGGAATCTAAGTGTACTTTTGGACTCACGGGAGCGTGGGGAGTCCGGAAAAGTACATTTTGTAAATTTAGGGCTCGGCCCTACCCGGGGGCATTTTGGTATTTTACCCTAGGATGCCTATAGGCTTAAATAGCTATAATTGAGCACTCATATGTGCTATATCTTGTCTTAATAGACCTAGTGGAGAGTCCTTCGCGGACAAGGCGAGCGGGAAAGGAGATTCTTCCCGGTATTTGAGCCCGAATTTCAAGGTAAGTGAGACTTGACCTCTATTGTGCTTGTGGACTCTTCCTTCATGCTAGTATGCTTCATGTACGCATATATATACCTAACAATGGTTAGGATTAATGATGTGAATTACTTGCTATTATTGTTTGTTATAAATAGCGAGATTGTGACTCGACCGAGGTATGTGCCGGTCTAAACGCTACGTCGAGGTAGCTTAAATTTATATCGTAGTAACGCTTGCTACGCCATGCTTAGATAGCAAGAACTTGGGACATGGCCGAGGATGTTGCCGGCATGTCATGATAAATGTCTTGCCGAGGATTTTGCCGGCTTTTGTATGATATTGGTACTTGATTTGTTCACGTGCCGGGTTGGGTAGTGCTGTCTATACGTAACCTTGGGTTGGACGACATGGGAGTAGGGATTGTACCCCCAAACTGTGGTCGGGTTAACCTTCGCCTTACGTTCAGCTAGCATAACCAACCTGGGTTACGGTGACTGTGAAATATTATCGTTATTAATATTTCTGTTATTATTTCTGTTATTGTTATTAATGTCGTGGATATTAATACTGTTAATGTGTCGCCGGGATTTGCCCCTTGCTTGGGCAGGGATCTGGTCTTCTTAGATGATCCCTTTATGGTTGCCACCCCTGTCGGGTCTTCTATATGTGTAGATAGGGGTTATCGGCAGTGTATGATCTCCATCTGTGGTGTAGAGTCCTTAGTAGACCTGATGCTGCTCGATAAGTCTGATTTCGATGTCATTATGGGCATGGATTGGCTGGCTTCCTGTCATGCGACTTTGGATTACCATGCCAAGTCCGTGACGATCGGGGCAGAGGGTGAGTCTCGGGTTGTATGGAGAGGTTCCAGGCCTTCTCCGAAGAGTAGGATCATTTCTTTCTTGGAGGCGCAGAGGATGATATCTAGTGGGTGCGAGGGATATATTGCTTCAGTTCGGGATGTCCGGGCAGAGGAGTTATCCCTTGATAGAGTTCCGGTTGTTTGTGAGTATCCGGATGTGTTTCCTGATGATTTGCCAGGTTTGCCGCCTATGCGGGAGATAGAGTTTTGCATTGATCTATTGCCAGGCACTCAGCCTAAATCTATTCCCTCGTATCGTATGGCTCCTGTTGAGTTGAGGGAGCTGAAGGAGCAGATTCAGGATTTTCTCGATAAGGGCTTCCTTAGGCCCAGTGTGTCTCCATGGGGTGCCCCGGTATTATTTGTGAAGAAGAAGGATGGCTCTATGCGGATGTGTATTGATTACCGGCAGCTGAATAAGGTTACTATCAAGAATAGGTATCCTTTGCCGCGTATTGATGATTTGTTTGATCAGCTTCAGGGTGCTACCTTCTTCTCGAAGATTGATTTGAGGTCGGGGTATCATCAGTTGAGGATTCGGTCCGAGGACGTTTCCAAGACTGCTTTTCGTACCCGATATGGCCACTATGAGTTTCTGGTGATGTCTTTCGGGCTTACGAATGCCCCAGCTGCTTTCATGGATCTGATGAACCGAGTTTTCAAGGCCTACCTTGACTCCTTCGTCATTGTGTTTATCGATGATATCTTGGTTTATTCGAGGAGCAGGGAGGAGCATGAGCAGCATTTGAGAGTTGTTCTTCGGACTCTGAGGGATCAGCAGTTGTATTCCAAATTCTCCAAGTGTGAATTTTGGCTCAGTTCTGTATCTTTCCTAGGTCACGTGGTGACCAAGGATGGGGTGTGTGTTGATCCGAAGAAGATAGAGGCCGTTCAGAGTTGGCCTAGGCCTACTTCTCCTATAGAGATTCGAAGTTTTTTAGGCTTGGCAGGTTATTATCGGCGGTTCGTCGAGGGGTTTTCTTCTATTTCAGCACCTCTGACGAAGTTGACCCAGAAGAATGTTCCTTTCCTGTGGTCCGATGCCTGTGAGTCTAGCTTTTAGAAGCTTAAGACTCTGTTGACTTCAGCGCCAGTGTTGGCCTTGCCTAGTGGATCCGGGGGATTCACCGTATATTGTGATGCTTCGGGTGTTGGCCTGGGTAGCGTTCTGATGCAGGAGGGTAAGGTGATAGCTTATGCCTCGAGACAGCTGAAGGTCCATGAGAAGAATTATCCTGTCCATGATTTGGAGCTGTTAGCTGTCGTGTTTGCACTGAAGTTGTGGAGGCACTATCTTATGGCGAGCCATGTGAGATATTCACCGATCATAAGAGTCTCCAGTACTTGTTCACTCAGAAGGACTTGAACGGGAGACAGCGCCGCTGGTTATACCTCGGAGCGTCTGGCTCGTATCTTCATTGAGCAGATTGTGAGATTGCATGGTGCTCCTGTTTCTATCATTTCTGACCGAGGAGCTCAGTTCACAGCTCAGTTTTGGAGATCTTTTCAGAGAGAGCTGGGTACTCGGGTCGATCTCAGCACTGCATTTCACCCGCAGACTGATGGCCAGTCTGAGCGGACCATTCAGATCCTCGAGGATATGTTGAGGGCGTGTGCTATTGATTTTGGAGGCCATTGGGATAGCCATTTGCCGCTAGCAGAGTTTGCGTATAATAATAGCTATCAGGCTTCTATCCAGATGGCTCCGTTTGAGGCATTGTATGGTCGGAGATGTCGCTCGCCTATCGGTTGGTTCGAGTCTGGTGAGGTCCAGGTGTTGGGGCCCGATTTGGTGCAGCAGACCTTAGATAAGGTTCGGGTTATTCAGGATCGACTCCGCACGCCTCAGAGCCGGCAGATATCGTATGCAGATCGGAGGCGGAGAGATCTTGAGTTCATGGTTGAGGACCGGGTATTCCTCAGAGTGTCGCCCATGAAGGGTGTTATGAGATTTGGGAAGAAAGGCAAGCTCAGTCCTAGGTTCATTGGGCCTTTTGAGATATTGGAGCGCGTTGGCGCCGTTGCTTATAGACTGGCTTTGCCTCCCTCTCTGTCTGTTCATCCGGTGTTCCATGTGTCCATGCTCCGGAAGTATGTTCACGATCTGTCTCATGTGATCGATATGGCTTCCGTGGAGGTAGATGGCGACTTAGCTTATTCGGAGGAGCCTATTGCTATTGTGGCTAGAGAGGTCCGTAAGATGAGATCGAAGGTGATCCCGCTTGTGAGAGTTCAGTGGGGGCATCACTCCATTGCCGAGGCCACTTGGGAGCTTGAGTCCGAGATGCGTGAGAGGCATCCGCGCTTGTTCGATGATTCAGGTATGAAATCCTTGTATTTTCTAAGCCTGAATTTGCATTTTTAAGTTTTATTGATTTCGGGTGGTACCGAGGGGTCCTCGAAATCCGTGCCAGCTCCGTGGCTAGTGTGTGGATCCTACCTTAGACTTAGGCTCGTCCGAGGACGGCCGAGAGTCTAAGTGGGGGAGAATGTAACGACCCTCAAATAGTCGTTACGGGATCTGGGACCTCGATTTGCGTGTCGATAGTTCCAAAAGCTCCGTTAGGTCATTTATGACCCGTCTGTGAAATCTGAGTCGAAACGGAGTCCGTTTGATAGGTTTTCGAGAAAATGATCCGTTTATGAAATTCCGGAAAGGAATTTGGGGTTTCGATAGGTCGTTTTGAGTAAACGAACCCCGATGGAAAATCCGAGCGCACCGTTAGGTCCGTCTCGTCATTTATGATATGTAGCAACCTTCAAAATTAAAAACGGACCTCGTTTGATAGGACTTTTGATAAAGTGCCCGTTTCGAAAGTTTAAAAGACTTAAAAGAGGTTTCCGAGCTCGATTTGAGAAAATGAGCTCCGATGAGAGATTCGAAAGTTCCGTTAGGTTCGTATAGTCATTTGTGACTTGTAGCAACTTTCGGAATTGGATTCCGAGGTCGTTTGGTTAAATTTCGCTATTTTGGCGAAAGTCGAAAATTGAACCTTTGCCGTGGGACCCACTTTTTGAGTTCTGGAGGTCCGAATTGAGTTCTGTCTTGACGAGCATGTCACCCAAGTATTTTATGGCTCGTGTGCAAAATTTGGGATCATTCCGAGCTTCGTAGGGTCCCGTTTTGCCCCTAAAACAATAGAAAATCTGGTGCGACTTTTCTGTTCTGTTTTGGCGCAAACAGCCGGATAAAAACTGATTTTCCGGCCAATCCGTAAGGAATTAGGAAAACCTCAAAACATAAAAGTTGTAGCCCTTTGAGTTTTGGTTCTAATGGCACCAGTTTCAGATCATTTGGACATTCCTACCAAAAGTTATGATTTTTTCAAAAGAAGCTGTCACAGAGGCAAAAACTGCTATAAAAAGGCCATTTCGGTTCATAACTTATAAAAATCATTTGGTGAGCTCTTGAGGCAATTTTTGAGTATTTCTTGAAGACCCAATCATACTTACACTTAAGGTAAGCCCTTTCAATCCATCTTTATGTTGATTAACACAAGAATCAAAGGGTTGATTCTTGGAAATGGGTTAGAACCCTAGATTCTTAAGAATTGGGGAAAGACATCGAGCAAGGCTCGCATGTGGAATCTAAGTGTACTTTTGGACTCACGGGAGCGTGGGGAGTCCGGAAAAGTACATTTTGTAAATTTAGGGCTCGGCCCTAATCGGGGGCATTTTGGTAATTTTTACCCTAGGATGCCTATAGGCTTAAATAGCTATAATTGAGCACTCATATGTGCTATATCTTGTCTTAATAGACCTAGTGGAGAGTCCTTCGCGGACAAGGCGAGCGGGAAAGGAGATTCTTCCCGGTATTTGAGCCCGAATTTCGAGGTAAGTGAGACTTGACCTCTATTGTGCTTGTGGACTCTTCCTTCATGCTAGTATGCTTCATGTACGCATATATATACCTAACAATGGTTAGGATTAATGATGTGAATTACTTGCTATTATTGTTTGTTATAAATAGCGAGATTGTGACTCGACCGAGGTATGTGCCGGTCTAAACGCTACGTCGAGGTAGCTTAAATTTATATCGTAGTAACGCTTGCTACGCCATGCTTAGATAGCAAGAACTTGGGACATGGCCGAGGATGTTGCCGGCATGTCATGATAAATGTCTTGCCGAGGATTTTGCCGGCTTTTGTATGATATTGGTACTTGATTTGTTCACGTGCCGGGTTGGGTAGTGCTGTCTATACGTAACCTTGGGTTGGACGACATGGGAGTAGGGATTGTACCCCCAAACTGTGGTCGGGTTAACCTTCGCCTTACGTTCAGCTAGCATAACCAACCTGGGTTACGGTGACTGTGAAATATTATCGTTATTAATATTTCTGTTATTATTTCTGTTATTGTTATTAATGTCGTGGATATTAATACTGTTAGAGGGACACTTGACAGGGGGTGTGGTGTCGCCTATACTATGAGATGTGTCACACTTGACAGGGGGTGTGGTGTGGACACTTGATCTTTGAGATGTGACACACTTGACAAGGGGTGTGGTGTGGTCACTTGATTTATTGAGATACGACGCACTTGACAGGGGGTGTGGTGCGATCGTAGACAGATTTGAGATGAGTCAACGACTACGGGTCGTTGATCTACTTATTCATGATTGTGATAGTGACTTCGGGTCACGGTATATGGTTGATACTTAGTAGTGGTGTTGCTAGTCCATCGTAGGTCTAGGTTAGTCGGCACGGGAGTAGAGATTGGACCTCCAAACCGCCGCTGAGTTGACCTATGCCTTACGTTGGATGGGCATAATCCTTGAGACTTCTGGTTACTACTTGTGTGTATGGAATGTGTTACATCTATTTGTGATTTCACTACTTTATTGTATGATTACTATAGTATGTTGTTGCTTATGATGCATGTAGCGACTTGTCCCGCAAGGGTACCTTAGCGGGCCTGTCGGTGATCTTACTGGGCTTCGGCTCATAACTTACTCTGCTACGTGCGCAGGTCCTTCATCCAGTCAGCAGCCCGGACGTTAGCGGTTCCCGAGGCTTCTGAGACTTTTGATTGAGGTGAGCCGACCACACAGACCGTGGTGGCATACCGCCGGAGTCACTTAGAGATAGGACTCAGATTTCTTTGATGTATATTCATACTTTATTGAGTCACTCTTAGAATGCTCCAATTCTTTTGTGGATATATTCTTTTGGACTTCACCCTTTTATATTTATATATCCTTTTATGATCTTTTCACATTATTGTTCTTTTCCGCATCTTGTTTCATTGGTTCTCCTAGGCAAATGTTGTTTAGGTGCCATCACGAGCCCTTGGAAATTGGGTCGTGACAGTTTGGTATCAGAGCCCTAGGTTCTAATTCGAGTCCTGGGAGTCTTGGAGCAGTGTCTGAGTAGTGTCTTGCTTATGGGTATGTTGTCGACCATACTTATGAGCGAGAGGCTACAAGGGCATGTTAGGAAATGTTTTCCCTTCGTTTCATCTCTATTCGTGCTGAGTAGCTTATATAGGTGCTGACCCTTTTTCGTGTATTGTATCAGATGGCGAGGACGTGAGCATCCTCAGCCAGGAGGGCTGCATCTTCTACACCCGAGTCTGCGGGAGAGCCATCAGCACCTACGCAGCCGCCAGCTGCTAAGAAGACTCGGGCAGGTCGCCCGTCAGCCACTAGGCAGGACACAGCTATCCCTGCGGTGTCCGCAGCGACTCTGTCAGCATCTATTCCCCCTGTGCCTGCTGTTGTGCCAGGCACCGTTGTGATCTCTTCAGAGGAGTATATGAGACTGATGGCCTTGTCTAGCCATCAGGTCCCTGTCAGAGATGATGTTGCAGCTCCTGTTTCGGCTCCTCAGCCATCCACACCTGTTATGAGCACGCCTACTTCTGAGGCTGCTCCTGATCATATTGCCCAGCCTTCTGCTTCTTCTCCTCAGGCAGGTCCTGTTATTTCTACTCCTCCTATGGGCACTGAGGAGGTTGCCAAGAGGATAGAGTCGTTCATGAAGCTTCAGCCTCCAGAGTTCGACGGTACCTCAGCTACATGTACTGCCCAGAGGTACATTTAGAAGTGTGAGAAGATTTTGACAGTTCTTGGTACTAGAGACACCTTAGGGGTGCAGTGTGCTTCTTTCAGATTATCGGGAGATGCGGAGACATGGTGGGTCTCCATGATGCGGCAGAGGTCTAGTGACCTCCCTCCTTTGTCTTGGGCTGAGTTCGTGTCTATGTTCATGAGCAGGTTCGTGCCCCAGAGTCAGCACGATGCTCAGAGGCGCGAGTTTGAGGGGTTGAGGCAGGGAAACCTGTCTGTTTCAGAGTATGACACCAGGTTCTTGTGGTTGTCTCAGTTTGCGCCGGCTATGGTGGCTCAGGAGAGGGACAAGGTCCTCCGGTTTGATGAGGGTCTTCATCCCCGCTTGCAGGTAGCTGTTGCCCCTGATATGGGCAACAAGTCATATTTTGAGATAGTTGATGTGGCGCGGCGGATGGAGGATATCTTCGCCAGGGCTGACGCGGAGAGGGCGGCTAAGAGATCGCGTCAGTCTGGTGGGTATAGTGGATCCGCTCAGAGGGGTCAGGGTCATCAGGGCCGTTCTCAGTCTAGGCCCCAGGCTGCTGCTTTGCCTGCCCAGGATTTTTCTTCAGAGACCCCGAGGCCTCAGTCATCCCAGAGGCGGGGTGGCTCTTCGCAGTCTGGTCCGCCGCAGTACGGGAGGTGCCATCAGAGGCATCATGGGAGGTGTTCGTCTGGAGGTGGTCATGGCAGAGGTGGTAGAGGCGGTAGAGGAGGTAGAGGTGATGGATGTTTTGAGTGTGGGTCTCCAGAGCACTATGTCAGGAGTTGCCCTTATGTTTCATCAGGTCGCCAGGGATCCGCAGCTATGGTACCATCTGGTCCTCAGGCCGCCAGGCCCGTTTCTCAGATTCCTCCTAGACAGCAGTCTCAGAGAGCTCCGGGTTCAGGAGGGTCGGCGCAGGTCTATGCTATGACTCGTCAGGATGCTGAGGCATCCAATGATGTCATCACAGGTATTATTTCTGTCTGTGGCCGCGATGCTTATGCTCTTATTGATCCGGGGTCTACCTATTCGTATGTGTCGCCGGGATTTGCCCCTTGCTTGGGCAGGGATCTGGTCTTCTTAGATGATCCCTTTATGGTTGCCACCCCTGTCGGGTCTTCTATATGTGTAGATAGGGGTTATCGGCAGTGTATGATCTCCATCTGTGGTGTAGAGTCCTTAGTAGACCTGATGCTGCTCGATAAGTCTGATTTCGATGTCATTATGGGCATGGATTGGCTGGCTTCCTGTCATGCGACTTTGGATTACCATGCCAAGTCCGTGACGATCGGGGCAGAGGGTGAGTCTCGGGTTGTATGGAGAGGTTCCAGGCCTTCTCCGAAGAGTAGGATCATTTCTTTCTTGGAGGCGCAGAGGATGATATCTAGTGGGTGCGAGGGATATATTGCTTCAGTTCGGGATGTCCGGGCAGAGGAGTTATCCCTTGATAGAGTTCCGGTTGTTTGTGAGTATCCGGATGTGTTTCCTGATGATTTGCCAGGTTTGCCGCCTATGCGGGAGATAGAGTTTTGCATTGATCTATTGCCAGGCACTCAGCCTAAATCTATTCCCTCGTATCGTATGGCTCCTGTTGAGTTGAGGGAGCTGAAGGAGCAGATTCAGGATTTTCTCGATAAGGGCTTCCTTAGGCCCAGTGTGTCTCCATGGGGTGCCCCGGTATTATTTGTGAAGAAGAAGGATGGCTCTATGCGGATGTGTATTGATTACCGGCAGCTGAATAAGGTTACTATCAAGAATAGGTATCCTTTGCCGCGTATTGATGATTTGTTTGATCAGCTTCAGGGTGCTACCTTCTTCTCGAAGATTGATTTGAGGTCGGGGTATCATCAGTTGAGGATTCGGTCCGAGGACGTTTCCAAGACTGCTTTTCGTACCCGATATGGCCACTATGAGTTTCTGGTGATGTCTTTCGGGCTTACGAATGCCCCAGCTGCTTTCATGGATCTGATGAACCGAGTTTTCAAGGCCTACCTTGACTCCTTCGTCATTGTGTTTATCGATGATATCTTGGTTTATTCGAGGAGCAGGGAGGAGCATGAGCAGCATTTGAGAGTTGTTCTTCGGACTCTGAGGGATCAGCAGTTGTATTCCAAATTCTCCAAGTGTGAATTTTGGCTCAGTTCTGTATCTTTCCTAGGTCACGTGGTGACCAAGGATGGGGTGTGTGTTGATCCGAAGAAGATAGAGGCCGTTCAGAGTTGGCCTAGGCCTACTTCTCCTATAGAGATTCGAAGTTTTTTAGGCTTGGCAGGTTATTATCGGCGGTTCGTCGAGGGGTTTTCTTCTATTTCAGCACCTCTGACGAAGTTGACCCAGAAGAATGTTCCTTTCCTGTGGTCCGATGCCTGTGAGTCTAGCTTTTAGAAGCTTAAGACTCTGTTGACTTCAGCGCCAGTGTTGGCCTTGCCTAGTGGATCCGGGGGATTCACCGTATATTGTGATGCTTCGGGTGTTGGCCTGGGTAGCGTTCTGATGCAGGAGGGTAAGGTGATAGCTTATGCCTCGAGACAGCTGAAGGTCCATGAGAAGAATTATCCTGTCCATGATTTGGAGCTGTTAGCTGTCGTGTTTGCACTGAAGTTGTGGAGGCACTATCTTATGGCGAGCCATGTGAGATATTCACCGATCATAAGAGTCTCCAGTACTTGTTCACTCAGAAGGACTTGAACGGGAGACAGCGCCGCTGGTTATACCTCGGAGCGTCTGGCTCGTATCTTCATTGAGCAGATTGTGAGATTGCATGGTGCTCCTGTTTCTATCATTTCTGACCGAGGAGCTCAGTTCACAGCTCAGTTTTGGAGATCTTTTCAGAGAGAGCTGGGTACTCGGGTCGATCTCAGCACTGCATTTCACCCGCAGACTGATGGCCAGTCTGAGCGGACCATTCAGATCCTCGAGGATATGTTGAGGGCGTGTGCTATTGATTTTGGAGGCCATTGGGATAGCCATTTGCCGCTAGCAGAGTTTGCGTATAATAATAGCTATCAGGCTTCTATCCAGATGGCTCCGTTTGAGGCATTGTATGGTCGGAGATGTCGCTCGCCTATCGGTTGGTTCGAGTCTGGTGAGGTCCAGGTGTTGGGGCCCGATTTGGTGCAGCAGACCTTAGATAAGGTTCGGGTTATTCAGGATCGACTCCGCACGCCTCAGAGCCGGCAGATATCGTATGCAGATCGGAGGCGGAGAGATCTTGAGTTCATGGTTGAGGACCGGGTATTCCTCAGAGTGTCGCCCATGAAGGGTGTTATGAGATTTGGGAAGAAAGGCAAGCTCAGTCCTAGGTTCATTGGGCCTTTTGAGATATTGGAGCGCGTTGGCGCCGTTGCTTATAGACTGGCTTTGCCTCCCTCTCTGTCTGTTCATCCGGTGTTCCATGTGTCCATGCTCCGGAAGTATGTTCACGATCTGTCTCATGTGATCGATATGGCTTCCGTGGAGGTAGATGGCGACTTAGCTTATTCGGAGGAGCCTATTGCTATTGTGGCTAGAGAGGTCCGTAAGATGAGATCGAAGGTGATCCCGCTTGTGAGAGTTCAGTGGGGGCATCACTCCATTGCCGAGGCCACTTGGGAGCTTGAGTCCGAGATGCGTGAGAGGCATCCGCGCTTGTTCGATGATTCAGGTATGAAATCCTTGTATTTTCTAAGCCTGAATTTGCATTTTTAAGTTTTATTGATTTCGGGTGGTACCGAGGGGTCCTCGAAATCCGTGCCAGCTCCGTGGCTAGTGTGTGGATCCTACCTTAGACTTAGGCTCGTCCGAGGACGGCCGAGAGTCTAAGTGGGGGAGAATGTAACGACCCTCAAATAGTCGTTACGGGATCTGGGACCTCGATTTGCGTGTCGATAGTTCCAAAAGCTCCGTTAGGTCATTTATGACCCGTCTGTGAAATCTGAGTCGAAACGGAGTCCGTTTGATAGGTTTTCGAGAAAATGATCCGTTTATGAAATTCCGGAAAGGAATTTGGGGTTTCGATAGGTCGTTTTGAGTAAACGAACCCCGATGGAAAATCCGAGCGCACCGTTAGGTCCGTCTCGTCATTTATGATATGTAGCAACCTTCAAAATTAAAAACGGACCTCGTTTGATAGGACTTTTGATAAAGTGCCCGTTTCGAAAGTTTAAAAGACTTAAAAGAGGTTTCCGAGCTCGATTTGAGAAAATGAGCTCCGATGAGAGATTCGAAAGTTCCGTTAGGTTCGTATAGTCATTTGTGACTTGTAGCAACTTTCGGAATTGGATTCCGAGGTCGTTCGGTTAAATTTCGCTATTTTGGCGAAAGTCGAAAATTGAACCTTTGCCGTGGGACCCACTTTTTGAGTTCTGGAGGTCCGAATTGAGTTCTGTCTTGACGAGCATGTCACCCAAGTATTTTATGGCTCGTGTGCAAAATTTGGGATCATTCCGAGCTTCGTAGGGTCCCGTTTTGCCCCTAAAACAATAGAAAATCTGGTGCGACTTTTCTGTTCTGTTTTGGCGCAAACAGCCGGATAAAAACTGATTTTCCGGCCAATCCGTAAGGAATTAGGAAAACCTCAAAACATAAAAGTTGTAGCCCTTTGAGTTTTGGTTCTAATGGCACCAGTTTCAGATCATTTGGACATTCCTACCAAAAGTTATGATTTTTTCAAAAGAAGCTGTCACAGAGGCAAAAACTGCTATAAAAAGGCCATTTCGGTTCATAACTTATAAAAATCATTTGGTGAGCTCTTGAGGCAATTTTTGAGTATTTCTTGAAGACCCAATCATACTTACACTTAAGGTAAGCCCTTTCAATCCATCTTTATGTTGATTAACACAAGAATCAAAGGGTTGATTCTTGGAAATGGGTTAGAACCCTAGATTCTTAAGAATTGGGGAAAGACATCGAGCAAGGCTCGCATGTGGAATCTAAGTGTACTTTTGGACTCACGGGAGCATGGGGAGTCCGGAAAAGTACATTTTGTAAATTTAGGGCTCGGCCCTAATCGGGGGCATTTTGGTAATTTTTACCCTAGGATGCCTATAGGCTTAAATAGCTATAATTGAGCACTCATATGTGCTATATCTTGTCTTAATAGACCTAGTGGAGAGTCCTTCGCGGACAAGGCGAGCGGGAAAGGAGATTCTTCCCGGTATTTGAGCCCGAATTTCGAGGTAAGTGAGACTTGACCTCTATTGTGCTTGTGGACTCTTCCTTCATGCTAGTATGCTTCATGTACGCATATATATACCTAACAATGGTTAGGATTAATGATGTGAATTACTTGCTATTATTGTTTGTTATAAATAGCGAGATTGTGACTCGACCGAGGTATGTGCCGGTCTAAACGCTACGTCGAGGTAGCTTAAATTTATATCGTAGTAACGCTTGCTACGCCATGCTTAGATAGCAAGAACTTGGGACATGGCCGAGGATGTTGCCGGCATGTCATGATAAATGTCTTGCCGAGGATTTTGCCGGCTTTTGTATGATATTGGTACTTGATTTGTTCACGTGCCGGGTTGGGTAGTGCTGTCTATACGTAACCTTGGGTTGGACGACATGGGAGTAGGGATTGTACCCCCAAACTGTGGTCGGGTTAACCTTCGCCTTACGTTCAGCTAGCATAACCAACCTGGGTTACGGTGACTGTGAAATATTATCGTTATTAATATTTCTGTTATTATTTCTGTTATTGTTATTAATGTCGTGGATATTAATACTGTTAGAGGGACACTTGACAGGGGGTGTGGTGTCGCCTATACTATGAGATGTGTCACACTTGACAGGGGGTGTGGTGTGGACACTTGATCTTTGAGATGTGACACACTTGACAAGGGGTGTGGTGTGGTCACTTGATTTATTGAGATACGACGCACTTGACAGGGGGTGTGGTGCGATCGTAGACAGATTTGAGATGAGTCAACGACTACGGGTCGTTGATCTACTTATTCATGATTGTGATAGTGACTTCGGGTCACGGTATATGGTTGATACTTAGTAGTGGTGTTGCTAGTCCATCGTAGGTCTAGGTTAGTCGGCACGGGAGTAGAGATTGGACCTCCAAACCGCCGCTGAGTTGACCTATGCCTTACGTTGGATGGGCATAATCCTTGAGACTTCTGGTTACTACTTGTGTGTATGGATTGTGTTACATCTATTTGTGATTTCACTACTTTATTGTATGATTACTATAGTATGTTGTTGCTTATGATGCATGTAGCGACTTGTCCCGCAAGGGTACCTTAGCGGGCCTGTCGGTGATCTTACTGGGCTTCGGCTCATAACTTACTCTGCTACGTGCGCAGGTCCTTCATCCAGTCAGCAGCCCGAACGTTAGCGGTTCCCGAGGCTTCTGAGACTTTTGATTGAGGTGAGCCGACCACACAGACCGTGGTGGCATACCGCCGGAGTCACTTAGAGATAGGACTCAGATTTCTTTGATGTAAATTCATACTTTATTGAGTCACTCTTAGAATGCTCCAATTCTTTTGTGGATATATTCTTTTAGACTTCACCTTTTTATATTTATATATCCATTTATGATCTTTTCACATTATTGTTCTTTTCCGCATCTTGTTTCATTGGTTCGCCTAGGCAAATGTTGTTTAGGTGCCATCACGAGCCCTTGGAAATTGGGTCGTGACAATGACATCATTAGATATCCCACAATGGTCCAGATGGTAAGTTAAGGTCACTGGTATAATGTCGTACTTGTACATCATGCTATTGTATACAATTGAGCACTTATAATTGTGTTCTTGTGCCTTCATGATGCAATTGAAGTGAGTGATCATATGTAATAACATCTTTAAATATCATACATTAGTCCATGTGGTGAGTTAAGGTCATCAATATAATGTCATACTTGTACATCATGATATTGTATATAGGTGAGCACTTATAATCGTGTTCTTGTGCCTACATGATGCAATTGAAGTGAGTGACCATAGCTAATGACACCCTAGAACTCCCACATATAATGTTGTTCTTGATTAATTAATAGAACAATACAATATTTGAAATTATTTTATTAAATATAATTTGTATAGAGTCATTAATTAAATGACACAATATTATCAGTCCAAAATATGCAATTAGGGTCATTATTTAAAAACAATCTCATTAATGTTTATATTTATAATTTCATGTCGTTAAGTGTGCCTACAATAAATTACGCACCTATTGACGACCAACTACAACATTAAATAAAGAAACGAAAGTTAGATGTTTAGGCAGAACATTCTATTCTAGCAAAGTGGTGTTAAGCGTAATAACTTGAGGTGGGGGTTTAGGGTTCGAGATAGGTTAGGTTTTCTTTTTTTTTAATGTGCTTTTTAAGTCCAGACTCATAAAAATCTAAACCCTAAAGATCGCTAGTCTAATTTCGTATTGTACATCACGATAGTGTATATAATATCCCACATTGGCCCGTGTGGTGAGTTAAAGTCACCGATATAATGTCATAGTGCTCATTTTACTATTGTATACATGTAATCACATATAATTGTTTTCTTGTGACTACATGATGTAATTGAAGTGATTGATAATATCTACACGAGTGTGGCCAAGAATGGTGTGGCCAAATAGCTCCCTCCTTTCTATTAAAGACACTTCCAAATGTCTATACAATGTAAAAATCACTTTAATTTTTGCACGCTTTATGACATGAAATTATAAACATAAACGTTAAGAAGACTTGGTTTATTAAAATTCTCACCCCTATAATTGCAAATTTTAGACTGATATTACAGTGTAATTAAATTAATTACTCTATACAAATTACATTTAACAAAATATTTTTGAATATTTTATGACATCATATTATATATTTATTATAATAAATTATATTTACTTCTTTCTTTATTATTATTATTATTAAAGTGGGAATCCCCTAATCATAAGTCATTTTACTTAAAAAACTCTTGTGTTGTAAAACTAATAGTAAAGTAAGAACAATACAAAAGTATATGAGAGGAGTAGGTGGAATTTGTATTCTCAAAGTGTTTCAAGTCTGTCTTCCATAGAGCCAAATGTGCTCTATTTATAGGATACAAATACATAGGTTACAAATCAACCCAAAGTAGTGACTTAATAAGGAATTAATGGTCATTTGGTGGAGAGGAATTAAGTAGGAGAAAGTGGGGTATTAAACCATATGTTACAATTGAATAATGGTGAGTAGTGGTCATCCACACAAATAAATGAATTTATAACATTCTGTTAATTTTCGAAGCCGGTCTAATATTTTTTTTTTCGGTTTCTCTTTATTAAAGACAAAAGTTTAAAAATTTCAGAACTAGCAATATTATTTTGAATATTCTTGATGAAAAATGTCCTAAAGCAATATTTTTTACCAACACTAGAACATATTATTCTATGAGCAATAAGGGGTATGGTGGTTCTTGTTAGTAGATGTAAAAACCCAATTTGGTCATCGTATTACTTGTTGATCATAACCATTAACTAGCCACCCATACACCTTTCAAGGCACAAGGTTACCTTATTTATATTGAGTTGATTTCAAGTGAAACTTGTAATAGTACTCCTCTAAAAATATAGTTGCAGACCTCCATTTAGTCATTTGAGTTGACGTTTCGCGTTCTAAAGCGGTAGTTGGCGTATTTAGTGCATCCAGTGTAGTTGGACTTTTGATGAGGGTAGTTGGGGTTGTAGTATTTATGTTTTGTGTATGGTTTCAATGCATCGTCTATGAAGTTCAAGTGGAGCTTTTAAATACTTCTAACAAACCATATTGGGGTTTCTGTCCTCCATCTTGAAAAAATAATTGTTGTTCTCGTATACTTGTCCAAACGTGATGAAGCAAGAACCGTGTCTACTGGACCTTCCAGCAACAGTTGTAGAATCAATAATCCATAAATTTATGGAATCCAACCCTTCTGTTGCTGATATCTCAAATCTGACCTTAGTGTGAGTTCAAGAATGATTTGTTGATTCTTTAATGCACTTTTTTATACCTTAGTACTTGCCACGACGTTATCATGCATGCATTTTACAATTTCAGGTGCGACCTTACACGTAAGCTGGTGTTTACGGGGCAATTTCAACGATACCTGCCTCTAGAGAAGATCTTGGATAAACTGCAACGCTGCGACCGTGGAAATCTTGAATTTCTATATGGACTGAGCAGCAAAGGAATTGATTATGCTACCCTACTTCTCGGGACTCATATGTTTTTTGTTGCCGGTAACAAGGAGGGGTTATACTATATGGCCCAAGTCGCTAATAATTCTTCGGGCGAGGCCCAATTCGTTAATAATTCTGTTGTGGCCCAAGCAAAGTACAATTACGGGATTGCATTGCTGATGTTTGATAGGGAAGATGAAATTAGCATCAACTCGGGGATGGAAGTGCTGCTTAGTCTATTGAAGGAGCCCGACGGAAGAAATAAGACGATTGAATGCAGAAGACGTCTCAAAAGGATGATTGGTTCGGCAAACTGCAGCAAAGTCGTAGAGACTGGGTGTTGTCACTTTCAGGGGCCGGGGCACTGGAACGGATATATGACAGATATTTACGGCTGCCGTGAATTATTTGTCAATTGTGATCTATGTCTCATTGACGTTGAAACCACGAAATTAACCTTTCCGATGTTTGACTTTGAGATGGGAGCTCCTTGTCATTCAGATTTAAGTTCGGATGATGGTAGCTTTGGCTCTGGTCTGGATTATTAGGGATATATACTTTGTATCACCTTTTTGGGCTCTATATATGTAGTACTTACTTCATCGTGGACTGATCGTGCGCTTGTACTTGTCTAACGATTGTCCAGTCTGAAGTTGTAATGTACTTAGTACTTAGTAGCAGTATTGACTTTCTCCTTTTTGTCCATGTAGAATACACCAAGTTTGCATACGCTGGGCTGATTTCGCGCATTCCCGTTATTTGTATTGTTGCAAGGGCAAAGAACTTGTCTACTAACCAAAACAAGTTCTACCCATCTTGATTAATAAAGAAGTATCAGGGAATGTGATAACTGCTCAATATTAAAGAGTACCTAAAATTCGATTAAACAAGTGTCCTTATTTTACACATGTCGTTGGCTAAACTTAAACGACAGCGAGTGTGGGAATGTTGAATTCCTATCAGGATTCATACGTGCAGGAATAGATTATGCGACCCAACTCCTGGGGACTCGCTGAAAACGTGTTAGAGGGCTTACTCTACATGGGCCGAGCACATGCCTTCATTAATGGTGCGGCCCAATTCGCTAATTAATCATCTGTGGCCCAAAAATAGTCCAATTATGTGTTTGCGTTGCTCCTGTTGACAGAACGAACAAATTAGAACTAATACGGCAATGGTTTCGTTGATTACCCTATTGGTTGAGGACGACGGTATACGTACGGTGGTTAAAACCAGAGGACCTGCCATTAGTGATGGTAACTGCAGCAATTTAATGGATTCTAAGTTCTGAGGCGAAGTCGGAGCAGGTCACATGAATTTATAATGCAATTCATGGCAATATTGCACCCGTTAGTTAACAGTCATCTACGTGTTGTTGACATCGAAACTTTCGCATTAACTTATCCGCTCTTTTAATGGTGTCAAGCAGAAGTCGTTGATTCACACGAAACACCTACTTCTACTTTGGATGAATAGGTGTCTAGACAACGTACCTGCTCAATCCTGATGCAGTACTTATTAATTTGTGGTTTTGATTTAGTTCGTGTCTTTTTTTTTAAATACTTTTCCCCAGTATATCTGGATTGCATTAAGTAAAGAGTGGCTTACACAGAGGAGGCTTGGTCTGTCCTCTTGTAACAAAAACTATCTGTGTAGCATACAAACAGCTTGCATACACAGTAGGCAACTAAAATGATAACTAACTAACAAAAAAATTAGCTTTATCGTATCTGATCCTCATACAAGGCAGTTGCCATCTATCCAAATGATATGCACCCTTCGCTTCTTTGGGCAACTGATTGTATGCAAAAAGAATTCTGGGCAACTGAGTAGAGGCAGCTTGTTTTGCCAAGGAATCTGCAATTTGGTTTGCTTCCCGGAAACAATGTTTGATCTCCATTCGACTTTGAGACATGAACAAAGAGTATCCTCAATTACTGATTTAAGCTTTCTATTTTTCAGAGTCTTCTTGTTCAACATATCCACTACTATCATCGAATCTAATTCCGCAATTACATCATGATAGTCATTGTTGACACACCATTCAACACCAAATCTGATTGCCAAAGCTTCAGTCATGTTATTTGTGTGCCCTTTGATAGGTATGGAGAATGCCATGATTAAATCACCAGTGTGATTTTCAAGATTCCACCCATTCCCGCTTGTCCAGATCCTGCCAAGAAGCTGCCATCCGTATTCAACTTTAGCTTCCCCTCTTGTGGAAATTCCCACTTTACCTGCAAGGTTCTTGGCCATGGTTTGAGCTTTTCTACAACCTCACATATCTTGATCCAAGGCATGTTCCATTCACATTTAGAGAAAGATTGATTCATAGCAGTGGTAATAGTCCACTTAATTTGGTATATCATACTGCTATAGACAATCTTTTTCTTTTCCCCATACTTGCAAGAACATATTCCTTTCCATATTTCCCAACATATCACCAAAGGAGTGATTTGTAGAAGCATCTTGTGAGCATTATTCTTTGCTTTGGCTTCAAACCATTTTTTAAAGGTCTGCGCAATTGAAGTAGCACAGTGATTGATTCCCATTGGAGCTCCAAAATAATTCCAAATGTGAATTGCTAACTCACTTTCCACAAATACATGATGAGTTGACTCACATCTAGACACAACACAATAGTAACACCTAGAAACAATCTGATGTCCAAACTTAGCAAAAGATTCATCACTTGGAAGTCTTCCCATGATTAGTCTCAAAGATAAAAATGAGATTTTAAATGGAATCTTAGAGTGCCAAAGATTCTGAAAAGGAAAAGTACCATTTCCTTGTTCAGAATAATTGTGCCAAGTTGATTTACATGAGAAGAGTCCATCAGCCGAGAGGTTCCACAAAACAATCGTGTCTAATGGACTGATTTCTGACTTCAATTGTATTCGTCAATGGTAATTGAAAATAAAAACAAAAATTTATTAATAACGTATGACATTCGGGGGAACATAGACCAATATTAGTCAAGAGCGGAGTATTTGGAGGAACATCTGTCGACGGAATACTACACCACATAATACTCTAACTAGACAAGTTTCCGGTACAAACAAGCGCAACAAGAACAAAAAATCTTGTGATTAGACGATGTTCAAAGAACGGACCCGTTATTACTTCTGTAGCTCAGAGGATTTTGTGAGGTAATGGCAGTTGGAGACGAAGACTGACGGTCGCCATCGTTGGAATTCCGCAACCTCTTTCGTTCAGATCTGAACGGAAATCAATTCACAATGTTCAAATGTGAATGATCAAAGATGATATGTGCAGTTGGAGACGAAGACTGACAGTCGCCATCGTTGGGGTTCCGGCGACCTCTTTCGTTCAGATCTGAACGGAAATCCATTCACAGTATTCAAATGTGACTGAAAAAAAAGATGATGACACACACTACCTCAGCTTTTGTGTATTTGCAATCCCACTCACGCGACTGAATGGCAAGCTAGAGTAAGTGAGGACATTTTAGTATTTTCACACGTAGGCCACGTATGGCACGGCAAATATGCCGGCAAAATGGAATGGTGTGTATCATTGCCCTTAAATTTTTAGACAACATTGTATTTTTTGGTACTCCTCTTCGCTTACGTACATGAATCCAGAATAATTTACTACTCTACTATCTTATTTTAGTATTTTTATTTTTCTATAAGTAAAATTGATGTATTTAAAATTGATGTATTTACGTACATGTGAAACCACGTGGCATATTCCTAACAATAGTTTGTAAAAACAACTTATTCTAATTGATAAGAAAGAAACAGTATAATAAAAGACAATTTCACCCCATTGTACACTAATAAAGTTAAAGTTGTGCACAATAAACGCTTCTAGAAGTCCCCAGCTGTGACCCATTGTACCTTTTAACGCACACATCTTAGGACGTGTCATGTTGTTGCTGTTTATCGAACTATTTCTTCTTGTTTGTAACGAAGTAAAAATTGAAGCTGTCTTTCTCCTCCTTGGTTCTTCTAAGCTCTGTAATGCGCCAAATTTTTAGTTGCCGAAAAACACCACCGGCCACCATTATTGTCCTCCCTCCAACAAACCAATTACACCACTGTGCTCATCTTGACATCCTCGTTTCGTATTTAAACCTTTTTGCCCTCAAAAACTACTGAAGGCTGTAAAATTATACTTGAAATGTCGCCGGACTCATTCATCCACAAAGTCGTCTCTTGTTGTTCTTCTTTGCCCCTCTGCGCAACTTCTGTTCTCCTTCATCAATTCGTTCTTATACAACTGGGTCTCTTTTCATTTTTTTGGTGCATGCCGTTGGCGATTTTGGGTGTCCATTTTTTGCTGTTTCTTATTGCTTTTTAGTGGCCATGTATTGTTCGGGGTTCTGCTAGTTTTTTGGAGTGCAAGTATGAGAGATTCAGGTTCAAAAGGCTTCAAGATTTTAGGTAGTCTGTTCGTGCAAAAAAAGGGCAAAATAGCCCAGAAGAGATAATTACCAATAAGAATACAAGATCACTCAAGATGGACCAATCAAATAACAGGAAAAACTTAAGTATCGGCAGAGACTGTCATTTAACCAGTAAAATTACAAAACTACCCCAAGCAGGCAGGTCATAAGCAGGACATCCAAGACCTGCCTGGCACATTACGACCTTTCTATAAAAGAGAATACGTCACTTAAGTATAACTTGCAGAAGTGGACTTAACACATTATCATACTGCACAAGTAGCCACAAATTATAAAAATAAACAACAAATAACTAATTAATCATTTGAACAAATAACCCTAGATTTTTTTAACCTGTTCAGATTAGAACCCAGTTTTTATCAGAGAAGATAGTTTCAGAATCTATTATCATATATAACTTGGACAATTTCCATCATATCTGAGGGGCTTAATTCCCTTTAACCTCCATATCCTCTTTAAGTATTTAAACTAAGGTGCATGCTAATATTTTACTGCCTAAAGTGTCACGAGCCAACCTAGGGCCGCGACTGAAACCTACACTGAGTGTCGATCATTGCTAAATCCACTAATAATCTATTAATGATAGAGATAAGCTGGCAACCTGATCATATATACATACATATCTACTGAAAGCATAAACTCTAGAAAGATGACACGACCAACACAGGCTGACATACATAACATACTGAAAGAACCACACACGGATATATCTACAGGCCTCTAAGAGTGCTGAACTGAATATACAAAGGGTGGGACAAGGCCCCGCTATACCTACTCGACATCTGTGCAACATACCAAAAGTATTATACTCCGGAAGAGATGGATTGACTCCAACAGCTGTAGATAGCCTACTAACGTGGCTCAGGGTCTAATCTATCTGAACCTGCATGGCATGAAATGCAGCTCCACAAAAAAAAGGCGTGAGTACGATATGTAATGTAAGGCCTGAGCATATAGTAAATCATAGCTGAATGAAACTGTAAGGCTGGAATATAAATGTGTAAATATGAGCTGGAGCATAGCAATGTAGCTGGATATCTGAAGACGTACTAAAAAAGATCTGAATATAAACTAAAGTCTAGCTGAATCTGGAACTGAAGATTGAGCTGAACTATACTGATAAATAACTGTAATATGACTGATAACTACTAACTAGAAACTGGAATTGATAGCTGTCAACTGATACTGACGCTAAGACTTGGTGGCTGATAACTGAGAATTAATAACTGGTACTGAGCTAAAACTGGACTGTTATCTGAACTGGTACCTGTCTGGTGTTATGGTCTATATCCCCCCAAACCAGGTAGCTGAACATCTGAACTAGCCTCACATATAATCATGCAGTGCATATTGCGGCTATATATGCGTATATAACAAACCTTGCGGGTGTTATGGGCTATGTCCCCTCCCCCCAAGCCAGTAATATCTAGTCTCTCTAGTCAGAGTGTGTGAATGACACCCGGTCACACTAGGTGTTTCAACTCCCGCCTAAACCAAAGGGACTGTATCCCCCAGACGAGTAGTATCACACGCGACCGGACTGTGTGTCCAATGTCCAGCCTCTATAGGGGACTACAGATCACACATAACATGATCACAACATAAGCATAAGCATGTATGAGGCATAACACATGTGGCAACAATAGATATGGACTCAAAGGAATGATAAGAAAACTCTGGATAGAATTACAGACACAACCTAGAGCTCAAAATTTGTCCAACTCTTTGAATTTCTATATAATTTTCGGCAGAATTTCCCCTGAAATTGGATGATCCGCAAAAATAGAACCATCACTATAATATACACGAGAATGGGTACCCGGATAAACTGATAACATAAACGAATTAAATGGATAACAAGATGAGATGACCAGACGGCGTAACAATTCCACGGCTGTACAGAATTTCTGGACAGTACCATTGTCGTGTGTTGCATCATATTTTTCAGGGTGTAGATCAAAGTTATAGACTTTATGGTCTTCATGAAAGTTGTAGATATATAACTTAGGATTCTGGGGATTCTTAAGTCATCAAAATATCAATTTTTTACAAGGAGTTATGATCAATATATTAACAACTGTCAAAAGATCAAAATGATTTTCCTGATTTTAAAATGTTTTGTCTTGCTGATTTGGACATCTTTCACCTATGATTTAAGCACCAAATTAAGTATATACAAGGTTCCCATGATTATATACAAGTACCCAAGAAGAAACACCATGTTTGAAACTAAGAAAAGCTTCAAAAGCTACAAAACAAATGCCTTGTCGAAAGAAAGGTTTAGCCTTACATACCTTTGATGTTTTTTGCTTCTAAGCCTTTTTCCTTTGAATTCCACACCTTCTAGAATTGAGGTACTTTACTTAGCCATGAAGTAACTCTAAAACTCAAGCTATAGACAAAATTGAAGGTAGCATAATGTTACCTTAATAGCGTAGAGCGTTTTGACGCAATTCGTCTTCAATTTCGAGTTACGATTAGCGTCCTTCCTTCAAAATCATAAAACTTGATTCAAGACTCATGGAGGAACTGTTTCACTCCTTATATTTCTGGAAATGACGAGATGAGGATGACTTTTCTATTTCATACTAAAAATATTTCAGTTTTAGTCCTCTTTTGCGCTTATGTCCCTTTTTATGGCGTGACTTCTAATGCACATATCTTTTTATCCAGACGTTGTATGAATAAACTGTCAAAAGTATTGAAAACTACACTCCAAGATCTTTAATTTGGCATATGATATGTCTCCTAAAGACCTCATACAACACACGAATTTAATTTCTCAAAAAGCTTCGTTAAAAGGCAAATCCTTAGTCGGTTTTTCCGCAACTTAAATCCGGTTTTTCCCAAACTTTATATTCGACATATAAACGTCATATATGGTCCTATTATGACTTTAAACACACTTAAATCACTCTTAACGTGTCATGAGAATGATATACCTCACTTTAGACATACGAGGTGTAACATAAAGCTTAGCTAGCGTCCAACTTAATATCTCGGAGGCTATTGAGACTACTAATATAAATATCTAGACTCTAAGTTTGTTAAAGCCCTAATTCTACACATCTAGGCGTCAATAACAAGTACGGTCATGCAAATAAAATACATAATTTGAAACATATAACTATGATATTAACTTAAGAAAATGGGCCTCCAAATTAACTTATAAAATTTCAACTTAAGTCTGCTAGGCTATGCTGATATTCCAGAACTTAAACTTTGCAGAAATAGACCACTTTTAAAGCAATATTTCATTTTTAGCCTCTTAAAGAAATAGTCTAATTTCAAGGTTATCTAATTGCATAAACAGCTATTTAGACACTTAAATTTCTGTTTTTGAAATGACCTCGGTCATTCGTTTCGGAAGTTAGGACTCTGATTGGCATGCCGATAATTTCAAAATCTTTGTGAGGTCTATTAGGACCTGTCTGTAAAATTTGAGCTATATCAGACCTCGTTTGATACGTATCAGAAGAAGATTTCAGTTTTTATTGTACATAAATATTAAAAAGAGATTTTCGAGCTCGGTTTTGGCGAATGAGCTCCGGTTCAAAATCCGAAAGCGACGTTATGTTCGTATGATTATTTGTGACTTTTGTGAACTTTCAAAAGTGAACTTCGAGGTCGTTCGGCTAGTTTCCGCTAAAATGCTGAAAGTTAAATTATTTGACCTTTTTCCATTTAATTTACATATTGAGTTTCGGGAGCCCGATTTGAGATCCGCCTTAGCAAGTGTGTTACATATATTTTGTATAACTTACTTGAGAAATTTAGAATTATTTCAAATTTCGTAGGTCTTCATTTTAATTTTTACCGTAGCAGCGAATTTTAAAGGGAAAAAGAAAAAAAAGGAAAAGGACAAAAAAGAAATCAAAGGCGTTGGGGGCTGAGAGATATATTTTCCCTTAGCTTCATTTAGAAGGGGCAAAGCAAAACAAAAACAAGAATCAAACAGAGACAGAAAAATAAAATAGATTACTCAGAAGAGAAAAATGCCAGAAAATGAGAAAAGAGCCGGAGAAAGTAGATTTTTTACCCTAAAACATTCAGGTAATGATGTTAATGCATTATTTGAGTTTATTACGTGTGTTTGAATATATTTTGACCGTAAAAGTTGGGATATTAGATATCGTTTTAATAAGTTCAATTAATAGTTTAAAGGGTCAATTGGACAACGATAATGGAATTAATTATATATTCGTACTCAGTGAGTTATGGGCAACATATAAATGTAATTTATTTAGGGTTTGGTTATGTGACCTTAAACACTGTACATAGGCATGACCTACGTATTGCATATGCGAATAGGGTATCAGTTTCCTATCTGGATTGTTCTAAGATGTGAGGAATGAAGACTTTAGCCTTTTATGATATATTTTTCTGCTTATTGAGCACAGTGGGATTGTTTGGCAATAAATCCAAAAGGATAAAACGGTTGTTGGGTGACAGTGTTAACTTTGGAACGAGGTAGTGTTTATATCCATTTCTTTGGAGGCCCTTGGCCTTATGGATATTCTACCACGTGTTCCTTACGTGCATAGCTGCCGATAGGTGTACTCATTACGCCTTAGCTTTGAATTTACATTGTATATTATATGTTATGCCCTATTGTTGGTATTGCATTGAGCATATGAGCACTGCACTCTAGTTTGAACACTGCATATACTTCCCGGTTGGTGATAAGAGTTCCGCGCCGGAGAAGGGTCATTATTGCATATATATCCCAGTAATCGATGAGAGTCCCGAGCCGGTGAAGGGTCATTATTGCATATACTTTCCGGTAATCAATGAGAGTCCCGAGCCGGTGAAGGGTCATTATTGCATATACTTTCCGGTAATTGATGAGAGTCCCGAGCCGGTGAAGGGTTATCATTGCATATACTTCCCGGTAATCGATGAGAGTCCCGAGACGATGAAAGGTCATCATTGCATATACTTCCCTGTAATCGATGAGTGTCCCGAGTCGGTGAAGGGTCATCATTGCATATACTTCCCGGTAATCGATGAGAGTCTCGAGCCGGTGAAGGGTCATTATTGCATATATCTCCTAGTAGACGATGAGAGTCCCGCAGCGGAGATAGGTATCAGGCATATGTGACTGCATTGCATCGTACCGCGTTCATCCCATTTCATTGCACTGCATGCTGACTATTGTGTGTATTGTGTTGTGTTTTATGTATGCGGTATGTATACTATGTCGTGGATATATCTCAGTTTGCCTATGTATTTCTGGCTCGTATTCTGGGTTTCGGGGATCGGGTTGCTCGTCGCAACAGTATAAATATATGGATCGGGTTGCATGCCGCAACAGGATGAATATATGGATCGGGTTGCACGCCGCAACAGGATGTATTTCTGATTGTTGATATGTTCGGAATACCTTTATGTTCTAGCTATCTTACGTTCCTGGTTGTTAATGACTTTGTGATTCCATACGTGTTTCTAGTTATTATCTGGCTCTGCTTTTTTCATAGTTTAAATAAGAGGAATTTGGTTTATCTGATTCTTTTCTCCCTGGCTAGCTATCCTATTCTTTGAGGTGGCTAGTCTACCCCACTTATTGAGTCCTTTTGACTCACCTTTGTTTGTTGTTTGTTTTTGTCTATCTATTTCGTTTCGGCAATTCGCTCCAGGATTGAGTTCGCCATGTTGTGAAGGAGCGAATACGACTTCAGCTGTCAGGTTGAGCCAGCTTTTATTCCGCATGGCCACCAGTCTGGATAGCCCTAAACCTAGTATCTTGGGTAGTCAGCTATAATTTCTTTGTACAGCTTAGAGGTATCAGTATGTCTGTGTTTTTTTAATTAAAAAAAGTCTTGTCCTTATTTATGAATTGAATTATATTTATTTTCCTAATTTAATTGGTAAGGGTTCGCCCGACGGGTCTAGGGGAGGATGTCGGATGCCCGCACGGCCTAACTAGATTTCGGATCATGTCAGTTGGTATCAGAGCCCGGTTTAGAGTCTATCCAGACTAAGACAGTGTCTAGTAGAGTCTCGCTGATGGGTACGTAGACGTCTGTACTTATCCATGAGAGGCTATGATAGCATTTAGGAAGTTTCACTTGTTTCTTTTCTGATCGTGCGTCGGTCTAGGATGCAGAAGTATTTTCGTTAATTCCTTCATAGTAATCGTGAACCCTCGTGCGACTAATCAACAAATGGTAGGAGTTCAAGACGAAGCAGTCTAGCCTGGGGCTAGCACTGACGAAGCCCCGAGAGTTTTTGATCGTGCTGACGATCTAGTTATGGAGGTCCTAGCTGTAAGAGCTCGCGATGGGTAAGGGAGGAGGTTGTGGTTCCCTTGGCTCTCTACGATGTTTTTACGAGAATCTTGGCTACGCAGATACCGCGAGAACCTATTATTAAATAGGCAGCTTATCAGGTTGCCGCAGATGCAGATGTTCGGTCTCAGAGAGCTCCTATTCCAGAACTTAATATTGCCGCAATAAAGTATGTTCTTGAGGCAGCATGTGTTGTGCCTCTAGTTATTCTGGCTGGTTAGCTAGCCTGAGTAATGGCTCGGTCCAAGTATCTGAAAATGCTGCATTATTTTACCCAATTGAACCTTCTGATATTCTTAAGCAATGCATTAGATAAACGTCGTGATTTTTTTTTAAATAAAATGATGTCAGCGTATCCTTCAGGCTCTTAATTATATCGAGCGGTATGGTGTTGATTATTCCGCTTTTCAGTTTCAGGGGTCCAGCCTTGAATTGGTGGGCCGCTCTCTTATTAGTTAACTTGGTTCATTTTTCTTCAAGATTCGTGGAAAATTTCCTTTCCAGTAGCGAGCGAGATGAAAAGTGTTGCCAGTTTGAGTGGATTGGACAGGGCAGCCTGTCGGTTAGCCTGTTGGTGTTTCATAATATGAGATTGAATTCTATAGAATGGCTGAATATGCATTAGAACTAGTCCATGAGCCTTTCGAGAGATTAAAAGATTTATTTATGATCTTTCTTTTTCCTTGAGATCCCAGATGGCTCGAGAGATTGAGGTCGGGATTTCATTTGATGTTATTGCTGATATTACTCGAAGGTACGAGGCATACCATAAGTTAGAGCAGGAAGAGATAGAGAGGGAGAGCAAGAGATCCCGTGGCCCTAGTGGGCAACCATGGTACCTCATTTAGAGGTAAGAGTTCTGATTATTTTGGGAGGTCAACTACCAGGTTATCTCAGCTGGTAGAGCGTAATTCGTAAAGTTTGCCAGTAGTTCATTAAGATAGACCCAGTTTTTCTCTTTATAGCTATCAACAACTTATCCAGCTTCTATTTTCACTGAAAAGGTGTTATCATTGTCGTGGGCCTGTCATTTTTAACGGAGTTCTCCCTTAGTCCGGTAAGTAGGCAGTCGTCTTTTCTCTCGTTATCAGGCATCTGCATAGTCGCATGGGATTTCATTTAGATCTCAATCAGCAAAAGAAATGCCACCATCCAGTAGAGATTGAGAGTGTGGTGGCAGTGGTTCTTCAAAAGGTGATTATCAGGGTAGTGGCTTAGCTCAGCTGCAGAGGCAGTTCTATGAACTGCTAGTCTGGCAGGATGCTGAGGTATCCGATGTAGTAGACCCTGGGATTTCTTCTTCTCTTAAATGTGAGTAAGATTTGATTCTTTTGATCGATCTAGAAATGATGTGTCTTGTCATGTTTTGATAGTTTCCGTAGATGTCGTTTCTATTAAGAATCGGTTGCGGTTGAGGGGTGAGCTTCTGATATGATTTATTCCTGGCATCTGTGATGACCCTACTAGTTTATCTGGTTTAAATGTGAGAGATTTGTGAGTGAGTATCTATCGTATCGGTATTTTTTGCTTGGCATCTTGTTGTGCCTCATTCTGTTATAATGTCAAGTTAGTGTACCTCTCTTTGGAACTCAGTGTCGGTAGGATGATGGGATTCTTATTCGTCACCATCAGAAAGTGTCATTGTTTCTTCCGGTGTAAAGTGGTTAGTAAGTAATATTCGATCTACGTATCTTCTCTTGGTTCAAGACGCTAGTAGAGTCATGTTATTCTATGAGCTTGTCTTAGTTATAAAAGGGTTTTCTGGTAAATTGTCAGAGTTACCTTCTTATTGGGGGGTTAAATTGGCATGGATGTCGTTTCATAAAGCTCATTTAATATCTATTTCCTCAATTGCGGTTCTTTGGCTAGCCTAACTCTAAAATAATCTAGCTCTGGTAGCCAAGTAAATAAGAAGATGAGCTTCTCGAAGCTCTAATTATTCATATCCTCAGTTCATTGCCATCTATTCTTCTTCCGGCACTAGTGAGTTTGGGCAGTTAGTAGCCGCTTGTGATATTCTCTGTGTTGAGCCAGAGTGCGCGTCAACGTAGCGGTGTAAGCATATTGTTGTATTTTAAAGCTACTAAGGGTAATAGAGGCATCATTTGACCCCCTGAGTTGATCTATCATGCGGTGGTGCTTATGACAAAGGTAGGGAGTTGTGAACTCGAGAGCTGCAGCTGTTTGGCAACTCGAGAGGGTAATTTGGTAGCTCAGATCTGAGCCGCATTCTGTTTTTAGCTAAGTCTTCCTTAATCCAGAAGGTTGTACGAGGATGACTATTTCTATTCAAATTAGTTGTATGAGTTTATGCTCTAAGTGGAGGAGTCTTCCTCCAGTTGATACCGAATCATAATATTAAATCTCTAAAGCGTTGCTGAAGTGTAAGCTAATGCTTTGTTTCATCGACTTGTTCTATATCAAAAAGTATATCGACGAGGTGATTCACTGGCAGAAGCATGTTAATCCATCCAGAGTTCCGTGTATCTTTATTTCGAAATGTAGAGCTCTCCTCTCGTGATCGAGGAAGGATCAACTTAGTCAGAATAAGCTTGGTAACTGCGTTATGATATTATCCAGATATGTTTATTTCCAAGAGTTCGGTGTGCGTGTTATAATTCTGATTTTACAATCATGAGATAATGTCCATACAGTAGTTGGTGAACGTCATTCAAGTTCTTTTGTTATTTTTGTAAACTTTTCTTTAAACTTGGGCTCGTTCGAGGACGAACAAGAGTATAAGTGGAGGAGAATGAAACGACCTCGATCGGTCGTTTCGGAACTTAGGACTCCGATTGGCGTGCCGATAATTTTAAAATTTTCGTAAGGTCTATTAGGACCTCTCTATAAAATTTGAGTTAAATCAGACCTTGTTTGGTACGTATCGGAAGAAGATTTCAGTTTTTATTGTCGATAAATATTAAAAAGAGATTTTCGAGTTCGGTTTTGGCGAATGAGCTCCGGTTCAAATCCGAAAGGGCCGTTAGGTTCGTACGATTATTTATGACATTTGTAAACTTTCGAAAGATGTATTTCGAGGTCGTTCGGCTAGTTTCCGCTAAAATGCCGAAAGTTAAATAATTTGACCTTTTTCCATTTAATTTGCATATTGAGTTTCGGGAGTCCGATTTGAGATCCGCCTTAGCAAGTGTGTTACATATATTTTGTATAACTTACTTGAGAAATTTAGAATTATTTCAAATTTCGTAGTTTTTATTTTAATTTTTACCGTAGCAGCGAATTTTAAAGGGAAAAAGAAACAAAAAGGAAAAGGACAAAAAAGAAATCAAATGCGGTGGGGGCTGAGAGATATATTTTCCCTTAGTTTCATTTAGAAGGGGGAAAGCAAAACAGAAACAAGAATCGAACAGAGACAGAAAAATGAAATAGATTACGCAGAAGAGAAAAATGCCAGAAAATGAGAAATAAGCCGGAGAAAAGTAGAATTTTTACCCTGAAACATTCAAGTAATGATTTTAATGCATTATTTGAGTTTACTACGTGTGTTTGAATATATTTTGACCGTAAAAATTGGGATATGAAATATCGTTTTAATAAGTTCAATTAATAGTTTAAAGGGTCAATTGGACACCGATAATGGAATTAATTATATATTCGTATTCAGTGAGTTATGGACAACATATATATGTAATTTATTTAGGGTTTGGTTATGTGACCTTAAACCCTGTACATAGGCCAGGCCTACGTATTGCGTATGCGAGTAGGGTATCAGGTTCCTACCTGGATTGTTCTAAGATGTGAGGAATGAAGACTTAGCCTAATATTTTTCTTCTTATTGAACACAGTGGGATCGTTTGGTAATGAATACAAAAGGATAAAGCGGTTGTTGGGTAACAGTGTTAATTTTGGAATGAGGTAAGTATTTATATCAATTTCTTTGGAGGCCCTTGGCCTTATGGGTATTCTACCATGTGTTCTTACGTGTGTAGCTGCCGATAGGCGTACTCATTACGCCTTAGCTTTGAATTTACATTGTATATTATATGTTATGCCATGTTGTTGATATTGCATTGAGCATATGAGCATTACACTCTGGTTTTGAGCAATGCATATACTTCCCGGTTGGTGATGAGAGTCCCGCGCCGGCGAAGGGTCATTATTGCATATACTTCTCGGTAATCGATGAGAGTCTCGAGACGGTAAAGGGTCATTATTGCATATACTTTCCGGTAATCGATGAGAGTCCCGAGCCGGTGAAGGGTCATCATTGCATATACTTCCTGTTAATCGAAGAGAGTCCCGAGCCGGTGAAGGTTCATCATTACATATACTTCCCGGTAATCGATGAGAGTCCCGAGCCGGTGAAGGATCATCATTGCATATACTTCCCGATAATCGATGAGAGTCCCGAGCCGGTGAACGATCATCATGGCATATACTTTCCGGTAATCGATGAGAGTCCCGAGCCGGTGAAGGGTCATCATTGCATATGCTTCCCGGTAATCGATGAGAGTCCCGAGCCGGTGAAGGGTCATTATTGCATATATCTCCTAGTAGACGATGAGAGTCCCGCACCGGAGATAGGTATCAGCATATGTGACTGCATTGCATCGTACCGTATTCATCCCATTTCATTGCACCGCATGCTGACTATTGTGTGTATTGTGTTGTGTTTTATGTATGCGGTATGTATACTGTGTCGTTGATATATCTCAGGTTTCCTATATATTTCTGGCTCATATTCTGGGTTGCGGGGATCGGGTTGCACGCCGCAACGGTATAAATATATGGATCGAGTTGCATGCCGCAACAGGATAAATATATGGATCAGGTTGCACGCTGCAACAGGATGTATTTCTGATTATTGATATGTTCGGGATACCTCTATGTTCTAGCTATCTTACGTTCCTGGTTGTTAATGAGTTTGTGATTCCATACGTGTTTCTAGTTATTATCTGGCTCTGCTTTTTTCATAATTTAAATAAGAGGAATTTGGTTTATCTGTTTCTTTTCTCCCATGCTAGCTATCCTATTCTTTGAGGTAGCTAGTCTGCCCTACTTATTGAGTCCTTTTGACTTAGCCTTGCTTGTTTTTTATTTTTGTCTATCTATTTCGTTTCGGCGGGTTTGCTCCAGGATTGAGTTCGCCACGTTGTGAAGGAGCGAAGACGACTTCAGCGGTCAGGGTGAGCCAGCTTTTATTCCGCATGGCCACATGTTTTATGTTTATTATTTCTGTTGCATTTTGCTCCCTTCAGGAGGTATCTGTCTTCTTTTGTACTCTTAGATGTCCAGTCTGGATAGCCTTAAACCTAGTATCTTGGGTAGTCAGCTGTTATTTCTTTGTGCAGCTTAGAGGTATCAGTATGTCTGTGTTTTTTTTTTAAAGTCTTGTCCTTATTTATGAAATGAATTATACTTTTTTCCTAATTTAATTGATAAGGATTTGTCCGACAGGTCTAGGGGAGGATGTCCGGTGCCCGCACGGCCTAACCGGATTCCGGGTCGTGTCAGTTTTATACATGCTAATCACTGCTGCCATTTTCCAGTTTTATCATTTCCACAAATAAGCCAGTTTTCAACCTGTGTTGTGAAAATAACCACATAAATGAGGTGAGTCAGAAAAGGCCCTTCTTTAGCCTTGTCTTGTTTCTTTTACCACCAACTCATTGGCAGTACCTGACCTAGCACTACGACTACACCTTATGATGCTTATACAAGCAGGGTAACCTAGCAAATACAAACAATAGGGGTCTAGGGGAATGTATAAGTTCATACAAAGAGAGAGTGAAGAACAATGCCTTGTGTGCACCCCAAATGAATTGCTCAGCCCCTGTTACCCTGTTTCTTTAACAACAGATGGCTAGATGTTGCCCAATACCAGCTGTCGATTCCCTACAATTGAAAAGCTTAATGATGGTATAGCTTTTTAGCTATCCAGACTAATTTGGCTTCATCAGAGCCTACATAAAGGGTTAGTAGTTGGACCAAAAGATCTTAAACCAAAAGAAAATCGCATACGTATAGGCAGACTCAAGAAAAACATGTTCATGACATAAGATATTCACACAACCTACTGCGAGTCGCACTCAAGTCATAGAAATGTACCTTGGTAGTCGTTAACAGATAGCCAAAAAACAAATGAAAAGGCTAGTAATTTGAAACAAAAGAAGCAGCCAACTCTAGAGCTTTATTTTGGTTTCTTAAACAGCAAAACCAAAAGAAATCAGTAGATCAAAGCAAGAGGTTTTCTGCCTTAGGAAAAGAAACAGAGAGTACTCAATGTGTTTTCAAAGAAGAGAAGAAGAGAGGGGTGTTCAGTGTTGTCGAAGTGTCTTCAGAGATGTATTTTCAGTGTGTAGGAGTGTAAATATAAGCTATATTAGAGGTGTCCAAGGTGTGTGTAGATGTTCGGTTGATATAGTAATTGAGTTGGGGTGTTTGAATTTCAAACCATGGTTTTGAAAGGAAGAAGAGATCAATAGTTTTAAAGGGAAGGAAAGAAAGGATTATGCTATCAATTAGAAGATATCACAGATTATGCAATTCCTGAAATTAAGCTAATAACTTAAATATTGAAATAAAATGACATATTTTCCTTTCATGGAATAACCACAGTATCATAATTAAATAAACATACTGACTTCCTTAAAATAATTCTACCTAATCCGAATTTGAATTTTGAAGCATACTTTCCTTTTCTGAACATCACGCACACACCCACATACTTAGGCCGATACACAGTAACAAAAGCCAGGGAAGATTCAGTTCTAGTTTAATGGAAAGAAGATATTATCCTAACAACTACGAAACTATACATGGAAATATGTCAATTACTTATAAAAGGAAAGTGTAACTACTAAAATAATGGCTTAAGCTTCTCTCAGAAATTCAGGGAATTTGTAATTATTCAAGTAACATGATTTCTCTTTCAAAATTCAAAAGACATTAATAGGAACACAGTTCTAAATAAAGGGGCGGATCAACTTCGTATACCAGCAGCCACAACTATAAGCAAAGCGCATTCGCGGTGCATAGTTTCAAGAAAACAATAGCAAATTCCAAATGGTCACATTATCCTACAACTTACTCAAACTGATAGCAATTCAATTAGATTGAATAGACAAGCATTATTAACAAACATCATCATATTCGACGCTCAATTTCATACTAAAACAGTCCAAACATTTCAGCCATGATAAACTGATTAACACACTATATGAAACTGGAGCCGAAAAAAGTAGGTAAATTATGCAAAATTTGATCAGGGAATGACATGCTTTTGAAGATCAAATGGTTTAGTAATAAAAGAAATGTAAATAGAGAGATGTTGCCCGGTTTGATGTCGGTTCGGGTCGGGTTGCGCCTGTCCCGATAAGTTTCTGCTTGATTCTCAACGTTTCAAGTTTGAATCATTAATTACTTGCCTTGTTCGTGCTAAATCTGTCTGTATCACGCCCGGATTCGACGAGATTCGCTCAATCTCTTCTTCTTCTTTTCTAGTTTCCATAGAAAGAGAGAGAGGAGGGATTTGTTCCCCTTTTCCATGTGAAAACAACAAGGGAGAGAGAGGGACAAACGGAGTTGTGGTGGAGATAGCGGAGGAGGTGGTTATGGGGTATCCGGATAGGATTTAGGGAAAGGGAGGAGAGAGTTTAAGGGGGTGGCGGCTGTTAAGGGTGAGGGAATGAGGGGAAATGATTTTAGGGTTAGGGAGATGAGGTGTGTTTGGATATATTTAGACGCAAGGATTATTCTGAGCCATTGGATTAAGTGAGCGAATGGCTTAGATCTGTCCATGCAGGCGTGTATGGGTGAGTGTATAAGTATGTTTGCTGAGGTGGATAAATAAATGGTGCTTTGGGGGTGGTACCAGGTGTTGGTGTGAGTTGTACGCATGTTGTATGTCTGTTTTAGTGAGGTATACGCTTAGGTGGCGTACATGGGGATAAAAAATGATGACGGGGTCTAAATATAGTAGAAATATAGTTGAAATTAGCAACTTGGCTAGTACGTAATTAAAATACTTAAAAATATAAATAATTAGTATAAAATAGGAAAAATTGTAAATAATTATAAATGAATGTGTTTACTCAAAATTAAGTATAGATGAACTCAAATATAATACTAATTAAATAAAAATAGCCGCCGATAATCATTAAATGATATTGTAATGGATTAAATTGCGCAAATAGCATATGTATTTTAGAAAATAGCCTAAATGAATGCAATTATGTAATTATAATCCTAATTAAATAAGTATAATATTAATAGAAGATTAATCATAGTATTACACACGTAAATGCATGCTATCTAATGCAGTTTTATTTGAAAAATTACTATTATCAATTTTAATTAAATATAGCCAAATTGAAAAAAATGGAGGGATAAAATTGGGTGCCAACAGCTGCTCCTCTTTGCCCGGGGATGATGAAAGAGTCTTCGGGCAAAGATAGTTGACGGAGTAGCCAATTTTGTCACGACGGATGGAATGGAATATAGCTTGTTTGAAAGGGTTTATGACGCACGAATAAAGATTTTGGGCACGATTTCTGGGATAGGAATAGGAATTCATGATGAGAAATAGGAAGGGTGCGATCTCTCCTTAAAACTTGTCCGAAAACCTATCTCTGCCACTTGTCTTTTGAACTTTGTAAGGGATGTCTCATTTTGATTGTCATGTCGAATATATCTGCTTGTCTGTCATGTTAGTTGTCGTAGTGCTTGTATTCCCAAGATATTGCCTCCCTGGGAGGTGCTGTTCCTTCGTCTCATGTGCATCCTAATTGTATTGCTTTCAACTTTGTATGCATCTCAACTAACACGTGCTTAAGTTGTCTATTCATTAATGAGTACTCAAGTTGCTTACTCAATGTTGTCTTGTCTTATGCTTGTTTGATTGATGTCTCATCCACATATGCAAACCATGTACCTTTCAAATGCTATGCCCACCAACACGGACCTTATACTTCAAATCGTTGAACTATGCCCACAAACGCGAACCCTACTTTGTTGTCATTGCTGTCATGTATACAAAAGCGAACCCTATATATCCACCGACGCAGATCCTATGCTTGTTCAATGATGTCATGTCTACAGACGCGGACCCTATATATTTGTTGACATGAATTCTATGCTTCTCAAATTGATGTCATGTCCACAGACGCGAATCCTATATATCCACTGATATGGATTCTATGCTTGTCAAATTGATGTCGTGTCTACAAACGCAGACCCTATATATCCACCGACATGGATTCTATGCTTGTAAAATTGATGGCGTGTCCACAGACACGGACCCTATATATCCACCAACATGGATTCTATGTTTCTTTAATCTGATAAATATTGCTTTGCAAAATTTGTCAGGTATACTCGGTACCTGTGTAAATCAGCAATCAAAGAAAAATTATGAGTTTTTGAGGGAGGTTGACTTGCGCATTTGTTGTACTGCGCTCTGTTGTTGCATCTTGTATGATTGTCTCCTTGTAATATCTTTCTTTTCGAGCGTCGAACCTTAGTCGAGCTGTGAGCAACAGGGATAAGGAAAGGGGATATGCATGTGTTTTGTGAAAAATAAAATTTTTAAAGAGTAATGCAAATTTGTTCCATTGAATCATAGACTGCGACGTGTGTTGACACCTAATTTTGTCCCTCTTGTTATAATAGCCACTATTCAGATAAAACTGCATTTATAACCACACGAGTATCATACACTCACTCATATTCAAAGTCACTACTTCAAACACGCACATCAATTAGACTATTTTTCAAAACACTGGCACAAACTATGGCTATTTACAAAATTTACACGGCTATTTAAAATTCAAATTAATACTCTACATTAGCCCTTTGGCCCTCAAAATTAATTTTTAAATTTTTTAATAATTTTATAAGTTTTTTTATACAATTTTCTACACATTTTATAGGCATTTATACATAATTATACACAGCATTTACGGTTTTATGCACACACACACACACACACACACACACACACACACACACACACATATATATATATATATATATATATATATATATATATATATATATATATATATATATACACACACACACACACACACACACACACACACCTTACAATTACACACATCAGCCTCATTTATAACATCATCACCGACGTGGCACAATCCTGGCCGTCCATGCAACTGATCCAGCGGCCAGGATAACCTTTTCCTTTTTTAATTACATTCCACCCCCAAACCTAAAAAATATTTCATTTTCCCCCTCACACTCAGCCGTCATGACCCTCTCTTCTCTCTCACGAAACCTCCGTTGTTCACGCTATTTTCTGGCCAAATCCACCAGCGAAATACAAAACAAATTACATCATCGTACTCCCCTCTTCGTCCGCTACAAAACCCACACTCTTTTGTTGATATTGAATGAGGACAAATTTGACCCCTCGTCGACAGGGGTTCCCACTGCCGGAAAATACCTCCGACCTCGCCTAAAAGTGTTCTAAAGTGATGCTACCACTCAAAAGGAGCAAGAAATCCCTCATGCTAACTCGATTGAGACAGATCAATTTGACTCGACTCCGATATAAACGGGTAACCCTAATCCATATATCCTTCCTCTCTTTTTTGATTTGTCCTTGGACCAATGTGATTAATATGCCTAAAATTTGCCTATTTTTATATGTGTTAACATGTTATTTGCCAATTAGTTAAAGTGAAGCCCTGCAACAAATTGATTCATAGCGACACGGTTAAACAATGTTTTTCAACTTTTAAAGTATGGGTTTGCTCATGAGTCGACATCCTGGAACAGCTTTATTCTGTTTCACAGCAAAGAATCTGTGCCCGTTTGTGAATTTCTCATGATCATGTTTGTTTTGCAAATGAACAAGCTTTCTGAATTCTAGTAACATACACAGTTTCCTTGAACTTAGAACCTGTCTAGTTTTAAATTCAAATAGAAGTATAATTTGCAGGATCTCAATTAGTTTTAGTTTGAATTTGTGAGTGGTATTTGAATGGAAACTGGTTATTCGATTGATTTAGTGTCAATTGGAGTTTCTTAGGAATCTGTTAAAGATTTTCGAGCCTAAATTGGTTTTGAACACTTTCTACTCATTTATCTTGAATCTGGTTGTGTTATTGTCCCAAGGGTGGGGAAGCCTATTGGTTTAAAATCCTGTCCACATGATTTCTGTATCCCTAATTGGTTCAATTTGAAATTTTAATTGGGAATGGGAATAGAAATTAGTTGTAAGATTGATCTGCTGCTAATTAGGACTCCCTAAATCTGTTGAGAGTATTTCTAAGCCTAAAATAGTTTATAACACTGATTTTCGAATGGGGACTCTGTTAGTCTCTAAGGGAAAGGAATTTTACTTGTTTCAAAAACTTGACTGCCTTAATTCAAGGATCCTGACTGATCTATTTTTGGAAAGGACACTTAATAGAACCCTTATGTGATTCTGGAAGATTGTTTTTTCCATATTCATTCCCTGCATGTTAGGGTTAAACCCCTTGCCCTCACACCTATATAAGTCGACTTACTTTTACACATGAGAACGGATTTAGTACCTAGAAACACACAGAATACTGCACTCTCCTCTCTCTTCTGATTATCTCTCACATAAGTTGGGAAACTCTTGCTTCTTGTTACTTCTGGTTCTGTTTTTTGCAATTTACATTGCCCCAGTATTGCTTCTTGTGTTTGCTGCATTCTTGACAAGGTATAACTCTTAAACTATACCCCCTTGTTGGCTTTGTATCTAATCTGCCTATATTATGTTTCCCTATTTGGATCTTTGTTTAGGTGTGTTAAGTGTTTGGGTCCCTCCTCTGGACTCCTTGCTAACTCCTTTTTTATGCAGCCTTATTTTGGATGGCCTTGAAAGGCCATACCAGTTTCCTTTTTCTTAGCTACAGGATATGGAACTTAGAAAAGTTGGGTAATGGCACTATCTATACCTATTTTAAGTGAAGTCAGTCCTGACTATGCCTGAACCTAATGAAAACAGTTCACCCCCTTTTCTGCATGCTTCTTCTCTTAGGAACTGCCCCTGTTATGTATATTCATTAGGATTCCTGCTTGTATTTGTTTAAAACAGGTCACACAGCTACTAGGCTGTGTAAATGGCCACACAGGGACCTCTTCTTACCCCCTCCCCCCCCCCCTTCTCCTTCTATGGTTGCATCACATCATCGCATGTTAAAAAAAATTAATTTGCAAGTGTTTAGTGTTTGTAAACGTGAGTTATGTAGAACTGGGTGATTTTGATGTTTGAACCTGGCTCTTAATCGACTGAAATTTAATGTAGGACAGCCTTTTACACTTAAACTATTTTTTGGAAAACGATTTTTGTGAACAGGGGCTCTTTGTGAAAAGCATGCTAAAATCTGGATTATTTCTGTATAACTTAAACTGCCCCCTCTTTTGCATAAATGATACAGACCCAAAAATAGTTTCAAATATGGCCTCTATGTGTGTTGAAATGATTTTCAACTCTTAAAGCTCCTATACACTAATCTAATAGTGTATAGCGGTGAATAAGTTAAAAGGGGTAAACTATACAATTATATATATATTTTCTAAAGCTTAATACATGTTATCATATATTTGCATGTATATATATGTATATGTTATGTGCGACAGCCCCTATGTGCATTTTTATATGTTTTTCGTAACCCATTTTCAAAAGCAACCTATACACATATCTTTTAAAAAACTGACCCCAAAAGTAAACAGCCATTAAGGTTAGGGCTCGACAATTAATGACGAGTCACACCGACCCTAAATGGCTAACATTTTATTTCAAAAATAATCCCTATTTGGTTTTTGACAAAATCAAAAATTATTTGCAAAACTGCCTATTTAAAATAACACTGAAATTGTACAAGTACATTATTTCTCGACACCCTTTTGCAGATTTGACCCTCTTCTCGATTAGGCATTTATTATAGAGGCCAAAAATGCGAGTAGGCGTTGAATATAGGTCGTATGTGTAAAGCATAAAGCCCAATTATATGCATGTTATCTAGATTTATATAATCAAACTTAGTCTTATAAATTGATCGTGAAATTGACCCTTCTAAGTTAGTAATACATATGATAGCATTTATAATTTTGCAAAGACATCCCAAAATATAGACTCGGATGGGAACCACTTTTTGTGGGACTTGGGGAAGTGCCTAACGCCTTCTTCCCCGAGTCACTTGGACTTCTTACCCACTGAATCTCTGAAACTAGACCAGTTTGATAAAGATTTGACCTTAGACGCTTAGGTGACCTAATACACCTTTGAAATCTATATTAGGTGGCAACTCCAATTCTTAAACTCAAACGAGTTACCCAGTCAAACCTAAAACCCGACTCGCTTCGAGCTGAGTTTAAAATTGGGTATGACAACGTGTTGTCTGGATATAATCTCCTCTAAATCCATTTGTTGTTCAAAGATTTTTTATTTTGAAATTTTGAGGGAAGCTCAAAATTTCTGCCTCAGTGTGATGCTTGTATTTTTCTTGAATTTTTTGAGGTCCCTCAAAAATTGTGCTCCAATGTGTTGTGATGTATTCTTTGAATTTTTTGACGGAAACTCAAAAAACTCTGCCCCAGTGTCCAATAAAATTTTCTTATAATGTTACCGTACCTTGAGTAGGCTGCCTACGTATGCTCTTTTGGGAATCAGGTCGCTACGTAGTTCAAGTCCTATAAAGATTAATGTTGCTCGATTTGTAGTATTTCTTGATTGTATCTGAGTAAAGGATCTTGTTAATTTTGTCTTGATTTAGAGAATTCTATTTTAGGATCAACTGTCTTGTTCTAACTTCCTTTGTAAGTGCCTTTTCATTCTATTGCTTGTTGTGTTCATACTTTGCTATCCATGAGCGCTACTTGCTCGAGTATGCTTTTAGTCCGTTTGGGATTGTCTAATTCTGCTCCTTATATGCATTTCTATTGTTTCGCCTTGAATTGTAAGTCATCTTCGTCAATATGCTCTTGCCTTAGTTGCCGGCTATAAGATTTCCATGATTGGCCACGAAGTTCCTTAAATGTCCTTTTTCGAATCATCATCGCTTCGCATGTACTTGTCGTTTGGACTGCTCTCTCGCTTCTCAGTCGTAGATTCAATGGAATTAAAATAATTTGCAGAAAGTGAATGATGCACACTCAAAATGAAAAACATGAAATGCTTTTATTATTGGACTTGAGAAATAGTCTTCGAAAGGAAATAATGATGCAACAAAGTTGAAAAACAGAAAAAACAAAAGCTAACAAATCGGAGTCGTGTTTTATTTAAGAAAACAACTAATGCCCTAGCTCCACTAAGGTTCTCAGCATGCTCGAAATGTGTTGCAGGTTCAGTTGTTCGGCATAATTTCATTTTCAGTTTTCTGGATGTTTAGGGCCTCAATATGCTTTTCGGGATTTGCATCATATTCTTCCATGAATAGCTCCTTTAGACTGGTCAGCTCATCTTCTATATCACGAATACCTTTGGCAAGTCCTCTTCCCTCGAGGATTTTCATGTAGCTTGAAAAGATTGATGCATGTTTCAGAGTTGGGATAAACTGCTCTAGTGAATGATAACCTCTTGTATCCCGTGTAATGTTTTTTCCTTTGCAAACCAAAATGTATCCCATGCCAAATTGCATTCATCAAACACTATTTTTTCTTTTATGATTGTAACTTCCAGATTGCATTTTTCACCAAAGTCAATCATATTCACCTTCTCATCTCCATGATTAGGTAGCGGGTTATTGTGCATATTTGGCGTTTTCAAATGAATGACATTTTTATCTATAAGGTCTTGAATCTACGTCTCAATGCAAAGCATTTCTCTGTCTCATGCCCTGGTCCACCTGAGTGGTATGCACACCTTTTGCTGTAATCAAAGTGTGGTGAAGGATTTTCTGGCACCTTTTGAGGTATTGGGACAATAAGCCCGGCAACTTACAATCCCTCGAATAATTAGGTGCAGGATTCAGTTAATGCAGTGTAGTTTCTTTTTGGTCTTTGGTTTGTATCAGGATGAGGCCTAGGAGGGTATGGTAATGCATTTCGATAGTCGGGTTGAGTATTTTGCTGGTATGATGGACGTCTTGGTGCTGCGGTGTAGAATATAGGCCGAGTGGGCCGAGTGTTGTAAACATAATTTTCAGATGGTATGTGAGGGTAGGGATAGAATGGTGGCGGTGTTTGATAACAGTGGTTGAAAGCAGGGTCTCGAATGGTTCCAGCAAAAGAGACTTCATCTTTCTTCATTTTGGAGAGACTCGCATTTCCAGCCTGGATAGCCTTATTAGTTGCTTGTAGTGCGGCTAAGCTAATAATCTCTCCTTTTTTTTAACCCTTCTTCAATGTCATTTCCCATCAACACTACATCTGCAAACTTTTGGTTCTTCATATGCAACAACTTGTCATAGTAGACATCTTCTTGTATGCGAATTAATGTGTTAACTATTTCTTTCTCGTTCATAGCGGGTTGCACCTTGGCAGCTTCTGCTCTCCACCTAGTAGCATAATCCCTGAACGTCTCTATGTATTTCTTTTTCAATTTTTCTAAATAGAAGCGATCTAGAACTACTCCGGTATTGTACCTAAATGTTTCTACAAAGTCTGCTGCCATTTCTTCCCAACCGAGCCATGTGCCTGGTTTCTGTTTAGAAAACCAACTTAAAGCATCTCCAATCAAGCTTCGGCTGAACAGCTTTACTCGTACTTTCTCGTCTTACCCTGCTCCGATCAACTTGTCACAATATGTTCTCAGATGAGCCATAGGGTCTCCAGTTCCATTAAACAGGTCAAACTTTGGTATCATGTACCCATCAGGTAATTTCAAAATAGGATAGATACACAAATCTTCATAAGCTGGCCCTTAGTAGTTTTTCCCAACTCAAACTTTTTAAAAGCTGCCTCTAGCTTACGAACTTTCTATTTTGTTCCATCATCATTGGCTTCATACTCCCGCCATTAATAGTTTTCATGGTCTTTGACAGGCGAAGTGAGTTGCTTGGTTTCAGCAATGAACATGGGGTTGTAAGATCGCGGATTTGTGATATTAGTGTGAGGTAAGTTTGTGTTTAGGTAAGTACGTTGTGCTGGGATTGGTGCTTCATAAATAGTTGCTGGTGCTTGATAGGTGGTGTGTAGGGTTTCTTGGTAAGTATCAGTTGGTGTTGTATGGTAAATATTGGGTGGTGCTGTCTGGTAAGTAGTTGGTGGTGTTGTTTTGTATGTGGTTGGTGGTACTGTTTGGTAAGTAGCAGGTGCTACTTGGTATGTGGCTAGTGGTACTGTTTGGTAAGTAGCAGGTGCTACTTGGTATGTGGCTAGTGGTACTGTTTGGTAAACAACAGGGGGATCAGCAGGGTGCATAGGGTCCTTTCCATTAGGGCGGGCTGGCCCATTTGGATTGACTAGTTCCCTTTAATGGGCGGAGTTAATGATAGGTACATTGGCCATTATTAGTTTCTCTTCAAGTTCTTTAATTATTTTCTCTAAAGTAGCAACATGTTCATCATACCCAACCAGGGCAAGCTTGTGTGGTGTCCCACTAGTCCCACTGTTATCGTCACTAAGAGCAGCATAATCCAAATCAGACATAATGTTTCGTTTTCCTCTTCTTCTAGTTTGTGAAGGGGGAGTGGGAGTGGGAGTAAAACTTAACACATGAAAGCAACAAGTCAGTGCTGAGATAATAATTATTAAATGCAAAACATATGACTCCTTATACTGCGAGGGACCTCTCTTGTGTTGGAGGTAGGCCTAACAAGATCAACACATAGAAGATGCATGATATAAGTCATTTGATGACGCTTTTTGGACGAAGTTGGCTCATGGACTTTAACATGCCAAGGATGTTAAGCCTCCCTAAGTTTGAGTATGGTATTTAAAATTGAACATGTACTTTGTGTCATCCCATTTGTTCTCATAACCTAAAATGAACGAAAAATAATTTTATAAAATAATTAATTTTGTTATATAAATGTAAAAATAACGATTATCTCTTTTTTAAGTAAATAGAAATAAATAAGTGATCTTGTACAATAAAAGTAGAAGAAATTAATTTAAAGTCTATGATTTTGTTTGCATAAAAGTAGAAAATTAATTTCGTTCCTGACCTAAAAAATAATTTCATAAAATAACGTAGAAATAACGATTTTAGGTAAACAGAAATTAATAATTGGTTTCGTTACATAAAAGTAGAAAAAAATAATTTAAAGTGTAAGCGTTCGTGACTTGTGACAACCTCCAACCAAAATAAGTAATTAAATAACCCCTCTTTCGAGAACAGATGGTCTACATCAGACACGTTCAACTTTAAAGAAGTGCACACGTAACACATTCAAACATCCCTTAGGGTCGAAGACCCGTTTGGTTCATTCAAATATGGTGAACTAGTAAACTTAGACACGAGCCAAAGTCAAATTTTCCTAAATATGACATGATGTATGATTTCTAATCAGAGTGTAACTAAAAGTTGGGTAATCTAGACAAGGACATGGTTCCCCCAAGCGGACAACCAAGAGGTGGGAACGTTTATAATTGTTGGTTGTACCACGGACCAACTAGATATTAACCATTCCTCCAAAAGGGATTTTTGAGAGTGAAACGATCGTGAGATCCACGTAATCGTTTCTGTGTGTGCAAGTGTCAATTTTCCAGGAGTGGAGGAGTATGCACGGAATGCAACAAATAATTCAATGATAAATTAAATATCATGTTATCAAAAAAAAAAGGTTACAAACCTGCAAATAGAAAAAAGTTAGTGTTGAATACAAATTCATTAAAGAAAGAATAAACCCAACATAAAAATCGTAATGATTAGAACATTTAATCCCAGGGGAGTCGCCATTCTGTCGCACCCCACTTAAAAGTAAGTAGTTTCCGACTTGGAGTAACTCATCTAGAGTTAGAGTTTTTGAGTCGCCACCTAATAAATTTCCTAGGTTACCTAAAAGTATTTCTACTTTAACTTAAAGAATAACTCCGGGTTGGTCTACTAGTCTGAGATTCGGGTAAGTGTTCAAGTTAACTTAGAATAAATGGGTTAGGCCCCTCCTAAGTTCCACAAATGTGGTTCCCAACGGATTTCTATATTGGGTTTAAACATGAAATTTTAAATAAAGGAATAAAAGTTAAATAAGATAAATAAAAAAGACATGGTGCACAAGCAAATTAAAGTATATGGAAGGAATGAATTCTAGAAGAATATTTCAAATCGAGTCCAATTCTGCAATTTTTAAGCCTAAGGGAAGTCTAATAATAAGAAGGTCAAAAGCTCAATAAGTTTCTTATCCTGAGACCCTTATGCAAAGTGTAAAGTTGAATAAGATACGTCAGTTAAGTATAAGTTGCAGAAGTAGACTTAACACATTATCATACTGCACAAGTAGCCACAAATTACAAAATTAAACAACAAATAACTAATTAAAAATTTGAACAAATAACCCTAGGTATTTTTAACCTATTCGGATCAGAACCCAGCTTTTATCGGAGAAGATAGTTTCACAATCTATTATCATATATACCTTGGGCAATTTCCATCATATCCGAGGAGCTTAATTCCCTTTAACCCCCATACCCTCTTTAATTATTTAAACTAAGGAGCATGCTAATATTTTACGGCCTAAAGCTCGGCTAGCGTCCTACTTAATGTCTCGGAGGCTATTGAGACTACTAATATAAATACCTAGACCCCTAAGTTTATTAATGCCCTAAGTCTAGATATCTAGGCATCAAATAACAAGTATGGTCATGCAAATGAACACATAATTTGAAACATATAACTATGATATTAACTTAAGAAAATGGGCCTCCAAATTAGCTTATAAAATTTCAAACTTAAGTCGGCTAGGCTACGCTGAAATTCCAGAACTTAAGCTTTAGAGAAATAGACCACTTTTAAAGTAATCTTGCATTTTTAGCCTCTTCAAAAAATAGTCTAATTTCAAGGTTATCTAATTGCATAAACAGCCTATTAAGACACTTAAATTTCAGTTTTACACATGCTAATCACTGCTGCCATTTTCCAGTTTTATCATTTAAACAAATAAGCCAGTTTTCAACCTGAGCTGCGAAAATAACCACATAAATGAGGAGAGACAGAAAAGGCCCATGTTTAGCCTTGTCTTGTTGCTTTTAGCAACAACTCATTGGCAGCACGTCTTAGCACTACAACTGCATCTTATGATGCTTATACAAGCAGGGTAACCAAGCAAATACAAACAATAGGGGGTCTAGGGGAATGTATTAGTTCATACAAAGAGAGACTGAAGAACAATGCCCTGTGTGCACCCCAAATGAATTGCTCAGCCCCTGCTACCCTGTTTCTTTAGCAACAGATGGCTAGTTGTTGCCCAAAACCAACTGTCGATTCCCTACAATTGAAAAGCCTAACGATGGTAGCTTTTCAGCTATCCAGACTAATTTGGCTTCATCAGAGCCTACATACTGACTTCCTTAAAATAATTCTACCTAATCCGAATTTGAATTTTGAAGCATACTTTCCTTTTCTGAACATCACGCACACCCCGACATATTTAGGCCAATACACAGTAACAAAATCCAGGGAACATTCAGTTATAGTTTAAAGGAAAGAAGATATTATCCTAACAACTATGAAACTATACATGGAAATCTGTCAATTTCTTATGAAAAGAAAGTGTAACAACTAAAATAATGTCTTAAGCCTCTCTCAGAAATTCAGGGAATTTGTAATTATTCAAGTAACATGATTTCTTTTTCAAAATTCAAAAGACCTTAATAGGAACACAGTTCTAGATAAAGGGGCGGATCAACTTCGTATAGCAGCAGCCACAACTATAAGCAAAGCGCAATCGCGGTGCATAGTTTCAAGAAAACAATAGCAAATTCCAAATGGTCAAACTATCCTACAACTTACTTAAACGGATAGCAATTCAATTAGATTGAATAGACAAGCATTACTAACAAATGTCATCATATTCGACGCTCAATTTCATACTAAAATAGTCCAAACATTTCAGCGACGATAAATTGATTAACACATTATACGAAACTTGATCCGAAACAGGCAGGTAAATTATGAAAATTTTGATCAGGGCATGACATGCTATTTCGAAGAATCAAATGGTTTAGTAAAAAAAGAAATGTAAATAGAGAGATGTTACCCGGTTTGATGTCGGTTCGGGTCGGGTTGCACCTGACCCGATCAGTTTCTGCTTGATTCTCAACGTTTCAAGTTTGAATAATTAATTTCTTGCCTTGTTCGTGCTAAATCAGTGCGTATCACGCCCGGATTCGACGAGATTCGCTCAGTCCCTTCTTCTTCCTTTTCGGTTTCCACAGAAAGAGAGAGAGAGAAGGGATTTGTTTCCCTTTTCCATGTGAAAACGACAAGGGAGAGAGAGGGACAAGCGGAGTTGCAGTGGAGATGGCGCAGGAGGTGGTTATGGTGTATCTGGAAGGGATTTAGGGCAGAGGAGGAGAGAGTTTAAGGGGGTGGCGGCTGTTAAGGGTGAGAAAATGAGGGGAAATGATTTTAGGGTTAGGCAGATGAGGTGTGTTTGGATATATTAAAACGCAAGGATTATTCTGAGTCGTTGGATTAAGTGAGTGAACTGCTCAAATCTGTCCACTCAGGCGTGTATGGGTGAGTGTATAAGTATGTTTGCTGAGGTGGATAAGTAAATGGAGCTTTGAGGAGTGGTACCAGTTGCTGGTGTGAGTTGTACGCGTGCTATATGTGTGTTTTAGTGAGGTGTACGCTTAGGTGGCGTACACGGGGATAAAAAATGATGACGGGACTAAATGTAGTAGAAATATAGTTGTAAATTAGCAACTTGGCTAGTACTTAATTAAAATACTTATAAATATAAATAATTAGTATAAAAATAGGAAAAATTATAATAATTATAAATAAATGTGTTTAATCACAATTAAGTATAGATGAACTCAAATAAAATACTAATTAAATATAAATAGCTGCCGATAATCATTAAATGATATTGTAATGCATTAAATTGCATAAATAGCATATGTATTTTTAAAAAATAGCCTAAATGAATGCAATTATGTAATTATAATCTTAATTAATTAAGTATAATATAAATAGAGGATTAATCATAGTATTGCACACGTAAATGTATTCTATCTAATGCAGTTTTGTTTGAAAAATTACTATTATCAATTTTAATTAAATATAGCCAAAATTGCGAAAAATGGAGGGACAAAACTGGGTGTCAACACTTCTGCTGCTTCCAATTTATCTTCTCAATTATTGTTTGAAGAAGTCATTTGTTCACTTATGATGTGTTCTGGAGTTTTGAAAGCTCAGTTAGCTTGAACATGAGTTCTAGTATATTGTTTGATAGCATAGTTTTCTTTCTGTCTTATATATTTCGCCTGCTCTCTTCCCGTTTCTCCTCAGTTACAGCATGTGAAACTTCTTTGTCATTTGATGCCTCAGTTTTCTGTTCGAACCTGTAGTTCTGGTCAATCAACTTTAAGTCACAATGAGATCAATACTTGTTTGAAATTGCTTTAACTTGTTTGCTAATGTGATGAAAATTTATGTCTAATCTCTTGGTTATCGAATACTAATCCTTATCTCTTGTCTATTTTGGCATGGACACGCACTTGGGACGAGTTGGTGAACTCATAAAATTGGGATTGGCTACTCGACATTTGAATACTTGAGTCAACTTTGCTTTAAATGTGCTATTATCAAGGCTCGTTTGCAATTTTCGGGTTCTACCTTCTCTACTCTCTCTTTCCCTATTCTTTTAGAAAATGCATATTATAGGACTTCCCCATAGACCGGACTAGGAGCCCTGTAGGATAGAATTTATTATTAAACTGCTTTGTGATTTCTTTATTCATTTTCTTTAGAATCTATCAGTTTGTTTGCGAATTTTAAGAACCGGGGTTAAATAATGAGTGAAAATAAAATCCAACTAAATGAAAAGTAACAATGTCTAGGATCTTATCGAGTTGCCTAATGGTGTGAAAGCCAGTAGATGTAAATGAATCTGTAAGACTAAAAGAGACTCATTGGGCAACATAGAAAGGTATGAGGCAAGACTAGTTGCTAAAGGGTTCACTCAAAGGGAAGGAATCGACTACACAGAGACTTTCTCTCCTGTGTCTTCGAAAGATTTCTTACGCATCATGATGGCGTAGTAGCCCATTTTGACTTAAAATTGCAACAAATGGACGTGAAAACTGCATTTCTCAATGGTGATCTAGAGGAACAAGTTTACATGAAACAACCTGAAGGATTCTCCTCTAGTAATGGTAAGAATTTGGTATGCAAACTAAATAAATCTATATATGGATTAAAGCAAACCTCCCGCCAGTGGTATTTAAAATTCCATGATGTTATCTTTTCGTTTGGTTTTGTTGAGAACATTATGGATCAATGTATATACCACAAGGTTAGTGGGAGTAAGATTTGTTTCTTAATTCTATATGTCGATGATATATTACTTGCAGCCAATGATAAGGGATAACTATATGAGGTGAAACAATTTCTCTCTAAAAATTTTGATATGAAAGATATGTGTGATGCATCTTATGTCATTGGCACAAGGATTCATCGAGATAGACATCGAGGTTTTTTGGGTTTATCTCAAGAAACCTATATCAACAAAATTTTAGAGAGATTTTATATGAAGGATTGTTCACCAAGTGTAGCTCCCATAGTCAAGGGTGACAAGTTCAACCTGAACCAGTGCCTGAAGAATAACTTTGAGCGAGAATAGCTGAAAAATATTCCATATGCTTCTGTTGTTGGAAGCTTAATGTATGCTCAGGTTTGTACAAGACCTGACATTGCATTTGCCGTTGGAATATTGAGAAGATATCAGAGCCACTGGAGAGCTGCAAAGAAAATCCTAAGATATCTGCAAGGGACAAAAGACTACATGCTTATGTATAAATGACCATACAAGTTGGAAGTGATTGGCTACTCTGATTCGGACTATGCCGGATGCGTTGGTTCACTTAAATTAACATCAGGATAGATTTTTTTGTTGGCCGGTGGAGCTATATCTTGGAGGAGTGTCAAGCAGAGCCTGACTGATACTTCCACTATGGAGGCTGAGTACGTTTCCTATTTTGAGACTGCCTTACATGGTGTATGGTTGAAAAGTTTCATTTTTGGGCTTAGAATTGTTGATTCTATTTCTACGCCATTGAGGATAAATTGCGACAATACATCTGCTGGCTTGCTAGTTAATAATACCAGAAGTGGTAATAAGCACGTCGACATTAAGTGGTCGTTTGGCCATAGATTCCAAAAAATATTTGAAAAAGAGTTTTTGGAGTTGAGTTGAAAAATGGTATTTGGAAGTTGAAGTTGTGTTTGGACATACATTTCATTTGAAAAAAAATAAAGTTTCATGAGAGAAATAGTAGTTTTTTTTAAAAAAACTTAAAAAAGTGCTTTAAACCACTTTTTGGTTTTTCAAAAAAAGTTGAAAAAGTCACAAGATTTTATGGACGTTACTTTTTCAAAATGTTTTTGAAAAAAGGAAAAAAAATTGCATGGACAAACAGGTCCTAAGTATCTAGCCTTGCAAGAACATGTTAGAGATAAGAAAGTGGTCATTGAACAAATTGGCACTGATTTGATGTTAGTTGATCCTTTAACTAAAGGCATGCCACCACATAAATTTAAGGATCATGTCGGTAATATGGGACTTGGTTCCATTATGTAAACTTTCGTTATAGTAACAAATGTTGGTGAAACTCTATTTAATATTATATTTCTCAAATTTGTTATTGTGCACACATTCTATTACTTTGAGAAATATTATTTCAGTATGGACCTAGAATAAACATTGGGTTTGTTCATTAAGAAATATATGCTAAAGTTAAGAAGTATAATACATTGTGATACATGAAAGATACTACTCGCCTAAGAGGAACTATTGCTACGATTCATGTATTATGATTCTCTTTAAAGTATAAATATTATAAGGACATTCTGTAAACGGACCATGTGGGAGAATGTAAGTAAACGTTCAATTTTGAACGTTTCAGATTAGTGGTCCGTTTGTTCAAGATTAACTCATGAACCTTCAGTTCACATTCATGAATTTATTTCCACTTTAAATTCTAAAACATTCCAATTAATCTGATACCCATTAATTAAGCTTAAGAAGTGTTCTTGATGGAAGAACGCTATAAAAGAGAAGCTATGTTGGCTCCCTAAGCATCAGAAAAAAACCCCTTTAATACTACACCATCACAGTGAGTATATCAGAGTGCTTCGAAGACTCACCGGAGAAGGAATCCGGCAACGACGACTAATCCGGCCAACAATGGCTGGAGGTAAATCGATCCCTTATGCCGCTGCGTACTTTGCTCTTGATATATATTATAAATTATGGTAACACTTACACATCAAACTAAGTATAGAAAAATTGCAGTTTTTGCACATTTTATGAACCACGTTACCAGACAAAATGGCACAAACTTATGCTCAGCAGCCAAGAATGAAGTCACAAAAGTTAACTCTAAGCTGAAAAATTTAAAATCATTTGAATTTAAAATAAACAGGATTCTAATAAGGAGGCAAGGGTTGACTCTTTTCGACAAAATAGATAACCTTACTTGATTCTCTTTCCCTTAGCATCTCACATTACTTCTTATTATTTTAGACAACCAACAAATAAACTAACAAGACATAAATTATAAGAGAACAAAGAAGCTAACACTAAATTATTTCAAGAAAGGCAGGAAGCTTCACCAAAACATGAACCTGGACTACTGCAAACTTATTAAACTAAGAATGAACTTAACAATGACCTCTGTTACACTTAAGAAAAGATCTGAAATGCAGTATCAGCCTTTCCCTCTCTCACAAATACTAGCAAAACTAATCATTAAAACTCACTACAACTCCTCCCAAACACCTATAGATCCTCTAGATAACTGCTGCACCTAAAACTCTTCTACACACACACACTTACAAACCATCTGTACACCACCCCCCCCCCCCCCTCTATAATCACACACCTACTCAGCCTCCAGAACTCCATGAAATCACCAGGAACCAAAACTCAAACTACTACATTATACAGATCCCTCTCATACCTAACTGCAGAACCAAACAGGCACCAAAACCAACCCTTACAGCAAAACAACATCAGAACATTCTCTCTACAAGCAACACCAGACCACTCCACCCCTCTTCTAAACACACACACATACACACCTCCATACCAGAGCATCAAGCAACATCCCCACTTAAAGCTCCCTGCACTTCATAGTGAAGTGGCAACCAACCATGCAACAATGGGCAAACCAGAAAAATAAAACAAAGAGAGAAAAACTCAACAAGACTAGAGAACTATCAGTATGATACTACAAAATGCAGGGCTGCGTGAAACCTCACTATGAATCTGTTTCAACCTAACAACCAAATCTAACTCATTTTAACCACTTTCAAATATTTCTGGATATAAGAAAAACATAAACATGGCAGGGACCTTTTATCTTTTAAATGAAATGACCAAGCTTACAACTTAACATATAATGACAACTGAGATGACTAAGTTCACTAGATTCCAACTTTAAACAATCACAAATACATTACAAGAAACTGGGGTTGAACAAAAGATTAAAATTTCAACTAGATTAATCAAACTCAATCGTTCATTTACTCTAGTAATCAACCTCAAACTAATCTATCACAAAACTGATTTTACAGTTTATTAATAACATGAACACAAAGCTAAAATGTAAAGAGATAGGTTTATTACCTTTTGCGGAGCAGCGAACTGGGGTGAGGGATCGTAGAACTCGACTCGAATGAGGTCAACGACTCGAAAAAGGTTGACAACACGAACAAGGTCGACGACTTGAACACAAAAAAATGATATGCAAAATCTAGCAAAACCAGTGATACTAATGCTTTATGAACTAAAAAAGAAAATTGAGAAAACTTGTCTATGATATTCTGCTGCTGTTTTTCTCTCCCCCCTATATTCGTTCACGGCTAAGAAACCCTCTCTATCTCCAGCTCTCATGATTTATGCTATATTTCCCTATATTCCCCTGCTCTTTTTTATTCGCCTCCTCATTTTGGATTAAATCTCGGTATTTATAGGCAAGAATGTTAGGGGTCGTTTGGTTCCCCTCATTAAACATTAATACCCGCGCAAAATTCTGCATTAGTTTAGCGCAGCGTTTGGTTGGTTTTCTGTGAAAATTTAATACCCGCATAAAATTAGTGCAACGTTTGGTTGCGTTTTTGTATATTCCGCATTATTAATGCGGGAATCTATGTATTATTTTATGCGGTGTAGAAGGTGGTATTAATAATGTGGGTATTAATAATGCAGGTATTAAAATTTAAAATGACAAAATTAACCCCCGTAATAATAAGGATATTTTAAAATTTTATTTAAGGAATAAATAAATATTTTAAATAATAATATTTTTTGTTAATTTGTAATTTATCAGTGATTCAACAAATAATCCTTACGTTATAATATATGCGTGGCTAATACCCACATTATTAAACCCCACATAACTAATACTCGCATTATCAATACTCACATTATTAATACCCACATTAATAGTTAATACCCGCGTAAAAGCAAAGCCAAACCAAACGACCCCTTAGAGTTTTAGGGTGCAGAAATTAGTACCAAGCTGGACGAAATCTCCCCTAACGGTCTCAATTAGATAAGGTTTATTTGAATTCTTGTACCACCAAAAAGGACAGTGTTGGATGGAGCTCATTCGTTCACTGTACGGAGAAGAAGAGAGTGGAAGTTGGGTAGGGTTTGCGGGTTGAGGAATGAAACGGGTTGGGAATAAAATTGTGGCTTCTGATTTTGGAAGAAAAGTGGATTTTTAAGTTAATTAAAGGTCTTGCACGGGTAGGTAAAATTTAGGCTGCGGATTGCGATTTTAGCCCTTTTTTCTTTAATATTAATCCATTCGCCTTTGTTTTAAAATTAGCCTACTTAAAATAATTTGACATTAATTTAAATATTTCGGGATAAAATTGGGTGTCAACAATTACTTACCTTGTTCCAAAGTTATTAGTGCTACTCAACAACCGATTTATCCTTTGGATTCATAACCAAACGATCACACTGTGTTCAATAAGTAGAAAATATATCACACAAGGCTAAAGTCTTCATTCCTTACATCTTAGAACAATTCGGTAAGAAACCTGACACCCGATTTGCATAGGCAATATGCAGTCCAGGCCTATTTACATGGTTTAAAGTCACATAACTAAACTTTAAATAAATTATATTTATGGATTGCCCATAACTCTCTGAGTACGTACGAATATATAATCAATTCCATTATCGGGGTCCAACTAACCCTTTAACCTATCAATTTAACTTGTTAGAACGATGTCTAATATCCCGATTTCTACCGTTAAGATATACTCAAACACACGTAATAAACTGAAATAATGAATTAACATCATTACCTGGATGATTCGGGGTGAAAATTATATCTTTTTCCTCCTACTTTTTCTTTTTTTTTTTACCTATTTTCTGGCGTTATTTTTTATGCGCATTCTCTGTTTCTCTTCTCTTGTTTCTATTCGTTTTTAGAGCTCTTAAGCTAAGGGATATTAACCCTTAGCCACCGCCTTACTCTTTTCATTTTTCTTTCTTTTCCTTTTTCTTTTCTTTAATCTTTCTTTTCTTTTTCTTTTTCTTTTTGAAAACTTGCTATCGTGATGAAAATTAAAATGAAATCCTATAAAATTCGAAATGATTCTAAATTTCTCAAGCAAGTTGTACAAAATTTATGTGACATACTCGTTAAGACAGATCTCGAATCGGATTCCCGAAGCTCAAGATAAGCATTAAATAGAAAAGTTCAAATGCTTTAACTTTCGGCATTTCAGCGGAAACTATCCGAACGACCTCGGAATTCACTTCCGAAAGTTCAATCAAGTCACAAATAATCATACGAACCTAAAAACGTTTTCGAATTTCAAATCGGAGCTCATTAACTAAAAATCGAGCTTGAAAGACTCTTTTTAAAATTTACCGACAACAGAAACTGATACCTTCTTCCGATACCTACCAAACGAAGTTCGATTTAGTTCAAATTTTACAAGTAGGTCCTAATGGACCTTATGAAAATTTTAAATTATCGACACACCAATCGGAGACCTAACTTTCGAAACGGCTACTAAGCTCGTTTCAAAAACGGAATAGCTAGAGGAAGAGGATCAAAACAACAGTAACAGGGAAAAGGAATCCTCAAGCAATTTAAGCTTGAAAAGGACCAAGGCAAAATCCAGGATTATCAAATAGATCGTCGACGATAAAAAACTTTCGATACGGACGCAGCAGCCGTAACGCGATGGGAGGAGCGACCGCCGGATGGACTATAGAGACGCTGCTGCTACTGCAACGTCCCTTGACGTCGCTACTACTGGGCTCTATTTCGTTTCTCTCGATCTGTTTTTCTTTGTTCCATTTTCTAATCTGTTGGTGATACTCTGGTGGTGGTGGTGGATATTAGTTTATGTGTGCGCGTATGTATATCGGTTTATGAGTATGTATCGACGGCGGTATGTGTGTTTTAGCGTTTTCACTTGTTTTGCGCTCACTTCCCCTCTCCTTTTTGTTGTTCTATGTGTGTGTGTATTTTTCTCTCTTGTAATGGTGGTAGTTCTCATTACTCATTGGTAATATAGCAAAGCTTTTCAAAGAAAAGAACGTTGGCTGATTCCCAAAAGTGGGAAATTTAGTCTTTAATTTTGAGGTGATTTGAGGAGAGATGTTGGGTTGATGGGGGAGATGATCTGATGGAAACTTTGGGTGATTTGAGTAGATAAGAAAGTGATTATTGGGGCTGAATTTTGTATGTAAACGTTGGGGAAATTGATTTGTTGAGAGCAATTTTGCAAGTCAAATATGGAAGGTTTTAGTCAAAATATAGAGGAAGAAAAATTGGATTTCAAAAGAACTTGGTAAACTATGAATAAAAATTGGCTGAAATATTTTTAATTATACTGATATATATATAAAGAAGAAAAACGCATACCATTATGGTCAAATTAAATTAATTACTTATAAATATTCATAAATAATTGCTGAATGTATGTTGTAAATACAGTATTTGGCACAATTAATCATATTTTGATATGTACCTAACAAATAGCCTAACTGGTGCAAATTACATAATATAATCACAATCAAACTTATAATGTATAAATTGGTAATAACACAAGTAAATTCATGCTTTCTAATGCATATTTTGTTCAAACTGTTAAATTGTACCTCTAAGTTAAATATGATCCAGTTCTAGGAAAATGAGGGACAAAATTGGGTATCAACAAATTGCAGTTTTTGCTACAAAAGCACAAGTTCTCAACGATTCATAAGTTATAGACATTAAAGATAGTATAATGTGTTGCCTATTTGGTAGGGTTTCACCACCAAAGGCTGTGCTGGGATGGACCCTCCACCCTAAATCAGAAGTGAATGGAAAAAAAAAAACGATAGAGAGTGCTTTTCCCAATAATAGGCCTTATGTGGCGCAAATCTGGATTAATCGGGGCTCCAATGAGGATACCAGACACCGAGTTAAAAAACTTTAACAAATTAAAACTTTTACATAATGAGCAACACATGTCATTAAAACTAATTAACACTCATGCCTAAGATATTATTTTTCAACGGCATCATTTAGCGGAGTCAAAAGGTCAAGCCACGCCCTATATGTCTTAGTTTTGTATATAATCAGCCTAATCTTGAAGGGTGATTTAAGAAATAGTACACTTTCTGAGCTGAATTGCAGAACATGACACCATAGGCAATGGTTAGCCATTATGACCCCCCTATAATAGTGGTTTAGCAATAAGGACCTCCATTTGGTTTAATAAATAAGTTCCGGACATAAATACTCCTATGAATCTTATAATAACGCCTGCATCCCCTCCCTCCCTCCCTTTCTCCATAAGTATTGTACGTCTAAGAGGCAGCACTTACCTTTGACCCCTCTTTCTTAGACAATACTTGCTCTTGAATCAAATATTGCTTTGATAAAGTGTTGCTTGGGCAGCACTTGCCTTTTCAAATCTCTTTCCTCATTCACGCAAATAACTTGAAGTGTTGCCTAGGCAAAAGCAAGATAATGAATAAATTGTCAAATATCGCATGATTCAGTTAATTCAAAACTAAGGTCTTGATATTATAGTTTAAAAGTTGCAATTTGCAATTGTGAATCCGTCTAGATGTTGCTTACAAGTAACACGTTATACCCGTCCAATAAGATGCGAGGTCGTTTGGCCATAAAAAGATTTGCACTTTCTTCCAAGAAAAGTTTGGGATAAATAGTTTGTCCATCACTTTTTGAAAGGTTTTTTCAACTTTATTTTCAAATGAGTTTTTGAAAAAATAAAAAGTGGATTCAGAGCCTTTTTAAGTGGAGTTAAAAGAAGCTTATAAGCTCTCTTTTTAGTATGTAAGTTGCTTTGAGGTGTTTGGTAACTTCAAAGGGTGCTTATAAGTAGTGGTGTAGCCACATTTAAGAAAGGGTGGTCATGCGACCACCCTTCTACGGAAAATTACATTATGGAGATAGCTAAAATTTAACTATTTATGGTAAAATATCACGTTTTGAATACTCTTGACACAAGTAATAATGCTAGCCTAGTGGTACATGGTGTTCAAAATTAGTTAAACAACTGAAACGATCTCGGTTAGTCGTTTCTGAAGTTAGGACTTCGATTGGCGTGCCGATAATTTTAAAATATTCGTAATGTCCATTAGGACCTGTCTGTAAAATTTGAGCTAAATCAGACCTCGTTTGGTAGGCATCGGAAGAAGGTTTCAGTTTTTACTGTCGATAAATATTAAAAAGAGATTTTCGAGCTCGGCTTTGGCGAATGAGCTCCGATTCGAAATTCGAAAGCGCTGTTAGGTTCGTATGATTATTTGTGACTTTTTTTATTTTTCGAAAGTGAATTTCGATGTTGTTCGGCTAGTTTTCGCTAAAATGCCGAAAGTTAAATAATTTGACCTTTTTCCATTTAATTTGCATATTGAGTTTCGGGAGTCCGATTTGAGATCCGCCTTAGCGAGTGTGTTATATATATTTTGTATAACTTGTATGCGAAATTTGGAATTATTTTGAATATTGTAAGGTACCGTTTTAATTTTCGTCACGAAAAGAAAAGAAAGTAAAAGGAAAAAGGAAAAGAGGAAAAGACAAAAGAACGAAAGAAAAGAAAATTGAAGGATCTTAACACTGTAGCTGCCTATAGGCGTACTCCTTATGCCTTAGCTTTGGATTTACATTGTATATTATATGTTATGTCCTGTTGTTGGTATGGCATTGAGGATCTAAGTATTGTGCTTTGGTTGTGAGTTGGCATCTACTTCCCGGCTGTTGATGAGAGTCCCGCGCTGGTGAAGGGTTATTATTGCATCACATTGCATTCATATGCATTATATGTCATTCATATGCATTACATTGCATATCATATTGGGTGCAGGAGTATTCCGCCCCAGGAGCAGGAGTATTCCGCTCCATTGTATCATATTGAGGGCAGGAGTATTCCACACCAGGAGAGTGCAGGAGTATTCTGTCTCTGGTTTATATCATATTGGGTGCAGGAGTATTCCGTCCCAGGAGCAGGAGTATTCCGCTTTTATGTCAGATACTGAGTGCAGGAGTATTCCATCTTAGCTTTACATTATATCGGGTGCAGGAGTATTCCGCCCCAGGAGAGTGCAGGAGTATTCCGCCTTTGGTTTATATTATATCGGGTGCAGGAGTATTCTGCCCCAGGAGCAGGAGTTTACCGCTCCAGTTGGTTATCAGATTGGATTTCCCTCGAATGCAGGAGTATTCCGCTTCGAGATGGGATTACGGGCACATGTGACCCTTTGAATCATATTTCATTTCATTTCATATCATTGTGTAGACTTGTGGTACATAACTACTGTTCTGCTTATACGTGCATTTCTTATTTGTTGATATGTTTCTGGCTCGTATTCCTGGTTGGGTTTATGGCTTCATACGTATTTCCGGTTATTATCTAGCTCTACCTTTTTATAATTTAAATAAGAGAAATTTGGTTTATCTATTTCTTCTTCCTGGCTAGCTATCCTATTCTTTGAGGTGCTAGTCTGCCCCACTTATTGAGTCCTTTTGACTCACCCTTGTTTGTTGTTTGTTTCTTGTCTATCTATTTCGTATCGGAAGGTTCGCTCCAGGATTGAGTTCGCCACATTGTGAAGGAGCGAAGACGACTTCAGCTGTCAGGGTGAGCCAGCTTTTATTCCGGGTGGTCACCAGTTTATTGTTTATTATTTCAGTAGCATTTTACTCCCTTCAGGAGGTATCTGTCTTCTTTTGTACTCTTAGATGTCTAGTCTGGATAGCCCTAAACCTAGTGTGTTGGGTAGTCAGATGTAATTTTTTTGGTACAGCTTAGAGGTATCAGTATGTCTGTGTTTTTGTTTTAAGTCTTGTCCTTATTTATGAATTGTTATATTTATTTTCCTAATTAAATTGGTAAGGGTTCGCCCGACGGGTCTAGGGGAGGATGTCGGGTGCTCGCACGGCCTAATCGGATTCCGGGTCATGTCAACAATGTAGGTTCAAGTCCCATCTTATACATTTCGAAAGAAAAAAAAATTGAAGCTTGAACACCCTTGGAGAAATTTCTTGCTACGTCATTGCTTATAAGCACTGTGCTTATCATATTATTATAAAAGTGGAAATTCTCCTAGGTAATTCCTAACAAAGATTCCGTTTGACTTGACCGTTGGGGATAGAAGACCCGCCGCTTTACCTTGAAATTGGAATCGGAAAGGGAAAGTGAACGATATTTTTACCTTTCACTTTCAAAATACTCCTATAAGATTTTTGTACCAAAAAGTATATTTACCCTCCAATAAATGATTAATATCTATAAGTAAATTAAAAAAACATATTTCATTGGTGTATTAAATCTTTGCTTTGAAATTCTTAAAACACATACTCCATCCGTCTCAAATTATTTGTCCTTCTTTCTAAAAATAGTCGTCTCAAAATATTTGTCCAGTTAGAATTTCAAGGTAAAATTTCTCATTTTTTTCCCATTTTACCCATAGTAGTAAATGTCTTGAAGACCACAAATATCTTATTTATTGGTTACTATTATAATTATTCAAATATCAATGAAAATTAAATAAGGGTAAAGTAGTCAATAATCTCCCCTCATTAATGACTTCTTAAGGGGCGTGTAAAATTGAAGAGGACAAATAATTTGAGACGGAGGGAGTACAACGCATGAATTTAACATGTCTACATTTTTTAACATGGCTTTTCATTTTTCTCCACACATTCTTCTTGAACAAAACTGCTTTATGTTTGAGATTTTTAATAACTTCACATCCAAGTTACGTATCACACTGCATTAAGAGAAACTCCAACCATGGTCCCTATTGCCACTTTTTCCTATTTTTTGGGACATATTTTTGGGAAATTTCACTCTAATAGCTCCCTACTTGTGTCCCTAAAATAGGGAGTGAATAGTGTCTCCCCAAATTTAGAAACACACTATTCATCTCCCTATATACTATTCACCATTAAAATAATATTAGTTTTATTATTTAACCTTTTATTTTATCTCTTTATATATGCTTAATTATGTTTATATAATATCTTTATATAAATAATTTATCGTCTTAATATTGTTGTATTATTTTAAATTTTAACTATCATGCATCTATTTTTTATGTAAAATTGGTAGTTAATTTTACTGTGAGTTATAATTGTATAAAAAAGATATAACCATCACAAACAATAAAAGGTGAAAATATAAAATATTTAATGTTGCTAAAATTGAAAAAACGTTAAACAAAAATACATTGAAATTGGAAATACATTAAATAAAAATATATTAAAATTGGAAATATATTAAAATTAAAAATACATCAAATTAAAATACATTAAAACTGGAAATACATTAAAATTGAAAATATATAAATTAGAATACATTAAATTTGAAATTACGTTGAATAACATAATAATTTAGTTGTGAAGCATGTCATTTTTAGGTTCACCAAAATTATTATAGTACTGAGTGAATGGGGCAAATGATTTGTGGTTGTGACTATTGTGGTTGTTGACTTGTTTTATACATTATTCATTCTTGTTCTTGCCGCAAATATTCACGACGATTCGAATCCAAAACTGAACCAACATCTGTGGACATAATTTTATGCTCATAATTCAATTCTTTTAGTCTTAATTTTTCCTTTTAGCTCGATACAGAAGTATTAGGAACAAAGATGCTTATTTTGCACTTCATAATGCATTAATAGATCATTTATGAGAGTATACTAGAGGTGGAAGTTGAATTATCTAGTATTTCGAATGAATTTTATCGTAATGCAATATGTATTTAATTATCTTGTCACAACGATTTTATTTTTATTTTAATTATCCGTTCATATATATAATCTTTAATATTTGCTTATAAATTATATTATTTAAAATTTTATGATATAAAATAATTTTATATTGAATATAAATTATCTGTGACAAATATATAAAAAAAATAAAAGATAGAATTTGTTTAATAAAAATAAGAAAATAAAATTGAAATAAAAAAAATATTAATATAATATAAAAGAGAGAGAGGGGGATATAAAAAGAAATATTTTTTTTTGGGTTAAAAAATGGGGATGGTTGGAGTAAGTTTACCTATTTTGGAAATTTTTCTATTTTAGAGAGAAAAAAATGGGGACTAACCCTTGGAGTTGCTCTAAGTTCTTTTTATTTATATTGGAAACTGAAAAGCTATTGAAACTAGCATTTAAAATCTACTGAACAGCAAAGTCCTATTCTACGGAATCTTAGAGGTTATAATTAATGTCTTATTAGTTCGAGAGTTCGACTGATTAGCATGATTCATTTGACATAAGCATTGTCACAGCGATGAGATTTTTACGGGAAAGATTCTTATTTTAAAAGTCATATTGATATGGATCACTAACTGAAGTCCTAACTAGAGCTAAAAACAAGTAGAATAAAAAAAAATTATTGATAAAGCTAAACAACAAAAGTACTTGGAGCAAGTTGAATAAAAAAATTCAAAATAAAAAATTTTAGATTAACATTTGTTTCTAGAGATTAGTGTTTATTTAACGAAAAGTCAATTTTTAGGGTAGATATTATGATATACATTCAGTAATTAGTTTCCAATAACTCTTTCGTAGATAAGACGTTCATGATTTGAAGTGATTCAGAAAAGGTTGGCATTAGATTTATCCTATTAAATACGGTAAACTTCTAGGTTAAAAGTAAAACTTTTGAATTTAATTAGAAAGATAATGATTTTTACTAGTTCAAATTTTAGAATTAGAATGTCATCTACCTTCTCACTTTTCCCTATTTAATACCGTCAAACCTTCTCTCATTTCATTTTTTAATCCACTCAAACCTAAAATGATAGTCAGATATTCATAAAGTTCAGTGGTATTCATTATCCACGAAACTATTTGAGTTATGTTACATATATATTATTCTTTTTTATTCTTTCGTTATGTTAGCATTTTATAATTTTTTCATGTTCATACCTTCTTATGTTCATTTATATGTACCTGTTTGTTTGTGTGCATATATATAATCGATTCAAAATTATAGTTATTGGACGCCATGGCTCTACCATGTTTAATCGCTGGACAAAGTCGATTTCTTCATGTATCATTGTAAGGTTTTTTCAATTTTTCATTGCATTAACTCCTGGAGAATAACGAATAGTTAATTTAACTCTTCTTTTTTACTTATATAGAAGTTTGAATCATTATTATTTAAGATTAAGAAGTACTTAATTGAGTTGGTTGATATGTCTATTAAACTCTGATTTTCTCAAGCATAAGACTAAGCTTTTGGTTTTAAGCAAGAGGTTGTTTTGATATTATTTTAGTACAATAATTTTTCAGTTTTTTAGAGAGGATCAATGTTGCTAATCAACGAGGCTATACATTCTATTTGAAATAAACAAATACCTACAAGAAATTAAGAGGTTCGTATAACTTTATTGCCATACAAATGTAAAAGTTATCATGGTTGATGATCGCTTTAGTGACACCATCCAGAATTGATTTTTGGCTTCAAGTTGAATTCCTCCTTTTAGGATCTCTCTTAGGTTTCCATTTGAAGCTTAATACGTCTATTAGCTTTGTAATTGCTTATGTTAGTGTTTGCAACAAATTTTCAGACGTGGAAAATAAATTGCAATCACAAATAAATAAAAAAAATAAGAGAATTTTATTTATTAAAACTGTAGGTACAATTTTGTTTATCCCTTGATTCTTCTCTCCACAATTCTTCATGATTCGAGGGCTTTAGCAGCGTATTTCTCGAACTAGGAAGTTGAACAACTTCATTGCTACATAATTTTGAGAAAGACGTTTTGGTGTCTTTCTCTTTGTGAGTATCCCGGATTTATGGGATTTGAGGTGATCTCTTCTAATTTCTGAGATATCTTCTAAGGGAATATGTGATCTCTTTTTATAGGAGTGATCTAGGGTTTTAGGTGGAGTAGCCTCCAAGAAAACCTAATAGGCCCACCTTGTAGAAGCCCTAATTTTGATAAATTTTCGGTGTCTACAAATGCCCCCACTTCAAGTCTTGTTTGAGTTGGAGATGCGAAAACAAGATTTGAAGTATTGGAGATCTTGCCTCCAGATTTTGCCTCCATTGTTGTAGACTTGCTTTTGCTTGTGAGAGAAGAGATGAAAGATAGAATTGGTCCCACCGGGCGTGCCAATAATTTGTTTGCAACAAATTTTCAGATATGGAAAATAAATTGCAATCACAAATAAATAAGAAAAATAAGGGAATTTTATTTATCAAAACTGTAGGTACAATTATGTTTATCCCTTGATTCTTCTCTCCACAATTCTCCATGATTCGAGGGCTTTAGCAGCGTATTTCTCGAACTAGGAAGTTGAACAGCTTCATTGCTACATAATGTTGAGAAAGACGTTTTGGTGTCTTTCTCTTTGTGAGTATCCCGGATTTATGGGATTTGAGGTGATCTCTTCTAATTTCTGAGATATCTTCTAAGGGAATATGTGATCCCTTTTTATAGGCGTGATCTAGGGTTTTAGGTAAAGTAGCCTCCAAGAAAACCTAACTAGCCCACCTTGTAGAAGCCCTAATTTTGATAAATTTTCGGTGTCTACAAATCAGATATGGAAAATAAATTGCAATCACAAATAAATAAGAAAAATAAGGGAATTTTATTTATCAATACTGTAGGTACAATTCTGTTTATCCCTTGATTCTTCTCTCCGCAATTCTCCATGATTCGAGGGTTTTAGCAGCGTATTTCTCGAACTAGGAAGTTAAGTTGAACAGCTTCATTGCTACATAATTTTGAGAAAGACGTTTTGGTGTCTTTCTCTTTGTGAGTATCCCGGATTTATGGGATTTGAGGTGATCTCTTCTAATTTCTGAGATATCTTCTAAGGGAATATGTGATCCCTTTTTATAGGTGTGATCTAGGGTTTTAGGTGGAGTAGCCTCCAAGAAAACCTAATAGGCCCACCTTGTAGAAGCCCTAATTTTGATAAATTTTCGGTGTCTACAAATGCCCCCACTTCAAGTCTTGTTTGAGTTGGAGATGCGAAAACAAGGTTTGAAGTATTGGAGATCTTGCCTCCAGATTTTGCTTCCATTATTGTAGACTTGCTTTTGCTTGTGAGAGAAGAGAGTCCTACCGGGCGTGCCAATTTGTTTGCAACAAATTTTCAGATATGGAAAATAAATTGCAATCACAAATAAATAAGAAAAATAAGAGAATTTTATTTATCAAAACTGTAGGTACAATTCTATTTATCCCTTGATTCTTCTCTCCACAATTCTCCATGATTCGAGGGCTTTTAGCAGCGTATTTCTCGAACTAGGAAGTTGAACAGCTTCATTGCTACATAATTTTGAGAAAGACGTTTTGGTGTCTTTCTCTTTGTGAGTATTCCGGATTTATGGGATTTGAGGTGATCTCTTCTAATTTCTGAGATATCTTCTAAGGGAATATGTGATCCCTTTTTATAGGTGTGATTTAGGGTTTTAGGTGGAGTAGCCTCCACGAAAATCTAATAGGCCCACCTTGTAGAAGCCCTAATTTTGATAAATTTACAGTGTCTACAGTTAGTATTGAATATAATACAGTACTTTAATTGTAGTTTTTATGGGAGAGTATATATGTACAAGAATGAGAATTTTTAAACTAGACATCAATACCATGCATAATTAAAGAATCACACACATAGACAGCTTTTTTTATATATGTTTTTGTTCGTCATTTTCTAAGCCATTGAAATAATAGTTTTATTGATAAACTAATGTATATAACGGAAATTTATGCACTAAGAGTACTAAAATCAAATCTCACATGTGGGAAGAAAGAAAGAAAAAGACTAACAAAAAAGAATGAAGGGTTCATCATAAGATTATAAGAACCGGTTGTTGGATATGTAATTTTACTGTAGAGAATATGTTTGGAGAAACAGTTATCATCTCAAGAATGACTTTAACTCAATTTGATTAACAATACTATTTAATGAATAGCAAACACAATTTTCAATGGCTTTATCTTTTTCCATGATCATTAATAAAATTCAAGGGAATTATTTATCGATCTTATGTGTGGCCAATTCTAAGTATTGTGTTTATACTTGAACAATGTTATATTGCTCTACTTAAAAATTAGATGACGATGATGATGAACAAATAATAAATGACGCAAAACACGCATATTTAAGTAGTTTTTTGTAATTTAGTTTCATTTAATTCAATTACTATGTATTCTATGTACACAACTTACATATTTATGATATTAAAGTTTCATAAAAAAGGTCACTTGCTTCATGAACGGTTTCTTTTAATAATTTTAGAAGTGATTTGTAAATTGGGTATGATGCAATAGACATTTAAGATTTTGTAAAACAATTACACTTGATTTATTTATCTTTTAAATTTGAATGGAGAATAAAAAATCTAATTACTCTTATTGTCTTATTGACTACATTGCATGTAGTTATCCAAAATATATATATATATATATTAAAAGACATATAGTAGCCAACTATGTTTAGCAAAGTGACAATAAGTTAAAATGATACATGGCAATTTTAAGACAAAAATTAGTTATTAGTTACTACATTTAAAATATGGTTAAGTTTAGTTTAAATATTAACAAGTGGTATAACCCTAACTATTAATCTAAAATTTGAATTAAAATCTGTAAAATATTTTACAAAATTAACTGCTCTAGAAGTTTTCTCCACTAATCTGTAGGAAGTTACTTCTCTTTATTGCTGAAAATCTATTATCTATATCTATATCTATATTATATTAAAAGGAGGGTAGTAAGCCTATGAGAAGTAGCTAAGTGTCAATGTAGTAGGAAGCCACTTGGAAATTTTAGTTAAGTGTAGTTATTTTAGTTATTTTTGAAATTTAAATTGAAATTTTAAGAATAATTGTGTGAAAAAAATGGAAATAATTTAAAGGGTAAATTTCATATCTAACCAAATATATACCATGGCCCTACATTTAAATAGCCATTGAACATCTTCACATATGCTAGCCAAAATTTACCCAATATAAATATGTCTAAGTTTTATTTCTAAAAAGTAGTTAAGAAAAGGAGAAAATTAAGGAGCTCAACTCCCACCCAATAAGGAGAAAATTATGGAGCCCTATTCCATCCAAATCATCTTCTTTGCTCGATTTTCCTATTTTTTTTTTAAAAAAAATTGACGGTTATATATATTTAGTTCCACCAAAATTATTTGTAATCATTAAATATTTTTTTTTTGCGTGAAAATTGGATAACAAAGATATTACCACATATGATTATTAACCTTGCAAATATACCATGAATATATCTTGAATACCTACACTGTTAGTTTTCAGATGTCGTTGCATATTCCCTTTATACCATGAATATCTCTTGAATATACCATAGATATATCTCGAATATACCAGATATAGTTAAATTCGAGATAAATATACTATGAATATATCTTGAATATACTCAGATATAGTTGCATATTCTAGTTATATTGTCATCTATGTAAAATAAATTCATAATATAGAAAAAATATTCTGCAATATCACTTATATACTACTGCAAAAAACATAACAATTAAAAAATACATACAACATGAATATAAGTGAATAACTAATCACATCCTCTAACTTTTCTTCATTCTTCCATTCATTTTGTACCTTTTGCTCTCTTAGAATTTTGAGCATGAATCCATTCAACTTTTCTTCATTCTTCCATTCATTTTGTACCTTTTGCTCTCTTAGAGTTTTGAGCATGACAACAATGTGCCTTTTGAACTTTTTAACTGATGCTTTGAATTTGATAGGTCGTGATGGATTGGTACATAACATGTTAGAGTTGATACATACCCACTGGAGAAGGGATCCTGTTTGTAAAGTCTGTCTAGGCGTGCTCATTGTTGATATGAACAACCTATGCAGGGAAGGAAGTGAGGAGAGAAGAGCAAAGATTGAACAATTGAACAGGGAAAAGGAAGAGGCAGGATCTGGGAGGAATCATGGAAGTAGTGCACGTAGGGAAGATAGGGAATTAATTAGATTTAAACCTTTAAGTGGATATGCAGAATATTAATTGTCATTACCCATAAAATCCCATAAATATAGGCTTTAAACTAGGTAAGTTTGATATGAGAAGTAATGGCCATAATAAGTGGAATGCCTATGGTTAAATGTCTAGATAACATAAATAATGAATAATGTATCCATTTTATTTTAGGAAGACTAAAAAAGGTCTACTCAATGTAAAATTCACTAATTTAAAATAGATTAACTGTAGGGTAAATAGCAACATGTATTTTCGACAATAAGAAAATAAAAATCAATTGGTCAGAATAAAAAGCTAAAAAAAAAAAAGGGGGAAGATACAAAAGAATTCCTATTATATAGAGAAAATCGAATTTTGTTGTTAATTTAATTGTTATTATTTAAATTGGAAATATTGTAAAGCTTACTCACCGTGTTGATTTTGAATTAGTCATATCTAAAAGAAGTTACAACTCCTCCTAAAAAGTCTCCTAAATACAGTAGTTTACAGATCGTGTGGCGGTTCCTAAATATTTGCAACATTCAGTTTTCCAAACATGATGTGGTGGTTTTATGTATCTTGGAGTCATCCTTAAAATTTAAATATTGCCGAAGATGCTCGAGTGGAATTCTTTTCTTTTACTTTGTTTGGTGCAAACTCGCTTTACAATGGAAGGACAAGCGTCTGCCTAGAGTTTTCTGGATTTTGTTGTTAAAAAAATTAGTGATTACGCGATTGAGATCATCACTACAGTGATGAACTTAAAGATAGTGGTAAGATTTTGGCTTATTAAAGGTATAACTTTAGTTACTTAAATTGTTGCCTGTAATTATCTTTAAGTCTTTAAATTTTCAACGATAACAAAGGCAACGAGAAGAATAGATCAAAAACAAAAGCTTCAACTCAAATCTTATTCACTGCTTTCTTTTCAAAAAAAATATTTTATATTGTTCTTGATCCTTTTTCCTTTTATTATCAATTTTGTGTAGTTATGAAATACCAAACTGAAGCAGACAAAAAGACGAATACGAATGGCATCGTGCAACTTTGATATGGAGGAAGTTTCTTGAATTTTCAAACTTACATAAGAAATTACTACTTAATTCAAATAAAATAAGCTCAGGTTTGATTCTAAATTTTCAATTCAATTTTGGATTCATTTTGAGCTTATACGTTACATTGGAGATGCTCATAATTTTCAATTCGATTTTGGATTCAGTTTGAACCTGTTAATTGGACTTCATATTCTTCTTATAATAAGAAATGAACCTCTAATAAACTTTTAAATTTGATTTTCTTTGCATGTTTTAGGCATACAAATTTTAATTTCTACATGGATGTGCATGCCTACTGCCTTGAACATGCTAGCGATAACGAAGAGAGATAGTCTAAAGATCTATTGTATTTAATCAGGCTTCTCTATTACATGTAATTAACACACTTTATAAAACTTGGTTCTTGACTTCTTTCAGATCTAGAGTATAATGTTTTAGGGGGCTCCTAGAGTATAAACATTTTAAATCACTGCATCTGTTATATTCTTCAATTATTTTAAAACTGGAAAGTTTATTTTGCTTGATCGTAGTGATAATAATGCATTTTTTCGTAATCTAGGTGAAGGATGCCTATTCTCTTACCCTATGGAAGATGTCTTGGAATTGCTGCATTACCCTGTTACAAAGGTATTTTGTAATCTAAATACCATTGCAAATTTTTGTATGCCATACAAAAGATGATTCTTCTACTAATTTGTATTAATATAAATAGGTTGCTTTTCGTATAAAAAAAAAGGTATTTTGTAATCTAACATATTTTTTCCTATTTTTTAGCTTTTATTTGCAGTTTTAGATGTGTTTCTGCTGGATATGACTACGCATACAAAAGATGGATGGTTTAAATTTATAGGGAAACCATCCACGTGAAAGCCAGTCAATCATTTTAAATCTTGCAAGGTTCGAATTTACAACCTGGTCTAGGCGAACAATTCCTCCATAACCGAAGGTTTTTTTCAATCTCTCCCTGTGTGTTTCAATTGTTTCCCAAACCTTGCAAATTTCTTGCTTGGAGTGATTGATGATAAAATACTGGATTTGATATGATCCAATTTTGTCTAAATATAATATGCACAATATTTGTTTAAGTGGAAATTGTGCGGTTAGTGTGGCTGAAATGACAATAAATTTGAAATTATCTGATACTAACTTTTGTATCTTCGTCCATTGCAGATGATAAAGCCAAAATAAAGCAACAGAAGGAGCCATAATCTGACCTTTTAATCAATAAATTTAAGCGGTAATGTATACAATTGGTGAATTCATGTAATTCGTTCGTTCGATATACTTTAATGGTTTATTGATGTTAATTAAACTGTATTTCAATCAAGCATGTCGTACACTTCCATTCTTAATTGATTTGATCTACTATATTCTTTTTTAGGTGTTAGACAGCCATTTAAAAGATAAAAATTGTAAGCATGGACGTTCTTGAAGACACGAATGCATCACACATTCACATATATAGAAATATAAAATCGAGAATTATTTTTGTCCCTTTTTGAGAATCTAAGGTACCTTAAAAGAACTAATCAAAATATCTCTTCGAGTAGCAATCTTTAATGGAAAGAATTCAAGGAAGAGAATCGTTAGATCTTTGGAGACCAAAAAATAGAAAATATAACAGCATACAAAATTTCAGTTTCTCTATGATTTTTGATGATATGTTGACTATGTATGATATTTGATCTTATATGCTTTCCAGCAGTGAGTTTATTTAATTTTCATCTTTTTAATATTTTCTATTTTAGCTTTTTGTTTAGTTCTTTTATTCAAGCTCTTTATAATGTTGACGTTGAAGACGAAGACTAATGTTGCTTTTATTGTGCAATTAATTAAATGTTGAAAGTATAGAAGATTCTGCTACATGTGAAGCGTTAATGAATAATGTTGATGTATTAGCCTCTATGTGTGGACAATGTAAAATGATGAAAAAATAAAAGACTAAGATTTTTTTTTTTTTTTTTTTTTGGAGATTATAGAAATGGTGAATTAGTATATATGCTGACAATGTAAAATGTAAGTAAGTTTTTGGAGGTTATATAAATGAGTTCCAGATTTGCTGATTGACCTCAAACTTGCATGTATCAATTTTGTATTATACGGAATACTAACTTACATGGGTATTATGCTTTCAGATATGAATTTTAAGTTATTGCAATTACATGTACAGATTTTTGCAGAATTATAGAAACATTCAAACATAAGCATCCATAAATTACTAAAACAAAAAAATATAGTTACTAAATAAGTCAATCTTCAAATTTATATGATGGAGCAGCGTAACAAAATTAGTCATCCATGTTCAATTAATCCACTTCCACGTATAAAGCGTAAAATAAAGACCCATAATTCTAAAAGTGTTGTAAAATAAAAGTAATACTATAAAAAATACACAAGAAATATAAAGTAGAGATGAATCTTTGTTAACTCATTTTCAAGTTTTTAAGTGTGTTCTTCAATGGTGAAGAATATTACATTTTATAGGATAATAAATCATCCAAAGATACACATAACATACAAAAGATTCGTGAATATGATGTAAATGGACATCCATATTTGAGTGGTAATACAATACAATTGGTGAATTAGGTATAATTAATTTGTTTACAAGTCATGCTTTAATGTAATTATGTTGATTGAACAATATACAATCAAACAAGCCGTTAACGTCATTCTTTATAACTACTTCGACATATTACTATTTCACTATTTGGTATCAATAAGTAATACAATTAGTAGTCATGGGTGTCCTTGAAGCTGCGACAACCAATACACATTCGTGGGGTATTATAATACAAAATTATGAAGTCTTATTTAGAGAAATATGATAGATTATTTGCAAGATATTTATTAGGTTATAATCTATTCTTATTTTTTTTAAAAAGTGTTATATTATTTAAAGTTGTTCTGCATCATAATTATTATGATATTTTACACATTCAAAAGTTATTGTATGATTGCATAATTTAATTTGATTCCTCTAATTTCATAAAGATAATTAGGATTCCAATGTTGTCCGTGCATATATATCACAATTTGATTATGAATAATATTCACTAATATAGTCCACGCATCGCGCGGATACTATATATATATATATATATATATATATATATATATATATATGTATGTGAATAAGAGCACAATATTATTGAAATATGGATTATTCCTCGACGCATATTTTATGTTTTGGGTGATCGATTTTGCTCCTAACTCCTAAGATATTAAGACTATCCTTTGGGTCTTACTGTAAACAAATCCCAATCCACTAATTTTGTATTGTTCACCATTTGGAGCTGCAATGGACAAACATCAAGCTTACAATTGATTAGTTGTCATTCCTGTAATATATTTTGGCATAGTGCAAGAAGCGTTGCATAACTATCGAATATAATCACCATAAGCTCTAATCATTTTTGTATTATATTACCACTTGAAAAAATCATACTGCAAAATTACGTTCTTCATTTATAAACAAATATAGATTAATGATATATACTTATTTAAATAATTTCATAGTACATTTTCGTTTAAAAAACTCATGAGTTTTGTTACAAATAAAAAGGTGATGATTACTTAATGCAAGTAATGAAAGCAAAAGTCGGCACATGCACCTATAATCCTTTTTATGTTTTGCTAATTAAAGAAAGTGAAAAGAAAAAATAGTTTGCTAGCAAAGCTTAACAGATCACTATATTCAAGTGATCTGTTTTTGTCTATATTTATATTGAAAATTGTCTTCAATCAGATTTTTGCTTTATTATTACAATATGGTCTATATTGTAATTTATGGTCGGAAAGTACTAGAATAAATAGACGAATTAAAAAACACTATGAATTACCTCGGCCAACTCATTGAGGATGGCAGGATTATGAAAAAAAAATTATTCACTTGTAGGAGAATTGTGCAACCCTAAATGCCAAAACCATATTACGTTGAGACAAGAAGCATTGTGATCCTATAATGTTTAAGTTAGTAACTTTGTTCAACTATAACGCTTGAGTCCTCTTATGTACATGTGATTTGCTATAAAGGACTGAAAATAGATATCAAAGTGTCAACCAACTCTTTAGGGTGAGTGAAGTAATTCCAGATTACTTATTGCAAACTTCAATCTTATACTTATACATAAATTTATTATATCAGACAAAGCTGCTATAATAAAAGATATCATGAAGTATAGTTGTTAATAGATTAAGGCCTCATTTGTTTGCACTTAATGGAGGTATGAATCTGAATAATTCAGATAACCACCCATTAAGTACATTTGGTTTTTATTCTTAAAAAGTTCTTAATAGACCTTATTAACTCTTAATAAATAAGATCTTTAACCATGTCTTTATACCATACAGACTCTTAAAAGTGATATAGTTTCTTTTTCGGAAATAATTTCTTACGGTTGTAATAGGCTTCTCACCCCTCTCTTTCTCTCTCCAACTACCAAAGCCAAAAGTACTTATATACCTCAAAACTTTTACTGAAAATTTTAGAATTGGAATTTACAAACGTGAATTCTTTTCCTAATCATATTTTTCATCTTCAAATTTGGAGTTTAACAAGATCCATTTCAAAATATTATTTGAGAAGAATAGAAGCAAAAAATAGAAGTGGGCGTAATTCAGATTCAGATGTTGAAAACAAACAGTCTTAATTAGTTAGTATTCAGTTCTAGATATCATATCTTAATATTCAGATGTGTATTCAGGTTCAGGCCTCTTAATCTTAATAAAAACAAATGGCCCCTAAGAGCCCGTCTGCATAAGCTTAAAAAATTACTTAAAAGTATATTTGTATCTTTAAGTAAAAAGTGGGTGTTTGGTAACTAAAAAAATATAGTACTTATAAGCACTTTTGTACTTAAAAGAAGCCAAAAATAAGAAATAAGGATTTCCTAACTTCTCAAAAATGACTTATAAGTAATTTTTTACTTTTAAGCTATTAAAAATAAGCCCACCCAAACGGTACCAAAGTAAGAAACCAAAAATGTTGAATAATAAAAAAACTCCAGGCAGAAGATAAAATGTACGAACCTCATAATTATATTATTCTATTCATATAAAGCATATATTGTTGTTATTGTATAATGGTAGATTTTAAAGCAAAATAGTAAATTATGCTATAGTATATTTTTGAAAGTTATAAAATTACACTTTAGCACTGAACATGTCATTTTATGATTATAGCACTACAATATTTTTGGCCTTCAGCCACATTTAGTGGCCGTTTGGCCATAGATTTCAAAAAGTATTTGAAAAAATATTTTTGGAGTTGAGTTGAAAAATGGTATTTGGAAATTGAAGTTGTGTTTGGACATTATTTAATTTAAAAAAAATATAAAGTTTTGTGAGAGTAGTAGTAACTTTTTTTTGAAAAAGTTGAAAAAGTGCTTTAGGTTTTTTAAAACTATTTTTCAAAAAAAGTTGAAAAAGTAATAAGATTTCATGGACAAACACTTTTTCAAAAAGTTTTTGAAAAAAAGGAAAAAGAAATTACATGGACAAACGGGTCCTTAGAAAAGTGTGGCTTAGAGCCTGTTTGGCCTAGCTTCTAGGGAGTCAAAAGTGCTTATTTTTCTCAAAAAGTGATTATTTAAAATTTTTGGATTGTTTGGCCAAGCTTCTAGGGAAAAATAAGTGTTTTTGAGTGGCAGTAGAAGCTGTTTTTCTGTTGTGGGGAAAAAGTTGAAAAAAGTAGCTTCTTGAAAAAATAAGTGTTTTTGATTATTTGGGACAATAATACCTAGGGGTGGGCATTCGGTACTTCGGTTCAGTTTTTTGAAATTTTGGTTCGGTATTTCGATTTTCGGTTCGGTTTGAAGTGCAGAAAAACCCGTAATTTTTAAATTCGGTTCGGTTTTATTTTTTAGTTCGGTACATCGGTGTTTCGGTTTAAACCAAAGTTTATGGCAAAAAAAAAAAGCCCGAACAAAAAAATTTATAGCCTATAACTGACTAGGATAATTTGGTCCCCTCGACCACACCATAATTTGGTCCTCTCACTTGAATCTGCCAAGAGAAAAGACACAGATCCTTTTAATGGATCTTCCCAAATTATCAAATCTTCTTTGTGCTTATGACTTCCATATTTGCTAGAAAATCTACACACTTTTATGCTCACCTCGACACATGCATAACAGTGGTTCGTTATAAACTAATATGACTATCCTCAAGTATGTAGAAAATAGATGTGGGCAGGCAGACGGTAGTATTTTACCTCCCAAAGAACATGTCTTTACATGAAGAAATCTATTAGCAAAGCATTTAAACATGCTTTGAGCCACTATTAACTGATCAAGTGAGATGCAGGTTCAAACATATTTAAAGCCAATGCACTTCTTATTATAAATATACGTTTTACGTTACGTTAATTAACAAAAAAAAAAAAAATCGGTTTTTTCGGTTTTTCGGGTCCCGAAATTTCGGGTTGCCCAAAACCGAAAACCGAACCGAAATTTCAAAATTTCTTGGACCGAACCGAACCGAAATACCGAATTAGTTCGGTTCGGTATTTCGGATTTTTCGGTTTAGTGCCCACCCCTAATAATACCCATTTCAAACTAACATATTTAATCAAATTAATATTATTATATATCCATTTCCGTAATCTGATAATTGTTTTAAATATTGATCAAACACAAATTAATAACAAAAATACTTCTCTAAAATTTGACCAAACATAAACTGCTTATCTCAGAAAGCACTTCTTTGAAAAGTACTTTTGATAAAAAGCACTTTTCAAAATAAGCTGATTTTAACAGCTAGGCCAAACAAGCTCTTATACTATCAAAAGGTGTTGTCTTTTATCAAAAGCCACACTTTTTAACTTTAGGCAATGCTTTTCTAGGGGTCGCCTAATCGAGCGTTACCTTTGCCTTAAAGCAACGCTTTTCATCGACCAAAGGGCACACTTTGTAATGGCAACACTTTTCATCTTCTATCGCTACACTTTAAAATGTGGCCTTTATTACCTTATAGACACTCTTTTAAACCGTGGCTTTTGAAGCAGCATTTCAAAAGTGTGGCCGTTGTTACTATATAGGCCAAATTTTGCAATTAAATACTCCATCCGTCCCAATTTATGTGACACTATTTGATCGGACACTGAGTTTAAGAAAATAGAGGTTGACCTTCTTAAATATCAATTTTACCCTTGAAAAAGTAAGAGAGAGAAAATTTGTGTAATAAAAAAGTTGTTGGTAGGTTTAAAAGTATGTAGGATCCAACAAGGGTAAAATAGAGATGATGCATTAAATAGTTGTCTAACAAGGAAAGGTGCCACTTATTTTGGGACAGACAAAAAAAGAAATGGTGCCACATAAATTGGGACGGGGGAGTATCATTTTATGCATATATTACAATAATTATTTTCTGGACACACACACAGAGACGTTGAGACTTCCTCAAGTATTTTAATATCAAACACTATATTAACCAATAACTAACAAAAATTATCTCAAATGCATACCTTTGCGATGAACTTTGAAAAATATTTTTTTTCATGTATTACTTTTAACTTATAAAGAAATCAAATATTTTTTCTTGTATTACATCAACTTATAAAGCAACCATTTAGATGCATACTAGTAATGAAGCTTAAAAAATAAAATCGTCTTCTATCCACTAAAAGAAGATAATTGTTTCTTATTCACTAATTTAATTTCCATTGACATTATTTAGGCTCTACTTTAATCAGTAGATTTTCATCAACAATAGATAAGAACCTCCAAGTTGTCTGCTTTTGGCAGTGCAGTGGGAGTTTATGAAATCCAATGCATCTTTTATTTTGGAGCTTGGGAGCTCATTCCATGTGAAACAAAATGCAAGAGACCTGTGATTTGTTAAAACCAGTGAAGCAAATGAAGTAGCTAGTCGAGGAGCTGATTCATCGCAGAGTCTTCCCATTCGTAATAAAAAAAGTTACCTAAACAAATCAGAGAACTATCCACAGATCAGTATCTTAAGTGTTCAGTTAGCAGATACTACAAGTCAATGAACAATTCCACATTCAATCACATCTTTTTGTCAGACTTCAAGACTGTAATTATTTACAGGACAAATTACAGGACGCTATCTCCTGCAAATGTTAACATTGACAGACTTCAAAGCCATAATTATTTCTAGATATTTTCTAGCAACTATAATTATACATATAAAGCTAATTTAGTAGCAGAAACATTAGAATGGGTAGGGGTTGGAAGGGATGTCCAATATAATTACCTTTCAAGAATCGAACCATGAGTAGAACCAGCAAAAGATTTTGTCCTCTCACAGCTTGTGCATCCGTGAACTATTTGCATTTACTGGCGAAGGTTGCCTCGATCCATCATAATACATCTTGAACATTTACTCCAGGGTTGTTTTGCAACAAAAGATACTGCAATTGTTGATTCTTCCACTACTTTCAATTCTTGCATTTCTTCCTCAAAATAAGTGACTTTACTGGCATGGTGAAAAATAGTCTACAAATAAAAGATATTCTATAGGAAAGTCTATCTCAACAACAAGATATCCACCAAAGAACAGTAGATTATTTTTTCAATCCCTCCAACCAAATTGTACAACACCACTAACTGAATCAATCTCTCCGATTAAATAGGAAAAGAGATGTTGCCAAAAATGTTAGTAGCATCTGATCTTTCACAACTTTTATCATTGCATTTATTTGTAAGTTTTTCCTTTCTTAATTTGAAAGTATTTGGCCAATTCAGTAGTTGATTAGAATTTGAAATAAGATCTGTACTCTTCAAAGGAAATCAACCTTTGTTAAGATTCAAAACCATTTTCTTGAGAGGCTACTCCTTGGTTCATATTTCATACCGAAAAATATTTTGTTTAGTCCATCAAACACACTAACAGCAGTAATATGTTTCTATGTATAACTTTATTGTAAATGCAACTTCTACTTAAATTGCCAATTCACTTATTTAGCCTCCCACAATGCCAACCCAAAGTACCCTATGGAGAAAATGAGAGAGTAGGTAATCTCTTGCAAGAAAAACTGATTATAGGTAAGGAATATGGCACATAAAAATATAACTTTATCACATCCACTATAATCTTATTTTAGTTGATCTTAAAACATATTATAATTGTCAACAATATTTTCATATGTTCTCCTATTTATGTCTTTGCAATCACTGAAAATTAGAAGGTTTGTAAGCCTTTCAATTTAAGCTATATGGATATAAAATTAAAGGGGGAGGACTGCGATCAACTAAAAATAATGTTGCGCTATCTTACATATGCTTTTATGGCAAATCAGACCAGTTTTTTTAAAGTTGGTTGAATATTTATGATTGAAATAACATATTTAATAAACCATCTTGTGTTGTCATTAAAACACAATAAAAATGAAATCAAATGAAAGGGTTGCAGAAAGTTACCTTAATCCCATCGGAGATAGACATAGGGCTGAGAGAAAAATTCCTAGCTTCTGAAAAAGCAAAGTAGGGATACACCAAGCAAAATCTTGGATAATTAAGCTGAAAACATCATTTCTCAGATGACAATAAGTAGAAAAAGAATATACAAAGGTTTGAGCCAAAAAAATTGACTATCAGTTGAAACAAGACGAATTTATTGAGACGATAAAACTCAGTTAAAAGATCTTTCGGTAAAAAACAAAAAAAATATAAAGCTATGATGAGAAGAAGGGAAAACTAAAGAGATTAATAATCAAACAAGTAAGGTGTCCTTAGCAAAGAGAACAAACAGACTGCTCAAGAAGGCTTACTCAATGATGCTAACATTGCTCTTGCCATCTTCTATCAACAACCTTATGGTTTTAGCTTTTGAAGAAATTAAAGTCCAAAAGAAAGATCATATGAAAACATAAGTAGCTTGTTTCAGTTCTTTATTCATTAGTACCTATTATCAGTCCAAAGACACCTTTTTTCTACTATATATTTTCATATAAAAAATCACACACGTAGGCTTTACTGCTATATGAAACCAGTAACAATCATTTACTACTTTAAATTCAAATTAGCTCTATGAAAAGATATTATTATAACCAAGACAATCAAAATGCAGAACTATGAATTTATAATAGTGCACTAATCATTTATTGAATCGCAAGATGCTTATAAGAAAGTGAATGGATGAACGCAATTTCAATTTCTTTTCATAATCATCTGTAAGTTTTAATTTTCTTCTACTAAAAACACATAGTTATGCAGGAATAGGTTTTCCTAGACCTCCTAGACCAAATACAGGCCTCAAGCAATAAAGAGTGAAAAGAATTAGTCAACCTGAATATCAAACATCTCAAAAATCCAAAGTAAATATCCGAAACAAGTTAGAACTCCCAAATAAGATTGATAAAAATATTAATAGATGACATATGAGTAGTCTATGATTACACTCAAATGAAAAAGAACGCAAGCAAATGATTCATCTATTATTACACTCATTATAAAAATATACTATATAATCTACCAAAAATGAATTCAAAAGCTCCCAGTGGCACTTTGAGTCCAACGGTGTACATCACTGCTAACAGAGAGCCTAAAAGAAGATAGCCACAACATTAATCTCTAATTGAAACAAGAAAACCTAGAAAAATAAGCAACAAATTCGCAAACGAAATTGACCAGAAAATCAAATATTTGAAGCCGAAAAAAGAACTTATTGTGCAAAACAAAACCCTCAATGGTGCCTTTTGAAGCAAATCCTTGTAGAGATGGGTTGTGACTTGGGAGAATTTTTTAAGGGAAACCTTGTAGATTTTTGTGTAGGTTTAGAATAAATATTCACCGTAATTGAGAATTATTTAAGAATAAATTGATTTTTGTTTATGTGTTGGAGAAATTGGTAATATTTCCCAAACATGTGAAAATTTGGGTGGGAAATATTTTAGAAATTTTAAAGCACATTTCTTAAGTTTTTGCTTTAAGATTGTAAAATACAACACCTGAAAAAGCGTGGTAGTATAGGTGCACAAGTGTTGCTTTATTTTTTACTAGTATAGCACCCGCGCGATGCGCGGAAAATTTTAAAGTAAGCTTCAATTTTTTTTTTGTTGTGTCCCGAAGATATGTTAATTGTTGAATATAAGTGGAAGAGCTTTGACTGGGATATGGCCTTCCATTTATATTTGTATAAAGTACAAACATTTTGTAATTACAATCCATCTAATTTCTTCATATTGTAAATTACTAATTCATTACATGCCCCTTTTTTTTGCTGAGTTGTCATATTAGATTTGATGATATGAATCTCCTGAAAATAATATGTACCTTTCTAACGTAGACATGAAGTATCGTTGAATTTACCACATAACTCACGCCGTACACGATAGCAGTAGGGTTGCCTTCTTAACCGGCTGAATTCGTCAAATAAATCATGCGAAAAATGATAGCATCAGACTTGTCAACAAAAGGATAATTAATGCTTGTAGAATTAGATAGACACAATAAATGGGGAGTATATCAAATATGCCGTATGTAAGCTAGAATTCACTCAATTAATCATCATCACAAAATGTAAGATGTAATGTTCATGTCATGGTTCATTGTTGTGTTTTTTCTTTTTTGGTCTTTTTTTTTTTTTTGAACAATGCGAAGGATATTCGTTGCCAGGAAAATGGCAACTATTTTCAAAGCAAAGCGGATCTTAAAAAATAATCAGCCTGACATAGTAAGGAAATACTTAATTACTATGAAAAATAGTTTAAATGTTGGTCCTCCACTCAAATGAGCATTCAGTACTGCAAATTTACCCAGATGGCCAATGTCCCAAAACTGAGATGTCGTCATAACGCTTCCAAATATATATTGTTATGCTCCCAGTGCTCATGAACTCCATAATCCACAGCAATTTGCCATGAAAAGTGCCAGCTATAAAAAGCGACGTAGACAGTGTTACAGCCGTTGATTGTACTTGTTTCATCTGTTAGGATCTCAACTTTGGAATTAGAGTACTTTGCAAAGTCCTTCAAAAAGCCAACCACTTCGGCTGCTGCTTCTTGCAACGATGTCCATTTTTTGTTTGTGTGGCGGATGGATTTCTAGGCTCTGTTCCTTTTGAAAAAGAAATCCATTGTTGTGCTTCATAAGTTGGTAACCATCACATTCCAACTATCATACAAATATAGACTCATTAGCCAACTTAACCAAATTATCACAATGGTGATCTTAGAAGAATTTTTGGAACAAACTTATCAGAACGAACAGAGCTCATCATGACCTGAAGAACAAAAAATAAAGACCCTCATCTGCTATCCCTTTTTTTTTTTTTTTGGCTTCTGGTTCTATGATGTCTATTGTGCAATGGTGGTGTTTTTGGAGGGATTCTATGGAGGTAAGTTTGGTTAATAGGTAGCATCCTCATGTCATTCCTTTTGGAAGATTGTACATACATTTAGAGTTGTTCTATTGTTCTTTATAGCATCCGACAAATGAAAGGATTTATAACAATAAAGAATAGTAGAACTACTCTAAACGTCTGTACCTTGAGACTTCATCACAGTCGATTTCTATAAAGCCTTTAAACGCTGTGTACACACTACAGAGCGAGGACCGCATGTATTTTTGCAGCTAGAAAGAAAACTTCAAGAAAGAAATTTAAATAGGAAATACATCATTATAAATATTTTAAAATCGGCCATGAGGTTTCTCTTTATAACTTTTGAGGTGAACTCACCGTGGATTGTTTTTCTCCATCCGCAACTCATTCATTATGTATCCTATTAAACCAAGATATTATTTTCATAAAGAAATATGAACGATAAAAGAAGTATATAAACATAAACATCAGCAATATCAATGGTAAAACTCCATTAAAAATAGCAAAAATAGTTGTGTTGTTCTAAACAATTAGCTTACTATTTGAGTGAGTGATTTTTAACTGTTGCTTGGTTGTGGAATCTACTATTCAAACATCGATCAATAGTAATAAAAAATATTCTCTTCTACATGCTTAGAAAATTATTTTATACTGGTCTTGGTTGGTGTAATTTATTTTGGGTCAGAGTGTTCTTCCAAATCCAGATGAAAGTAGGGAGGAAAAAGGATTCAGTGCAAGCACAAAGTATCATCACAATAAGTAATGAGACCATCGGTGAGCTCCAGCGTGCAGTTAAATCTTTTAACTCCCCACGAGTTTTTCATTATCTATATATTAACATCATAAAGCTGCACAATAAGAATATCATCAGAAAGGGAATAAAAATTACGATTGTGGTGCGTATTAGAACTTACACCAAATGTATGTTCACGGGGTGGATGATCAAACTTCTTAATCAGATCTTCATCATCGCAAAGCTTCCCAACCTTAAAAAGTTTGTCATATTTGATGATGTAGCTGCTCTTTACCTAATCTTTGAACATGAAATTTTCTCTAATGGATAGGTAAAATCAACAGCGGCAGAAGTCTGATAACAAAAAATAAGGATGAGTAGTGTGATGAAAACCACATTAACAATTAAGATTAGATAACACAGCCAAAGCAACAATCCAATAAAGCTAGACTCATCCTCTAGCCGCCCTTGAAATTTATGCATGAATGACCAACTTTTAAAACTATACTACTTCTGGATGGATTATTCCCAATTAGAAATTCTCGATAATATGAAGGTTAGCATGCTCTTATTTCAAATACTGTGTGCTGGCACTTTACCATTATTTTAAAGGTAGTACTGAACTTTCAGTTCTGCACTGTACCTAAATGTCAAGAAATTAAACAATAACAACAACAAATAGTATAGTTTTCTATCAAGAAAGAAGATCTCTAATAGAGTTAAGGATGCTATCCAACTTAATCCCATCGACTGAAGATATTCCATAGGTAAACAATACCCAATATACCAGTTCAATTCTCTGGTGTGCACAGTTTAGAACAATTTTAAAGCCTCAAGATGTAATTTTCATGTAGAAAACTTTATTTAGCAAAGAAGACGTAACGTAAAACTTCATATAGAGAAACTACAATCGCATCTCTGAGTAATTTAAAATGGAATATACATACATTTTCGTCTTGCAAAACCATTTCTATCGACTATCGAAAATGGGTTTTCTGCATTTGTGCAATCATTAACAAAGATCTCTAATAGACCTAAGCTTCTACCAATTTAATTCTATCAACCGCAGTTATCCAATTAATTCCATCCATTACCGAAAAGCTTTGCTTGAGATTTCTAATCATGATTTGTATTCAAAGATACTTTTCCAACCACTTTTGCATCCTGAAATTTAAGAACCACTTTTGAAATCGACTTAGAAACTGTTGCAAGCTAGTTAGATTTAGATAGTTAAATCATATACATATAAAAACACAACAGATATGAGTATAAACTTTGATTTTGAAATTTGACGGAAAGAAGGTAATAGGAACATACTATGATCTTCCATCCAAAACATCTTCCAAGATATCAAAGTGTATACTTCAAGTTTAAAAAAAAAAAAAAAAAAAAGTGATTTGTACATTGCTAAAAATCAGAATATATTCCCAAAAAATATAGTAATTGGGAAACATTAAAAATAAAAAAAGAAAGTAAAATGGGAACAAAATTATGTACCTGGGAGAAACGAATGACTGTGCAATGCTGAAAGACATTTCACCCTTTTTAAATGTTTCTTCCTAAACAATGGAGTAGAATTTATAAACTCATTGAATTAAGGGAAAGAACAAATTGAAACAGGATACTACTGTTCAAGAAACCTCTGTTTTGTAAAAAAATATATTTCTGAATCCAATTTTTTTAACATCTTTGATCCACTCTCGCTTGACATATTTAACATTTTGAAAACTTCCTATTTCAACTACTGCCACAATTATCCCATCCTCTGCTCAAGATATAAGATGGTGGATTATCCAACTTCACATGCAACTCTCACGTCTTCCACGGGATAGCAGTTTTTATTTTTTTAAAATTTTCGGTAGTTATCCCTATTTAATTATCAATTAACCACACGGTAGTTATCTTAATTTTATTTTTAATTCAATTTAAGTTGGCAGTTTCAATTAAATTGCCAACTTAACCGCACTGTAATCTTTTGCTTTTGTAATCTGTTAGTATTTATCATTTTTTCCATTTTTTATTTTCAATTTGAAAAGTAATTAACATTTTAAATTTGAAAAACAAACAATTAAAAATGGTTTAAAAAATAGTTATATTCTAATTAAATAACTATTTTGCCCTAAAAAAATTATATATGGCTTTTTTCTTGATAATGCCACTTGGCTAATTTTTAGTGGCTACTACATGCATATATATATATATATATATATATATATATATATATATATATATATATATATATATATATATATATATATATATATATATATATATATATATATATATATATATTATTTAACCAGAGACAAAAAGAAAAAAAAGAAATGTGATTTTTGTTAAAAAATAGGCTTTAAATCACAAATTTTCAGTAACTTTTTAAAATATTTTATTTTTAACTTTAAAAACCTGTATCTTTAAAGCATTATCTTTGTTTTTTTGTCAAAAATAATTATATGATTTGTAATTTTTACAATTTTTCCAACTTTAATACTAACAACTAAATTCAAATCTACATATAATAGGAGTTATTTTGTACATTTATTTTTTCATTTTTAACTTTTTATTTCCGATTTTTTTTTAATTTTTTTGTATTTAAATTTGGATATCTGTTACCCATTAATTCACTAAGAAGTTATCCTTTTATACTTTTAAAAAAAAAAAATTCTCCATTTTTTTTTAAAATCTTTGTAGTTAATCGTGTGATTTAGTTAATAACTAATTCATTTAATTTGACCACTTTATCCTAAAATTAACATATGGCTTTTTCTTGACATGTCACTTGACTGCTTTATATAGGCTTACTACCCTCCTTTTAATATAATATAGATAGATTTTTAGCAATAAAGAGAAAATAACTTCCTACTGATTAGTGGAGAAAACTTCTAGAACAGTTAATTTTGTAAAATATTTTACAGATTTTAATTCAAATTTTAGATTAATAGTTAGGGTTATGCCACTTGTTAATATTTAAACTAAAATTAACCATATTTTAAATGTAGTAACTAATAACTAATTTTTGTCTTAAAATTTCCATGTGTCTTTTTAACTTATTGCCACTTGGCTAAACATGGTTGGCTACAACACTCCTTTTAATATATATATATATATATGATTTGGAGACATTTTAAGAAACGTAGCCTTTGTTATAAGGATTTTTTTACATAAAAATATAAGTTTTAGAGCTTAATTATCAAATATAGCAACATTTTAGTAAAATTACCCTATATAGAAGAAAACATAAGATAATTACAAATATAGCAAAAACATAGCAATATTTTCCCATAACATATCAAATCCCTACATTTTTCTTTCTATTTTCTCCACTATCACTTTTGCTCCTCCCATTTCCCCCCATTTCACTTTTCCTCCCACTATTTCTCCCAATTTCACTTTTACTCCTCTTATTTTCTCCAATTTCACTTTTCCTCATCTATCCTCAATGTATCTCGTTGAATCTCACTATTTCTGCACCATATCAACTATTTCAGCACTGTATCTAACTATTTCTGCACCGTATCAAACTGTTTCTGTACCGTTTCGGTTCATTTTAGCATTGTATCTAACTATTTTAAACTGTATCAACCCCCGTTTCAGATTGTCTCAGCCTATTTTAAACTGTATCAACTCCCGTTTCAGACCGTATCAGACTGTTTCAGACCATATCATAGTGTTTCAATGTTGTTTCATACTGTATCAGACTGTTTTAAACTGTATCAAGTCTCGTTGCAGACTGTATCAACTTCGTTTTAGACTGTTTTAAACTGTATCAAGTCCCGTTTCAGACTGTATCATACTGTTTTACACTGTATCAACTCCCGTTTTAGACCGTATCAGATTGTTTCAACAGTTATTTCAGATCGTTTCAGATGTATCATACTGTTTCAACATCATTTCAGATGTATCATACTGTTTCAACATCGTTTCAGATGATTCAAACTGTTGCAACAATTGTTTCAGTGTTTCGACGATATTTCAAACTGTATCATATTGTTTCAACGCCATCAGTCGTGAGCAACAGAAAATAAGAGTTCAAATTTATTATTCAGATAAATCTGTACAAACAGAAACAGAAACGAAATATGAACAATTCTGAAGAAACGGAAATGGAACAAAAACGAAACAAATCTAAAGAAACAGAAACGGTTTCAGACTGTATCATGTTCACTATACAAATGAAACCAGCAAAGATGCATTGTGCTCCCAATATAAATATCAGCATTGCATTCATCCCAATCCATTCCAAAAATAAGAATCCGTGAAGCATCACTGTCACTATTGAAGCTACACTGCTGTTTAGCCGGAGGTTCTATCGTTACCCATCTCATTCCTTCATTCCATCGCAGATCGGGAATAACCATAGCCACCGGAAGTAACAGAAACGCCAGTGACTCCATGCTCACACGACGAGAAAGAAACAGAAAATAAGGAGAAAAGAAGGGGAAAAACCAGATCTATGCCTTTTCGCTAAGACCCGACAGGGAAGGCCCATACCAGCGACTGTACGAAGAGAAGATCCGACGGAGCGTGCCGTTGGTTAGATTTTCCGGCGAACTGACCGGAGATGGGTTAAGAGGATTGAAGAAGACGGATATTCTATTTGTTGTAAGAGAGGGAGAAAGGGTTGAATGGAGGATCGAGGATGATGGAGTTGGAGGTGGTAGGGGGTGGGGGTGGCGGCTGTTTGTTTGGGGAGGAAGTGGGAGAAAGTGTTTTAGGGTTTTTTGGAGAGTAGGGTGTAAGTGTAGTTATCAAAAATGAAATGTGATATTATTGAAGAAATGTGATAAAAAAAGTATTGTTATGTTTGGTAATTTTAAAAATATTGCTAGTTTTGTGTAATTAGGGATGTATTTCTGTATATATGTGTAAAAATCCCTTATTATAAAGGGAACGTTTTGTGTGGCTTGCCCAATAACCGTGGCCAAAAGCCAGGGACAAAGACGGAAATTTTTGATGCGTAGCCATTTTTGGACGCACTCAAAGAATTTTATCCACTATTTCAAAATTTATTGAGAAATAACCAAATATTCGCGCGCGCACTTACCCTCTATTAACGTTGGAAAAACACCCCAGACTAGTGCCATAACAACATACTGGGACTTTGAACAAAACTTGTTCAAAACTCAATCATTTTGGTATGGGACTGAAGCTTTATACAAAGTCTCATAAAAAAAATAATGGGACCTTGAACTAACATGTTCAAAGGTCTCATTATTTTGTTATGTTCAAAGTAATTTGCTCTATTACTTGACTTCAGTTACTTACTTTTAATTATTTCATTTAGTTAGTAAAAATCTCAATCATTGTAAAAAGATCCCTGAATAATTTTTAGGAAATTGTTTGTTAGGATTCAGTCGTAACAATAGTCCTCGTGGGAACGATACTCGATTTATCATTTTATTACTTGTCGACCACGTATACTTGCGTGTGCGTTTTGGCGCGACAGGGGTCTTCACTAATAATATTACTCGTATTGTACATTTTTAAAATGATGATGTGCACCACAGGAATTATTTGTTTAAGTCCACTAATTTGACTACTAATAGTGCGTGTTTCCTCACTGCTTTTTAATACCACGTCTTTGTTTTCAGCCTTTGTGCTGCATCTTAAGCATTAATGGAGGAAAATAAAGTGCCGCTTCTTACTTCAAGACTTGATTGTGAAACCAAGTGGCAGGATGAAAATACTGAGTCACCTTCTTTTAAGGCATCGTTTGATGCTGATGAAGATGATATCCAACCCATTAATGGTGTCAAAGGATTCGTAAAAGAATTCCGTTACGAGTCCAAGAAGTTGTGGTACTTAGCAGGACCAGCCATTTTTACCTCCCTTTGTCAATACTCGTTGGGTGCAGTTACTCAAATCTTTGCTGGCCATGTTGGAACCATTGAACTTGCTGCTGTCTCTGTCCAAATCTCTGTTTTCTCTGGATTTTCCGAGGGAGTCCTGGTACAATATTTCCTTAGCTCAATTTTTATATTACACTTGTTTTTCTTTACGAGTACTACGTTCTCAAGTCTAGTTCTTGGGACAACATTTCGTTAATATTACATATTTAAAAAACAAGTCGATTTCAAAATTAAAAAATAACTTAACTTAAATTTTTCATTATTATGATAAGAACTTTTATAATCTTACAAATGTTACGGGGATGCTTAAGACTACAAGTTTTTAAAATTTTGCAGCTACACAAATGTAACAGTCCCATGTTTGATCACCACCATCTAGAGAAGTCTTATTTTCTTCCTTAAATTCAAGTATTTTTTAAACTTTGACGCATAAATTGAAATGAAAGGAATAGTAATTAGTATTGTGTTACAATAATTTATTTTGTTTGAGTTATGATGATAGATTCATAATTCAAGAATTGATATTTTTACAGTTGGGAATGGGAAGTGCATTGGAGACATTATGTGGTCAAGCATATGGAGCTAAACAGGTAGATATGTTAGGAATTTACATGCAGAGATCATGGATAATCCTCAACGTCACAGCACTAATGTTGATGTTTTTAAACATATTCGCCACCCAAATTTTAACATTGATAGGCCTGCAAGCTAAAATAGCCCATTGGGCTGGACAATTCTCAACATGGATGATACCAATGGTTTTTGCATTTGCCATGGAATTTCCCATCATGAAATTTCTACAAGCTCAAAGCAAGATAATGACTATGGCTGTTATAGCTGGGATTTCTTTGGTTATGCATACTTTTTTAACTTGGCTTTTGATGCTGAAGTTAGGGTGGGGTTTAGTGGCTGGAGCAGTGGTTTTAAACTGTTCTTGGTGGTTTATGGTGGGTGGAAAATTACTGTATATTTTCTGGGGGAATTGTGGTGAGGCGTGGTCTGGATTTTCATGGGAGGCCTTCAAAAATTTGTGGGGATTTGTTAGGTTGTCTCTTGCATCTGGAGTGATGATATGGTAAGTTCTTCTCTGATTTGAGTTTAAAGGATCAATTTTTTAGAGGTTTTATTATGGTTAAAAAAAGGGATAAATCTTAATTTTTTTTTAAAAAGAGGCCGCAAATGGTTAAAATATTTTCAATTATGGGTTATATGAGTATTTCAACTTCTAAGTTCTCTAGTTAAGGTTGAGTCTGAATGATAAAAATGTGGAACAAACGTTAATTTCCGGATAATGGTGCAATTCTGTACAATCCTCATCATCCATAAAAGACTTAACTATAACATTCAAGTTTTTTCGAAATTAATTTTATATATTATGTTACTACTATAATTTTATATTCATAACAACATCATTCTATAATAGCTAAAATATGTACATTCAAATAACATTTTTTGTTATAGTGGTTTGACTATATTATTCTAGAATCTCACTTTAAAAGTTCAACTTTCAAGAAATGCGCGCTTCACCATACTCGGAAAAATTTTGTTTGCAGCAGAGGTTTCTGACAAACATTCGCTTTGTTTACTGTGTGCAGCTTAGAACTTTGGTATTTCATGTCGTTGATTCTCGCCGCAGGATACGTTAAGGATGCGGAAATTGCTGTGGATGCTACTTCCATATGGTTTGTTGACTCACCTACCCCAACTTCTCTTTTTACTCGTAATTATGTTTCAACTTGCGTAAACTGCCACTACTACTTTTGGAAAAAGTTTTGCACCAGTAAAGGAAATTATATGTAAGAATATAGTACTCCCTCCGTCCCAATTTATATGGCACAATTTGACCGGACACGAAGATTAAGAAAATAGAAGTTGACCTTGTAAAGTATCAATTTTACCCTTGAAAAAGTAAGAGAGAGAAGATTTGAGTAATAAAAAAGTTGTTGGTAGGTTTAAAAGTATGTAGGGTCCAACAAGGATAAAATAGAGATGATGCATTAAATAGTTGCCAAATAAAAAAAGGCACCACTTATTTTGGGACAAACAAAAAAGAAAATTGTGCCATATAAATTGGGACGGAGGGAGTATAAATTATTTGAACAATCAGGGATTAGTACTTAATCAACAACATTTTTTTATGACCTCCGGCAATATTATGGCTTTGAAGGTAGCTTTAATACTCCCTCGTCCCAAATTAGTTGACGTTTTAGCAAAAATAATATGTCCTAAATTAATTGTCTCTTTAGGATTTCAAGATAAATATGTTAGTTTTTTCCAACTATATCCTCAATAATTACAAAAAATTTCAAAAAAAAAAATTAATAAGTAAATATTAAATAGGGGTAACATAATAAAATATATATTTATTATATTTAACAATTTTTTTAATAGGATAAAAAAATTAAAGACACAACTAAAATGGGTACAAGATTGTAATAATCATGTCTAGTAGAGAACTCTTAAACCTACCAAGTAAATATTTAAAATAAAAATAAAATAGGTAAACGTGGCAGAGGGCCATGGTAGTTGTTGGCAAAAAAGTACATAGCTATGAGATGCGGAAAAGGGGGATGGATCAGAAGAGGAATAGACATAACAAACGCAATTGCAATTAACATTGACGTTTTGGAAAAAGAGTTTAAGAAAAAATATATTACATGATTTACTCATATTTGAAAGGGTATCTAAACAAAGTGTATCTTATAACAATTAAACTTTGTAAGGTTGGTTGGCAAATAATTGAAAACTCGATAAGGATAGGAAAAAAAAAGGGCAAGAAAGCAGAATTTTGGAAGTTTAAGCTAACCAATCAAATGTGTTGAGGTGACCTTTATCATAAGCTATAAACTACTACTAGTAAAAAAGAAGCCTAAATAAAGTCATACCTCGTATCAACTTGGGCTAGATAATTTGTGTATGGGCCTAAATCGTCTTTAGGACACAAATCGAATTTGGATTGCGGATATAAGCAAATCAATGTATCAAAGCCGTAATGGATGTAAAAACATACGAGAATATAAGTAAAAGGCAAGCAATATGCGTAAATAAATGGTATTTCAATATATGGGTGAATGTACAATTTGGCAGAGCTTTTCCAAGTATTTGTGTCTCCATGACAACATAAAAATGAGGCTATTTATAGGAGAAATGAGCTCTGGCCACGTTTTGCGCAGTCAGCCACCTTCAGGCCCACGTTCAGCATGTTTGATGGTGGAGTTAGTGGGCTGAAGTAGTGGGCGGTTACATTGCTGAAACCGGGGCGTTCAACCGAGGTGTACGCATGTGACCTCGGTGATGCAATCTTGTTGCTCGGCCGAAGTGAAACCGGGGCGCTCAACCGAGGTGTAAGCATGTGACCTCGGTGATGCAATCTTGCTGCTCGGCCGAGGTGAAACCGGGGCGATCAACCGAGGTGTAAGCATGTGACCTCGGTGATGCAATCTTGCTGCTCAGCCGAGGTGAAACCGGGGTGCTCAACCGAGGCATAAGTATGTGACCTCGGTGCAATCTTGCTGCTCGGCCGAGGTGAAACCGGGGCGTTCAACCGAGGTATAAGCATGTGACCTCGGTGATGTAATCTTGCTACTCGGCCGAGGTGAAACCGGGGCGTTCAACCGAGGTATAACTTGAGATTCATCTTCGGTGATGGATTTTGATGACTGGCTTCGGCGACTCCCACCTTCAATCTTTGAGATATCAGTTCGATCGACCTCGGTTTACTTTACCGAAGTGCTATCCGAGCACGTCAATTTTTACCCAATACAGATGTCCCCCCACTCCTCGGATGAGTGTCAGGGTCACTGAGGAGTGGAATGAATTTACGCTGGAAGACGACGTGGCTCAACCTTATCCGAGAATTTCAAAACGTTGCAAGTCTTTTCGAATTACTGTTGCGCGTTACGTGTGACTGTTCATTGGCCACCGAACGGCCACCGAAGAGGAAGAGAGGGACCTTGTATCGAGGAGGCAGTTGCTCCTGCTTCCGAGGCGGTGGCGAGAAAGCACCGATGCCTTGTTAATGAGTCCGGTGAAGGGACGCCCGAGGTTGCTTCCGAGGCGGTAGCGGGAAAGCGCCGAGGTGAAAGCCGCTTCGGGGCGAAAATGAGGGCGCTTCGAGGCGAAAGCCGCTTCGGGGCGAAAATTGCCTTGAGACAAAAACGAAGGCGCTTCGAGGCGAAAGCCGCTTCGGGGCGAAAATTGTCTTGAGACAAAAACGAAGGCGCTTCGAGGCAAAAGCCGCTTCGGGGCGAAAATTGCCTTGAGGAAAAAATGAGGCCGCTTCGGGGCGAAAATTGCCTTGAGGCAAAAATGAGGGCGCTTCGAGGCGAAAGCCGCTTCGGGGCGAAAATTGCCTTGAGGCAAAAATGAGGGCGCTTCGAGGCGAAAGCCGTTTCGGGGCGAAAATTGCCTTGAGGCAAAAATGAGGGCGCTTCGAATTCTGCCTCGTTGTTGGTGACCTTTTTGAATCGAATAGAGTGCCTAATCTTCTCCCCGGTGGGTGTTCTCAACACAATGCCTAAACCCGAGCCTTTTGAATTCGTTGCCCCATCGGTGTGCAGTATCCACAGCCCCGAAGGGGATCCCTTCGTCTCAGAGCTTTCCTTTTCCGCTTCGGGGAGTATCCCAATGCTGAAATCAGCTACGAAGTCTGCCAAGACTTGAGATTTGATGGCAGTTCGAGGTTGATAAGTGATGTCATACTCACTTAGCTCAATCGCCCATTTGGACAACCTCCCCGATAACTCAGGCTTATGCAATATATTTCTCAAGGGGAAGGTTGAAACTACCGCTATTGGGTGACATTGAAAATAAGGCCGTAGTTTCCGAGCAGTAATGAGCAAAGCAAGTGCTAGTTTTTCCAAGTGTGGGTACCTGGTTTCAGCATCGAGGAGCGTTTTGCTCACATAATAGATGGGCTGCTGCTTGCCGTCTTCTTCCCGAACCAACACAGCACTCACCGACACCTCGGACACTGCCAAATAGACAAGCAACGTCTCCCCCTCTTTCGGCTTAGCAAGCAACGGTGCGTTAGCCAAATATTGTTTCAAGTCTCTCAAAGCTTGTTTGCACTCCGGTGTCCATTCGAAGTGGTTGTTTTTTCTCAAGACGGAGAAGAATTTGTGACATCGCTCCGAGGACTTTGAGATAAAGCGGCTCAAGGCAGCGATTCGGCCAGTCAGGCGTTGAACTTCTTTCACCCCGGTAAGCGCTTCGGTTGGAGAGGTTCAAAGCTGACCTCGGTAGGGTTCCTTTCTCAAGTGCTAATCTACTCCATGGGTATCAGTCCCCGGTTGTCGGATAGATAGACTTCGGTGGGAGAGGTTTAAAGCTAACCTCGGTAGGGTTCCCATCTCAAGTGCTAATCTACTCCTTGGGTATCAGTCCCCGGTTGTTGAATAGATAGACTTCGGTGCTCTGACCCTGGCGATCCTTTTTACAACGTTGACCAAATCTGAGGTGGATATGTTGAAGTTATAATCGGGGATCCGAGGTAACTCTTTGTCCCTTGAGACAAGAGCTGGGCCCGAAGTGCTCCTTTGGTTGATGTTGGAGTACACCTTTCCACCGAGGCATTGGCTTACGTGTTGGTTACCATGCCTTCGGATGTGGCCCCGGTGGGAAGTCCCCCTGTTGTCATGCCCGTAGGAACGAAGATCGGGGTGCTTCCCTTCGGAGCCATGGGTGGAGTTTCACTTGTTGTTCGGTTGTCTCTTGTTTCTAACCGAGCACGAAACTCAGAGTTGATAATTAACTGTGCGACCTACTATGCTTGCATGGCCTTCAAAGTAGTAATAACAAATGCTTGGAAAGCATCATTCGACCCCGAGGAGGAGGGGATCGCTACTGGTGGCACAATCGGTGCGTCGGAGTTGGGGTTCGGTTGAACGCCAGTTTGTCCGTCCGGAGTGAACTGGGGTGCAACAGAGTTATCATAGCTGCTAGTCATTTTTTGAGTTTATGTTGGAATTCGAACAAACAAGATGTGCGACTTTGGAACAAAGCGTTTCTGCTTATATCCCCACAGACGACGCCAATTTGTATGGGCCTAAATCGTCTTTAGGACACAAATCGAATTTGGATTGCGGATATAAGCAAATCAATGTATCAAAGCCGTAATGGATGTAAAAACATACGAGAATATAAGTAAAAGGCAAGCAATATGCGTAAATAAATGGTATTTCAATATATGGGTGAATGTACAATTTGGCAGAGCTTTTCCAAGTATTTGTGTCTCCATGACAACATAAAAATGAGGCTATTTATAGGAGAAATGAGCTCTGGCCACGTTTTGCGCAGTCAGCCACCTTCAGGCCCACGTTCAGCATGTTTGATGGTGGAGTTAGTGGGCTGAAGTAGTGGGCGGTTACATTGCTGAAACCGGGGCGTTCAACCGAGGTGTACGCATGTGACCTCGGTGATGCAATCTTGTTGCTCGGCCGAAGTGAAACCGGGGCGCTCAACCGAGGTGTAAGCATGTGACCTCGGTGATGCAATCTTGCTGCTCGGCCGAGGTGAAACCGGGGCGATCAACCGAGGTGTAAGCATGTGACCTCGGTGATGCAATCTTGCTGCTCAGCCGAGGTGAAACCGGGGTGCTCAACCGAGGCATAAGTATGTGACCTCGGTGCAATCTTGCTGCTCGGCCGAGGTGAAACCGGGGCGTTCAACCGAGGTATAAGCATGTGACCTCGGTGATGTAATCTTGCTACTCGGCCGAGGTGAAACCGGGGCGTTCAACCGAGGTATAACTTGAGATTCATCTTCGGTGATGGATTTTGATGACTGGCTTCGGCGACTCCCACCTTCAATCTTTGAGATATCAGTTCGATCGACCTCGGTTTACTTTACCGAAGTGCTATCCGAGCACGTCAATTTTTACCCAATACAGATGTCCCCCCACTCCTCGGATGAGTGTCAGGGTCACTGAGGAGTGGAATGAATTTACGCTGGAAGACGACGTGGCTCAACCTTATCCGAGAATTTCAAAACGTTGCAAGTCTTTTCGAATTACTGTTGCGCGTTACGTGTGACTGTTCATTGGCCACCGAACGGCCACCGAAGAGGAAGAGAGGGACCTTGTATCGAGGAGGCAGTTGCTCCTGCTTCCGAGGCGGTGGCGAGAAAGCACCGATGCCTTGTTAATGAGTCCGGTGAAGGGACGCCCGAGGTTGCTTCCGAGGCGGTAGCGGGAAAGCGCCGAGGTGAAAGCCGCTTCGGGGCGAAAATTGCCTTGAGACAAAAACGAAGGCGCTTCGAGGCGAAAGCCGCTTCGGGGCGAAAATTGTCTTGAGACAAAAACGAAGGCGCTTCGAGGCAAAAGCCGCTTCGGGGCGAAAATTGCCTTGAGGAAAAAATGAGGCCGCTTCGGGGCGAAAATTGCCTTGAGGCAAAAATGAGGGCGCTTCGAGGCGAAAGCCGCTTCGGGGCGAAAATTGCCTTGAGGCAAAAATGAGGGCGCTTCGAGGCGAAAGCCGTTTCGGGGCGAAAATTGCCTTGAGGCAAAAATGAGGGCGCTTCGAATTCTGCCTCGTTGTTGGTGACCTTTTTGAATCGAATAGAGTGCCTAATCTTCTCCCCGGTGGGTGTTCTCAACACAATGCCTAAACCCGAGCCTTTTGAATTCGTTGCCCCATCGGTGTGCAGTATCCACAGCCCCGAAGGGGATCCCTTCGTCTCAGAGCTTTCCTTTTCCGCTTCGGGGAGTATCCCAATGCTGAAATCAGCTACGAAGTCTGCCAAGACTTGAGATTTGATGGCAGTTCGAGGTTGATAAGTGATGTCATACTCACTTAGCTCAATCGCCCATTTGGACAACCTCCCCGATAACTCAGGCTTATGCAATATATTTCTCAAGGGGAAGGTTGAAACTACCGCTATTGGGTGACATTGAAAATAAGGCCGTAGTTTCCGAGCAGTAATGAGCAAAGCAAGTGCTAGTTTTTCCAAGTGTGGGTACCTGGTTTCAGCATCGAGGAGCGTTTTGCTCACATAATAGATGGGCTGCTGCTTGCCGTCTTCTTCCCGAACCAACACAGCACTCACCGACACCTCGGACACTGCCAAATAGACAAGCAACGTCTCCCCCTCTTTCGGCTTAGCAAGCAACGGTGCGTTAGCCAAATATTGTTTCAAGTCTCTCAAAGCTTGTTTGCACTCCGGTGTCCATTCGAAGTGGTTGTTTTTTCTCAAGACGGAGAAGAATTTGTGACATCGCTCCGAGGACTTTGAGATAAAGCGGCTCAAGGCAGCGATTCGGCCAGTCAGGCGTTGAACTTCTTTCACCCCGGTAAGCGCTTCGGTTGGAGAGGTTCAAAGCTGACCTCGGTAGGGTTCCTTTCTCAAGTGCTAATCTACTCCATGGGTATCAGTCCCCGGTTGTCGGATAGATAGACTTCGGTGGGAGAGGTTTAAAGCTAACCTCGGTAGGGTTCCCATCTCAAGTGCTAATCTACTCCTTGGGTATCAGTCCCCGGTTGTTGAATAGATAGACTTCGGTGCTCTGACCCTGGCGATCCTTTTTACAACGTTGACCAAATCTGAGGTGGATATGTTGAAGTTATAATCGGGGATCCGAGGTAACTCTTTGTCCCTTGAGACAAGAGCTGGGCCCGAAGTGCTCCTTTGGTTGATGTTGGAGTACACCTTTCCACCGAGGCATTGGCTTACGTGTTGGTTACCATGCCTTCGGATGTGGCCCCGGTGGGAAGTCCCCCTGTTGTCATGCCCGTAGGAACGAAGATCGGGGTGCTTCCCTTCGGAGCCATGGGTGGAGTTTCACTTGTTGTTCGGTTGTCTCTTGTTTCTAACCGAGCACGAAACTCAGAGTTGATAATTAACTGTGCGACCTACTATGCTTGCATGGCCTTCAAAGTAGTAATAACAAATGCTTGGAAAGCATCATTCGACCCCGAGGAGGAGGGGATCGCTACTGGTGGCACAATCGGTGCGTCGGAGTTGGGGTTCGGTTGAACGCCAGTTTGTCCGTCCGGAGTGAACTGGGGTGCAACAGAGTTATCATAGCTGCTAGTCATTTTTTGAGTTTATGTTGGAATTCGAACAAACAAGATGTGCGACTTTGGAACAAAGCGTTTCTGCTTATATCCCCACAGACGACGCCAATTTGTATGGGCCTAAATCGTCTTTAGGACACAAATCGAATTTGGATTGCGGATATAAGCAAATCAATGTATCAAAGCCGTAATGGATGTAAAAACATACGAGAATATAAGTAAAAGGCAAGCAATATGCGTAAATAAATGGTATTTCAATATATGGGTGAATGTACAATTTGGCAGAGCTTTTCCAAGTATTTGTGTCTCCATGACAACATAAAAATGAGGCTATTTATAGGAGAAATGAGCTCTGGCCACGTTTTGCGCAGTCAGCCACCTTCAGGCCCACGTTCAGCATGTTTGATGGTGGAGTTAGTGGGCTGAAGTAGTGGGCGGTTACATTGCTGAAACCGGGGCGTTCAACCGAGGTGTACGCATGTGACCTCGGTGATGCAATCTTGTTGCTCGGCCGAAGTGAAACTGGGGCGCTCAACCGAGGTGTAAGCATGTGACCCCGGTGATGCAATCTTGCTGCTCGGCCGAGGTGAAACCGGGGCGATCAACCGAGGTGTAAGCATGTGACCTCGGTGATGCAATCTTGCTGCTCGGCCGAGGTGAAACCGTGGTGCTCAACCGAGGCATAAGTATGTGACCTCGGTGCAATCTTGCTCCTCGGCCGAGGTGAAACCGGGGCGTTCAACCGAGGTATAAGCATGTGACCTCGGTGATGTAATCTTGCTACTCGGCCGAGGTGAAACCGGGGCGTTCAACCGAGGTATAACTTGAGATTCATCTTCGGTGATGGATTTTGATGACTGGCTTCGGCGACTCCCACCTTCAATCTTTGAGATATCAGTTCGATCGACCTCGGTTTACTTTACCGAAGTGCTATCCGAGCACGTCAATTTTTACCCAATACAATTTGTTTGAAAAATAACACCAATAGTAATAGTGGGGAGCCTGGTAGTTGTGGTGTGCCATTTTATTACTGCTATATTATTCACTAACGCAATATGATCTGCAGCACAAACATAATAGGTTGGACGTTCATGTTGTGTATTGGATTCAATGCTGCAATAAGGTACTGCATCTTTCCTGTATTACTAACTAATCTTATGTTATAAATCCGAATGTATAAAGAGGAAATCTAAGCAATATAAAGACTAAAATTTTCTACCTTCTCTTTTTTATTTGTGCAGTGTCAGGGTATCTAATGAACTAGGAGCAGGACATCCAAGAAGAGCAAAGTTCTCAGTATTGGTGGTTTCAATTACTTCACTTGCAATTGGTGCTCTGTTGACACTGCTACTCATCTTGTCTCGAAGCCAATACCCACTTTTGTTTACAAATAATGAAAAAGTACAAAGGGCTGTGTATGAGCTCACTCCTGTATTAGGACTAACCCTCTTCATCAACACCCTCCAACCTACACTATCTGGTAATCTCTTCATTCTGTTAAATTGATTTTAGTACTTTCCTCCATCTTTTTATTTACGTAATGATGTTTGACGAAAACAAAACTACGATGTTTTTTTTATTTACAATTTCAAATCAATGTATGTTGGAAATTTTTTTCAAATAAGCAAATTCTGGTGTGAATTGCTAAAATGAAAATTAGCAGACAAGTTGACATGGGTGAGATTAAGATTTTAAAAGAATTTAAGAGAACTAATGGATGTCCGATGCACGCTGCTGCACTACACTGGGAAATGATAAATCCCACACCTACTTTTTCGGTAAACGTTCTTCGTTCAAATGGTACGCTTTTATATTACTGCAATGATGCATCTGTACGCTCTAATTTTTTAACTGCATTTTTTAATGTTCTTTTAAATATTTTGATATATTAATCAGTGTGATTAAATAGTATACATTTTATGTATTTTTTAAATATGTAAATTTTCCGTTAAAAAACTTAAAGATTCTATGTTTGAATTGACGATATAAATTAAAATATTTTTTGAAATTTGAATTGTGTCACATAAATTGAGAGAGAAAGTAGCATACTAGCCGTTAGGTTTTTTTGTATAGCTATAATATTTTCAGTATTACTAAAGTTATCTTAAATGCGATTATTCTTTTCGTCTTCTAAGTTCTAATTATGTGTACCTTTATTTCTACAATTATATAAACGGGTGAAAATCATTTATATCCCAACTTTGATTCGAAAATCAAACTCCCCTCTCAACTATAACAATAATCATTCTCACCCCTTTATCACAAGGTTCAAATATTCCTACTTTACCCTTGAGATTGTCAAGCCTTTGTATTTTTTTCGATTACATTAATATCATGATATATTTTATTCTATGTTGTACCTATATAACAAATAGATATTATAATCAAAATAAAAAAGAATGAATATTAATCAAACATATAAGTTAATTATGTCATTAATAAATTAAATGAGAACAATAAATTGTAGAAATAATTTTGCTTTTATTAGTACTTTACTAATAAAAATTAAAATTCAAAGTTAAACATTACTACATCAGAAAATAATAGTTAATGCATGAAGTACTAGAAAAAAATTGAAGATAACAATAGATTTTGTATAAATCTAAACTATTATCTATTTATTTTAACTGAATTTTAATTGATAATATAGATTTCGTCGCAAAGGTGGACCACATGGGTTAGGATGCACTTGCATCCGTCTACTTAGACCAAAATTTTTGTATTTATGTGTGATTTCCTTAAAAGTAGGCATATGTATTAAGGTGACATTCATTGAGCAAAATTATCTTTGGGTGCATTGGTCAAATATGCATGTAGTATTTCATCTTTCTCTTAGTTTCCCCACCACATTTTGAATTCTTCAGCTCTCTTCTTTATTTTATTCTATTTTTATTCCAACGGTATAAATAATGACACACGTAACTTTTAGTTCCTGGATCTGCTTCTGCTTCATCAATAATAACTACAAGCCAAAAATTGTATACACGATTGAGAATTAGGGTGAACGTACTTTGTGAAAAAATCATAATTAAATACATTAATAATATGAGTTAATTAATGAACTTAAATTATTATAATAATATATATTATTTAAATTATGGTAAAAGATTTTAATTAAAAATCATATATGAAAATGAAATACCAATAATAAAATAGACAATTTATATGATTAAAGGGGGGAGAATGATTATTTTTTATAATTGAGGAAGGAGTTTAATTTTTAAACTAAAGTTGGAGAGTCAAAATGATTTTCACCCTTTTATAAATTGATGTCCTATTTCGTATGGAAAATTATGCATTTTGTTATTTTAATTATTTAATTATAAACTAATACTACCATTACACTTCTATGTACATTTCATGAAATAAAAGGATTAATGTTATAAATGTGATACAACAGGAGTGGCAATTGGAGCAGGGTGGCAAGAACATGTGGCTTATGTGAACATAGTTTGCTATTATGTCATTGGAATCCCTTTGGGTCTCTTGCTTACCTTTGTCTTCCACTGGGGCATGCAGGTACTAATAATTGTTTCTCGTCTTAATATTTTATAATTATTTCCTTTTAATTTTAACCTTTCATAAAAGTATAGTGGTTATTGATGATCAGGGATTATTTATTCCTTTTTTATAGTAGCTAGTTTAAAGACTTCTCGCTATGACACTTACTTAAGATCAAGCTGATCCATGCCATTTTCAGGGCATGTGGTATGGGATGTTAGTAGGAACTACTGCTCAAACTTGTGTTCTGATTTGGATAACTGCAAGAACTGATTGGGAGAAGGAGGTAATTTTAAATAATTTCGGTTCCTTAATTTGTTTCTCTTTGTAGTTTAGGAGCCTAGGAGGTCTTTTTGTTTTAATTCTACGATGCTTTTCTAAGTCCAATTGATGATCATTTCTTGGTTCCTTATCTATTTTCTTGAGGTTTTGCTAAAGATGTCCTTATTGTTGGTGAACAAATGCTCCTTTTTCTTTTTCTTTTTCTTTTTATTTTGTTATCGTTGTTACCTGTATTCTTTTAATTCCAAATTATATTGCACAAGTCATCCTCACAAAGAAGAGCACTTTTCTATATTTTTGAAAAATAATCCAATACAAAATCTTTATTTTTTCTCTGAATAAGTTCTCGTGGTTAGACAAATATTATATAACATGCTTATAGTAATAAGTTTTAGAGTTTTATAGCCACATAAATAATATAATATATCTATAATAATAAGGTTTGGATTTTTTAAAATTATATTCGGGTTGAGTTACACGCCCGAGAATTTGAATTTCACTTCAGATAAAGCATCATGATCATTTGTATTCATCACTAAGACACAATAAATGCAGGCTTCTGATGCTGGAGATAGAATAAAGCAACTTGGAGGAGAGAAAAATGTCAATGTCATCGATGGATACGCTATTAGCTCAGGCTAGAGAAGCTGCATTGCGGTTATCGAGTTTTTGTAGTCAGATCTCTTTCTAAGAATTTGATGGTTGAAAATTTATATAGGAAATTTCCAACTTGTTACATGTTTTTTCTTTTTTCAATTATTTCACTGTCGCTAGGTTAGCTGTAGAAAAAGAACTTCATAGTTCGGGAAAGTTTCTTGTAACGACTTTTTTTTTTTTTTTTTTTTTGGGTAAGTAATGAGATTTGGTATTTCAGTTCCATTAAAAAAGGACGTTCCTTTCCGCTATACTTTCTCCATAGTAAGAAATTCTAGACACTTTCTTATTTGTTTAAAAAGAAAGAAAGAAGCAGAAATGACATAGCAAAACAAGGTAGAGAGAAAGATACTTCCTTAAGCATAGAGAAGGCAAATGTTTCAAATTTATAGAAAACCTTGTCACCCATCAACCAATGAATATGGTTAGCTTACGACTTGCATTATAGGTTATATTACAATTTGCATAACAAGTTGAGATCTTCAAAGACATCCGTATCATAATGTTATTTTCCAAAACACACCATTTATTACTTAAGGACTAGTTTCTTCAATGTGTTCATTTACTTTATTGAATGCAGAATTAAATAAACTTTAAGTAAATGAACACTTGATTTTAGCGTGGAAAAACTCCGTTAACCAGGGATCGAAAAACCATGATCTACTTTTTTAAGTAGGATTTCAACTTCACTATTTGAAAGACTCACTCAGTTACAAGGGTACATTCTTACTAATCTAGGACTAACTCTAATCCTATAGTGATCCCTTTCACAATCAGTGAAGTTTTTCCAAGTACAAGACTTGAAATCAATAGTACAACTCGATAGTACCTTCTATAGATGAATTAAGGCTGAACTTTGACAAGACTCAATCTAAGGAACAAGTTCTTTACTTAGTTCCATGTAGCTTAATGATTACACAAATATAATGAAGACTCTTTCAATGTTATAACTCGACTCTCTCTGTATTTCTGCACTCTTCAATAGCCGAGATGCTTCTGTTTTTATAGTCTCGCAATCCAAGAAGTCTTGAACAATTAGAACTCTACAGCTTCCAAGAGTTTGAGTCCTAATTGGACTCTTTGCTAGGATAACCAAAATCCTTTAGCTCTTATCCCATCGTATGCAATCTTTTCTTATCTCGTGCATCTCTGCATAATTATCAAGATAAACATTAGATTTTAGGATAATAATTAATTTTCTCACTTAATTAATTTTGCATAATTATTTATTCAGTTGCAGTGATACAAAGGAACATGTCCTTGGATCTGTTCCTTAGCCATCAGTCAAAACTTCGGGCTTATCCAAGCTAATATTTTCCCTCTTTTTGATGATAACAAACTCATAGACCTTGCTTCATGTCCTTAATATCCTGAACCACAACTTGTAACTTAAAAGCAATATTAGTAGAAACTTATTTCATTATTAAGGATCAGGTTCTCAACCAGGTTATAAATATCAAAATCAGACTTACTCTTCCTCCTTTTGGCATCATTGAAAAGGTTGCATAAGTTAGAATTTATTAAGCAAAAGAACAAACAGCTCATAGCCATTAAGGCAACTCGAAATGCAAGCATAATTCGACATAAAACAACTGCATTAAAATGATATTAGCCATCGAAGGTAATTCATCATTAACAAAAAATATTTTAACCAGGAGATACGAGCAAATACTACTAAATTAGTCAAAAATTAGAAAAGGAAAAGACTAAGGCACTAGAATTAGTCTAAATCCCACTAGACAAATGATGACTTTTTGGTTCAGGTTATTAGGAGGTGGAAGGACCAGGTCTCTGAGATTTTTCCTGCAGCAGCTCAAATATCTTTTTGAGCATCCCTTGATTTGTTTCTTTAGCTTTGGTAGCCTCAGATTTCCAGTAGTCCCTCTTTTCCTCCAACCTCTTTATTTCAGTAGCTTGAATGGCAACATGTTGCCTCAAGACCTTCACTTTGTTGTCCAGAGGTTGTTTACCAACTCCAACCATTGGAGGATCAAATTTTACAGTTAGATCACAACTGACCAATGTGGCAACACCAAATCTCTCCTTCTTAGTGTCATTTTTCACTTCTCCCAAAAGAATCCCCAACTTTGCAGACAAATCTGTCAAGATAAATCCAAATGGCAAAAAATGCTTGTTCTTTCCAGTGACAACCCGCTTAATCAGGTGAATCATGAACCTGGGCCAGTTTATCTGCATATCACTATCCAACAGTTCCATAAAGACCAGGTCCATGAAACTGGCTAGCCCTCTTTGTTCCTGCCTTGGAAACATTATCTTGTTCACAAACTCAAACAACAATTGGTGCTGAGGATGCATCTCACTCTTTTGAACTGCTCTTGGTTTCTCCTCTTGAGGATTTTCAACAAATTTTCTGGTTATCTCCAGATCAGTGGGAAGGTTGGTCAAATCTGGCCAAACCTTTTTGATGTAACTCTCATATCTCACAGAGGGAATACCAAGCAGTTCACCCAACTCCTTTGTGTCAAAACTGATGTCTCTGGTATGGATAGAGCTAGTGCTCCTATCCATTTTGATAGAACAATTAAAGAAAAATTTCTGCACCACAACTTCAGTACATCTCCCTTTAATCTGAAGGACCATGTCCTTCCAGCCTTGAACCTGCAACTTTTTCAACAGCCAGAGCATACCTTCTTCCTCAACATCAGACACCACTCTACCTTTCAAAACTTTCCTTGTCATAGTATCATCATGCACACATTTTTGAACTTCATCCTCACTTTCACTATCCTCACCTTTAGTAGACTCTTCAGAACTAGAATCAGAACTTTCATCAACTAAAGTTCTCTTTGAGGACCTGGTCCTCCTGGAAGATTTTCCAGTAGTGGCTTTACAGAACTTCTTGTTACTCGCCCATGAGCTATTTTCCTCTTCTTAGGTTGAGGAACAATTTCCTCCACATCCTCCATCACATCATCTTTTTCATCATCAACCTCCTTTTCTTTCTCAACAAAATCAGTTTCTTCTTCAACAACCTGCTCGCCTTTCACTTTCCTACTTCTTTCTAATGCAGCAACCATTCTTTCATCAGCAGCCTTTACAGAACTCCTAGTTCTTCTAACCTCACTAGCATGAGTTGAGCAGAAGGAACAGTTCCTTTTGCCTTAGAAGAACTTTCACCCTATTTTTTCTTAAGACCTGGCTTATAACTATCACCAATTTTCTTCAACTTTGCATTAATATCAGTAGCTAATTTTGCATCAATTGGACCCTTTCTAGGTAATTTTCTCCTCATAATTCTTATGTTTATGAGATTAATTATGGGTCGATCACTGTCACTTAAAACATCATCATCCACATCCACCACATTCTCATCCTCCATGGGTGCCCTAAAAGCAACCTCTAGAGACCTATGCATGGGAGCCTCCAAACGCCTCACTTCATCCTTGTCACCTTCCCCCTCAAGAACAGACCGAAACTCCTCTACCTTTTCTCCTTTCTTGTCAACTACATTCAAAGGTGCAACATAGTTTACCTGAAATTGGTATACAATCATAGCTCTCGACAAGTCCTCTACTTTTTCTAAAATAGATTCTGCAAAGGGAACTGGTCCTTCCCCCTGATTTTCAGGCTCGGTGCTTTGTGGAATTGTGTTTTCAGGGTTTGGTGCGGTTGTATCCATGGGTGAAGGTGGGTCAGGGATTGGTAGTTGATCAAAAGTGGGGGGTGGAAGAGGTGTTTTCAGGCGAGAGAGACATAGCAATTATACGACTTAGGAGGTAATTCACTATTCTTTCTAAAATGTTGAATAATTTGAAGAGAGCAAAGTGAAAAAGAGTTGGTGATTGTGTGAGTTTATACAGAAGTGAATTAGGTAGTGGAGTTAAAGTGTAAGACTAATTCACTGACTGTAGTAATTGTATTTCACACGTTAAGGACTCTTGGTAGTCTCCTAAATATAGCCGTTATGATTTGAGACACCTAGAGGGATTGGGAACTTTTTCTTTACTCTTGTTCAGAACAGATAAGTTTAAGTTACCTAGTGGGATTCTTCCTAAATTCAAGTTACCTATAGCCTTTAACCTTTAATAAAATCTGAATAATAAAGAGTACATATCTGAGATATTATCACCAAAACAGTGTCCAACCCAATTTAATCAAAATTTCTCAATCTGAAATTCTAAGAACATAAGGGTAACATCATTAAAATTTAGCAAACTTAGGTAGAAATTATGGCATAGAGTATACAATTAAGTATAGAGCTGAGCTGAAACTTCAAATTGACTTTAATAGGATTCATTTGTAAGCCAAATTTTCTAGCCAATTTTTGAAGTAAAGCTTAAGTAGACTTAGGTGAATTTAATTCATCCCTAGTTCTAACTTGTTCCTTTCAAAATGATCTCTACCTAAGGCCTTTGTAAAAATATCAGCAATTTGTTTCTCAGTAGGACAATAGGCTATAGTAATCAAACCCTTCTCATTTTTGTCCCTCAAGAAGTGATGTCTTATGTCAATGTATTTAGTCCTTTTGTGATGCACTGAATTTTTAGTCATGTTAATTGCACTAGTGTTATCACAATAGATAGGAACAGTTCCTACATCAACACCAAAATTTTGTAATTGCTGTTTAATCCACAACAATTGTGAACAACATAAGGCAGCTGCCACATACTCAGCTTCTGCAGTGAAAAGTGCCACTGAATTTTGTTTTTTGGTGCCCTATGAAACCAAACACTCACCAAGAAAGTGCGCCATACCTGAGGTACTCTTTCTATCAACAAGAAAACATGCATAGTCAACATCAGTATACTCAACAAGATTAAAATTACAATATTTTGGATACCAAAGTCCCAAGGAACCTGTTCCTTTCAAATATCTCAATATTCTTTTAACAGCTTTCAAATGAGATTCCTTAGGATCTGACTGAAACCTAGGACATAAGCCAACACTAAACACAATGTCAGGTCTATTAGCAGTTAAGTAAATCAAGGAAGCAATTATGCCCCTATACAATTTTTGATCAACTGAAATTTCATGTTCATCAAGATCTAATTTTGTGGCAATTGCAATGGGTGTATCAATTTTCTTAGCATTACCCATGTCAAACCTTTTAAGTAATTCCTTAACATATTTTTGTTGATAAATCATAGTTCCATTTGAAGTTTGCTTCATTTGTAAACCCAAAAAGAAATTGAGTTCGCCCATCATGCTCATTTCAAACTCATTCCCCATCAACTTTGTAAATTTCTTATTCAGATTTTCACAAGTAGCACTAAAAATTATATCATCTGCATAAATTTGAACAATTAATAGATGTTTATCTTTTTCTTTAAAAAATAATGTTCTATCAATTTTACCTCTTTTATATCCATGCTGAAGTAGGAATTTTGATAGAAACCAAGCTCTTGGTGCTTGCTTGAGTCCATACAAAGCTTTGTCTAACTTGTACACATGTTCAGGGAACTGTTCATTCTCAAAATCTGGTGGTTTCTTGACATAGACTTCTTCCTTTAAGTAGCCATTAAGAAATTCACTCTTAACATCCATTTGATGTAGTGTGAATTCCATGTAAGTAGCAAAGGCGATAAGAAGTCTTATTGCTTCCAATCTTGCAACTGGAGCAAAATTCTAATCATAGTCAACGCCCTCCTCTTGGCTATACCCCTGAACCACCAATTTGGCTTTATTCTTGGTTACCATACCATCCTCATCAAGTTTGTTTCTGAAAATTAATTATTTTCTATAATGGACACGTTCCTTGGCTTGAGTTCCAGATGCCAAACTTGACTTCTTTGAAATTGATTCAACTCCTCCTGCATAGCATTAATCCAATCTGTATCCTTCAGTGCCTCTTTTACATTTTTGGGCTCAACAAGATATAAGAAGGCACTAAAGGCACACAAATTGTGATTCTTGACTGCTGATCTAGTTTGAATTCCAGCAGCCTTGTCTGAGATTATCTGATCCACAGGATGTGAACCTTGATACATGTAAGGCTTGTGTATCAGTCCATCCTCAGAAGCACTTTGCTGAGGAACAGTTCCTGATGTAGTAGCACTACAGGTTTGAGAGTTGGAGCCAACATTTATTCCCCCTGTTTCTGTGCTACTCTCTTCAGATCTATCTTGAAGAACAGTTCCTTGTGCTTCACTTCTCACAACAATATCATCCAATGCCTGCATTTGTTGAGGACCAGGTTCATCATGCCTCAACATTCCAATTTCCTCTTCTTCTTGTACCTATTCTTGAGGTAAATTGTCAGATTCATCAAGCTTAACATGCATGCTTTCTTCAATTTTCCTAGTTTTCTTATTAAACACCCTATATGACTTGCTATTTAAAGAATAGCCAACAAAAACTCCCTCATCACTTCTAGGATCAATTTTCCCTAAGGTATCTTTCCCATTATTATGAATGAAATATTTATAGCCAAAAGGTCTAAGATGTGAAACATTAGGCTTCCTTCCTTTGAGTAATTCATAGGGAATCTTTTCCAACAAAGGTCTTGTCATGAATCTGTTAATTATGTAGCAAGCAGTTTTCATAGCTTCAGCCCAAAAACTTTGTGGAAGATTTTCAGATAACAACATAGTCCTAGCCATTTCTTCTAAGGTCCTATTTTTCTTTTTAACAACTCCATTTTGTTGTGGAGTTCTAGGTGAAGAGAAATTATGATCAATGCTATTTTTATTACAAAAATTGAAAAATATATGATTTTCAAATTCAGTTCCATGATCTGACCTAATAGCAACAATATGACTATCTAGAATTCTTTGAGCTTTCTTAGCAAAAATTGAAAATGCATTAAATGCTTCTTCCTTAGATGCAAGAAATATAGTCCATGTAAATCTAGAATAATCATCAACTAGCACCATAACATATTTCTTACCACCACGACTCACTGTTCTCATTGGTCCACAAAGATCTATATGGACCAATTCCAAAGGTTTGGTAGTACTTACCTGTTTCTTTGGTTTAAAGGAAGATTTTACCTGCTTCCCCTGGCACAAGCTTCACAGACCTTTTCATCCTTGAACTTGATGTTGGGAAGGCCTATCACAAGTCTTTGGCAACTAGCTTGTTTAATTGTGAAAGACTAGCATGACCAAGTCTTTTGTGCCATAGGAGGGGATCTTTTTGCATTACACTCGGACGACTCATACTGCCATCAGCTAGTGTCAATATATCTACCTTGTAGATATTTTCATGACTATTTCCCTGCAAAATAATCTCTCCAGAAGTTTGGTTAGTCACAGTACAACCAGTAGATGAAAAATTAACAGTATTACCTTTGTCACACAATTAAGATATACTCAATAAGAAATGCTTCAAACCGTCTACTAGAAACACATTATCTATACTACGTGAATCAGATCTACCTACCTTTTTAATGCCAATAATTTCCCCTTTCTTACCATTACCGAAGGAAACACTTCCTCCTTGAAAAGCTGAGAGTGAAAGGAACAGTTCCTTATATGCTGTCATATGCCTTGAGCAACCACTGTCCATGTACCACTTGTGATTCATCTCCTTCACTCTAGCCTGCAAAAGAAAACTAGAGGTTAATTTTAAGAACCCAAACTAGTTTGGGTTCCTTTCCTTGAGAAAAAGGAGGAATAATATCTCTCTCAGCCCAGAATAATAATGCTTTCTTTGTGTAAACAATTTTCTTTGCCACAGAGTTTTGAACAGGTTTATAGGACCTGTTCCTTTATGCAGCCTTTGCCAGAGATCGGCAATTTCTTTTCAAGTGACCAGTGTTCCCACAGTGTGTGCATAACTAATTTTCAGGAAGAGTTAGATACTTACTCTTTGGATCCTATTTGAGCAATGACTGAGATTTCATAAACCAAATACCCTTTCTATTACTACTATGATTTTCCTGTAACTATTCTAGTGCTTCAGAGAACTTGTTCCATTTTATAGTTTTGCTTAACTCCCTTTTTATTTTTACTAAGTCCTCTTCCAAAGATCTTATATTTTCATCTTTCTTATACAGTTCATCAATTGTGACTTTCAATTTCTCTTCAACAATGATCTGATGAGAATTAGCAATGCCCTTACCATTTTCAATTGTTTTGACTTCCAATTTCTCATTTTTTCTAGTTCTTGGACAGTTGATTCAAGTGTAAGGACCTGTTCCTCTTGTATGCTAATTTTACTTTTCAAAGTATCATTTTTAATTACGACATTTTTGTATTCTGTTTCTGAACTTCCAATTTCATCATGCAGTTGATCTGTACCATCCCTTAGAGATTTAAACTCATTTAGCACAGTGTGAAATACTTTAACTAATTTCTCTCTAGGCGTGTTTTTCACATCCTCTTTGAGTTTAGAAACAAATACCTCAACATCCTCTTCATTATCTGAATCTTCAAGAGCCGTTAGAGCAAGCTCATCATCCAGATCATCATCAAATTTCTCATATTCACTATCTGGCCAACCAACAACCATAGCTTTGGGATTTCTACTTTTCTTTCGGACCTGTTCCTTAGCCTTTCTTCTTTTCTCAACATATCTCTTTCTCCATTCTCCTTCCATTACTGGACATTTGCTGATGTAGTGTTCCATGCTTCCACATTTAAAGCATTCTCTAGCCTGTTTCATGTTAGGAGACCTACCCTTTTCACTAGCCCCCTTTTTCTTATTCAAGTATCTTTAGACACTTTTAGCTATTAGGACCAGTTCTTTATCATCAACAGACTTATCACTAACAGTTAAGGCTATGTTAGGTTCAGTTTTAACTGGTTCACCTATGTTCTTAACCTTTTTACTTAGTTCATAAGTTTTCAGATTACCTATAAGCTCATGTAAGGAAATTGTGGTAAGATCCTTACTTTCAATAATAGCACAAGCCTTAATTTCCTAAGAGTCTGGAAGAACTCTAGTTAGGATTTTTTCAACTCTATCTTCAACAGCCAAAACCCTTCCCAAAGAGATAAGTTCAGAAGAAATAACATTAAACCTAGTGTACATTTCAGAAATTGATACTCCTTCTTTCATTTTAAAACTTTCATATACAGCAAAAAGAAGTGTACCTCTAGATCTTTTCACTTGACTTGTTCCTTCATGAGCAACCTGTAAAGCATCCCAAATTTCTTTCGCTGTTGTATACCCTCGAATCCTAGTGCACTCATCAGGACTAAGTCCACAGACAAGCCACTTTCTAGCTTTGGCATTCTTTTCCCAGTGCCTCAAGTCTACAGCTGTGCATTCCTTTATGGTTTTGGGAATGTCATTCCCTTTAGCATCTTTCTTCATTGGAATCATGGGACCTTCAGTGACTGATTTCTCATCCTTTCTTTCCACCATGAGTAGTATTTTTCATTGAACAAAGGTGCTCTAACAGTAGAGTGACCCTCACTATTTTCTTGTGATGTACTCATTCTAATCCTAGGTGTTAGACTCTTCAAGGATAACCTGCTCTGATACCAATTTTTATTTCCCAAGATACACCATTTATTACTTAAGGACCAATTTCTTCAATGAGTTCCTTTACTTTGTTGAATGCGGAATTAAATAAACTGTAAGTAAATGAACACTTGATTTTAGCATGTAAAAACCCCGTTAACTAGGGATAAAAAACCACGACCTACTCTTTCAAGTAGGATTTCAACTTCACTATTTGAAAGACTCACTTTGTTACAAGACTACCTTCTTACTAACCTAGGACTAACTCTAACCTTATAGTGATCCTTTTCACAATCAGTGAAGTTTCTCCAAGTACAAGACTTGAAATCAATAGTACAACTCGATAGTACCTACTATCAATGAACTAAGACTGAACTTTGACAATACTCAATCTAAGGAACATGTTCTTTACTTAGTTCCCTGAAGCTTAATGATTACACAAATATAATGAACTCTTTAAATGCTATAACTCAACTCTCTCTGTATTTGTGCACTCTTCAACAGCTGAGATGCTTATGTTTTTATAGCCTCACAATCCAAGAAGTCTTGAATAATTAGAACTCCACAGCTTCCAACAGTCTGAGTCCTAATTGGACTCCTTGCTAAGATAACCGAAATCCTTTAGTTCTTATCCCATCTTATGCATTCTTTTCTTATCTCGTGCATCCCTCCATAATTATCAAGGTAAACATTAGATTTTAGGATAACAATTAATTTTTCCACGTAATTGATTTTTCATAATTGTTTATTCAGCTACGGTGATCCAAAGGAACATGTCCTTAGATCTATTCCTTAGTCATCGGTCGAAACTCCAAGCTTATTCAAGCTAACACATAATTAAGTTGATTTTTAGCACTCATAATAACATTTATGACTTATCCGTAAAATTTGAACTAATATTTTTAAGGACAAGAGAGCAAGGCGAGGAGTTTTACTTACTCTGAGGTGAGGCGTAAGCCCCATGAATCTTATCTTTAAATAAATTTTAGATTAATAAAAAAATATAATGACCAAAAAAAATATTTAAAATTCATAAAAACTTTAAGAAAATTAAAAATGACTAAAGAAGCTTATGAAAATAAAAATCTAATATGTTTTACAATTATAAGAGTTTGAATAATATTACAGTTTTTATAAGATACATATAAACTATAAGACTTTGAGTAATTTTCAAACACTAAAAAACTAAATAAATATTATTACTACTATAATTTACAAAATTAATTCTTCATAAATGTAAAGTTGCTTAAAAATCGCAAATATATTCAAGTTCAATAAATTTGAGACCAATAATAAGTGATGATATAAAACTCGATTATGCAGTTTTGGATGACTCACATTCTACTCTTCTATTTTAATGGATTGCAGGTTAATGTTGTTAGAGCTGAACCAGCCAAAGCTTAGACACTACTTCAGGGAGCAAAACATGGTTACCGATGCACTTTCCACCTCCATGCTCCCTAAAACTATTGGATTATGATTTAGAACAATCTACTTATTCTAGGACTATTTCTATTTGTCTTCTAATATTGTGGCCAAGTGTGACAATACTATTGCTCTAAAGAGCTCACTACCATGTCTATCTATACTAATAGTAATATAATCATCTTTTGGACAAAAAAATAGACTATGTTTTCAAATTAAATATACAATTGATATTCTCTCTCATGATATTCTCAATTATAATCACCCTCATATTGCATTTTTGTATCTTCCACTCAATTTTCCAATCTTTATAGATGAATATAACTTATAAAATTCGTTTTAAAAAAAGTTGTAGGTGAAAAATCTTATCTAGGGAATTGGACAAATAATTTGTGAAAATTTTATTGGGCGAGCCCTGAGCGTTGAGTGTTTGGCATGATCTGGGCAAACAACCGGGCGCTTGAGGTTTAAGTCTCATGTATCTAAGCTCCGCCAGTGAGTCTTAAGGCATTGTGCAAGTGCCCCGCCACGGGCGAGCCCCGAGGTGACTCCTAGAAAAGTCTTTTAAAACTGATATTTGAAATCATTTGTATGTCATATGGTTAGGCCAAGATTTCATTTTTGATGTCGCCAATAAGTCAAATATGAAATAACGCACTGTTATGGGTTAATAAGCTTTGATTGGGAATCCGTCGATTCCAATAGTTTCATTGATTGTTTATGACCTGTAGCAACTTTCGAAATTGGATTACGGGTTCGTTTGATCAAGTGTCAACACTAGGAGTGAAAAGGGTGATTTTAAGCCTACGGAACCGACCACCTCGATTTGTATTCTCGAGCATAGAATTGAATTTCGAAGGCACCATTGGATGCATGACTCATAGAAATAAGTATTGTCAAATTACGAGGCCGTTTGAGGGATTTCTGTCCGTAAAATGTGTTTTCAAAAGTTGCTTTGCTTATGTATGTGAGCCAATTCTTACCTATAAACATGGGAATGCCTCATGGGCACGGAATTAAACGTGGAGATGAATTTTAGAACAATACATATACTCCATAGTCTTGATTTTCAACATCTTTCTTCTATTTTTGGGCTTAATGAAGTTCGTGAAACATGCTCTTGACCAAAAATATTTTATAGGTGTTTGGGGTAAGTACTTTAACACTCCTATATGGTATTTAAACATGATTTTAAGTCTACTTTTATGATTTAATCAATGATTTAAATGGTTAATTTAGAGATTCAGACCCCAATTTGTAATTGGACTTCTTCCAAGGGTTTTAATTAGACCCGCCCGTTTTAGATGTTAATATCCTATCACCTAAAGTATATAGTCTTGAAACTTGGTTGAGTTTAATCAGTTAAAACATGAGATTCAGGGTGTTAAATTTACATTACATTTTTTTTTAATTGATTTTAAGGTTGAAATGAATTCTCATTTGAACCTATCTTATATGTACGAACTCGTATTTGAACGATTTACGTGATAAAATAACTGGATTGAGATGTGATATGTTGACCAATAGTTACGGATTTTGGAGTGTAAATGAACTCCATTTGGGAATGCTTGGACTCGTGGACGTACGGATAACCCAAAAACATGATTTGCTCCAGTATGTGAGCCCTGATTGACTTTTGAAATGAACTTTTAACCCGTTTATCCTAAAATTTTGAAAATTAGATGGTTACATTAATATTTTTCATAAGTAAACTCATTTGAAGGGATTTGAGCATGAAAGAAAATTGTGGGCTAGTTATCTATTATCGGATCAAGGTAAGTAGTTTTTATCCTTTATTTGGTGGCCTTTCGCCACATGGATGTCTATGCATGTGTTCTTTACAAGTATAGATGCTGGATTGGACATACTTAACTGCAGCTTGGTACATAGTATGTTCATTATATTGTATTTTAATATTGACATGATCCAAATTTTCAGCTAGGCCGTGCGGGCACCCGGCATCCTCCCCTAGACCCGTCAGGTGAACTCTTTTGAATTGAATTTACAATATACACATAAATCAACTTATAGATAAGAAATATGGCCTAAAGAGACACGAACATAATTATACATAAGTTGTACAGAAGAAGTTATAGCTGACTACCCAATGTACTAGATTTAGGGCTATCTAGACAGACATCTAAGAATACAAATGAAGTATAAACATCTCCTGAAGGGAGCAAAGTAAAACATAAATAATAAACATAAAATTGGTGGCCCTCCTGAACAAAAGATGGCTCACCCTGACAGCTGAAGTCGTCTTCGCTCCTCAACAACGTGGCAAATTCAATGCTGGGGCAAACCTGCCGAAAAAAAATAAATAGACAAGAAACAAACAGAGGGTGAGTCGAAAGGACTCTGTAAGTGGGGGCTGGCTAGCCACCTCGAAGAAGTAGATATGCTAGCCAGGGAGAAGAAAAATAGATAAACCAAATTCACCTTGTTTCAACTATAAAAAGGCAGAGCCAGATAATAGCTGGAAACACGTAAGAAACCATAAACTCATAAACAACTAGGGAAACGAGCCAAAAACATATCAACAACCAGAAATACATGATACATACACAAAAAATCGCACTAAGTCACATAATACTTAACAGACGGTTCAATGAGATGAAATGAATGAAGTATGATGCAATGGGGTCACATGTGCCCGTAATTTCATCCCGAAGCGGAATACGCCTGCATTCGAGGGGAATACAATCTAATAACTAACTGGAGCGGAATACTCCTGCACTCGATATAATATAAAGTTGAGGCGGAATACTCCTGCACTCAGTACATGGCATAAGAGCTAAATACTCCTGCTCCTGGGGCAGAATACTCCTGCACCCGAGATAATATAAGTTGAGGCGGAATACTCCTGCACTCAATATGATGCAATAATAATCCTTCACCGGCACAGGACCCTCATTGAAAGCTGGGAAGTACATATCAAGCTCATAGTAAGAGTACAATTCTTTTATGCTCAATGCAATACCAACAACAAGGCATAGCAAATAATAGACAATGTACATTCAAAACTAAGGCGTAATAAGTACGGCTATCGGCAGCTACACACGTAAGGAACACGTAGTTGAATATCCACAAGGCCAAAGGCTACCAATAAAACGGATATAATCACTTACCTTATTCTGAAGTTAACACTACTACTCAATAACCGCTTTGTCCTTTGGATTCATTGCCTGAAACGACCTCGGTCAGTCGTTTCGGAAGTTAGGACTCCGATTGACGTGCCGATAATTTTAAAATATTCGTAAGGTCCATTGAGACTTATCTATAAATTTGAGCCAAATCAGACCTTGCTTGGTAGGCATCGGAAGAAGGTTTCAGTTTTTATTGTCGATAAATATTAAAAAGAGATTTTTGAGGTCGGTTTTGACGAATGAGCTCCGATTCGAAATTCGAAAGCGTCGTTAGGTTCGTATGATTATTTGTGATTTTTGTGAACTTTCGAAAGTAAATTTCGATGTTTTTCGGCTAGTTTCCGCTAAAATACCGAAAGTTAAATAATTTGACTTCTTTCCAATAAATTTGTATATTGAGTTTTGGGAGTCCAATTTGAGATCCGCCTTCGAGAGTATGTTAAATATATTTTGTATAACTTGTATGTAAAAGTTGGAATTATTTCGAATATCATAGGGTACCGTTTTAATTTTCATCGCGAAAAGGAAAAAAAAAGTAAAAATGAAATGAGTAAGGACAAAAGTTAGGCGGTAGACTTATTGCTTTCAAAAGCTTAGTTGATACATACAGTAACGAGAAAGCGAACAAAAATATTAGAACAGAAAAATGAGAACGGGACCAGAAGAGTTGACGAAGGAAAAAAAAGCCAGAAATGAGAAAAGGGGCCGGAGAAAAGTAGAATTTTCACTCTGAAATATTCAGGTAATGATCCTAATATATTATTTGAGTTTATTACGTGTGTTTGAACTGATAGTTCAAAGGGTCAATTAGACCCCGATAATAAAATTAATTATATATTCGTACTCAGTGAGTTATGGGCAACATATAAATGTAATTTATTTAGAGTTTGGTTATGTGATCTTAAACCCTGTACATAGGTCTGGCCTGCGTATTGCGTATGCGAATAGGGTATCAGGTTCCTAACCAGATTTCCCTACGATGTGAGGAATGAAGCCTTTAGCCTAATTTGATATATTTTTCTACTTATTGAATAGAGTGGGATCGTTTGGCAATGAAACCAATGGACAAAGCGGTTATTGAGTGGCTGTGCTAACTTTGTAACACGGTAAGTGTTTATATCCATTTCTTTGGAGGCACCTGGCCTCGTGGATTTTCTACCACGTGTTCCTTATGTGTGCAGCTGCCGATAGGCGTACTCATTACGCGTTAGCTGTGAATTTACATTGTATATTGTATGTTATGCCCTGTTGTTGGTATTGCATTAAGCATATGAGCATTGCACTCTGGTTTTGAGCATTGCATATACTTCTCGGTTGGCGATGAGAGTCCCGCACCGGTGAAGGGTTATTATTGCATATCCTTCCCGGTTGGCGATGAGAGTCCCGTACCGGTGAAGGGTCATTATTGCATATACTTCCCGGTAATCGATGAGAGTTCCGCACCGGTGAAGGGTCATCATTGCATATACTTCCCGGTAATATATGAGAGCCCCGAGCCGGTGAAGGGTCATCTTTGCATATATCTCCTAGTAGACGATGAGAGTCCTGCGCCGGAGATAGGTATCAGGCATATGTTACTGCATTGCATTATACCGCATTCATCCCATCTCATTGCACCGCATACTAACTATTGTTTGTATTGTGTTGTGTTTTATGTATGCGGTATGTACACTATGCCGTGGACATATCTCAGTTTGACCATATATTTCTGGCTCATATTCTGGGTTGCGGGGATCGGGTTGCATGCCGCAACGGTATAAATATATGGATCGGGTTGCACGTCGCAACGGCATAAATATATGGATCGGGTTGTACGTCGAAACAGTATAAATATATGGATCGAGTTGCACCCTACGGCAGTATGAATATGTGGATCGGGTTGTACGCCGCAACAGGATGAATATATGGATTGGGTTGCACGCCGCAACAGGATGTATTTCTGATTGTTGATATGTTCGGGATACCTATATGTTATGACTATCTTATGTTCATGGTTGTTAATGAATTTGTGATTCCATACGTTTTTCCAGTTATTATCTGGCTCTGCCTTTTCATAATTTAAATAAGAGAAATTTTGTTTATCTGTTTCTCCTCTAGCTATCCTATTTTTTGAGGTGGCTAGTCTGCCCCACTTATTGAGTCCTTTTAACTCACCCTTGTTTGTTGTTTATTTCTTGTCTATCTATTTTGTTTCGGCAGGTTCGCTCCAGAAGTGAGTTCGCCATGTTGTGAAGTAGCGAAGACGACTTCAGCTGTCAGGGTGAGCCAGCTTTTATTCCGGATGGCCACCAGTTTATTGTTATTATTTTCGTGTCCTTTTGTTCCCTTCAGGAGGTATCTGTCTTTTTTGTACCCTTAGATGTCTAGTCTGGATAGCTCTAAACCTAGTATGTTGGGTAGTCAGCTGTAATTTCTTTTGTACAGCTTAGAGATATCAGTATGTCTATGCTTCTTCTAGGTCTTGTTCTTATTTATGAATTGAATTATATTTATTTTCCTAATTTAATTGGTAAGGGTTCGCCCAACGGGTCTAGGGGAGGATGTCGGATGCCCGCACGGCCTAGCCGGATTTCGGGTCGTGTCAGTTGGTATCAGAGCCTGGTTTAGAGTCTATCTAGAATAAGACAGTGTCTAGTAGAGTCTCGCTGATGGGTATGTAGACGTCCGTACTTATCTACGAGAGGCTATGATGGCATTTAGGAAGTTTCAGTTCCTTCATTTCTGATTGTACGTCGCTCTAGGATTCAAAAGTATTTTCGTTAATTCGTTAATTCCTTCGTGGTAATTTTGAACCCTCGTGCGATGAATCAAAAAATGGTATGAGTTCAAGACGAAGCAGTCTAGCTTGGGGCTAGCACTGACGAAGCCCCGAGAGTTTTTTTATCATGCTGACGATCTAGTTACGGAGGTCCCGATTGTACGAGTTCCGATGGGCAAGGGAGAAGGGCCTTGTGGTTCTCTTGGCTCTCTACGATGCTTTTACGAGAATCTTGGCGATGCAGATACCGTAAGAACCTATTATTTTCTGGGCAGCCTATCAGGTTGCCGTAGATGCAGATGTTCGGTCTCAGGAAACTCCTATTCCAGTTCTTAATATCGCTGCAGTAAATTACGTTCCGGAGGTAGCATGTGCTGTACCTCTAATTGTTCTGGCTGGTTAGCCAGCCGAGGTAACAGTTCGGTCCGAGTGCCCAAAGTGGTTGCATTATTTTACGTGGTTGAATCTTTCGATATTCTCAAGCCATGCATCAGATAATCCTTGTGTAATTTTTTTAAAAATAAAATGTTGTTAGCATATACTTTAGGATTTTGATTGTATCGAGCGGTATGGTGTTGATTATTCTGCTTTCCAGTTTCAGGGGTCCAGTCTTGAATTGGTGGGCCGCTCTCTTATTAGCTAACTTGGTTAAGTTTTTCTTCTAGATTCGTGAAAAAGTTTCTTTCGAGTAGCGAGCGAGATGAAAAGTGCTGCCAGTTTTAGTGGATTGGACAGGGTAGCCTGTCGGTTAGCTTGTTGGTGTTTCAGAATATGAGATTGAATTCTATAGAATGGCTAGATATGCATTAGAACTAGTCCATGAACCTTTCGAAAGATTCAAAGATTTATTGGTGACCTTTCTTCTTCCTGGAGATCCCAGATGGCTCGAGAATTTGAGGCGGGGACATTATTTGATGTCGTTGCTGATATTGCTCAGAGGTATTAGGCATACCATAAGTTAGAGCAGGAAGAGTTAGAGCTGGAGAGAAAGAAATCCCGTGGCCCTAGTGGGCAACCGTGGTACCTCATTTGGAGGTAACAGTTCAGATTATTTTGGGAGGTCACCTTCCAGGTTATCTAAGCTCGTGTTACGCGATTCTTAGAGTGCGCCAATAGTTCGTCAACATTAGACCCAGTTTTTCTCTTTGTAGCTATCAATAATCTTTCCAGCTTCGATTTTCAGCGAAAAGGTATTATCATTGTCGCTAGCCTGTCATCTTTGGTGGAGTCCTCCCTCACTCCGGTAAGTAGGCAGTCGTCCTTTCTCTTGTCATTAGGCATCTGCGCAGTCGCAGGGGATTTCATTTAAATCTTAATCAACCAGAGAAATGCCACTATCCAATAGAGTTCGAGAGCGTGGTGGTTGTGGTTCTTATGGAAATAATTATCAGGGTAGCGGCTCAGCTCAGCTGCAGAGGCAGTTTGATGAACTGTCAGTCTGGCAGGATGCTGAGGTATCCGATGTAGTACACCCATGTATTCCTTCTTCCATTATATGTGAGTAAGATTTGATTATTCCGATCAGTCTGGACTTCGTTTATCTTACCATGGTTTCATTGGAAATTGTTTATATTAAGAATCGGTTGCGGTAGAGGGGCGAGCTTTTGGTATGATTTATTCCTGGAATTTGTAAGACCTTACTAATTTTTCTAGTCTAAATATGAGAAATTTGGCAGTAAGTGTCGGTATTGTCTGTCTGGCATCTTGTTGTTCCACCTTCTGTTATTATGTCAAATCAGTTTACCTCTCTTCTCGGAATTTCGTATTGGTAGGATAATGGGATCCTAATTCGTCACCATCAGCAAGTGTATCGTTTCTTTCAGTGTAAAGTGATTAGTAAGTAATATTCGATCTACGTATCTCCTCTTGGTTCAAGACGCTAGTACAATCATGTTATCCCATGAGCTTATCTGGGTTATAAAAGGGTTTTCTGGTAAATTGTCAGAGTTTCCTTCTTATTGGGAGATTAAATTGGCATAGATGTTGTTCCATAAAGCTCATTTAATGTCTATTTCTTCAATTGCAATTTTTGGGTTAGCCTGACTCGGAAATAGTCTAGCTCTGGCAGCCAAGCAAATACGAAGATGAGCTTCCTGAAGCTCTAATTATTTCTATCTTAAGTCCATTGCCATCTCTTCTTTGTTCGGCACTGGTGAGCTTAGGCGGTCAGTAGCCTCTTATGATGTTCCCTGTGTGGAGCCAGAGTGCGAGTCAAGGTAGCCGGGTATGCACATTGTTGTTTTTCAAGGCTACTAAGGGTAATGAGAGGCGTCATTTGACGTTTGATTTGATCCATCAGGTGGTGGTGCTTATAGAAAATGTATGGAGCCGTGAACTCGAGAGTTGCAGCTGTTTGGCAACTCGAGAGAGTAATCTGGTAGCTCAGGTCTGAGCCGCGTTCTCTATTTAGCTAAGTCTTCCTTAGTCCAGCAGACTGTGCGGGGATGGTATTTCTTATTCAAATAGTTGCATGAGTTTGTGCTTTAAGTAGAGGAGTCTTCCTCCAAATATTGAATGGTAATACTAAATCTCTAAGGTGTGATACCACTTTTGTCACGACCCAACCTAAGGCCATGACAGAAACCTACAATGAGTGTCGATCATTGCTAAACTGGCGACCTGATCGTATATACGTACCTATTTGCTGAAAGCATAAAGTCTGGAAAGATGACACGACTTTAACTTGCTGGCAATTAGAACATTGAGCCACAAATTCTGTTGCGTCACACTTCATTCCGTCCCACCAATAAATTTTCTTAAGATCATGGTATATCTTAGTCGAACCTGGATGAACAGTGAATTTGAAATAATGTGCCTTTATCATAATCTGTCCACGTAAATCTGCAACATCAGGAACACAAAGTCTATTTTTATACATGAGAACACCGTCAGTAATAACCCTGTATGGCTACTCCGGTTTTCTTCTGGCTATCTGTCTGTATTCAACTAGAACTGGATCCTCATACTGACGCTGTTTTACTTCATGAAAATTTAGAGTTAAAGGTCTAGTGCAGCTTATCGTCCATCCATCATTGGCATATCTCCATCACACCTCAACTCTTTGAGAAGTTACTTTAGCATTATAAGTGCACAAGCAATCAACTTTGTTGCTGGTATTCTGCCTCAGCTCATGGTCCAACTACATGTCTCTTTTATTTTTACTTTTTCAAGTCATAATATTTCAAATTCAAAGACAATACCGTAAAATAGATGTTCAGTTTTAAGATCATTCCTTGTCTGCATCATACTATCCAGTAGTATTTGCATGATCCTTATCCTTAAATGCTAGATCCTGTCCAGATGAGCCTTTGACATACATTAGGATATGAGTAACTGAAACGACCTCGGTCAGTCGTTTCGGAAGTTAGGACTCCGATTGGCGTACTGATAATTTTAAAATATTCGTAAAGCCCATTAGGACCTGTCTGTAAAATTTGAGCTAAATCAGACCTCGTTTGGTAGGCATCTGAAGAAGGTTTCAGTTTATATTGTCAATAAATATTAAAAAGAGATTTTTGAGCTCGGTTTGGGCGAATGAGCTCCGATTCGAAATCCGAAAGCGCCGTTAGGTTCATATGATTATTTGTGATTTTTATGACTTTTCGAAAGTGAATTTCGATATTGTTCGGCTAGTTCCGCAAAAATGCCGAAAGTTAAATAATTTGACCTTTTTCCTTTAAATTTGCATTTTGAGCTTCGGGAGTCCGATTTGAGATCCGTCTTTGCGAATATGTTAAATATATTTTGTATAGCTTACTTGAAAAATTTGGGATCATTTCGACCTCTCTAGGGTTCCATTTCAATTTTTATTGTCGTAGCGAATTTATTATTAAAAAAAAAAAAGTGAAATTAAAAGTCGGTGGCTTAGGGGATTTAATCCCCTAGCAGATTGTATTCGATATACAACAGCATCATTACAATAAAAATGCACAGAAAGAAAAATTAGAAAAGAGATAGGGAAAAAGGGAAAAAGGAGTGGAAAAACAGTGGAATTTCTACCCCAAATCTTCAGGTAATGATGTTAACTCAGTATCTTAGCTTATTACGTGTGTTTGAATATATTTTTACGGTAAAAATAAGGATATTAGACATCGCTCTAATGACGTAAATTGATAGTTTAAAGGATCAATTGGACCCTGATGATGGAAATGATTATATATTCGTACTCAGTGAGTTATGTGCAACATATAAATATAATTTATTTAGGGTTTGGTTATGGGACTTTGAACCCTGTATACAGGCCTGACCTGCATATTGCGTATGCGAATAGGCTATCAGGTTCCTAACTGGATAGCCCTAAAACATAAGGAATGAAGCCTTTAGCTTTATTTGATATAATTTTTCTGATTATTGAATAGAAAGAGATCATTTGGCAACTAATACAAAGGAAAAGCCAGTGGTTGAGTAACAAGACTAGCTTCGGAATACGGTAAGTGTTTATATCCATTTCTTTGGAGGCACTTGGCCTCGTGGATTTTCTACCACGTGTTCCTTACGTGTGTAGCCGCCGATAGGCGTACTCATTACGCCTTAGCTTTGGATTTACATTCTATATTATATATTATGTCATGTTATTGCTATTGCATTGGGAATCTGAGTATTGTACTTTGGCTTGGAGTTGACATATACTTCCCGGCAGTCGATGAGAGTCCCGCGCCGGTGAAGGGTTATCATTGCATCATATTGAGGGTAGGAGGATTCCGCTCCATCGCATCATATTGAGGGTAGGAGGATTCCGCCCTCGGAGCAGGAGGATTCCGCTCCATTGTATCATATTGAGGGTAGGAGGATTCCGCCCTCAGAGCAGGAGGATTTCGCTCCATTCATTTGGCACATGTGACCCATTTCATTTCATTTCATTTCATCTCATTTCATATCATTTCATTTCATCTCATTCCATTTCATTTCATACTATTGTGTAGATTTTCTGTACATGACAATTGTTCTGCTTATATGTGCATTGCTTATTTGTTGATTGTTGTCTGGTTCCGTTTCCCTGACTAGCGTATCTATTTTTCGAGGTTGCTAGTTTGTTCGCACTTATTGTGTCCTCATGACTCACCCCCTATTTGTCCTTGTATTTTCTTTTCGTTCGGCAGATTCTGCACCAGGACCCAGCCAGTCGCGCCGTGATTGAGGAGTAGTACGTTCTCAGCTGTCTACGGTGAGCCATCCTGTTCATTGCGGCCACCAACTTCAGATATTACAGTTTTTCTTACTTTTGCTCCGTTCGGGAGATGTGTATATCTTTTGGCCTTCTTAGATGTCTGATCTGGAAACCTTTAAACTTGTGTATTCTGGGTATTTAGTTGTTTTGTCCAGACAGTTTGTATATATGTCTATCCTTGAGAGTTATTTTATGTTGTTAAGGTCATGTTTAATTTTATTTTCAAGGTAATTTTGTGCCGTTTTTATAGGTTTTGTCTATAGGGTTCGCCCGACAGGTCTAGGAAAAGTGGTCGGGTGCCCGCACGGCCTAGCCGAGAATTTGGGTCGTGTCAGTTGGTATCAGAGCGAGGTTTAGAGTCTTTCTAGATCATGACAGTGTCTAATAGAGTCTCGCTGATCGGGCGGAGACGTCCGTACCTATCTACGAGAGGCTATGATGGCATTTATGCAGTTTCCCTTCTTTTTTTCCCTGTCGTGCGTGAGTCTTCTTATCTGAAGTTAAATATTTTTAGTTTTCCGCAGTATGGTGAGAACGCGCGCGAATGTTCGGCGAGAGGCGGAGGAGCCAGCGGTCACCCCTATGCCTGCTGCTCCGCGAGGTCGCGGTGTTGGCCGCGGTAGAGGTCGTGGTCGAGGCAGAGGTAGAGTTGCCCAGGCCGCGAGGATGGTGGATCGTGTTGATCCTGCTGCAGAGGTTCCGGTAGTGCCAGCTTTTGTCGGGCAGGGGGAGCAGGGCTTATTCGTTTCCCCCGCACTTCATGACGCTTTTATGAGATTCTTAGTGACGCAGATGCCCCAGGGACCTCCTATTCCTCAGGCTGCCGTAGATGCTCATATTCCTCAGGCTGCTGTAGATGCTCCTATTCTTCAGGCTGCTGTAGATGCTCCTATCCCTCAGGCAGCTCCTCAGGCTGCGGTAGATATTGGTTCTCAGGTTCAGGAAGCCCCCATTCCAGCTCCACAGGTAGCCCCAGCAGTTCATGTTCTAGGTGGTTATGTTCCAGAGGTAGCAGGTGTTATACCTCAGTTGCTCAGGCTAGTCAGCCAGTCCAGGTAGCAGATCAAGTTGATGATCCGGCAAGGTTGCATTATTTTACCCGACTTAATCCTCCGAAGTTCTCTGGTCAGAAATCAGATAAGCTTAAGCCTCGTGAGTTTCTTGATCAATGTCAGCGTATCTTAGAGGCCCTTGGATATCTTGAGCAGTATGGAGCTGATTATACTGCCTTCCAGCTTGAGGGTCCAGCTTTAGCTTGGTGGACCGCACTCCAATCAGCTAGGCAGGGCTTACCTAAGCTGACATGGAGTGAGTTCTCTAATTGATTCATGGAGAAGTTTTTCCCTCGCAGTCAGCAGGATGAGAAGAGGAGACAGTTTGAGAGGATTGGACATGGTAACCCGTCAGTCACGGAGTACGAGCTATTATTTTCAGAGATGTCCAGCTATGCTCCAGATCTCGTGCAGGAGCCCTCTGAGAGGGTCAGACGTTTTATTGATGAGCTTTCTCCTCATTTGCGGTCCCAGATGGCTCGTGAGATTGAAGCTGGTACTCTATTTGATGTCGCTGTCGATATTGCTAGGAGGTATGAGGCCTATCATAGATTGGAGATGGAGGAGTTAGAGCGGGAGAGTAAGAGATCTCGTGGTCCAGGGCATTCTAGTACCTCGTATGGAGGTAGGAGTTATCAGCAGCAGAGTAGGCCTCCTGTCAGACCAGCTCAGTTTCCAGCGCGTGGTTCTCAGAACGCCCCTTCTTCTTCTCAGGGTCAGTTTGGATTTCGCCCGAGAGATCAGTCTCAGTTTGATCAGCGTAGATTTTCTCCAGGGTGCTTTATCTGTCAGGATCTAGGGCATCATAAGAAATATTGCCCTTATCTCCTTCAGCAGGGTAGTAGCCGCCCTTTCCCTCGCCTTCCAGCGCCTATACAGCAGCAGCCTCAGGGTGCCCCTCCAGGGTCTCAGCCAGCTAGAGGTGCACCGCCACCCAGTAGAGGTCATGGACGTGGTCCTAGTGGTCCCACTAGAGGTGGTCATCAGGGTAGCGGCTCAGCTCAGCCGCAGAGACAGCTATATGCACTGCCGGCCAGGCAGGATGCCGAGGCATCCCCAACTGTTGTTACAGGTATTTTATCTGTTTGTGGTCGAGATGCATATTCTTTGGTGGATCCAGGATCTACATATTCATATGTATCTCCTTATTTTGCTTCGGGTTTCCATGTTGATTATATGTGTCTTCGTGATCCATTCTATGTTTCTACTCCTATTGGAGACATTATCATCGTGGATCGAGTTTATCCAGCTTGTACCATATCTTTTGGGGGTCGTGAGACACTGGTAGATCTTCTAATCCTAGATATGGTTGATTTTGATGTTATTATTGGCATGGATTGGCTGGCGTCGTGTCATGCCACATTAGATTGTCATGCCAAGTCTCTTCAGTTGTCTCTTCCTTGTTCAGCACAGGTAGTGTGGCAGGGTTCTTATTTGCCACCCAGGGGACATGTTATTTCTTTCCTGAAGGCAAAACGGATGATGGATAAAGGGTGTTTAGCGTATCTTGCCATGGTTCGAGATACCACTGTGGAGATTCCATCTCTTGATTCTATTCCTGTCGTTAGGGAGTTCCCTGATGTGTTACCAGATGATTTTCCAGGACTTCCTCCTGATCGAGAGATCGAGTTTGGCATTGATACAGTGCCAGGGACTCAGCCTATTTCTATCCCTCCTTATCGTATGGCCCCATCAGAGTTGAAGGAGCTGAAGGAGCAGTTGCAAGATTTGCTTGATAAGGGGTTCATCAGGCCGAGTATTTCTCCGTGGGGTGCTCCTGTTCTATTCGTGAAAAAGAAAGATGGGACTATGCGAATGTGTATTGATTATCGTCAGCTAAATAAGGTCACCATCAAGAATAAGTATCCCTTGCCTCGTATTGATGATTTGTTTGATCAGTTGCAGGGTGCCAAGTTCTTTTCGAAGATCGATCTGCGATCTGGTTATCATCAGCTAAAGATTCGTGAGTCAGATATATCGAAGTCTGCTTTTAGGACTCGTTACGGCCATTATGAGTTCCTAGTTATGTCTTTTGGGCTGACTAATGCCCCTGCAGCCATTATGGATCTCATGAACCGGGTGTTTAAGCCATTCCTTGATTCCTTTGTCATTATCTTCATTGATGATATTCTTATTTATTCTCGTAGCCGCGAGGAGCATGATTATCATCTGAGGGTGGTTCTTCAGACCCTCCGTGATCGTAAGTTGTATGCCAAGTTCTCGAAATGTGAGTTTTGGCTTGATTCTGTAGCATTTTTGGGTCACGTGGTATCTAGTGAAGGTATCAAGGTTGATCCGAAGAAGATTGAAGAAGTGCAGAAATGGCCTCGTCCTACCACTCCGACGGAGATTCGCAGCTTTCTTAGATTGGCAGGTTATTATCGTTGGTTTGTGGAGAAGTTCTCTACTATTGCAGCTCCCCTGACTCGCATGACGCAGAAGGCGGTTCAGTTTCAATGGTCCGATGAGTGTGAGGCCAGCTTCCAGAAGCTTAAGGCCTTATTGGCTTCAGCTCCAGTGTTATCCCTTCCTTCGGGCACCGGTGGATTCGTAGTTTATTGTGACGCATCTCGTGTGGGCCTTGGTTGTGTTCTTATGCAGCACGAGAAGGTAATTGCTTATGCTTCCAGACAGTTAAAGCTGAATGAGAAGAATTATCCGACTCACGATTTAGAATTGGCAGCTGTGGTCTTTGCTTTGAAGATATGGAGGCATTACCTTTATGGCGAGCCCTGTGAGGTGTATACGGATCATAAGAGTCTGCAGTATCTCCTCTCTCAGAAAGATCTTAACGGCCGACAGCGGAGATGGCTTGAATTGATTAAAGATTATGATCTCACTATCCATTATCATCCTGGGAAGGCGAACGTGGTAGCAGATGCTTTGAGCAGGAAGTCCATGGGCAGCATGGCTTTTCTTTATGCTAGCATGAGACCATTGGCCCGAGAATTGCAGTCCCTTGGCGACCTTGGCGTGAGATTTCTTCTCCCAGACTCCAGTCGAGTCTTAGCGTGTATTGCAGCTCAGTCTTCCTTAGTCAGTCAGATTAAGGTAAGACAGTTCGAGGATCCTCATCTGCAGGAGTTGCGTGGTCGTGTCCTAAGTGGAGGAGTTCCCTCTTTCGAGCTTGATTCAGATGGAATTCTTCGGTTTAATGGTCGACTCTGTGTTCCTGATGTTGGGGATTTGACGCAGTCAGTGCTCAGTGAAGCTCATAGCTCGCGTTATTCCATTCATCCTGGTATTACAAAAATGTATCAGGACCTCCGAGAGCTATACTGGTGGAAGGGGATGAAGAGAGATGTATTTGATTATGTATCTCGTTGCTTGAACTGTCAGCAGGTTAAGTTCGAGCACCGGAGACCAGCAGGGCTAGCTCAGGCATTGCCCATTCCCGAGTGGAAGTGGGAGCACATCACGATGGATTTTATAGTTGGTCTGCCAAAGACCCTGCGGCGCCATAATTCAGTCTGGGTCATTGTCGACCGACTGACTAAATCAGCTCACTTTATCCCTGTAAAGACTACTGATTCAGCTCAGAGACTGGCTCGGATTTTCATTGAGCAGGTGGTTAGATTTCATGGTACTCCTGTATCCATTATCTCAGATCATGGTTCCCAGTTTACTTCTCAGTTTTGGCAGTCTTTTCAGAGAGAGTTGGGGACCCAGGTGCAGCTTAGCACAACATTCCATCCTCAGACTGACAGTCAGTCCGAGCGGGTTATTCAAATTCTGGAGGACATGTTGAGAGCTTGTGCACTTGACTTCGGGGGTTACTAGGATGATCATTTGGCGTTAGCAGAGTTCTCTTATAATAATAGCTACCAGTCTTCTATTCAGATGGCTCCATTTGAGGCCTTATATGGTCGTCGATGTCATTCTCCTATTGGCTGGTTTGAGTCTCGAGATGTCGAGGTGATGAGTTCAGATATGGTTCGTCAGACTCTTGAGGTTGTTCGTGTTATTCAGGATCGTTTACGGACCGCCCAGAGTAGGCAGATTTCATATTCGAACCGGAGGAGCCGAGAGTTAGAGTTCGAGGTCGGGGACATGGTATTTCTGAAAGTGTCACCGATGCGAGGTGTAAAGAGATTTGGCAGGAAAGGAAAGCTTAGTCCCAAGTTCATTGGCCCTTTCCGTATCGAGAAGCGTATTGGTAAGGTAGCTTATCGGCTCGACCTGCCAGCTTCTATGCCAGTTCACCCAGTTTTCCATGTGTCGATGCTCCGGAAGTGTATCCGAGATCCTTCTGAAGTGATCGAATTAGACCCTGCTCAGCTAGATGTGAATCTGGCTTATGAGGAGTTCCCAGTTGCTATAGTTACGCGTGATGTCCGGAAACTTCATTCGAAGCAGATTCCGATGGTTCGAGTACGATGGAATAATCGTCCACGTGAGGAGGACACTTAGGAGCTTGAGTCCAGTATGCGTGAGAGGTATCCTTACCTCTTCGACGATTCAGGTTCGAACTTGATCTTTAAAGCCTAAAAGTTCTAATCATTGCATATGATTTTGGTTTCGTTATAAATGTCATTGAAAATTCGTGTAAGCATTCTCATTAGAGGTATGAAATCTATTTTAGACTCTTGCTCGTTCGAGGACGAACGAGAGTTTAAGTGGAGGAGAATGAAACGACCTCGGTCAGTCGTTTAGGAAGTTAGGACTCCGATTGGCGTGCTGATAATTTTAAAATATTTGTAAGGCCCATTAGGACATGTCTGTAAAATTTGAGCTAAATCAGACCTCGTTTGGTAGGCATCGGAAGAAGGTTTCAGTTTTTTTTGTCAATAAATATTAAAAAGAGATTTTTGAGCTCAGTTTGGGCGAATGAGCTCCGATTCAAAATCCGAAAGCGCCGTTAGGTTCATATGATTATTTGTGACTTTTATGACTTTTCGAAAGTGAATTTCGATATTGTTCGGCTAGTTCCGAAAAAATGCCGAAAGTTAAATAATTTGATCTTTTTCCTTTAAATTTGCATTTTGAGTTTCGGGAGTCCGATTTGAGATCCGTCTTCGCGGGTATGTTACATATATTTTGTATAGCTTACTTGAAAAATTTGGGATCATTTCGACCTCTCTAGGGTTCCATTTCAATTTTTATTGTCGTAGCGAATTTATTATTAAAAAAAAAGTGAAATTAAAAGTCGGTGACTTAGGGGATTTAATCCCCTAGCAGACTGTATTCGATATACAACAACATTATTACAATAAAACCGCACAGAAAGAAAAATTAGAAAAGAGATAGGGAAAGAGGGAAAAAGGAGTGGAAAAACAGTGGAATTTCTACCCCAAATCTTCAGGTAATGATGTTAACTCATTATCTTAGCTTATTACGTGTGTTTGAATATATTTTTACGGTAAAAATAGGGATATTAGGCATCGCCCTAATGACGTAAATTGATAGTTTAAAGGGTCAATTGGACCCCGATGATGGAAATGATTATATATTCGTACTCAGTGAGTTATGGGCAACATATAAATATAATTTATTTAGGGTTTGGTTATGGGACTTTTAACTCTGTATACAGGCCTGGCCTGCGTATTGCGTATGCGAATAGGGTATCAGGTTCCTAACTGGATTGCCCTAAAACATAAGGAATGAAGCCTTAGCTTTATTTGATATAATTTTTCTGCTTATTGAATAGAAAGAGATCATTTGGCAACTAATATAAAGGAAAATCCAGTGGTTGAGTAACAGGACTAGCTTCGGAATACGGTAAGTGTTTATATCCATTTCTTTGGAGGCACTTGGCCTCGTGGATTTTCTACCACATGTTCCTTACGTGTGTAGCTGCCGATAGGCGTACTCATTACGCCTTAGCCTTGGATTTACATTCTATATGATATATTATGTCATGTTATTGCTATTGCATTGGGAATCTGAGTATTGTACTTTGGCTTGGAGTTGACATATACTTCCCGGCAGTCGATGAGAGTCCCGCGCCGGTGAAGGGTTATCATTGCATCGTATTGAGGGTAGGAGGATTCTGCCCTCGGAGCAGGAGGATTGCGCTCCATCGCATCATATTGAGGGTAGGAGGATTCCGCGCTCGGAGCAGGAGGATTCCGCTCCATTGCATCATATTGAGGGTAGGAGGATTCCGCCCTCGGAGCAGGAGGATTCCGCTCCATTCATTTGGCACATGTGACCCATTTCATTTCATTTCATTTCATCTCATTCATATCATTTCATTTCATCTCATTCCATTTCATTTCATACTATTGTGTAGATTTTCTGTACATAACTATTGTTCTGCTTATATGTGCATTGCTTATTTGTTGATTGTTGTCTGGTTCCGTTTCCCTGACTAGCGTATCTATTTTTCGAGGTTGCTAGTTTGTTCGCACTTATTGAGTCCTCATGACTCACCCCCTATTTGTCCTTGTGTTTTCTTTTCGTTCGGCAGATTCTGCACCAGGACCCAGCCAGTCGCGCCGTGATTGAGGAGTAGTACGTTCTCAGCATTCTACGGTGAGCCATCCTGTTCATTGCGGCCACCAACTTCAGATATTACAGTTTTTCTTACTTTTGCTCCGTTCGGGAGATGTGTATATCTTTTGGCCTTCTTAGATGTCTGATCTGGAAACCTTTAAACTTGTGTATTCTGGGTAGTTAGTTATTTTGTCCAGACAGTTTGTATATATGTCTATCCTTGAGAGTTATTTTATGTTGTTAAGGTCATGTTTAATTTTATTTTCAAGGTAATTTTGTGCCGTTTTTATAGGTTTTGTCTATAGGGTTCGCCCGACAGGTCTAGGAAAAGTGGTCGGGTGCCCGCACGGCCTAGCCGAGAATTTGGGTCGTGTCAGTAACTACCTTCCCACAAGGAGCTTGCGGAACAACACTAACATCAACTGAGATGTTGCATAGTGCGTTCGTAAAAATAATATAGCATGCATCAAATCTTCTATAGTGTGTAGTGCCAAGGTACTTCAAAAGCTCCCCCTATTTTATCAAGCGTAAGCTAACTCTTAGTTCCATCAGACTGTTCTATATCGTAAAGTATATCGACGAGATGATTATCGACTGAATCATGTTAATCCATTCAAAGTTCCGTGTATCTTTGCTTCGAAAATGTAGAACTCTCCTCTCGTGATCGAGGAAGGATCATCTTAATCAAAATAATCCGGGCAATGGTATTATCATATTGTCCAGATATGTTTTATTCCAAGAGTTTGGTGTTCATGTTATAATTTTGATTCTGTAATCATGAGAAAAATTTTGTGGGATAGTTTATGAAGGTCGTTCAAGTTCTTTTGTTATCAGCGTGAATCTTGCTTTAGACTTAGGCTCATTCGAGGATGAAAGAGAGTATAAGTGGAGGAGAATGAAACGACCTCGGTCAGTCGTTTCTGAAGTTAGAACTTCGATTGATGTGCCGATAATTTTAAAATATTCGTAAGGTCCATTGAGATTTATATGTAAAATTTGAGCCAAATCTGACCTCGTTTGGTAGGCATCGGAAGAAGGTTTCATTTTTTATTGTCGATAAATATTAAAAAGAAATATTCGAGCTCGGTTTTGACGAATGAGCTCCGATTCAAAATTCCAAAGCGCCATTAGGTTCGTATGATTATTTGTGATTTTTTTGAACTTTCGAAAGTGAATTTCGATGTTGTTCGGCTAGTTTCCGCTTAAGTGCCGAAAATTAAATAATTTAACTTCTTTCCAACAAATTTGTATATTGAGTTTCGGGAGTCCAATTTGAGATCCGCCTTCGCGAGTATGTTACATATATTTTGTATAACTTGTATGCAAAAGGTGGAATTATTTCGAATATCGTAGGGTACCGTTTTAATTTTCGTCGGGAAAAGGAAAAAAAATAAAAATGAAATGAGAAAGGACAAAATTTAGGCGGTGGACTTATTAAGCTTTCAAAAGCTTAGTTGATACATACAGTAACAAGAAAGCAAACAGAAACATTAGAACAGAAAAACGAGAACGGGACCAGAGGAATTGACGAAGGAAAAAAAAGCCAGAAAATAAGAAAAGGGGCTGGAGAAAAGTAGAATTTTCACTCTGAAACATTCAGGTAATGAACCTAATATGTTATTTGAGTTTATTACGCGTGTTTGAATATATTTTACGGTAAAACTTGAAATATTAGACATCATTTTAATAAGTTTAACTGATAGTTCAAAGGGTCAATTGGACCCCGATAGTGAAATTAATTATATATTCGTACTCAGTGAGTTATAGGCAACATATAAATGTAATTTATTTAGAGTTTGGTTATGTGATCTTAAGGCCTGGCCTGCGTACTGCGTATGCGAATAGGGTATCAGGTTTCTAACCAGATTTCCCTAAGATGTGAGGAATGAAGTCTTTAGCCTAATTTGATATATTTTTCTGCTTATTGAATAGAGTGGGATCGTTTGACAATGAAACCAAAGGACAAAGCGGTTATTGAGTGGTTGTGCTTACTTTGTAACAATGTATGTATTTATATCCATTTCTTTGGAGGCACCTGGCCTCGTGGATTTTCTACCACGTGTTCGTTATCTGTGTAGCTGCCAATAGGCGTACTCATTACGCCTTAGCTTTGAATTTACATTGTATATGTTATGTTATGCCCTGTTGTTGGTATTGCATTAAGCATATGAGTGTTGCACTCTGGTTTTGAGCATTGCATATACTTTCCGGATGGCGATGGGAGTCCCGCACCGGTGAAGGGTCATTATTGCATATACTTCCCGGTTGGCAATGAGAGTCCCGTACCGGTGAAGGGTTATTATTGTATAAACTTCCCGGTAATCGATGAGAGTCCCGAGCCAGTGAAGGGTCATTATTGCATATATTTCCTGGTTGGCGATGAGAGTCCCGCACCGGTGAAGGGTCATCATTGCATATACTTCCCGGTAATCGATGAGAGTCCCGAGCCGGTAAAGGATCATCTTTGCATATACTTCTCGGTAATCGATGAGAGTCCCAAGCCGGTGAAGGGTCATCATTGCATATACTTCCCGGTAATCGATGAGAGTCCCGAGCTGGTGAAGGGTCATCTTTGCATATATCTCCTGGTAGACGATGAGAGTCTCGCGCCGGAGATAGGTATCAGGCATATGTGACTGCATTGCATTGTACCACATTCATCCCACCTCATTGCACAACATACTGACTATTGTGTGTATTGTATTGTGTTTTATGTATGCGGTATGTACACTATGTCGTGGACATATCTCAGTTTGCCTATATATTTCTGGCTCGTATCCTAGGTTGCGGAGATCGGGTTGCACGCCGCAACAGTATAAATATATGGATCAGGTTGCACGTCGCAACGGTATAAATATATGGATCGGGTTGTACGTCGCAATGGTATAAATATATGGATCGAGTTGCATACCGCGGCAGTATGAATATCTAGATCGGGTTGTACGCCGCAACAAGATTAATATATGGATCGGGTTGCACGCTGCAACAGGATGTATTTCTGATTGTTGATATGTTCGAGATACCTATATGTTGTGGCTATCTTATGTTCATGGTTGTTAATGAATTTATGATTCCATACGTTTTTCCAGTTATTATCTGGCTCTGTCTTTTCATAATTTAAATAAGAGGAATTTTGTTTATCTGTTTCTCCTCCCTGACTAGCTATCTTATTCTTTGAGGTGACCAGTCTGCCCCACTTATTGAGTCCTTTTGACTCACCTTTGTTTGTTGTTTGTTTCTTGTCTATCTATTTCGTTTCGGCAGGTTCGCTCCAGGAGTGAGTTCGCCACGTTGTGAAGGAGCGAAGACGACTTCAGCTGTCAGGGTGAGCCAGCTTTTATTCCGGATGGCCACTAGTTTATTGGTTATTATTTTCGTGTCATTTTGCTCCCTTCAGGAGGTATCTGTCTTCTTTGTACCCTTAGATGTCTAGTCTGGATAGCCCTAAACCTAGTATGTTGGGTAGTCAGCTGTAATTTCTTTTGTACAGCTTAGAGTTATCAGTATGTCTGTGCTTCTTCTAAGTCTTGTTCTTATTTATGAATTGAATTATATCTATTTTCCTAATTTAATTGGTAAGGGTTCGCCCGACAGGTCTAGGGGAGGATGTCGGGTGCCCGCACGCCCTATCCGGATTTCGGGTCGTGTCAATGCCAAACGATCCCACTGTGTTCAATAAGATGTAGAATATATCACATAAGGCTAAAGCTTTCTTTCCTTACATCTTAGAACAATCCGGTAAGAAACCTGATACCCGATTCGTATAGGCAATACGTAGTCCAGGCCTGTGTACATGGTTTAAAATTACATAACTAAACTCTTAATAAATTATATTTATGGGTTGCCCATAACTCTCTGAATTCGAATATATAATCAATTCCATTATCGGGATCCAGTTAATCTTTTAAACTATCAATTTAACTAATTAGAACGATGTCTAATATCCCAATTTCTACTGTTAAAATATATTCAAACACGCGTAATAAACTGAAATAATGAACTAACATCATTACCTGAATGTTTTGGGGGGGTAAAAATCCTATTTTTTCCTTCTACTTTCCCTTCCTTTCTCTCTTTTTTTTCTGACTTTATTTGTTCTCTATTTTTTTTCTCTCGTTCGTTGTTTCTGTTCCGTTAATTCTTGTAACGTTAGGTGGCTAAGGGATTTTATCCCTATGTCACCGCCTCTCAGTTCCCCAATTATTATTTTTTGCCTTTTTCTTTCTTTTTTTTCTTTTCTTTTGAAAATTTGCTGTTGCGACTGAAATTAAAACGGAACCCTATGAAATTTTGAATGATCCCAAATTTCTCAAGCAAGTTTTACAAAACTTATGTGACGTACTCGCTAAGACGGATCGAATCCGATTCTCGTAACTCGAGATATGAATTAAACAAAAAGAAATCAAATTATTAATTTTCGACATTTTAGCGGAAACTATCTGAAGGATATTGGCATTCACTTTCGAAAGTTCATACAGGTCAAAATTAATCATACCAATCTAACGACACTTTCAGATTTCAAATCGGAGCTCATTCGCCAAAATCGAGCTTGAAAACCTCCTTTTAAGATTTATCGCTCACGAAAACTGAAACCTTCTTCCAACACCTACCAAACGAGGTTTGATTTAACTAAAATTTTACAGAAAAGTCGTAATGGACCTTACGAATCTATAAACTATCGGCACGCCAATCGAATTCCTAAGTAACAACACGGCTACCTAAGGTCGTTTCATTCTCCTCCACTTAGACTCTCGTTCGTCCTCAAACGAGCTTAAGTCTAAAGCAAAATTACATTGATAACAAGAGAACTTGCACGACCTTCATAAATTATTCAACGTACATTGTTTCTTCATTACAGAATCAGAAATATAACACGCACACCGAATTCTTGGAATAAAATATATCTGGATAATATTATAACACCATTGCCCAGCTTATTCTTACTGAGCTGACCCTTCCTCGATCATGAGAGGAGAGTTCTACATTTTAGGAACACAGATACACGGAACTATGGATGGGTTAATATGATCCACCGACTAATCACCTCGTTGATATACTTTTCGATATAGAACAGTTCGATGAAACTAAGAATTAGCTTACGCTTCAGCAATGCCTTAGAGATTTAATATTAGCATTCAGTATTAGAGGCAGACTCCTCCACTTAGTACATAAACTCATAAATCTAATTTAAATAGGAGTAACCATCTTTGCACAACCTATTGAACTAAGGAAGACTTAGATAAAAACAGAAAGCGAGTCAGACCTAAGCTACCAAGTTACCCTCTCGAGTTTCCAAACAGCTGCAACTCTCGAGTTCACGACTCCATACCTTTGCCGTAAGCACCACCCCTTGACGGATCAACTCAGGAGTCAAACGACGCCTCTTATTATTCTTAGTAGCCTTAAACACAACAATGTGCTTACCCGGCTACCTGGAAACGCACTCTGGCTCAACAAAGGGAACAACACAAGCTACTACTAACCTCCCAAGCTCACTAGTGTTGGACGAAGAAAAGATGGCAATGGATTGAAAATAGAAATAATTAGAGCTTCAGGAAGCTCATATTCTTATTTACTTGGCTGTCAGAGCTAGACTACTTCCGAGTTAGGCTAACCAAAGAATCACAATTGAAGAAATAGACGTTAAATGAGCATTATAGAACCACATCTATGTCAATTGAACCTTCTAGAAGGATACTCCGACAATTTACTAAAAAACTCTTTTACAACTGAGACAAGCTCATAGAATAACATGACTCTACAAGCATCTTGAACCAAAGGAAGACTCATAGATTGAATATTACTTACTAATCGCTTTGCACCGGAAGAAACGGTAACACTTTCTGATGGTGACGAATTAGGATCCCATTATCCTACCAACACTGAATTTTGAGGAGAGAGGTAAACTGACTTGACATAATCACAGAAGATGGCACAACAAGATGCCAAACAGACAATACCAACACTTACTCCCAAATCTCTCACATTTAAAAAAGATTAACTAGTAGGGTCTCACAAATGCCAGGAATAAATCATACCAGAAGTTCACCTCTCTACCGCAACCGATTCATAATAGAATTGACATCCAAGGAAATCATGAAAAAATGATGAGACAAACCATTTCCATATCGATCGGAAGAATCAAATCTTACTCACATATAAGGGAAGAAGAAATACATTCTTTTACTACATCGGATGCCTCTACATCCTACCATAATGGCAGTTTATAGATCAGCCTCATCGGCTTAGCTGAACCGCTACCCTGATAATTACTTCCAGAAGAACCACAACCACCACGCTCTCAACTCCTGCCGGATGGTGGCATATCTCTGGATGAATTCGCCCAAAATGAAATCCCCTGCGACTGGGCAGGTGTCTGATGGTGCTCTGATGGTGAGAGAAAGGATGACTGCCTACTTTCCGGAGTAAGGAAAAACTCCTCCAAAGATGACATGCTCACTACAATGATAACACTTTTCCAGTGAAAATAGAAGCTGGACTGATTGTTGCTAGCTATAAAGAGAAGACTGAGTCTGATCTTGACAGACTACTGGCGCACTATAAGAATCACGCGCCACAAGCTGATATAATATGGCAGGTGACCTCCCATGATAATAAGAACCCTTACCTTGCCAGAAGAGGTACAACAGTGCCCACCAGGGCCATGGGATCTCTTGTCCTCCTGCTTCGACTCTTCTTGCTCTAACTTATGGTATTCCTCATACCACCGAGAAATATCAACAAAAACATTAAATGAAGTCCCGACCTTAATCTCTCGACCCACCTGGGACCTCAAGGAAGGAGAAAGGTCATCAATAAATCTTCGAACCTTCTTGGAAGGTTCATGGACTAGTTCTAGTGCATATCCAACTATCATAGAGAATTCAATCTCATATTCTGAAACCGACAGGCTACCTATCCAATCCACTCATACTGGCAACAATTTTCATCTCGCTTGATGCGCAAAAGGAACTCTTCCATGACTCTACCAGAAAAGCCGCACCAAGTCAACTTAGGCAAGCCCTGCCTAGTTGAAAAAAGAGCGGTCCACCAATCCATGGCTGGACCCTGAAACTGGAAAGCTGTATAATTAACACCATACCGCTTGAGATAACCAAGAACTTGAAGGATACGTTGACATTATTTTAAAATTCACATGGACAATCTGATGCATGGCCTGAAAATATTGGCTGGTTCAACCAGGTGAAATAATGCAACCTTTTCGAGCACTCGGACCGAACTGTTACCAGAGGTAGCCGACCAACTGGAACACCTAGAGGCACAACACATGTTTCCTCTGGAACATAACTTACTAGGGCAACATCAGGAACTGGAATAGGAGCTCTTTAAGTTTGAACATCTACATCTGCGGTAACTTGATGAGCTGCCTAGGAAATAAGAGGTTCTTGCGGTATCTACGCCGCAAAGATTCTGAAAAAAGAGCATCATAGAGAGCCGAGGAAATCACAAGGCCTTGCTCCCCTTACTAATCGCTAGCACAGCTGGGGCCTCCACAACTGGATCATCAACACGATCCACAACTCTCGGGGCTTAGGCAACGCTAGCCCCAGGGTAGACTGCTTCATCCTGAACTCCTACCCTATCCTAATTTTTTGCATGAGGGTTCACCATTACTACAAAGGAATTAACGAAAATATTTTTGCAACCATGACCGACGCACGATTAGAAAAGAATGAAGAGAAACTTCCTAAATGCCATCATAGCCTCTCGTAGATAAGTACGGACGTCTACGTACCCATTAGTGAGACTCTACTAGAAACTGTCTTAGTCCTGATAGACTCTAAACCGGGCTTTGATACCAACTGACACGACCCAAATTTTTGGCTAGGCCATGCGGGCACTCGACATCCTTCCCTAGACCAGTCAGGCAAACCCTTTTGAATTAAATTCACAAAATACACATAAATCAACTTATAGATAAGAAATAGGGCCTAAAGAGACACAAATATAATTATTCATAAATTGTACATAAGAAGTTATAGATGACTACCCAATGTACTAGGTTTGGGGCTATCCAGATAGACATCTAAGAATACAAATGATGTAAGTACAACAGAAATAATACACATAAAATTGGTGGCCATCCTGAACTAAAGCTAGCTCACCCTAATAGCTGAAGTCGTCTTCGCTCCTCAACAACGTGGCACGAACTCAATGCTGGAGCAAACCTGCCGAAATGAAATAAATAGACAAGAGACAAACAGAGGGTGAGTCGAAAGACCTCAGTAAGTGGGGGCTGGCTAGCCACCTCGAAAAAGTAGATATGCTAGCCAGGAAAAGAAAAATAGATAAACCAAATTCACCTTGTTTCAACTATAAAAAGGCAGAGCCAGATAATAGCTGGAAATACGTAAGAAATCATAAACTCATAAACAACCAGGGATATGAGCCAGAAACATATCAACAACCAGAAATACATGATACATACACAAAATATCGTACTAAGTCACACAATACTTAACAGCCGGTGCAATGAGATGAAATGAATGCAGTATGCTGCAATGGGGTCACATGTGCCCGTAATTCCATCCCAAAGAGGAATACTCCTGCATTCGAGAGGAATACAATCTAATAACTTACTGGAGCGGAATACTCCTGCACATGATATAATATAAAGCTGAGGCGGAATAATCCTGCACTCAGTATATGACATAAGAGCGAAATACTCATGCTCCTGGGGCAGAATACTCCTGCACCCGAGATAATATAAGTTGAGGCGGAATACTCCTGCACTCAATATGATGAAAGGATGATGCAATAATAACCTTTCACCGTCGCAGGACCCTCACAGCCAGAATACAATGCTTTTATGCTCAATTCAATACCAACAACAAGGAATAACAAATAATATACAGTGTACATTCAAAACTAAGGCGTAATAAGTACGCCTATCGGCAGCTACACACGTAAGGAACACGTGGTAGAATATCTACAAGGCCACCAAAGAAATTGATATAATCACTTACCTTGTTCCGAAGTTAACACTGCTACTCAATAATTGCCAAACGATCCCACTGCGTTCAATAAGCAGAAAAATATATCACATAAAGCTAAAGCTTTCATTCCTTACATCTTAGAACAATCTGTTAATGAACTTGACACCCGATTTGCATAGGCAATACGCAGTCCAGACCTATGTACATGGTTTAAAATCACATAACCAAACTCTTAATAAATTATATTTATAGGTTGCCCTATGTGATGGAGTTTTTTTGAAAAAGTCATCCTCTATCACCCCACTAACTTTACAGTTGTTGCCCTGTTCCCTAAAGTACCAAATCCAGCTTCAATCAAAGGCTATAGACCTATAGCCTGTTGCACGGTGCTCTACAAGATAATTGCTAAGATTTTAGCTTATAGGCTGCAGAAGGTAATGGCCTTTCTTATGTCTGAGACTCAAGCAGGATTTATCCCAGGTGGAAGAATTGCAGACAATGTTTCTAGCTCATGAGCTAGTTAAATCTTTCTCTAGAAAGCATATCTCTCCTAGATGCATGATAAAAGTAGACATGCAAAAAGCCTATAACTCTGTGGAATGGATCTTCATAGAACAGGTCATGGAGAGCCTAAGCTTTCCTAACAAGTTTACTAACTGGGTGATGCTATATGTCAAATCAGTCAGCTATTCCATCTTAGTCAATGGAGAACCAACTGAACCATTTAAAGCTGCAAAAGGCCTGAGGCAAGGGGACCTATGTCCCTTTTCCTCTTTGCTATTGCAATAGAGTACCTGAGCAGAAAATCTCCAAGTATTACACAAACAGCCTCAGTTTCACTTCCATCTAAGTGCAGCAAGCTCAAGATTACCCATCTTTATTTTGCTGATGACCTACTATTGGTTGCAAGGGGTGATCATCAATCTGTTTTAGCAATGCATGAGTGCTTCCTGCACTTTGCTGCTACCTTAGGACTCAAGGCCAACCTTAGCAAAAGTTCTGTATACTTTGGAGGTGTATCTGATCTCGGAAAAAAGATGTATTCTTCAATCACTTGGCTATGTGCAAGGTGAATTATCATTCAAGTATCTAGGTATTCCACTAGACACTAAAAAGTTGAAGACCATCCAATGGAAACCACTTATCGACAATATTGTTGCAAGAATATCATCTTGGACTGCCAAGAAATTGTCATATGCTGCAGAATGCAACTCATACAGAAAGTTATTTTTGGTATTCAATCATACTGGGCTCAATTGTTTACTCTCCCAGCCAAGGTGATGAAGTTGATAGAATCACACTGTAGAAGCTACCTTTGGTCAGGAGTAAATATAATTACCAGAAAAGCACTTGTAGCTTGGACAAAGTTTGTCTACCCTGAGCTGTAGGAGGTTTGAATCTCATTAATTTGAAGATTTGGAACAAGGCAGCCATTATTAACACATGCTAGGAATTATCTAAGAAGGAAGACAAGCTTTGGATCAAGTGGATTCACTTATACTACATAAAAAGGCAGGATATGAGTGCTATGGTTATGCCTCAACAAGCAAGTTGGATGGTAAGAAAAATTCTAAGTGCTAGGGACCAGCTCCTCCAGTTGAAGCTCCATAATTCTTAAAAAAAAAAAACCGATCAAATCTACCTACCATCGGCTGCTAGGAGTACATCCTAAAGTTCCATGGAGATCCTTACTATTTCAAAATGCAGCAAGACCAAAATCTATCTTTACTCTTTGGCTGCACTGTCAGGACAGATTATTAACTGTGGACAGACTTACTAAATGGGGCCTCTTAGTGAATTCAAACTGTATAATGTGTTTATATGGCCTTGAGAACAGGGACCACTTGTTTTGGAAATGTGATCTTGCTAAGAACCTGTGCAACAGACTATGCCAATGGATGCACTTACAATCATCTTTTCCTAACCTTTGGGCACACCAGATGGATTGGATACTAAAGCACTCAAAGGGTAGAACTGCTCAGACAAGACTACTTAAGCTACTATTCACAGAGTTCATTCATACACTATGGAAAAAGAGAAGTAACAGAATTTTTGAAGGAGTGACTAGGGACCAAGAAGCTATAGTCAGGGAGATTGCCTGCGTCTGCAACATTCGAGCATCAGGAGACCTACAAGCCAAGCTGAAGACCTACAAGTCTGATTTAATCTGATTATTGCTTTTGTACTATCATTTAGTCTATTTTGTAATTCTTGTTTGTTAGTAGTTAGTAATAGTAAGCTAAGTAAGAGACTTTGTAAGGAGATAGCTGGCTGTGTTTAAGCGGAGCTTAGCATTGTAATGTTCAAGGTAATTAATAAAATTTCTAATTACCTAAAAAAAATGAACTAATGCAATTTTAACATTCAAATGAAGTCTATCATGGTTCAAATTCAAAGACAATATATTAAAAATATTACAAAATATATATTACCCCATAAAATAAGCTATAAACATTTTCAACACATTATAAACATTGACCAAATACGTAATTACATCTGCCAGTCTGTAGGTAAGAATGCAAAAAAGAAATATCAAAAGCTCTCCTCTCGCAACTCTCTTCATGATCATATTCCGTATATCTAATGTTGATTTTTCCTGCTTCAAGCCCTTGTGCTTCCCATCTCGTCTTGGAATTCTATTACAACATGAATCTCCAAAAAAATTTGCTCAATTGTTACTTCCAAATAAGCTTGGCTCTTCCTTGCACCACACCTTGTAAGATAGAGCAGCGATAAAAGTACGAGATATAAGCGTTTATATAAAAAATACTTATGTATAGAGTAATCATCCTCTCGAGTATATATATATATATATATATATATATATATATATATATATATATATATATATATATACACGCGCGCGCGCGCACACACACAAAGAAATATATTTGGACAAAGACACTAGATTTCTTCATCAGAGGGGTGCCTGCACTGTCTAGTCCGAAGTTCGGGTCGTGTCAGATATATAAATATTTATATAAAATGTTTATAAATTTACTTGTATTTTCAAGTTTTTATAACATTAAAATATATAACGACAATATGCATTTTAAAATAAATTACGTGGCATGTACACAATAGAAAAATGTACATGACAATGAGCTTATATTTTCGGCACCGATTATTTAAATTTTTGTGATGTGCAACTATATATGAGTGAGTGATTTTCTTGTTAAAAAAATAGTTTTGTGATTTTAGCGTTACATAAAGTAAATTTAAATGACTTTCTTATTACAAATAATAGTTTTTATGATGTAGCTTACATAGAGTAAAGTCTAGTGACTTTTTTGTTCCAAAAAAATAATTTTCTCACTTTATTGTTACTAAAAATAAAGTTCAGTTCAACCAATGTCGTTATAAGAACATTAAGAACAAAAGGATAAGTGTAATATCTATAATTTAAAATATAAAGGATGTAATTAAATGTGAAAAATAAAATACAGAATTTTTTACACTAGTTGATGCTTTAGTACCTTCATTACAATATCTGAAGGCAGTTTTACGAAACTTCAAGACATAATAAAACTTTTAAATTTTTTCGAAAACGTAGCACAATAGACAAAATAAGAAATATCTCTCTCTCTCTATAAATATATATATATATATATATATATATATATATATATATATATATATAAAATTCTTGGTATCAGAGCCATGGGGGAAGTAGGGATTATTATTCTTGTTTTTAACTTACTTTTATGAGGTATTATTAGATCTTGTATTTAGATCTATAAGACATGAACTTTTACATACACTTTTATTAAATTTACTTATGTATTAAGAATATTCTTAACTAATGGCACTGTGATCCTTCCGAATCTACATTGTAAGTAGTGTTCCTGAGCAAAATGGCTAGGTTGCCAAGGAAAATTACTCAGTAGGCTTACAAATAGTTATTTATAATCTTTGGGTCATTAGTCAAGATACTCTTTTAAACATAAGCTAATTTAATTTTTGTGTATTAAAGAAAACATGTACTTATATTTCTAATTTCTAAATCTGCTTTTTCCTCATACTATTGAGTTAAGAACTTGAATATTATCCTTATGGAACCCGTTGGTCTCTAGATCCAAGAACAGGAAGTATTTAAGTTTTTATTGTTTATCAATTAAATCTTCTGTGCAGATCTTACTATGGTATTCTTCCATCCTTTCTCTTCCTCCACTAAAAATTCTTTTCCTCCCTCTTCTAGATCTACATCCTCCTCTTCCTCTTCAAATTCTAAACTCAAAGAAGATGTTAGTTTTACTGATTTACAGCAATCAATTGATGACTGGAAAATTCCTAAACATCCCCAGTCTACAATTTATAAGTCTAGATGGAATTTGACAAGTGACTACCACATTTCAACGATCGAGCAAACTATTCCTCTTGAGTCAGATCATGAGGACATCAAGCTTTTAAACCCAAAATCTATAGAAAAATATAGAAAAAAGTACAACTATCTTAATTTTGGTTTAGTACAAATTGCAGCTAAACCTCTTTCTAGAGAAGGACTAGATACATCTCTCCTCCTCTGCCTTAGGGATTTTAGATTTCTTGACTTCAATGATTCTCTTCTAGGAATGGTGAAAACCAGTCTTTGTAATGGACCAATTTATTTTGACTGCTTTCCCAACTTTATTGTATTCCTTAAAGATAGGAATATACTAGACTCCTTGACATTAAATATCAAGACATCCAATTATAAAACCAAGACTGGATCTCTTCCAGTTGCAATCATCTATAGAATCTAATACAAAGCTATGAATTCAGCCTTCAATTCTGGAGCCATGAAGACACTTCATAAAGGAGAAACTGTTCTCTTCCAATCAGATCTTCAAAGATCCCATTTGCCAGTTCCAAGACCTCTATCTTGGAATCAGGTTTCTTTACCTCAAAACTGGCTTTTGCAAGATGCTACCCCAGCCGAAAAGCCAGAAAATACTAATGTGTCCCAAATCCAACAGTTTTCTTCAGGATCCGTAACTATTTCCTTCCGAAGATCTCATAGTCAAAGAATACCTTCCTCGCCTTTAGCATAGTCTGACACTCAATCTGCTAGACATTCTGTCTCCTCATTTCCTTCTAGAATCGAAATTGTTAACTTCGAATCTAGGATTCCTCAAGCAGAATACTCTGTGGAAACACCTCTAACTGAAGTTAACTTCGAAAGACCTCAGTCTCATACTTATTCATCTCTAGGTGCTCAATTAGGTGTTCTAGAAAAAAATTTTCAGATTGATAAATAAAAAACTCAGGACTGAATTTTACTCTCCTGAAAACCTTTTTAAGAGAACATGGTTTTTTAACAACTTTCAAGGGAATGAAAGAAAAAATTTTCAAAAAATTTATTATGAATCCTTGGACTCGATTCAAGAGCAAATTAATTTCTTTGAATGGTTTGAAGCTTATGCTGAATACCACCATATAGAATTTTCTTTTTCTAAATCTATTAATGTTTCAAAAATTTGAAAAACTTCAACTGGAGAAGAAGTCATCTCTGAATTTCCTCCACCATAAGGATTTTCAACAAATCATGACAAAACCCAAGTGGTAGCTACTCCTTTCAATTTAAAACCTCAAAGTGAAGCTTTCACAGCCAAAGATATTAAAAATATCTTTGAAAAAAAATAATTATACAAAAAGTATACAAACTCTTGGTGAATATTTGATTTCAAAACCATCTTTATCAGCATCTACTAGTTTTAAGCCAATCGAAACATCTTCAATTCCACTATTTAAACCTTATGAGATTCCTAGAACTTTTGCTAGTGAACTCCAGAGTCAACAATCTAAAGGTTTCCCTCAACTTTCTGATCATCAACATAGAATCTCTGAAATAGAGAAAACCTTTGTCATTCAAGACTCTGCAACCAAAGAGTCCATAGTTAAGGATGCTTCTATAGGTGTTCTTCGAGAGGTAGATACAGATCGAGAATCCCAAACACAGTCTGATCAATTTCATCATGATCCTTCTCTAGAAGTTGCTCCTCTTAGAGTAGGATCCTCCAACTGGCGACAACCCCAAAAACTCTATTATCCTAGAGCTACCCATCTTGACATGGTTTTAGAAGAAAAACCTAGTGTCATGCAGAATAACTACAATGCCAACAACATCTATGAATGGAACATAGATTGTTGCTCCGAATACAATATTTTGTCCAAATTGCAGCAGATAACTATGGTAGCCACTGCATATAGAACTTCTCATAACTGTAGTGACCAGCTTACTACCACATATTAGTAGCAGGTTTTACATGTCAACTTAAGGGCGGGTGGGATACCCATCTTAGCGAGGAAGATCATCAAAAGATCTTCTACAACGTTAGAATTGATCCAACATGAGAACCAATCCTGAAAGATGGCCAAACTATTCCTGATTCAACCAACACCCTCATTGACACCATTATCAAAACTTTCATAGGTAGTCCAGGTATTTTCAGAGAAAGGTCTTCTGAAATACTTAACAATCTTAAGTGTAAAACCCTCTCTGATTTTAGGTGGTATAAAGACTCATTTCTTACCAGGATATATTTAAAACCAGATGGAAACCTCCCGTATTGGAAAGAAAAATTCCTAGATAGCCTGCCTAAGTCCCTTAGAGATTTAGTCAAAGAGGAACTCCAAAGTCAATACACTGGTAATATTATTCCTTATGAACAAATCACCTATGGTCAACTTACCAGTCTCATTCAACAAGTTGCTCTCAAAATCTGCCGACAAGATAAGATATTGAGACAATTAGCCAAAGATAGAGCTCAAACTCGCAGAGATTTAGGAAGTTTCTGTGAACAATTTGGTATCCCTCCTTGTGGGGAAAAAGCCTCATAAGAGACGAAAGGCTAAAGATAAGGAGGCCGTTCCAAGAGATAGACCTTCTGCACTCAATTACAGAAAAACAAAACCTTCCTACTCCAAAAACAAAGCTCTACCAGCTCTACCCAATAAACCTAAAGCACCAGGTTTCAAATCTCCCAATCTGACAAATGTTACAGATGTAACAAAACTGGACATATCGCCAAATACTGCAAATTAGCTAATAAAGTTAGAAACCTTGAACTAGATGAGTCTATTCTTAACCAAATAGAACAACTCCTACTAGAAGATAGTGATGCTTATGATATTGCTGATGATGAACTTGAACAACAATTCAACCAACTTGAAGATGATGATGTACAATCACCTCCATCTGAATCTAGTCAAGAAGACCAAAATAGCCAACTCGAGATTAATGTTCTAACTAAAGAACAAGATCTCCTCCTTGAGCTTATTAGTAATCTTGAGAATTCTGACCAAAAGAAATATTATCTAGAGCAGTTCAAACGAACCATAGATAAGCCTTCCACATCTTCAAGTACCTTTCCAAATCATCCTCAAATAGCTAATACTTACAATATTACTGACATTCTCAATAGGTTTCCTTCACAGAAACCCAAGACCATAACTATCCAGGATCTACTAACAGAGATAGCACTCCTCAAGGAAGAAATTCGTGAAATTAGAGCAAAACAAGATATAGATCGCCTTATTCTCCAACAGCTTTCTACCCAGCCTGAACAGCCTAGACAAATAGAAACCAAACCAGTTGATCAGGAAGATTTCATCAACTACCTCTCTAGACTTTCCATCCAGAAATGGCATATTAGGGTTACCCTAGTTATCAATAAGTCCTTCACTTTAGATATTGTCGCCTTATTTGATACAGGTGCGGATCTCAATTGTATACAAGAAGGACTCATCCCAACAAAATACTTTGAGAAAACCAAAAAAGCCCTTAGAGCAGCCAATGGCAAAAAATTAGGAATTAGCTTCAAACTCTCTGATGTTGAAGTAAGAACTTCCTTGGAAAATTCTTCTTTGTCAGTCTCAACTTCTTTCTTGTTAGTAAAAGACCTTACTGACTCAGTCATATTAGGCACCCCTTTTATCCAAGAAATCATGCCTTTTATGGTCACTAACCAAGGCATTCAAATTGAGTGCATAGGAAATAAGATCCTCCTCCCTTTTGATAAACCTCCTATCAAAAAGGACTTATCTACTTTGAAACATAAGGAAGCCCAAATCAATTTCCCAAAAAAAGAAGTATCATTTCAAAGGCTACATCAACAGCTTCAAGATCCATCTCTTCAGTCTAAAGTTAAAACTTTAGAAGCTAAAATCCAAAAGGATCTTTGTGCTGATTTACCAACAACCTTTTAGAATCAAAAGAAACACATAGTCAGACTTCCTTATGAACCTGACTTCGATGAAAAAACCATTCCCACTAAAGCTCGTCCTATCTAGATGAATCACGAGTTAACAATCTATTGCCAAAGTGAGATCAAAGATCTTCTTGACAAACACATCATCTCTCCCAGTAAATCCCATTGGAGTTGTGCTGCTTTTTATGTTAATAAAAACTCAGAAATCGAACGAGGTGTCCCTCGTTTAGTCATTAATTACAAACCTTTGAATACAGCTCTCCATTGGATTAGATACCCTATCCCAAACAAAAGAGATTTACTTCAGCGGCTTTATGCTGCTACTATTTTTTCAAAATTTGATTTAAAATCAGGTTTCTGGCAAATTCAAACTGATCCAAGAGATCGATATAAAACTGCTTTTACTGTTCCATTTGGGAAATACGAATGGAATGTAATGCCATTCGGATTAAAAAATGCTCCTTCAGAATTTCAAAAAATTATGAATGACGTTTTTAATCCTTTTTCAAAATTTATTATTGTTTACATTGATGATGTTTTAGTATTTTCTACTAGCATCGATCAACATTTTAAACATTTGAGAATCTTCTTTAATACCATTAAAGAAAATGGCTTAGTTCTTTCAAAAACTAAGCATAGTCTTTTTCAAATTAATATACGATTTTTAGGTCACAATATCCAACAAGGAACTATTGTCCCCATCCAGAGATCAATTCACTTTGCTGATAAGTTCCCTGATCAAATCTTAGATAAATCCCAGCTTCAAAGATTTTTAGGTTGTGTTAATTATGTATCTGATTTTTTTTCCAGGTATTAGCAATTTGCTAAAACCTCTCCATAATAGACTGAAAAAGCCTCCTCCTCCATGGACTAATGTTCATACCAACGTTGTCCAGCAAATAAAAGCTAAACATCTTCCTTGTTTATCTCTCCCTGATCCTTCTGCATTCAAAATTGTTGAAACAGATGCATCAGACATTGGTTATGGTGACATATTTAAATAAAAGAAAGATGGCAAAGAACATATCATTGCATTTGCATCAAAGCATTGGAATAATGCTCAACAAAATTATCCTACAATTAAAAAAAGAAATTTTAGCAATTATTTTATGTATTTCTAAATTTCAAGCTGATTTACTAAACCAAAAATTCCTTTTGAGAATTGATTGCAAAGCTGCAAAATCTGTTTTACAAAAAGATGTACAAAACCTTGCATCAAAACATATATTTGCCAGATGGCAAGCTATTTTATCTATTTTTGATTTTGATATAGAATATATCAAAGGGAGCTCAAAATCTATTCCAGATTTTCTCACTCGAGAATTCTTGCAGGGAAGATAACATGCCCAGAAAAAAGAAGGAAGAACTCCCAGCCCTTCCTCCTCCAGAGGAAAACAAACAAGATAAAGCTGTCTCTCAACAGCAAATAATTTCAGTTGCCTCCAAACAACTTTCAAAGGATGTGGCTGACCCAAATCAGCCAAGATATCAAACTCCAGCAGACTATGCTATGAAGGGAATACACACATCATATCTCATGGAAAAGGCAGAACCAATTTCAATTGAAAGCCCGAAAAAATGGGCAGATTTGGTTGAAGAAGATGAAAATCAACATGCATAAACATCATCTGACTCCTGGTCAGATACAGACTTCTTAAATTGGTGTAAGCTTATGGGAATTAAAGCAACCATAAGTGATCCTAAAATAGGAAAACAATTTATGGTATTTAAAAATTTATGTTCCACTGTGGCGGCCTCAGGTCACGCATCTTCTTCTTCTTCTTCTTCTTCTTCTTCTTCTTCTTCTTCTTCTTCTTCTTCTTCTGTGGCTGCTAAAAGCACTACACAGACACCAGTGGCGGCCAAAAGCCCCAACACACAGAGCACAAGCACGGTGTATTCAGCACCCAAACAGGCACTTTCTTCACCAGTGCCACAACCAATTTCTTCATTCAAAAGTTCCTCCCCTGAGGAACCAACCTACTTAAAAAATGACAATGTCTTTTTTCTTACCCAAATTAAGCCAGAATTTTGGCATCCAAACCCTCAAGAAGTAGCTAATCAAATGCTTAGCTCATCAGCAAATTTCATACAAGAAACTTTTGACCATACTCAGAAATTTTATGAATTTATCCTTGCGGACACCAAATCTTGCTTATTCAAACCCTACAAGGATAAGCAAACCCAGGGAAATGTTACACATACAACGGCGTGGATTAATAAAATAATCTCGCCGAAAGAATGGGGCACACTTCCAACCAAATATAAAAAAATTTCCCAACCTTTTCGACCTTAATATTTTAATTATTACGACTACAACGCTGCCTGGATGAACGCCTTCACTTTTCAAAATCACCTAGGAAAACACTCTTGGTTTATCCTTTGGGGTAAACAATTAGTCTCTGAATTTCCTCAGTGGTTCATACATCAATGGTGGCCTGTATATGGACACAAAATTAAAATCCTTCCCCTTTAGTTAAAGAAGGATATGAATATTTCAGTAGTAGGTTCTTTAGTCAACAACAGATACCTGTACTACTCCAATTTTCCCATAGATTTCACCTTCCGTGGATCTATTCCCAAAAATTTTCTTTTCATAAGCCATATGGACATAAAGTACTACCATGGTTAGCCCTTCAAGGTCACACCAAATGGTACAAGAATTGGAATCCTTCCGAAGCTATGTTCCGGCTTTAGAAAAATGGTTCCTGGAGAATCCAAAATATTTATCTCCAACAGATGCTGCCCAATACTCATTTTTTCAACAAAAATGAATAGCAGCTGTACAGTTAGCCAGCTCTAGCAATAGAGGATATTTCATTGAACAAATGGAATTAATCCTGCAACAACTTAAAGTTGGATCCTCCAGCCAGAAGTCTCAACCATTTTTAGAAGAAGAAGAACACGAAGAAGAAGACCCTGATTATGACTTAACAGAAGAATAATCAAAATGCGCAAGCATGACATCAAGGTGTCATCATTTTTGATGCACACAATTATACATCAGCATGACAAAACATGAACATCAACTAAAGCTGACATCATCCATGACCTCAGCAAGCATTAGCATGATAAAGTTGACATCATCCATGACATCAACAGGCATTAGCAAGAGTTGACATCAACAAGCATTAGCAAGATATTTCATGTATTTTTTGCTATAAATGCCCCCAACTATCACTTGTAAAAACACACACCACTTCTACTACATCATTAACAATATCCTCCCTCTCTCTCTAGAATTGGTTAGAGTTCTATCCCTCTAGCTTTGTAATATTTTCAAGTTTAATATAATCTTCTTATATTAAATTTTGTCTCTGATATTTATATTATGAATTTCATGCATATGGTCGGTCTTACCGCCTGATTTACTTTACTACATTGCATATTTAATTTTTTGCATTATATTTTATATATGGTTGGCACTGCCACCTAATTACTAACTTAATTAATTAATTAATCTACACTTGCATCCTGTCCTTACTTCCCTTTATTTCTTCCTTTTATTTAGGGGGTTCACTTCCGGGATCTTGGTAATATATATGAGACATGATTCGGATTTTCAGCTAGGCCGTGTGGGAAATCGGCTACCTTTCCTAAACCCGTCGGGCAAACCCTATCAACTGAATCAATATAAAGGAACATAAATAACTTTGACACAATATGAAATTAACTCGAATAACCCAAGAAACTCATAATAACATAAACACGTATTTAATGCATATCTTATATAAACTGACACACACACACACACACACACACACACACACACGCACACACATAAGAGCTTTCGGAATAAACTCTGCTAGCTACCCAATAAATATGTCTAGAGGTTTTCAGATGAGACATCTAAGAATTTCATAAATATGCACATTCTTCCGAAGGGAGCAAAAATAAGATAAAACTATGATAACTATAGCTGGCGGCTTCAACGAACTAGCTGGCTCACCACAGACAGCTAGAAACATCTCGCTGTTTACTCGTGCTGCTGGCTAAGTCCTGGAGTGGAATCTATTGAAACGAAAAAATACAACAAGAAACAAAGAGGGAGTGAGTCATAAGGACTCAATAAATGAGGTATAACTAGTGATCTTGAAGAATAGATACACTAGCCAGAGAAATAGAAGCCATATCAATCAATCAGATAAGTCAATCACAGATAATTCGTGCAACAAATCCATTTAGCTCACAAAAGTGTATCATGATACAATGGATACATCTTCCGAGTGGGACTCTCATCGACTACCAAGAGATATATGTATTAATTATCCTTCATCACTGCGGGACTCTCATAGACTCCTGGGAAGTACCTACGAAACTCATAACTGGAGTACAATACTCTTATGCTCAATGCAATACCAAACAAGCCCAAGCTAACATGATATATAATAGATAATCTGAAGCTAAGGCGTAAAAGTATACCTATTGGAAGCTACACACATAAAAAATACGTGATAGAACATTCACAATGCCAAAGCCATTAAGAAGATTGATATAATTACTTCCCTCAAGTCCTGAGTCAATACAGCTACTGAAGAATTACATTTCCTTTTCGGAGCCTCTCAAAGCTATCCCTATCTGAGCCAAAGAAATCTAATCACACATATAAGTGCTCATAGAAGGAGGGTTTAACTATTGGACGAAAATTATCAAAATATCCTTGGGGGGACTTAGCCAAAAACCCATAAATTATACTTTTTCAGACTCCTCATAGTCCCACGAATCCAATTATACCATTAATTTACATAACTAATTTCAATTAGATTAAACTTTTCAATTTCATAAACTTTAGGGTTCGAACCCATTTTCCCCAAGTTGATTGTTAGGATTTCCAATCTAAATCCTTGAACCTACAAAATTAAATGGATTTGAGTCATTACCTAATGAATTCATGATGTAAGTATTAAGAATTTGTCCTCAAACCAACTTGGAATGACTAAAATCGAGTTAGAAACAAAATAGTAGAGCGTCATGATATGGCAGTACCCCTACATGTGAAGAGGTAACCAGTTTGAGATCGACCCCTATGTGGGTCAGATAAATACCTTGCATCTGCATAACCAACAAGATCTGCACCATATTTGTTAGAATAAAACAAACTCATATCAACAAATCCTTTTAGATATCTCAATACCTGTTTGATACATTTCCAATGTTGCTGTGTAGGAGCAGTATTAAATCTTGCTAGTACATTAATAGAAAATGCTATATCAGGTCTTGTAGGATTAGCAAGATACATAAGTGCACCAATTTCAATTAGATATGGTACTTCAGGACCAAGGAGTTCCTCATCCTCTTCTTGAGATCGGAATGGATCTTTATCCACTTCAAGGGATCGGACAATCATTGGAGTACTTAATTGATGTGCTTTATCCATGTAAAATTGTTTCAAGATCATTTCTGCATAGGCAGATTGATGAATAAAGATTCTGTATACTAAATGTTCTATTTGTAGACCAAGACAAAATTTTGTCTTTCTGAGATCTTTCATCTCAAATTCTTTCTTTAAATAATCAATTGCCTTTTGGAGCTCTTCTGGAGTTCCAATGAGATTTATGTCATCAACATAAACAGCAAGTATAACAAATTGTGGTGCTGTTTTCTTTATGAATATACGTGGACAAATGACATCGTTTATTTAACCTTCCTTCATCAAGTACTCACTAAGGCGATTGTACCACATGCGCCCTGATTGTTTTAAACCGTACAAAGATCTTTGTAATTTGATTGAGTACATTTCCCGAGACTTTGAATATGCTTCAGGCATTTTAAATCCTTCAGGGATTTTCATGTAAATTTTATTATTAAGTAAGCCATATAGGTATGCTGTAACTACATCCATCAGATGTATTTCAAGATTTTCATGTACAACCAAACTGATGAGATATTGAAATGTTATCCCATCCATAACAGGTGAATATGTTTCTTCATAATCGACACCAAGTCTTTGTGAGAATCCTTGTGCAACAAGGCATGCTTTATATCTTATATTTCACCTTTCTCATTTCGTTTACGCACAAAGATCCATTTAAAGCCAACTGGTTTTACACCATTAGGTGTTTGGACTACAGGTCCAAAAACATTATGTTTGGTAAGTGAGCTCAATTCTGCTTGAATTGCGTCTTGCCATTTTGGCCAAACATTTCTTTGTCGACATTGTTGAATAGATTGAGGTTCAAAATCCTCATTATCTTGCATAATATTAAGTGCAACACTATATGCAGAAACATCATCAATAATAAGTTTCGTTCCCTTAGGCAGAAATATAGTGGCTCTTCCGGAGCCTTCGATTAAATTAGTATTACCAGAAATAGTAGAAACATTTGCCTTTCTCATTATCAAGTGTGAAAAATATTTCCGATCTTTGAATATGACATGTGTTGTTCCACTATCAATTACACAAATATTTTCAGAATTGATCTTTGATCTAAATAAAGTTTGAGGGATATCCATGTATTCTTCAAAATAAAATGGCATAGATAAAAATAAACATCATATAATACATGTTTTATTATCAAGAACAAAGTTTAACTGGTACTTTATGTACATTACTATAACAATATTAAACATATCATCTATTGTAAACGACATAATTTTAAAACATATATAAATCTCTTTGGCTGCATATCCATCACCAATCAGATGATCTATTTGTCCTTCAGGGATCTCAAAGAAATCTGATACGTCCAAATGCTTGAAGTCAACATTATCCTCAGATATAAAGTTGGCTTCAGCATTATTTTCTTTCTTTTTCAGAGATTCTTGATAGAGATCAACTATGTACTTTGGCGTACGATAGGTACGTGTCCAGTGTCCATTTGCTCCACAACGGTAGCAACCATTCTCTGATTTTTTTCGTTTGCACTGCTTCATGCTTTTTATCCATCCTTTCCCACTGCTGGTGGGGAAGATATTTTGGTGCATAATGATCATCATGATAAGAGTTTCTTCCTCGACCACGACCATGGCCACGAATGGGGCCACACCATTTTCCATGCTTTTGGTGGAAATTCGTCTCATTCACTTCTGGAAATGGAGTAGAACTAGTGGGTCGACTTTCATGATTTTTCATTAATAATTTGTTAAGTTGTTCAGCAACAAGCAAATGTGAAACTAACTCAAAATATTTGCTAAATTTCATCTCTCGATATTGCTGCTGGAGGAGCACATTCGAGGCATGAAAAGTGGAGAATGTTTTCTCAAGCATGTCACCATCAGTAATATTTTCTCCACATAATTTAAATTGAGAAATAGTTCTAAACATAGCAGAATTATACTCACCGATGGTTTTAAAATATTGTAGCCTCATATGGATCCAGTCATAACGTGCTTGTGGATGTACGACCATCTTCAGGTGGTCATACCTATCTTTCAAGCTATTCCACAACATTAGTGGATCCTTAACCGTGAGAAATTCCATTTAAACAATCAATGGTTGCTACTTCTCCAAATCATGCTGAGTTAATAGCTATTGATGAAGCTAGTAGGGAATGCGTATTGTTGAGATCAGTGATACATTCGAGAAAGATGTGGTCTGAAGTGTGATACCAAAACCCACGATCTTATATGACGACAATACTTCATGCATAAACCAGTTGAAAGAAGAATTCATTAAAGGAGATAGAACAAAGCACATTTCACCAAAGTTCTTCTTCACGCATGATCTTCAAAAGAATGGTGAAGTTGACGTGCAACAAATATGTTCAAGTGATAATCTGACAGATTTTTTCACCAAATCTTTACCGCCTGCAACTTTTGAGAAGATGGTATACAAGATTGGAATGAGAAAACTAAGACACCTTGATCGAAATTTTCATTAAGGGGAGTAAAAAACACGTTGTATTCTTTTTCCCTCAACCATGGTTTTTTCTCACTGGGTTTTTCTAGTAAGGTTTTTAATGAGACAACTGCTAATGCATATTACAAGATGTGTGCACTATTTTTCCTTCACTGAGATTTTTCTCACTGGTTTTTCCTTAGTAAGGTTTTAACAGGGCACATTATCTATTAATGGACATCCAAGGGGGGGTGTTATGAATCCACTGAATAGTGGATGTCCATTGTTGTGGTCATATGAAATGGGTGTTCATGTTATGAGATAATCGTTATGGATTGATATCCGTTTTGTACGATAACCGTTATGGTTGATAACCGTTTTGTACGATAACCGTTATGGGTTCTAGTTATGCTGTAACTAAGGCATTTAAAGTGTAAATTTGTAATTCAGTTTGAAGTAAAATAAGATATCAGTTTCTCTCTACAATATCTCTGTTTTATTTACTTTGCAGCTTTTAATTCACAACAATTTCCATCTTATTCTTCTAAGTTTTAAGTCAAATGTTACAATGAACAGATTGAAAAATTGTTGGATGTTTTCCCCACACAAGAATAAAATAATTGATTTTGAGAATCTAACATGAATTGAAGCTTAAACCTTTGGAATCTGATTTTTCCCTAGAATTTTGACAAAATGTTGGGTAGTTGCCCCAACACAAGAATAAGAGATCTAGAACTATTCTATGGTGGAAATCATGTTCTTCGTTGACTTCTTCATGATCCACTTCTTTGAAGTAAGTAGCAATCGAGGAAGACGTAATTGATCCAGAAAAAAGAGCTAATAGAAGAGATATAGAGAAAAAGATAGTAGTGATGTCATATTACCTTAATTTTTTTATTGTTAAATAAGCTAAGCCGATCTTTCCACTTTTGATTATGTATTGTTGTGCATAAGAAATTGATGTATGGTGCCAATTTCTTGACGGCAGAGAAGGAAAGAACCATGGGATGGAAAGTGGATTTATTTAATGTAAAAGACTTAAGAGCACCTAAAAATTTTATGTTTTAATAACTGTCAGGTATAACTTGGACAACTCAAAAGTGAGTATGATACTAACCTACTACCTTCATGTAGCAAGTTATAAAATCTCTATATGTGCGCGTAGTCGTTTCAAGATTTAGGAGCCTGATTGGTGTGCAGACAATCTTAAAAACTCTGTAATCTCTGTAACGTCATTAGGACCTGTCTATAGAGTTTGAGCTTATTCGGACTAAAAGAGGTTTTCGAACTCGGTTTGAGAAAATGAGCTCCGATTAAAAATTCAAAGAGTTGTTAGGTTCGTATGGTTATCTGTGATCTGTGCGACCTTTAGGAAGTGAAATCTGTGGTTGTTCTGATATTTTTATAATCAAAATTTAACCTCTTTTTGTGGGACACCTATCTCGTGCTTCGAGGATCCAATTCAAGATCAATATCTCTGTGTAGATTAAATATGAGTTATATAACTTGTGTAAAAAAATTGGGATCATTCTGAGCTTCGTAGGATCCCTTCGGACCCGAAATGTTGTACCAACTGTGCTGGTGCATTTTCTGGACAGCATGTCTTCGCAATTGCGCCTGGCCTTGGGCGACAGCGCTGGTTTGGCTGCTGAGAAGTGCGACAGCGCACGCAACCCCGATTATCTAGTGTGCAGTCGCTCCTACCTGCTTGCGGCAGCAATGGTCCATTGGTACAAAAAAGCTTTGGTCGGTGGTCCATTGGTATAAAAAGGCTTTGGTCGGCTCTTTAAACCTTCATTAAGATTATAATGTAGGAATATCATTGCTTTAGAATAGTTTTGATTAGATGCTTGATTATTATTCTTGATGGTGTCTGCAAGACCCATCACATCCAAATAGATTTCAGCATCTAAAACCCATGAAAGATAACTTTTGCCCGATATATCAAGGGCAGTAATTAAATCTTGCCATATGTATTGAAAATAAAGTCCTTACCTTATACCTTTTCCAAGTACTTTCTCCAGATAGCAGAGCCTCGTGCTGATAACGTGTTGTGAATTAAAAGCTGCAAAGTAAATAAAACAGAGATACTGTAGAGAGAAACTGATATCTTATTTCACTTCAAACTGGATTACAAATTTACATTTCAAATGCCCTATTTATAGGCATAACTAGAACCCCATAATGGTTATCATACAAAACGGTTATCAACCATAACAGTTATCGTACAAAACGGTTATCAACCCATAACGGTTATCTCATAACATGAACACCTACTTCATATGTACCACAATAATAGACATCCACTATTTAATGGATTCATAACAGGTATATAGCAAATTGGAGATTGTGGTGTGGGTATCTTAGAGAAAGAAATTAGGATTTAATGTAAAAGACTAAAGAGTCCCTCTAATTTTATGTTTTAATGAGCTATCAGGGATAATTTGGAGAATTCAAAAGTGCGTAACTACCTTCATATAGTAGGTTAGCAAATCCCCCCCCCCCCACACACACACACATATATATATATATATATAGTTTTGCACACGCACTTTGCGCGTGAAGCCAAAACAATGAATATATATATACAAATTTGAACAAACTAAGTTAAATAGTGTATTTGAGTTACAAAAATAAAAGGATAAACGTGTGTATTCATAAAAGGAATAAGTATTGTTCTTGTTTATGCAGCTTAATGAAGGATGAAAATTCAATCCCCACAAAAGTCCGCGGGCGTTTTTGTCTCCAATTTTTACAGTTATAATATCATGTATTGTAGCTTTTGTATTCAGAGTAGTTAGCACAATATACTTGATTTTAAGTAAATGATAAGGTTATAACAATAAGAGTAGCTCCTTTAACGGATGAAATATACTAAACACAAATTCTTCTCAGAAATATACAAAACACATTTGCATTCAAACTATCCCTATTAACGTATATTATATGCATTGGATACAAATCAGCCAAAATAAAAATTTAACAAAATATGTTTCAATTTGCTCATATTTGATTGGTTAAAAGTCATGGAAATTAGTATTTTTCAAAGTATAAAACATGATTTTCCTTAGTAGTAATAATATTCTACATTTGATCTCTAAAATGAAAAAACCCAATCATATTAACTAGAGAAGTAAACAGACATATTGATCTCAAGTTCAATCACCAAAAATGAAAAATGCGATCCATTTATTTATTTTTAAAAAGCGGTCACTCTTCCACAAGTGCGATAATCATGAGTTTTATGCTTTGGGCATCAATTCTATAAATTAGGAGACAGTTTACCTTATTGTCACAATGCCCATTAGTCACGTTGCAGCCGCCCTCCTGAAATTTTAACCTGCCAAAAAAAGAAAACAATAAAACTTCCCTCATATTATTCAACAAAAAGAGCTAACTAATCACATCATTCATAATATCTAAGCAAAGTACCGAGGTGAAAAATAAGAAATAATGAGTTGGGATTTGAAAAGCCCCAAGTATAGAGCAGATTTATTCATAGAAACATATTAGAAAGAAAATTCTCTTACCTCTTATATGAGGAGGGTGATGATGAACATTGCACAGAGAAAGAATATTGTGTAGAAAATGACATAGAGGTCATCAATTTAGACTTTTCTAATGTAATTGGTGCCACTCTAATTAAATATGAGATTGTAACGAAGAGGTGATCTCTTCGGTTCTTGAAACGGTTAGCTTCAAAAACATTGTGTCGTTTGTGCTATCTGCTTCCATTTTCTTGTGTTCAAGAGATTAATTAAATATGTTGTAAAACTAATAGTAAAGTAGTGCAAGAACAAGACAAAATATATGAGAGGAGAAGGAAGAACTTGTATTATTCTAAAAGTATTTCAAGTGTATCTTCCATAGAGCCAAATGTGCTCTATTTATAGAATACAAATACATAGGTTACAAATCAACCCAAAGGTTACAAGAATTAAGTAGGACATAGTGGAGGAATTATGTAGGAGAAAGTGGGGTAGTAAATCATAAGTTAGTGGTGATTAGTGGTCATCCACATTAACACAAATACATGGATTTACAACACTCCCCCTTGGATGACCATTTTGAAGGTAACGTGCCTCGTTAAAACCTTAGTAGGAAAAACCCGGTGGGAAAAAGCCAAGTGAAGGAAAAAGAGTACACACTTCCTATAATACGTCTTTAGAGCTGCCCCATTAAAAATCTTACAAGTAAAACCCAAGTGGGATAAAACCTTGTTAAGCAAAAAAGAGTGCAGTGCGTATTTTACTCTCCCTGATGAAAACATCATTCAATATCTTGAAGACGACACATCCAATCTTGTAAATCAGCTTCTCAAATGTTGAGATTGGCAATGACTTAGTGGACAGATCTGCCAAACTATCATTTGAGTGAATTCTTCAGCATTAACTTCATCATTCTTTTTGAAGATCACCATTGCAAAGTAATTTTGCTGGATAACCATTTCCTTTAGTTGTATCTTCATTTTAGCTGAATTATCCATGCAATATTTCATATAATATTGCTGAATCTTCGTCTTCAATGAAATACCATATTGTTGCTGAATATGTTGAGTCCTCGATCTCAGTCACCAATATTGTCGCATAGCTTCAAGCATGGCTATTATCTCTTCATAAATTAAAGATGTAGCAGCAACAATTGATTTTATAAAATTCCACAATATAGGTATTCTACCACAACAAATGAATACCAAGTTGATATCGGGCTTTGTGGATCAAGTAGATACCATGTATTCTTCTGATGTCTTCGCATTGAGGAAGAACTAAATCATACCAATAAGCTTATAACAAAAGCTATAACCAGTGGAGTATATTTGGTAAAATACTTCAACGCACCAATTTTAGTAAAATATAATATTTCAATATCAAGAAGCTCGCAAACGTAATTTTACTACATGTGGCCGGATTGTTTTAATCCGTATAAATATTTATGAAGTTTCATTGAATAGGTTTCCCGGGAACTTTTACATGCTTCTAGGATCTTGAATCCTTCAAGGATAAATATATTTTTGCTCAATGAGCCATATAAAAGGTTGTTGCAACATTCATACACATATCAAGTCTTTCATGCACTGCCAGACATATAACATACCTGAAGGTGATTGCATCCACAAAAAGGAAATATAGCTCCATATAATCAATGTCAGATCTTTGTGCCTCAAATCGTACTTTATATATAACGACTAATTATTATCAGTATTTTTGCACAAAAATATCTTTATACACCTGATAAGGATCAATACGACAAAACAAAGAACGATAGGAGAGCGAGACACTTCTCGAACTCCCTTCGAAGTAACCCCGGGGAACTTGTCCCGGGATACCCTCGAATCGGCGTCTAGAAGGACCTATGCAACCACTCTTGAATCGCACCCGGGACTCGCAAGTAGAATGATCGGGTTTACGGTTCAAGACTCAACTAGGTTCCACTAGTGAATTCAAGCAACCAAGGAAAGGGTTTCTTCAATAAAGAGATAAACTCTATTCATCATTCATAAGATTCAAAGGTAAGCTAAGGTTTGAAGAGGTTATGTGAAGTATTTATAGACTTCACTTACACATAATGAAAGCTCTAAAATACCCCTAAAGTGGGTTAAAATAATAAAGGCCACGTAGGGCTATAGTTGTCAAAACATATCATAAAAACTAGGAATTCCGCAACCTCTCAGCAAACTAGGCGCCCGGCCTACTAGTACTAGGCGCCCAGCCTTCTTGAAGTAGGCGCTCAGCCCACTTGGAGTAGGCGCTCAGCCCACTTGGAGTAGGCGGTCCGCCCACCTTGCAGAGGCGGTCTGCCTGGTCACTTTCCAGAGAGTTGCTCAGAAGTAGGCAGTCCGCCTAGTTGAGTAGGCGGTCCGCCCGTTCCTGTAGCTTCTTGATTTGCTTCCAAACGTGCCCCGGATGCCTCTTCAAGTGGCCTAGGTGATCCACCATCCATGGCGCTCAAAAGCATGATCATCAAGCTACTCTCGGAGCCTTCATCCATGTCCCTCCAAGTCAAGTGAAGATGGGTGTCTTGAATCAACTTGGCTTGACTCCTAGTGAACGGCCTTGAGGTATGTTCCGCATCATCCTCCCCTTCTTGGGAAGGTTTCGTCCTCGAAACCATGGCTTCCTCCTCTCCGGCATCACCATCCCCTACATCAAAAGGGGTCAAGTCAGTCACATTGAAAGTATTTGACACATTGTACTTACCGGGTAGATCAATCACGTAGGCATTGTTGTTGATCTTGGAAAGCACTTGAAAAGATCCATCTCCACGGGGTACCAACTTTCCTTTCCTAAGGTTTGGGAACCTTTCTTTACGGAAGTGCACCCACACCCAATCTCCCTTTTTGAGCTCAAGCTTCTTCCTTCCCTTGTTCTTCTTGGAAGCAACCTTTGCATAGGCTTTCTCCAAGTTCTTCTTGGCTTTAGCATGAAGTTCAATCATAGCATTTGCTCGGCTTTTCCCTTCAAAATTAGCAACCATTTCCCTTGGCAAAGGAGTTAGATCAAGGGGAATCAAGGGATTAAAACCACACACACATTCAAATAGAGTCATGCCAATCAAGCTATGCAAAGTAGGATTGTAGGCAAACTCCATAAGGGGCAATTTATCAACCCACGTCCCGGCTTTACCTCGGGTCATGTCCCTTAAAAGAGCACCCAAAGTCCGGTTTACCACCTCGGTTTGTCCATCCTTTTGGGTGGTGGGACGTAGAAAACAAGAGCTTGGTGCCAAGAGCACCCCACAAACTCTTCTAAAAGTGGCTTAGGAACTTGGTGTCCCTATCACTTACAATGGTTTGAGGCACACCATGCAATTTCAAGACATTGTCAATGAACAAAGAGGCAACATGTTGTGAATCATCACACTTCTTACAAGGAATGAAGTGAGCCATTTTGGAGAGCCTATCCACAACAACATAAATGCTATCATTGCCCCCCCAGACCGTGGCAAGCCCATCACAAAATCCATTGATATATCGACCCACGGACTAGTAGGTACGGGGAGGGGAGTATACAAACTATGGGGATCAGCTTTAGATTTCGCATGCTTGCACTCAAGGCAATTTTTTGCAAAGCTTTTCAACTTGAACCCCCATCTTTGGCCAATGGAATTGTTCCATGAGAATGGCCAAGGTCTTGTTTCTCCCAAAGTGTCCCATCAAGCCCCCACAATGAGCTTCACGAATCAATAATTCCCTCCAAGAGGACTCGGGAACACACACTTTACCATTTTTAAAGATATATCCATTAACCCACTGGTATTTTTCAACCCTTTCCCCCTTTTCAAGAGCTTCGTGAATGCTCTTTAGCTTAGGGTCATGAGCATACATCAATTTAATGCTCTCAAAACCCATGAGCTTGGAGGCTAGGGTGGTGGCTAGAGCAAACTTCTGGGAAAGTGCATCCGCCACAACATTGTCTTTCCCTTTATTGTATTGGATAACATAGGAAAAAGACTCAATGAACTCTACCCACTTGGCATGACGCTTGTTCAATTTCTCTTGGCCTCTAAGATGCTTGAGTGACTCATGGTCACTCTTGATCACGAATTCTCTAGGCCAAAGGTAGTGTTGCCAATGAGCAAGAGCTCTCACCAAGGCGTACATCTCTTTGTTATACGTAGAGTAGTTCAAAGATGCACCCTTCAATTTCTCACTAAAGTAGGCGATGGGTTTGCCATCTTGCATTAAAACACCACCAATTCCCACCCCCGAGGCATCACATTCAACCTCAAATGCCTTTTTGAAGTCGGGCAATTGCAATAGAGGGGCGGTACTCAACCTACTTTTCAATTCTTGGAAGGCCTTCTCTTAAGGCTCTCTCCAAATAAAAGGTTTGTCCTTCTTCACCAATTCGGTGAGTGGAGCGGTAATTGAGCTAAAGTCTTTCACAAATCGTCTATAGAAACTAGCAAGACCATGAAAGCTCCTCACTTGAGTCACGGTAGTAGGAGTAGGCCAATCACGTATGGCCTCTACCTTAGACTCATCCACTTGCACTCCTTGGGCACTCACAACAAACCAAAGAAAGACTACCTTCTCAACACCAAAGGCACACTTTTTAAAATTAGCATAGAGCCTTTCGGCTCTCAACACTTCAAGCACTTGCCTAAGGTGATCAACATGGTCGTCTATTGATTTACTATAGATCAATATATCGTCAAAGTAGACGACCACAAACTTGTTGATGAATGACTTTAGAACATGGTTCATTAGCCTCATGAAAGTACTAGGTGTATTGGAGAGCCCAAAGGGCATCACCAACCATTCAAAGAGACCAAATTTGGTCTTGAATGCGGTTTTCCACTCATCTCCGGGTTTCATCCGGATTTGATGGTAGCCGGACCTAAGGTCTATTTTGCTAAAAACACATGAACCACTTAGTTCATCTAACATATCATCGAGTCGGGGAATGGGATGACGGTACTTTACCATTATTTTGTTCACGGCCCGACAATCAACACACATCCTCCAAGTGCCATCCTTTTTAGGAACAAGGATCACGGGTACGGCACAAGGACTCAAGCTTTCCCTCACCAAGCCTTTAGTGAGCAAGTCATCAACTTGCTTTTGCAATTCTCTTGTGTCCTCCGGATTGCTCCTATAAGCCGGCTTCTTTGGGATTTGAGATCTCGGGACAAAGTCGATTTGGTGCTCAATACCCCTCAAAGGAGGTAATCCATCCGGTATCTCATCCGGGAACATGTCACCAAAATCCTTCAAAACATTCTCAAACACACTAGGCAAAGGGTTAGTAGAAAAATCAAGATTGGAGGTTAGAATCATACCTTTGTGCACTAGGCATATGAGAAGCTTGTTGCCATCATTTCCTCTTAGGATCTCGCCCGGTTGCATCATGGCACATATGCTACCGGTAGAAGATGGTGGGATTTCCACCAAGGTTTCGGACAAAGGGCTAGTCTCAACAACCGACTTAGCCTTTGCCGCCTCTCTTAACTCCCGCATCCGTTTGTAATCATCGCTCACTTGTTTGGGAGTTAAGGGTTGGAGCACGAACTTTTTCCCCTCATGCGTCACCGTATAGGTGTTGGCATGGCCATTATGAACCACACGTCGATCAAATTGCCATGGCCTCCCAAAGATAAGGTGGCATGCTTGCATAGGCACAACATCGAACATGTGTTCATCCACATAGTTCCTAATCTTGAATTTGATCAAACATTGCTTAACCACCTTTAACTCACCAGACTCACTAAGCCATTGCAAACGGTAAGGATTTGGGTGCTTTAGGGTGGGTATTTTCAATTGGGCAACTACTGTTTGGCTAATAACATTGGCACAACTCCCCGAGTCAATGATCATAGAACAAAGGAGACCCATGACTCGGCATTTGGAATGGAAGAGGTTCTCCCTTTGTAAAGTCTCAACGTCCTTTACACACATGGCTCCTAGATTCCTCCTCACAACAAGGAAGACATGGACATCATCATCTTCCTCCATGGCAACCTCCCCATCATCTCCCTCCTCATCACCCTCTACTACCTCTTCTTCCTCGGGTTCACTATCTTGTTCATAGACCAAGTCACCCACAAGAACCATAGTTTTCCGGGTAGGGCAATCTTTGGAGATATGGCCATAACCCTTACACTTAAAGCATTGAGTAGAAGTAGAGATTGGATTACTCAAGTGAGTTCTAGAGTTACCTCCCACGTGTTGTGTAGACCTCTCAGAAGGCTTCTTCACATCCTTGCTAGCACTTGCACCACTTGCACTTGGGAATTTGGCATTCGTTGTAGGAGCTTTCCAATCCTTTGGCTTGTTCAATGGAGTAGTAGTACTACTCTTGTAACGAAGGGATTTCCCCTCTTTGATCCACTTCTCAGCTTCAACCGCATCTTCACATAGCTTGTAGTGATCATTGTACTTGTGAAACTTCAAGAGTGAAGCTATGTCTCGGTTTAAGCCCCCTTTGAAACGGATCATGGCCGTCTCATTATCTTCCTCATCCAAGTCTAGAGTCATCCGGACTTGTTCAAACTCATTGAAGTACTCCCTAACCAATTTTTAACCTTGCTTCAACTCATAGAGACGCTTTTGTTGTTCCACTCGGTATTGGTTAGTCAAGTACTTCTCATCCATCACACGAATCAACTCTTCCCAAGTAAGATTAATAGCCATTCCCGTCCTCCTTCTATTCCTCTTCACCGACTCCCACCAAGTAGAAGCAAAGGATTCAAAGGTAGAGATAGCATACTTGGTCTTCTTCACTTCGGGCATATCATTGGTGTTAAATATACGCTCCATGGATAACTTCCAATCAAGGTACTCCGCCGGGTCACTACTTCCTTTGAAAGGAGGAATAGTGAGCTTCACACTATTAAGATTGTTGTTGTTGTCACGACCCCCTTGGAAAGGCTCCGATTGGCCTCTAAAGTGATCCCCATATCCACCAAGATCCCTCCTAGCATTCCCTCCAAAGTGCCCATGGGGTGGCCCTCGACCTCGGCCTCGACCCCTATCCACATTCGGACCCCTAAATTGATAATGAGCATCATACCCATCATCACTATAATTATCCTCCTCCCCTTCTTGAGCTTGTGCAACTTGCTCAAGAGGTTGAACATTTCGAATTGGTCCAGGAAGTAGAGCATTCCTTTGGGGATTGCCCATAAGGTTTGGAATAATCACTCGTTGGGTATTGCCCAACAATAGGTCAATTCGATCACGATCCTCCCTTACCCGTTGTTGGTGATGAAGCAACTCCGCAACTTGTTCCGGGGTAAAGGTTGGACTACTTGTGCCTTCTCCAACATCAACTTGGGCACTTGGGGCCCCTTTCTCAACTTGGACACTCGGGGTCCCTTTCTCCGATTGGACATTAGAAGTACCTTGCTCAATTAGGGCACTTGATGTCACCCTCTCAAGGCTTTCAATCCTCAAGTGCATACATCCAACTTGGCAAGGATAGTAGTAAGGGCACTCTTAGCAAATTCTTCTCCTTCGGTGGATATTGTACCTACACAAGAAACAAACGTTAGCAAAACAACCTCACTCACTCCCTCACAAGTGTTTCACTCGGATCACTCGTTTAGTGGTGGTGGATATTTCACTCTTGCTTGAATCCAAAGCTTCACTAAGTTGAATAGAAAACCTCAACTTAATCACTCGACTCAAAAGCCAAATGCTCTCCGGGGTGAGTGGAGTTGATATGACTCTATTGTAACGATAAGCTCTTTAAGTGCGGACTTGAGCCAAATGAGACTACGAGTCTTCTTTGAATTCTAGTCTCCGGTCTAGGCTTGAGTTTCCTAATAGCTTAGAAGGGCTAGCACAATTCAAGTAGGTAAGATTACTCAAAGAAGTACTAGCTAGATGCAATGCAATCAAGAAACAAGAGATCCTACGAAAAACTACCCGAAACCACGCCTCCTAGAAGTAGGCGCCCCACCTGTTTTCAGTAGGTGGTCCGCCTGAATCTCTGCAAGAGGAGAGTAGGCGGTCCGCCCTCTCTAGTAGGCGCCCCGCCTTGTGCAATTTCCAGAGAGTTCAACAAAAAGAGGCGGTCCGCCCACTGCAAGCCTCAGCACAGTTTCAAACACGATTTTCTTGGTTTTGCACCCAAAAATTCAACAATTCTCACGTTGTTTTAGCAATTCAAAGGTACCCCAATGCTGTTTCAATCACAAAGAACCAACCCCAACAACTTTTATCAAACCCCAATAAAAAACAAGTAATCTACCATGTTCATCAATTTCAAGCTTAGGGTTTCAAATTTTCAAATTTTCAAGGGGTTTCAAATTTTCAATTCTTGTGTTTCAACTTCAAATTGGGTGCTTAGGGTAAGGGGTTTCCAATAAGGAACAAACCCCAATAAAAATCACACAATGGGTCTATCAAACCAAGAATCCATGATCATATATATTTTTTTTTGTGTTTTTCTTCTTTTTCTTCAATAACAAATAAGAACCTAATATTGAAACTAACCTAGGCACGAAGAATCAAGGGTCGGGGGTTTGTAGAAACAAAACCCGAGCCTTGCTCTGATACCAAGATGATAAGGATCAATACGACAAAACAAAGAATGATAGGAGAGCGAGACACTTCTCGAACTCCCTTCGAAGTAACCCCGGGGAACTTGTCCCGAGATACCCTCGAATCGGCGTCTAGAAGGACCTACACTATGCAACCACCCTCGAGTCGCACCCGGGACTCGCAAGTAGAATGATTGGGTTTTCAGTTCAAGACTCAACTAGGTTCCACTAGTGAATTGAAGAAACCAAGGAAAGGGTTTCTTCAATAAAGAGATAAACTCTATTCATCATTCATAAGATTAAAAAGGTAACCTAAGGTTTGAAGAGGTTATGTGAAGTATTTATAGACTTCACTTACACATAATGAAAGCTCTAAAATAACCCTAAAGTGGGTTAAAACAATAAAGGCCACGTAGGGCAATAGTTGTCAAAACATAGCATAAAAACTAGGAATTCCGCTACCTCACAGCAAACTAGGCGCCCGGCCTACTAGCACTAGGCGCCCGGCCTACTAGCACTAGGCGCTCAGCCCACTTGGAGTAGGCGCTCAGCCCACTTGGAGTAGGCGGTCCGCCCACCTTGCAGAGGCGGTCCGCCTGGTCACTTTCCAGAGAGTTGCTCAAAAGTAGGCGGTCCGCCCGTTCCTGTAGCTTCTTGATTTGCTTCCAAACGTGTCCCGGATGCCTCTTCAAGTGGCCTAGGTGATCCACCATCCATGGCGCTCAAAAGCATGATCTTCAAGCTACTCTCGGAGCCTTCATCCATGTCCCTCCAAGTCAAGTGAATATGGGTGTCTTGAATCAACTTGGCTTGACTCCTAGTGAACGGCCTTGAGGTATGCCCCGCATCAACACCACTGGCTTTGCACCTTCAGGTGTTAGGACTATAGGTCCAAAAACTTCACGTCACTCGAGTGAAGCCAATTTTTGCTTGAATGCATTTTGCTATTTTTGGCCAATAATTTCATGTCTGTATTCCTAACAGACTTAAGCTCAAGATCCTCATAATCATATAAATATTAAGCTTTATAATATATGTAAGATATCGTCGACGATAATTTCATATCTCGGTTCCCTATCCGACATAACATATTGAGATCCTTTCACATTCATAAATTTTCAGGTACCTGAACCTCTCCTGATGAGGTTTTATGAAGTGTTATGTCGCGGGCTATTTTAGAGCCCTGCCTCCTTATTTGACCATCATAATCATTTGCTCCTTTTTTTTTTCAAGAATTTATCTTTGGAACTGAATGATCTACCACGCTTCAGGCGTGCCTTAGACTCATTGACATAAATAGATTGTCTCACCAGGACATCAGGAGCATTAGCAGCTGGAATATAATATTTTTCTTTGGGTCAGTAATGCGTCTGGCAGTGACTTGCATTATCTTTATATGAGGATAGTAATCAAATGATAATTTAATTTATTTATTCTTCAACTGCATTAATTTCTCCCCCTAATGTTAGCCAAACTAACATCCGTTCCCAACCTTATATGGGATCCATCTTTGTGCGTTGCAGCGGAGAAATTGATAATATACCACACATTATAATTATTAGATGGAAAATATTTGGTTCCTGACCCTGAACCAATTATGAGGGGAATTCATTTTGTGGCATGTCGTGCACAAGTGCTGCTTTATGGATATACCATACCTCATGCCTTATTTAGGTAGCATTGTTCTCATATGCATGGTTTAGCAATTGGAGGCTTTCAATATATGAATCTGCTAAATTTGCTTGCCAACATTATCAAGATAACTTATCTTGATTGCATAATCTGGAAATATGCTCATAATAATATTTATTTGAGCAAATACTTATCCGCGCAAGTACCATTGCGGGTTTGTAATAAACGCACATGTGACCTTATTATAGAGGCATCCTTTTATAATAATTATATGGTCCACATGGCAGGTGAACAGGCCCATATTCACCTTTTATACATTCCAGAAGTGCGGGGATCCTGATCCCAAATTTAGTTGGTCGAATAATTTATTTATCTTGAGAACAAACAACACAAAAAGAATTCTTGAAGAATCGTGATTCTTCAGTATATACCCATGCAAATTCTCATTTATATACTTTGTGCATCATATTTGAACCGGGATGGTCAAACCGGTCATGCCAACTTATAAATTTATTCATCTAGTAAACTAGAAATTTACTATAGCATGGGCATTGTAACAATAAACTAAAAGTTTATTGTGGCATGCACATATGATTTTACCACACTTATATTTTGAGTAGTACATACTCGAGGAAGAGGCGGGGAGCTTTTCAAGCACATATATCGCTCCCGACATTCTTATAGTAATATAAAGATATTCATATCTTTCTATCAAATTTAGTCTCTTAGCCTTTTGGGCAAATGTATTTGAAACTTAACAAGTTTCTTTCGAGACGTACTACAATAAATATTTCATCAACCTCATTCCTCCAGGTAGTAATATTTTGGCTCTTCCGGAGCACTCAAATAGCTTTGTACTACCATATATTTTATTACACCAACCATATGGTGAATATCTCCTTTCAAGGAGAAAATCATATTATTTTTCTCATGGTAAAATCATTATAGGCAAGATCAATTTCTTTCTTCACTTGCTCTTATGTAATTCATAATAATACATAATTATGGCGTACGTTCTGTACAATAGCAATGACTATTTATGCCAAATAAATAATAGAATTATTATAGTCGAACCTTTTCTAGAGGTGAGTTGTGGTACTTTATCAACCACGCATGGGCACGTCCATATTCATCTTTCTCGAACCTCTTCTGGAGGCGAGTTTTGATATTTTATCACATATTGCCACATTCACTTCGGCGAATGGGTTTATATTCATAATTTTTTTTATGAATTGTCTCATTCACTACAATGGACCATAATCATCTGGACTTGCCTCATGCTCATATAATATATTGAAGGCATTATTATATTTACCATTTGAACGGTTACTTTTTGAGAACCCTCATTGTTCTTTTATTTATTTCACAATGATAACTATTTTTTCATCCCTTGCCACGTCCACGTCCACATCCATGGTTTCTATCATGGTAATTATTTTATCGCCTTTTAGACATAAAATTATTTCTCTTCTTTCAGACATAAAATATTGTGTCTTCTTTTAGACATAAAGATATTTTGCCTTCTTTCAGGCATATTATGTATTGCTACTACATTCACATCTGAGAATGGAGCATTATATTGTGCTCCAACATTCACCATATGGAATGGAGCTTGTCTTGCTCTCACATTCATCTTAGGGAATGGAGTATATATTGCTCCCACATTCACCTCTATGAATGGAGCCCTTTTAGTGGACGGACTTCATGATTTTTATCAAAAATACTTTATCTTTTTGATAATACTTTAGTTTGTCTCAATCATCATAATGCCATCAATATCTTATTATTGCAAAAGCGTGTTAGGCCATAATGCATTGGGAGTGGAATATGATGTCTTACCTTAATCAATGGCATAATAGGCCAAAGTGTGTACATATGATGCGATTTGAAGTACAATACACAAAGATACTCATATTTCGTGTAATTGAAACATAGTACTGTAATCATGTATCAATGATGTAACACTAATATATCGGGTAAAGATCATAAAAAAAGTATTATTTCTCCGATCTCCTCTTACCAGGAGTATAAAAATTTATACCGAACTATAAATCAAAGAAGAATTCTTTAAAAGTACCATATTTGTTTCATTCCATATATCCATGTGAGAGTAAAATATTAACCATACAACATAATTCATGTTTGCTCTCACAAGCAGTTTACATTGAAACATGAGTAGAACTGATCTACAATATCATGTTGCTAGGCCATACACCCTTAAATTGTTGTCAAAAGATAGCTACAAAATCAACCAAACAATGGAAGATCAGACAAAAGTTGTAGTCAGTAAAAGGTTTCCACAATTTAAAGTGTTTTAAAACAAAATGAAAATAGGGCACTATTAATTTTGAGATTAACAAAAACCATAATGTTAATGAATTTTAGAAACAAAAAAAAAAAACAACTTATCTTGTGTTAGCAACCAGAACGTTGGCTTCTATCAATTGCATCATAATTTGCTTTTCATTTCTTCTAAGTCGTGTAATAAAATAGAGACTCGTGCTGATAACGTGTTGTAAAACTAATAGTAAAGTAGTGCAAGAACAAGACAAAATATATGAGAGGAGAAGGAAGAACTTGTATTATTCTCAAAGTGTTTCAAGTGTATCTTCCATAGAGCCAAATGTGCTCTATTTATAGGATACAAATACAGAGGTTACAAATCAACCCAAAGGTTACAAGAATTAAGTAGGACATAGTGGAGGAATTATGTAGGAGAAAGTGGGGTAGTAAATCATAAGTTAGTGGTGAGTAGTGGTCATTCACATTAACACAAATACATGGATTTACAACAAAATTAACTTTTTAAGATTAATTAAAAAGATTATTTAAGTTTTTAATATTAAATTAAAATAACTCAAAGAGGGTACTTCAAATCTTAGGTAGGGCAAAATGGGGTCATGTAATATTTTAGGGTATTGTGGTAATATGACTTTACGTTAAGGGATTCTCACTTTTAATATAACTAGTTTTTGGAGACGCGCAACGCGCGTGTGTCCTTAATAATGAATGTAATATATTAAAAGAATTATATAATTGTTGTTTAAAAAAATTTGTGCTTGAGTTGCACAATTAATATCTTAAATTTCATAAAATTGTCAAAGAAACATGAGGAGGTCACTATTCTAATTCGTCTTAATGACAATCTTACATTTCGTTCTTTGGGAAAAAGAAAATAAAGGTGTCACAGTGATTTCTGAACGGCTAAAATAGACACAGGATTAGAGTTTAATCAAAGTTGTAAATTATTTAAAAAAATATAATGATAAATGTATTAAGATCCGTGTTAAATATTACAACTAGTGCGCTTACAGTATTCCTAAATATTAATGAACTTACTCTAAAATACAAGTACATATATATAAAATAGACCAAAAGAACATGAAAAGAAGTTTCAAAATTCACAATAGCAAAATTATTGTCAAACAAAATTCTGTTCGAAAGGCATACCGCTTACCTCATTTGTATTTGTGCAAATTCTAAGCCGATTATGAAATGAAACAGGATAACTGCGAGTGAAATGTTGACAGTTTGATATTTTATTTTATGAAAGATCAAATACCATCAAAGATAAATATTTTAGCTTCCAAAAAAGGGCAGTTGTTCTTAAGTAATGAACGACATAGTCATCCATTATATCTCTCCAGAACCAAATACATGTACGAAGTGAACCTGAAGATGTGAAAAGGTATCACAATCCTAATTAAAAGATGGCATTTTTATTATCTATATTAAGCATTTTTTTATAATTTGTATAAAATATAGGAGTAGAAATTTAATTGTGTATTGACTTCCTTGTACAAAGAAATATTTAAAAAAAGCTTTACTAGAGAGGCAAAAAGGTCGTTTATTTTTTGCTATAGGGATTGACTCTTTTAGAATAGTATGATATATATATATATATATATATATATATATATATATATATATATAATAAAAATCAAGTAAACAATGTACATATGCTAGTTCTTTCTGACTCTAGAACTAGACCTCACTTTTAAAGAGATGATATTGTGTCATTAAGGGTATTTTCGTGGATCCATGGGGTTCGATAATTACGGTTGGAGGTTAGAAGATAGATTAAGGTAGAGACGCAGAAGGTAAGGTATAGGTGGTAGTCTAAGTTTTAGCATTATCCAGTATATGTTAATATTATTGTTGTTTCTTCTACTTTCTTTTACTTTGTTACTTTGTTACTTTTGTTCCTTCTACTTCCGTTTCTTCTATTTTTGGTTCTTCTACTTTATTTTTTGGCATCTTTTATTCCTAAGCTTTTGAACCAGTTTTTAAAAATACGTCTGATAAGTGAGGGTATTTTGAAAAAAGCCTCTTTACGTCTCACAAGGTAGAAATAATATTTGTGTACACCTCACCATCCCCAGACCCCACCTGTGAGATTTCACTAGGTCTGTTGACTTGAGGCAGTGCAGACCTTGATGCCGATGGCGGGGCACAACAACGGTGTTAGAGAGTGGAAGTAGGATGGGGCAATGCCAACTTGGGTTTGTGTGAAGAAATAGAATAGAAAAAGGAGAAAAATTGTTCAGAATTTCTAATTTTATGAGATTTGGTGAAGTTTGCGACAACTGCAACAACAACAACTATAACAATAACGACATACCCAGTTGAATCTCATAGATGGGGTCTTGGGAGTGTGAGATGTACGTAGATCTTACCGCCACCAAAATGGAGAGGCTATTTTTCGATAAATCCTCGACTAAAGAAGAAAATACATTTTTGAAACATGTTTTTATAGGGAAAAAAATAAAGATAAAACACAAAACACCAATAGCACTAAAGACGAGGAATAAACTAAAAGTAGTGTGTGTGTGTATGTGTATATATATATATATATATGAACAATACTAATGCTAATATACGTGGAGTGCTATCTAACCTTCTACCCTAATCTAAGGTCATTACCTCTAAAGGTGAGCCATGTCATGTCTAATCACATCTCCCCAATTCTTCTTAGATCTACCTCTACCTCTCTGTAGACCCAAAATTGCTAACCGCTCCCACCTCCTTACTGGAGCATCTGTGCTCCCCCTCTTTACATGCCTGAACCATCGCAACCTCACTTCTTGCATCTTGTCCACCACCAAGGCCATTCCTACCTTGTTAAATGACCTCTTTCCTAATCTTATCCATCCTAGTATGCCTACACATCCATCTAAGCATTCTCATCTCTGCTACGTTCAACTTCTGAATGTGAGTGTTCTTAACGACCAAACTCTACCCCGTACAACATAACTGGTCTAACAACTACTTTATAGAACTTACCTTTATGTCTAGGTGACACCTTCTTATCGGATAGGATACCAGAAGCAAACCTCGATTTCATCCACCCCGCTCCTATACGGTGCGTGACATCCTCGTCAATTCTCTGGTCATTTCTTTAGAAATCTGGAGGTGCCATGTCCTATCTGATCACCTCACCCCAATTCTTCATAGGTCTACCTCTACTTTTCCTTAGACCCAGCACAGCCAACACCTCCAACCTCCTTACTGAAACATCTGTGCTCCTCCTCTTCACAAGCCCAACCCATCACAGCGTCGCTTCTTGCATCTTGTCAACCACCGAGGCCACTCCTACCTTGCCACATATGACCTTGTTCTTAGACTTATCGATCCTAGTATGCCTACAGTTCTATCTCAGCATTCTTATATCGGCTTTATTCATATTTTGAATGTGAGTGTTCTTGACTGGCCAAACTCTGCCCATACAGCATAGGTGGTCTAATTGCTATTTTATAGAACTTACCTTTAAGTCTAGGTGGTGCGTTCTTATCTCATAAGATACTGGTGTGTGACGTCCTTGTCAATCTCACCTGGGGTATTGACCCAAAATACTTGAAGCTACCTAGCTTGGGAATAACTTGTAGTGATTTGTATATATTATATATAAAAAATATTACTTTATTTTATATGGTGAAATCGTGTTTTCTTAACATTATTTCTTAATATTATATATTTATGTAAAGAGCCCCAAAACAAATGAGCCTTCAGAATATATCGAAAATTTTGAAATGTAATGACTTATCGAAACCACGTCTACTTGACGAAGAAAGAAATGAATATTTAATTTAGTGTCCTAGACAAACCAATAGCACGGTATTGAGTTTTACAATAATATAAAATAGAATACTTGTGTAAGCACTCACAAAGACCTTTCTCCTAATCCAAATTAGATTCGGTCACATCAAGGACAACAAAATCAATTGACAATGCTTCCAATGATGGAATTGATTTTTTTTTTTAGAATTAACCTTTCCATATAATTTATAAATTATTTCCTCTAGAAATTTGTAATTGCATTCCTTGGTTAACTTTCGAATTCTTCCATCAAATCTTATTTAACTCCCCACATTAAGATTACAGACACCAATCAATAATATTAAATTACTGACAATTTAATATTTTGACTAAATGGATATTATTTAGACTTACACTTAACTTATTCCACATGTTGGATACAGAATTCACTAGTTAGATTTACACATAGAAACTTATAAGCTTTCATAAAGGGGTTTCATCAATCTCTATACCGAGACATGAATTCTATCAACTAGTTATTACTTTGCAATGCATATTATCATTATCCAACTTATCAGGATAAGAAGGAACTAAAGGCACACAGATTGTGACTCTTGACTGCAGATCTAGTTTGAATTCCAGCATCTTTGTCTGAAATTATCTGATCCACAGGATGAGAACTTAGATATTTGTAAGGCTTTGGCACCAATCCATCCTGAGGGTGTTAATGTTGAGGAACAGTTCTTGATGTAGTAGCATTTCCCCCTGTTTCTGTGCTACCCAGCCAGTTTCAGTTGAAGGAACTATTCATTGTGATTCACTACCCATTGATTCACCTACACAGATTGCAATTGTTGAGGAATGGGTTCACCATGCCTCAACATTCCAATTTCTTCATCATGCTGTACCTGTTCTTGAGATGGAATGTCAGATTCATCAAACTTAACATGCATGCTTTCTTCTATTATCATATTTTTCTTATTAAAAACCCTATATGACTTGTTATGTAATGAATAACCTACAAAGACTCCCTCATCACTTCTAGGATCAAATTTTCCTAAGGCATCCTTTCTATTATTGTGAATGAAATATTTACAACCAAAAGCCCTAAGATGAGCAATATTAGGTTTTCTTCCTTTAAGTAACTCATATGGGGTCTTTTCTAACAATGGTCTTTTCATGCATCTATTGATTATATAGCAAGCAGTACTAATAGCTTCAGTCCAAAAACTTTGTGGAAGATTTCCAGATAATAGCATGGCCCTAGCCATTTCTTCTAAGGTCCTATTTTTCCGTTCAACTACTCCATTTTGTTGTGGTGTTCTAGGTGAAGAGAAGTTATGATCAATACCAGTTTCATTGCAAACATTAAAGAACATTTGAGTCTCAACCTCAGTACCATGATCTGACCTTATAGCAACAATATGACTATCTAGTATTTTCTGAATTTTCTTAGCAAATATTGAAAATGCATTGAATACTTCTTCCTTAGATGCAAGAAAAAGAGTCCAAGTAAATCTAGAATAATCATCAACCAATACCATAACATATTTCTTACCTCCACGACTCATTGTTCTCATTAGTCCATAAATATCCATATGGACCAGTTCCAAAGGTTTGGTAGTACTGACCTGTTTCTTTGGTTTAAAGGATGACTTTACCTGCTTCCCCTAGCACAAGCACTACAAACTCTTTCTTCCTTGAACTTGATGTTAGGGTGTCCTATCACCAAGTCCTTGGAAACTAGTTTGTTTAATTACTAAAGGCTAGCATGACCAAGTATTTTGTACCATAGGAGGGGATAATTTTGCATTACATTTAAGCAACTCATACTTCCATCAGCTAGTGACAAAAGATCTACCTTATAGATGTTTCCATATCTATTTCCCTGCAAAATGATCTCTCCAGATGCTTGGTTAGTCATAAAACAACCAGTAGTAGAAAAATTTGCACTATTACCTTTGTCACACAATTGAGATATGCTTAGTAAACAATTTTTCAGTCCATCTACCAGAAAAATATCATCAATGTTATGTGAATTAAACCTACCTACCTTTCCAATACCAATAATTTTCCCTTTTTTACTATTACCGAAGGAAACACTTCCTCCTTGAAAAGTTGAGAGTGAAAGGAACAGTTCCTTATGTCCTGCCATATGCCTTGAGCAACCACTGTCCATGTACCATTTGTGGTTCTTTCCTGCACTCTCGCCTGCAAAAGAAAACTAGGGGTTAATTTAAGAACCCAAACTAGTTTAGGTTCCTTTCCTTGAGAAAAAGAATGAATCAGATCTTTCTTAGCCAAGAATGGTAATGCTTTCTTTGTGTGAACAGTTTTCTTTGCCACAGAGTTTTGAATAAGTTTATAGGACCTGTTACTTTGTGCAGCCTTTTCCGTAGATTGGCAATTTCTTTTCAAGTCACTAGTGTTCCTGCAATGTGTGCATAACCAATTCTCAGAAAGAGTTAGATACTTACTATTTGGATCCCATTTGGGCAGTGATTGAGATTTTATAAACCCAATACCCCTTCCTATTGCTACTATGATTTTCCTATAACCATTCTAAAGCTTCAGAGGACTTGTTCCATTTAACAATTTTGCTTAACTCCTTCTTTGTATTAAGTAAGTTTCTTCCAAAGATCTTATCTTTTCATCTTTATTATACAGTTCATCAACTATAACTTTCAATTTCTCTTCAGCAATGAGCTTATGAAAATGAGCAAAGCCCTTACCATTTTCAACTGTTTTGTCTTCCAATTTCTCAATTTCTAGTTCCTGAACAGTTGATTCAAGTGTGAGGATCTGTTCCTTTAGCATGCTATTTTTCCCTTTCAAAGTATCATTTTTAATTACAACCTTTTTGTATTCAGTTTCTAAACTTTCAATTTCATCATGCAGTTGATCTTTACTATCCCTCAGCGATTTAAATGCATTTAGCACAGTGTGAAACAGTTCAACTAATTTCTCCCTAGGCATGTTTTTCACATCCTCTTTGAGTTTAAAAACAAATACATCAACATCTTCTTCATTATCTGAATCTTTAAGAGCTTCTAGAGCAAGCTCATCATCCAGATCATCATCTGATTACTCATCCTCACTATCTTGCCAACCAGCAACCATAACTTTGGGATTTCCACTTTTCTTGTGGACCTGTTCCTTAGCCTTTCTTCTTTCCTCAACATATCTCTTTCTCCATTCTCCTTCCATCACTGAACATTTGTTGATGTAGTATTCTATACTTCCACATTTGAAGCATTCTCCAGCCTGTTTGATGTTAGAAGACCTACCCTGTCCACTAGCCCCTTTTTTTATTCAAATATCTTTGGACATTCTTAGCTATAAGGACCAGTTCCTTATCATCAACAGACTTATCAGCAGCAGTTAAGGCTAAGTTAGGTTCAGTTTTAACTAGTTCACCTATGTTCTTAACCTTTTTTCTTAGTTCATAAGTTTTTAGATTACCTATAAGCTCATCTAAAGAAAGTGTGGTAAGATCCTTACTTTCAATAATGGCACAAGCCTTAATTTTCCAGGAGTCTGGAATAACTCTAGTTAGGATTTTTTCAACTCTTTCTTCAACAGTTAAAACCCTTCCGAAGGAAATAATTTCAGATGAAATAGCATTAAACCTAGTGTATATTTTCAGAAATTTATTCTCCTTCTTACATTTTAAAACTTTCGTATTCAGCAAAAAGAAGTGTACCTCTAGATCTCTTCACTTGACTTGTTCCCTCATGAGCAACCTGCAAAGCATCCCAAATTTCTTTGGTAGTGGTATGCCCTCGAATCCTAGTGCACTTATCACGACTAAGTCCACAGACAAGACACTTTCTAGCTTTGGCAATCTTTTCCGATTGCCTCAAGTCTTCAGCTATGCATTCCTTTCTGGTTTTTTGATATCATTCCCTTTTGCATCTTTCTTTATTGGAATCATGGGACCTTCAGTGACTATGTCCCATAACTTTTAGTCCTTATCTTGAAGATTATCTCTCATCATTTCTTTCCATCTTGAGTAGTATTTTCATTGAACAAAGGTGCCCTAACAGTAGACTGACCCTCACCATTTTCTTGTGATGTACTCATTCTAATCCTAGGTGTTAGCATCTTCAAGGATAACCCGCTCTGATACCAATTGATATTTCCCAAGACACACCACTACTTAAGGACCAGTTCCCTATATGTGCTCCTTTACTGATTAATTGTGGAATAAGTATAAGTAGGTAAATGAACATAGAATTTTAGCATGGAAAAACCCCGTTAACTAGGGATCAAAAAACCATGACCTACTCTCTCAAGTAGGATTTCAACTTCACTATTTGAAAGACTCACTTGGTAACAAGACTAGCTTCTTACTAACCTAGGACTAACTCTAATCCTATAGTGACCCATTTCACAATCAATGAAGTTGCTCCAAGTACAAGACTTGAATGATGTGTACTCTTACAGAACTTCTATGAAAGTAATTAGTACAACTCGATAGATCCTGGATTAACTAATAATGAGAAAAATATATACTCAATCCTAAGGAACACGTTCTTCACTTAGTTCCCTGTAGCTAGACGACTGCTCAAATACAATTTAGAATGACTTCTATGTTGCTGCTCTAAACTCTCTATATTTGTGCGTACCTTGAACAACTGAAATACTTCTCAATTTATAGCATCAAATACTTGAGAAGTCTTGAGCAATTAGAACTCCAAAGCCGCCCTTCAAGTGTTTGAGTCCTAATTGAACTCCTTGATTATCTCCAAGCCTTTATCCCAATCTTATGCAATCTTTTTCTTATCTCGTACATCCCTGCATGATTATCAAGATTCATTAGATTTTAAGATAACAATTAATATTCTCGCTTAAATGATTTTGCATAATTAATTATTCAGTTGCAGTGATCCAAAGGAACAAGTCTTTGGATCTGTTACTTCGTCATCAGTCAAAACTTCCAAAGCTTATTCAAGCTAACAAGATTGTTTTCAGCAATTAGGGCAGTCCCTTGATAATGAAAACTTTCAGCAATCGGGGCACACCCCTTACAATGGAAGATATTTATTTTCAGAATCAGGGCACACCCTTTATAATGGAAGTTGTTATTTTCAGCAAATGAGACACTCCCCATACAATGTAAGAGTTTGTTTTCAGCAATTAGGGCACCCCCTTGATAATGAAAGTTCATTAGTCGAGGCACACCCCTTACAATTGAAGAGTTAATATTAGCAGCTGGGGCATACCCCTTACAATAGAATTATTCTCAGCAATCGGGACACACCCTTTACAATGGAAGATGTTTAATTCTGCAGCCACGACACATCCTTTACAACGGAAGTTTATTTAGTTTCAGAAGCTGGGGCAATCCCTTTACAATGGAAGTTTGTTTATTTTCAATAATCAGGGTGTCCTTTATAATGGAAGTTGTTATTGTCAGCAATTGGGGCACTCCCTTACAATGGAAGTTAGTTTAGTTTCAGCAATCAGGGCACACCATTTACAATAGAAGGGCCTGTTTTCAGCAATTGGGGCACACCCTTTATAATGGAAGAGTTTATATTCAGTAATCAAAGCACACCCTTATAATAGAAGTTACTTTGCAGTAGTCAGGATAAACCCATTATAATGGAAAAACTTTTCAAGTTTTAAGACAAGCCATGATAATGAAAGAGTTTTCAAGTTTCAAGATAAGATCATCCAGAGTAATGATTTTAATTTTCAATCAGAGCAAGACCGATCTTGTGAAGCGTGAAGACTTAGCGTAGGAGTTGTAATTTTACATATCATGTTGTACTTTTATTTCTTTGTAAAAGCAATGACCACAAGCCAATACCAAGCAGCCAGTAGTCAGTAACGACAACTTTTAAGTGGTTAGAAGTGTTCAGCCTCTTGATGTCTAGAAGTGTCTTTTGGCAGTCCTTGTAAGTCTAGAAACGTCTAAGTTTTAGTAGAATAAGTCTTGAAGTGTCTCGTGTCAGTTTAGTGTATCTAAAAGCATCTAGTATTAGTCCTTGTGAGTCCAGTAGGGTCCAATATCTATTAGAATGTGGTAATTCCAGCTACCGCATGTGAGGAAACTACACTGACCTGATTCCTTGTCCGAGTATGTAGAAACATCCAAATCGGGGTTCGGTCACCATTTTTCTTGTGGACTGTCTCAGACGGACCGAGATGCCAAAATTAGTCGTGATTATATCTTTGTCCGATAACTCTTTGAGTATCCGACCAAAAAGGGGCAGTTGTAATCACCTAAGTTTTGCACATAATTGTGAAAAATAGTTATGTTAATTATCATGTAATGGTTGCTAGATTTTTGCCTGTTATTTAGCCAATTTTTGTAATTAACTAGGAATAAAAATACCAAAAATTTCCAAAAAATAATAATAATAGGTTTTGTTGGTGGTTGATTGTATAATTATGTGCTAGAATTCAATTGTGACTTGTTTAGATTTTAATAGTTATAAGTTCTTATTTAGTTTATGTAATTGGACTAGTAGTTATTTATGTAGTTCAAGACTATTGAGTCACTTCAATTGAGAAAAAGGGTCAGCAGTCAAAAGCCCAATGCTCAAACCCCTTGACCTAATACCCTGACCCGCTGACTCGACACATCCCCCTTCTTAATTCTAAAAACCCATCACTCTAATCAATTCCCCCTAAAAAACAAAGCAAACACATGCCCAAAATTCGATCCCCACCAGAAAACACCCGCCTCCGCCACCGGGGACCTCAACTACCGTCCTCCGGCAAAAATAAGTACAGCCCCCGGCTCAGCCCCCGACTCGCCAACACCTTCTCTTTCCATATCCACTATCAATTTCTACTAATACCCGATGGTTTGCATAAATCGAAGCATAAAGTGGCGGTGAACTCAACTTTCTTTCGGGTGAACTTGGCATCCACAGTCATCTCTCACTCCTCTATACATGAATCTAAAGGTATTTTCCTTCAAAAAATCCTGTTATTTTCTTCCCTCCTTGCTGCCCGTTTTTCCAATTTTAGGGTTTTGCTGCCGTGGTTCGTCGACGGTGAATGGTTTGTGATTTGTTTGATATTGGGTAATGGATTGTATTTTCAAAATTTTGTTTCGCTTGAATTTGTGTATGGTGATGTTGATATGGGGGTATTGGCATGGTGGCGCTGCTAGAGGGGTGTTTGGACAATGGGGTCGTGTCGATGGCGAGGTGTTTGTTCATGGCAATATGAGTTTGATCCATGGGTTGTGGCAACGACGGGTGTGAGACGTACACTTGGCCTTGTTTCTCCCTTTTCGACTTGGGACGACCCTATTAAGGGTTGTTTCATTTAGAAAAGAGAACGACGAGGCTTATTGTAGTGTTTGAAGTTTTTAGCAAAGTAGCGACGAGCGATGTCGAGACAGTCATGTGAGGCAGTGATGATAATTGTATTGAAGGCTGGCCGTTGGTATTGCTGCATCGGTCAGGGCAATGTTGGCGGGGTTGAAGCTGATTCGATTGGCGTTTGGAACGTTCGACGCAGCAGCTAAGGCAACGAGGAAACAGTGAAGTGGCAGCCCCGTGGCAGTGGCAGCAACAGCATCGATGAAGTGGCTCAGGCAGCGGGATGCGTTTGGTGATTTTTCGTTTGGTTTAGTAACGGGTTAGCATGAGATCCCTTTTGCCTCTTTCTTTCTTTTTGTAGTTGATTGTCACTCTCCAATTAATTTTGATAAAGTTCATGCTAAGTTAGCTTTTAATTGATAGAATAGATATTCTTTATATGTATGTTTTGTGGGAGATGTCGACTTTTGTCGCTTCCCGTGCGTTTTGTTTTGTCTTAAGAAATGAAAAAAGGAAATTGTGGGAGATGTCGGTTTTTGTCGCTTCCCAATCATTTTTCTTGTTTCGCAAGTTCTCTGTTATCTATATAATTGTTTCTTTGGGAGATTGGCTTGAAAGGAGCATACATTTTTTTTTTTTTTGGAATTTAACCATCTGTAAACAAAACGTCACATGTCCTTTTTTCCCCTTTCTTTCTTTTGTCATTTGGAGTGGATAGTGTTGTTATTAGGGTGAAGAAGGGGTTTAGGAATGAAGGAGAAGAGAAGAGGAGAGAAGGGATCAAATGTATATTCTGAATTATTGAAAAGAAGAGCACAAAGTGAGCCTTAAGTAGTTGGCTTAACTAACATTTAAAACTCAACTAACTTTCGGAAGTAGATGAAATGACTAAACTACCCCCTGACTAACTAACTACATTGTTTAACTCTTAATCATCTTATTCTAATAACTATTTCAGCTTACTCAACACTCCCCCTCAAGCTAGGTGGGGTAAAGATGTTAAGAACTCCTAGCTTGGACAGTAAATGAGTATGCTGAACTCTATTCAGACCTTTGGTTAAGATATCTGCAGGCTGATCCTTTGTAGAGATGTATTCAGTTTGAATCAGTCCTTTTTGTATTTTTTCCCTTATAAAATGACAATCGATCTCTATGTGCTTTATTCTCTCATGGAAGACTGGATTGGCTGCAATCTGGAGTGCAGCTTTTCTGTCACTGAAAACTTGAACTGACTCTCAATCTTCACTCCAATTTCCTTTATAAGTGCTGTTAACCAAGTCAGTTCAGCTGTTACAGATGCTAAACTTTTGTACTCTGCTTCAGGTGAGCTTCTAGATATGGTAGTTTTTTTCTTTGACTTCCAAGACACTAGAGATTCTCCTAGTCTTACTAAGAAGCCTGTAACAGATCTTCTAGAGAAAGAACATGCTGCCCAGTCAGCATCACAAAAGGCAGTGACTGTCAGCTTAGTATTACTGGACATCAACACTCCCTGACCTGGTTGATTTTTGATGTACTTGACTATCCTTAAGGCAGAGTCCAGATGGGATTGCTTTGGCTCTTGGAGAAATTGACTTAGTGTTTGAACACTATATGCAATGTCAGGCCGAGTCACTGTTATATAGAGAAGTTTTCTTATCAACCTCTGATAGACTGCTGGATTGCTGAGTAACCTGTCAGTATTGCTTGTGATTCCCTTCTTTCTCACAAACTCATCATACTCCCTAGTGGTAAGCTTAGTGTTGGGATCAATAGGTGTAACTGCAGGCTTTGATCCACTCAATCCATCTTCAGAAATTAGTTCCAAAGCATACTTTCTTTGGTGAATCAGAATCCCTTGATCTGACCTAGCAAACTCAATGCCAAGGAAATACTTTAATTCTCCTAGGTCTTTCATCTTAAACGCCTTCTGTAGAGCACATTTTGTTTCTTCAATCAGTTCCAGATTATCACCAGTGACCAGCATGTCATCCACATACACTAGAACTACTGCAGTTCCACTGATGGTTTTTCTGGTGAACAGAGAATGGTCTAGTTGACTCTGAATGAATCCAAACATCAGTAATGCTTCAGTTAGTTTTGCATTCACTGCCTTGGTGCTTGTTTAAGCCCATACAAGGATTTGATGAGCCTGCATACCTTGTTCTCCCCTGGCTCTTGAATCCTTGTGGCAGTTGCATGTAGATCTCATCATATAGATCTCCTTGAAGAAATGCATTATAGACATCCATTTGATGAATGTGCCAGTGCTTAGCTGCTGCAATTGACAGCACTGTCCTTACTGTTACCATCTTGACAACAGGAGAGAATGTTTCTTGATAATCAACACCTTCCTTTTGACTGTACCCCTTTGCAACTAGCCTTGTCTTGTATCTTTCTATTTCACCAGATGCCTTATACTTGATCTTATATATCCACTTGCATCTTATTGGTTTCTTTCCTTTGGGCAGTGTCACTATGTCCCATGTGTGATTGTTTTCAAGTGCTTCTATCTCTGATTTCATTGCTTCTATCCAATTGTGATCTTTAGCAGCTTCTGAATAGTAGGATGGTTCAGTTGTAGAGGAGAAAGCTGAGAGGTAAGCTTGATATTTAGGGGAGATGGTGTCATAGGATAGATATTTATTTAAGGCATAAGGCTGTTCATTATGCACATTAAGTGACACAAAGTCCTTCATCCATACTGGAGGATTTGTATGTCTACCTGACCTGGTTGTGTTGTCTTGTGAGGTAGAGGGTGAAGGTGCACTTTCTGGAAGAGTATTGGCTGATTGGGTAAATGCTCATTGTTAGCTTCAGCCTGTACCTCTTGTTGTTGGCCTTCATGTGGGAGTTCAAGGTCTTGATCCAACTCCACTTCTTGACCAGCTTGTAGGAGGTCATCATGCAGGTCTGTGTCACTTATATTTTCCAGTTGGTCAGTATCAGTGAGGATACTAAACTGATTTTGTAGAAAAAGAGGTGAGGATGTCTTCTTGATTTTGAAAGGAAATACATCTTCTCTGAAGATCACATCTCTATGCACAAAAAATCTGTTACTCTCTATATCATAGAGGAGATATCCCTTCTGTGTATCTGAATAGCCCATGAGGACAGCTGACTTACTTCTAGGCTTCAGCTTGTCAGTCTCCTGAACTATATTAGCATGACACAAGCACCCTAGGATTCTGAGATGGTGCAGTGTTGGCTTCTTGGTGTATAGTTTTTCATAGGGAGATAGATTATGTAGAACAGGTGTAGGCATTCTATTGATTAAGTATACTGCAGCTAAGACACAGTGGCCCTAGAATTTGATGGGAATGTTGCCCTGAAATCTCACTGCTCTTGTTACTTCTAATATGTGCCTATGTTTTCTTTCAGCATCTCCATTTTGTTGAGGAGTGTAGGCACAGGACCTCTGATGAACCATGCCCAATTTCTTGAACATATCACTACATAGTGAGTTCAAGAACTCTGCTCCATTGTCAGTTCTAATAATCTTGACAGTACTGTCAAATTGTGTCTTCACATAGCTGAAAAATTGTTGTAGTGCTACATACACATCACATTTTGTTTTCAGCAGATACACCCATGTCATTCTAGTCATGTCATCCACTAAAGTTAGAAAGTACTTGTGACCATCTACAGTTGGAACCTTATAAGGTCCCCAGACATCAGCATGAAGAAGTTCAAAGCATTGACTACTTTTGAAATTACTAGAAGGAAAAGACTGTCTTGCTTGTTTTGCACAAGGACATATTATGCACTTGGCTACAGTATTAGTTACACTTTCAGAATTAACAGAGAATAATTTCTTAAGAACACCAGAGGACACATGTCCTAGCCTCTTATGCCACAGATTGATATCTATTTTGTCTACAGAATTCACAGTAAGACTAACTCCTTTATTCTGACCATCTTCATCCTTTACCAGTAGATACAGTCCATTCTTTTCTTTACCAATCTCCTTCACCTTCCCATTGTAGAGATCCTGAAAGACACAAAAATGAGGATAGAAGGCGACTGAGCATCCTAGTTCTTTGGTGATTTTGGAGACTGATAAGAGATTATATTTAAACTGAAGTATGTGAAACACATTATCTAGAGTGCTTCTGTCAGATATTGAACTAGCTCCAGTGTGAGTGACATGTGAGACATCACCATTGGGTAAAAACACTCTTTTAGGATTGGTATTTTTAATTATTGTGGACTGATCTAACAGATCAATATCAGACACCATATGATTGGTGGTTCCAGTGTCTATGATCCACTCCTGCAGTTTATTATTGACTAACAAGGCACTGCTGGTACCTGCTATGTTTGCTGAGGAGGTTGACTGGCCACTGTTCAGCATCTGTAAGATTTGTGCATACTGCTCCTGTGGAAAAGTACATGGCGGCAGTTGACTCATATTGTGGGACTCCTGAGTAGGATGCTGCATTGTCCAAGAGGTAGATGGCTGGGTTTGACTATTTCCTTGAGCATTATAGCCTCCAAGATTTCCTGCACTATCAACCACTGCATTGTAGGCAGTGTTTCCAGCATTTTCTCTCTTCCTTTTACCTCTAAAATCAGGAGGATAACCAATTACCTTCCAGCAGCCCTATCTGTTGTGTCCTTTGATCTTGCAGATGTCACAATACTGGTTGTTGCCAGTCTTTTTGTATCTTGAATTACCACCACCCCTGTTGTTTGTGTACATAGCTATAGGATTCATATTTCCCATAACTGGAGCAGCTTCCAGAACTCCAGAGTTATGCACAATCCTTCTTTGGCTCTCATTACTCACAATCATGTTATAGGCCTGATTTACAATAGGTAAAGGGACTTGTCATTAAATTCTGACTTCTGGCTTGCATATATGAATCATTTAGCCCCATCAAGAATTGATAAAGCTTTTGCCTCTGTAGGTATAACACGAAATCCCTGGACTTCTCACATTCACAGCCTGGAGCAGGGACCAGTGCTTCAAATTCATCCCACAGGTCTTTCAACTTTGAATAATAGACAGACACAGAACTTGTTCCTTGTGTTAAGCAGACAATATATTTGTGTAAATTGAAGGTTCTTGAGTCATTTATTTTGTCAAATCTCTCACACAGATCTTTCCACACAGCTCTTGCATTTGTTGCATAAACAATACCCCCAAGTAAACAGCTGGTCACAGAATTCATAAGCCAAGAAAGGACTATGGCATTACACCTCTCCCACTGAGTCCATAAATGTGGCTCATACATTTCTTTCTTACAGGTTCCATCAACTAACCCTAACTTGTTTCTTCCTAACAATGCAATTCTCATAGCCCTACTCCACACAAAATAATTTTCTGATCCAAGAAGTTGTACAGAAATCAAGGAGATTCCACTTACATCAGAAGAGTGAAGATACCGTGGGTGGTTGTGATCCATGATCTGAGCATTTTGAGAATGAATTCCAGCTACATTGCCTTGATCAGCCATTGTCACGATCTCACGAGGATAGCAGTTTCTTGATCTCAAAGAACAGAACTCTTGGACCCAATTTTCCAGAACACTTTAGTGCAGAAAAGAAGATTACTAGCGGAAACTATATAATGAATTTTAGTACCAGATTACTGAATCTGGCCAAGCTCTGATACCATGTTGTTATTAGGGTGAAGAAAAGGTTTAGGAATGAAGGAGAAGAGAACAAGAGAGAAGGGATCAAATGTATATTCTGAATTATTGAAAAGAAGAGTAAAAAGTGAGCCTTAAGTAGTTGGCTTAACTAACATTTAAAACTCAACTAACTAACTAACTTCCAGAAGTAGATGAAATGACTAAACTACCCCTGACTAACTAATTACATTGTTTAACTCTTAATCCTCTTATTCTAATAACTGTTTCAGCTTACTCAACAGATAGGACACAGGTCATGATACCTTGTTGATCAACTGACATGCCCGTTTCTTATCAGCACGAAATTGGTTTTTAATTTTCATATGTCACTTTATCTTTATTTTCTCTAGTCATTGTGTGATTCAGAGTGGTGCTTTTGGTCTATGTATTATTATTTCCCTGTCACTTGTTTGAGTCATTTTCAAGAAAGATGTGAAGTGTTTCTTTTGACATGTACTGCACTATGTATAAAAAATGTGTTTGCAGTCTGACTGCAACATTATATATTTTTTAGAAGAATTTTAGTCTTTACTTGTTTATGCGATTAATTAGTGCCAGGACATTCTTCGTAGGTCAGAGGACTGAACTAGTCAATTCAGTATCTTCATGTTGCAGAATCTTTAATCTGGATTTGCCACTTGAGAACTCTCAAGTAAATTTACCAATTTTTACATAGATGTTATACGTTTAGGTGAGTTACATGTTATTGTTCAGTATTTAGACTTTGGAGTAGGGAGCATTAATTCATACCTGAATAAGGTAGATTGCTTTTATAAATTCATCAATTCCTGGAGTAAAGTATTGGTGTTTATAATTGCAAAGACCTGATTTATATTGTGTGCAATTATATGATGAAAGACCATATGCCAAAATTACAATGAAGTTCTCTGTTTTTCTCCATAAGCTGATTATATTGAACTATCAGTATCAAAATGAAAATAAAAACTCAAAAGCCGAGAAGGTAGAAGAAGAGAAGAAGGTTCTTATTACACATTCTGAAGGCTAATAAATCTTATGTTTCTGAATTAGGCAACTTGTACATTAGGTGTTCACCTCTACATAGTGGGTGGAACTATTTTGGTTTGGTAGCAGATCTATTAGTAAAGTATTAAAGGGATTTGGACTGGACTTTAGCAAGTCCAAGCCCAATAACTCATTTGGTCTATCCCATGGGCTATCAATTTTGGTGACAGCCAGTATATCAGCTTTTTGGACAATTTTAGTGGGTTGTACACAGTCCAAAGTGCCTTCAAAATAGGACAAGGGAACATAATTATTAGTAGGAGCGTGGGGGGCATGACAAGGGGGTGACCTCACCCCCACCACCCTTTTCTTTCTTTCTATAAATAGAAACACACACAAAAAGAGGAAGGATGCAGTAACATATAGAAAAAAGCGAGCTGAAAATAAGAACTGTAAGCTGAAATAAAAAACAGAGAGAAAAATACATAACTAGCTGCTAAAAAGAATCTGAGAGCAAAAAAATATATATATGAAGAGTAGAAAGTGAATAAAGAGTAAGCGAGTCTTAGGTGTTCAAAGGGACTCTGTTAAAAGAGGGAGAGATTAAGAGAGAAAGTTCATCTCATTATTGGTAAAGCATACAACCACTTTCTTAGCTCAGCTAAGACTATTTATAGAAATGGAAAGCTTAGTAATCAAGCTGACTCTAAGTTAATTATTAACTAACTAACTATGCTAACTTATCCTACTAGTTATTGAAGTTGACACTTTGGTCCTCATCTTAGATCATCAGCACAATTGCTACTCCCCTTCAATCTGGAGAGTTAAACACATCATGAACTCCTAGATTGGATAGCAACAGCTTGTGCTGAACACCCGCTAATCCTTTGGTCATGAGATCTGCCAGCTGCATCCTGGTAGGAATGTACTGAGTGTCAATCAAACCTTCCTTGAGTCTCTCTCTGACAAAATGACAGTCTATCTCAATGTGTTTGGTTCTTTCATGGAAAATAGGATTTGCTGCAATTTGAATCGCTGCCTTGCTATCACAGTGCAGCTGTACAGGTCTTTTTACCTCATTGTTTAACTCCTCCGGAAGTGATCCTATTTCAGACAATTTTGCAATTTTAGCCTTCATAGAAAATAGTCTAGTTTAAAATGTTCTCGAATTGCATGTTTAGCCTATTTAGGCACTTGGATTTCAGTTTTAGCCACTCAAAACATGTTTCTATGTTGTCAGAGCACACAATTTACAGAAGCAGTCCTGATTCAGATAGTATTGCAATTTTAGCCTACTTCAGAAAATAATCCAATTACAGAGTTTAATTGCATAAACAGTCTAAACTGACATTAAACTTCCAATTTTAAACCTGTACACATACTATTGTAATTTCCAGAAAATCATTTGCACAAGTAAACCAATTTTCAACTCATGCTATGATTTTAACACATAAAAATAAATAGAAAGATTATAGGTGGCCCCTGTTAGCCAATGTCACTGCTTTTGACAATGTACATCGCATAGTACCTGTCCTACACGAATAAAAGCACTTATGATGCTTATACAAACCATCACTAGTCCTAACAAATACATGATTTCAAATATTCAATTATAATAATACATCACAAGAATAAGAAATAAAGAGGAGAAAAAGGGTCTTTGTCCCATATTTATTCCAGCTTTTGACAACCTGCATAGAAATTACTAGGAAAGCATAGCTCTTTGGATATCTTATAAACTGCAATAAAGGGTTAGAGGGTGGCCCTAACTTGCCCAAACAAGAATTATACACACAAAGCAATAAAGGGCAGCCTGCCAAGGGGTAATTCAGATAAAGAGCGACCAACCAAGACTAACTTTTCACTTACCAGAGGTGCACGCAGTCCTACAATTAGCAATTAACAGAGAACTAATCTTTGATAGCAATTCGTAACAGTAGACAAAGAAGGTGCAGGCAGTAACATAAACGGCCAGGGACAGAGAATGCAATAATAGCACTTGAAACAAGCAGACTTCACTCTTGTTTATGTATTCACCCTGTAAAGGTGTTTGAGGGTGTTCAATCCCTGTAGTTTAGTGTGTGAGAGTGTCCAGTGTATAGAGAGGTCTGAGTATGATCTATGTGTCTAAACTCTGTGTATTTGTGCATTTAGAAAGGAGGGGAGAGCTGGGAGTCTTAGGCTGTTTTGAGCTTGTATAGAGGTGTAGAGAATGTCTGATCAGTGTGTTTCAGAGATCACAAGAAGGGTGGTATCTGTGTGTGTCCCTCTAGTGTGTAAAGATGTCCTGGTTTTATAGTGTGGGAATGGTCTGTTTGACTTTCAAATCATGGTTAAGAAAGGAATAACAATCAGTCAAAATACTGTTAAGGAAAACAGAGAATCAGGCTATTAATTAGCATATAGAGCTTCCAAAAATAGTGTAATTGTTTGATATTTGAAATTAGGAAAGATATTTTCTTGTTTATTAAGCTAAAATATCAGCAAGGCAGACGCATTCATTCACAAGGCAAGGAAGGTTTAGATCTGTCCTATTTTAGGAAACGATCGAAAATATATCAATTAGCCGAATTATACTCTAGCAACATTCAAACAGTTTTCAAATTCAATTTCAACCAGATCAGAGGATATACGTTCGACAAATAGCATAAGCATTGCCATAGCCGATTCACAGTCATGTTCATTTCAAAAGAAACATTAACATCAAACTTCTAAAAATCGGACTCTTTAACTCGATGTTATGCTAATTCGATCAATCCCAATAGTCAAATACTAGAATGTTACCAAATCAGCATGTTCTCGATCATTCGCATTTGTTCGAATTTAATTGACCTAAAATTACTATGCCAATTTTAAGTGCAAAATTCAGTTAAAAAATGCATCATGGTATTTTCGATTCCAGATAGAAAAAGAACCAAGAAAACAAAACTAGAAATAATATAAAAGGAATGAGGTTACCCGGGCTCGACGCGGGTCGAGTTTGGAAACGGGTCGGGTCCTTCAAATCTGCCCGTTTCTTGCTTGATTCGTGATTGAATCTTTGATTTCTTTGCCTTTTGTGTTGTATTTCTCCTGATTTGGTACAAATCCTTCATGATTTGGTGCCCGATTCCTTGTTCCTATTTCGGATTTCACGAGGAGAGAGAGAGGGAGATTTGTCCCCGTGTAATCCGAGATAGGAAAGAGGAGAGAGGTCACGGCGGAGATAGTGGCGTTTATGGCGGAGGAGACGACGGAGATGGTGGAACCTGGATGGATTTTAGGGGTAAAGGGGAGAGAGGACGAGGAGGGAGTCGGCTGGATATGAAGAGGAGAGAGGAGGAAAGTGTTTAGGGTTTAGGAAGATGGGGTGGGTTTGTAATATTAAAATGTTGAGAGTGATGTGAGCCGTTGGATCAAGGGATGAAGGGCCGCGATTCAACCACGTAGGCGCGTCGAGTGTAGATGTGTATGTGATTGTATATATGTAAATGCTGATGTGTAGAGATGTAGATGCTTTGAGGGGTTGTACCATACGCTGGAGGGAGTTGTACACGTGCTTTGGAGAGTAGTACTATGCTTATGATGAGTTGTACGTGTAGTATAATTCTGTTTTAGTGAGATGTAAGTTTAGGTATGCATATACATGGACAAAAGGTGATGACGAGGACTAGGTGTAGTGGAAATAAGTTATAAAATAACAAATTGGCCAGTATTTAATTAAAATACTTATAAATATAAATAATTAGTATAAAAATAGGAAATTTTTGTAAACAATTATAAATAAATTTAGATGACCAGAAATAATACTAATTGGATATAAATAGCCATAAATAATTATTAAATAATATTGTAATATGTTAAATTACACAAATAGCACGCGTATTTTAGAAAATAGCCTAAATAAATACATTTACGTAATTATAATTACAATTAAATAAATATTATAGAAATAGGGGATTAATAATAATATTACGCACGTAAATGCATGTTGTCTAATGCAGTTTTGTTTGGAGTATTACTATTATAGATTTTAATTAAATATAGCCAAATTGCGAAAAACGGAGGGACAAATTTGGATGTCAACAGCTGCCCCTCTTTGCCCGGGGATGATGAAAGAGTCTTCGGGCAAAGACGTTGACAGTGCGGCCAATTTTGTTACGACTGGGAGGCAAAAATGATTCAAAGGAGAAATGGGAGTTTTGGGGTGTTTTTGGCCGAACTCCGGTCTTTGAGTTGCCTACATATCTCGGGTTTCACGAGAATCAGGTCGTGTGTAGTTCTAGAATGGCGTGTTGCCTGTGTGAGATATTTATGATGCACGATTTTGGATGTCAAGAGTTCATTTGTCCAAGTATGAAAGATTCAGATTGGTGTGTGCTTTGAAATTTGATGACATATCGAGGAGTAAGCACGGTAAATTTGCATGATTCAACAAATGAACACGATCAGGCACAAAAACATGCACGATTAACAAACATGCAAGATTCACACGAGGTAAGCACCAATCAGAGAGAATGCAAACTGCCTTCTCTATAAAGGATTAGGCAGATTACTTGTTCGCGTAAGGGAGGTTTTGATTTGAGCGGGAATAAATGATTTGATGAAAGAACAAAAGCATAATCGAAGGGTCTAAGCTTTCGAAAGGAGTTTTAGAATGGTGTATCATACGTATTTGAAAATTTGTGATTGCATGGTCTCCGTATAGGGAACTGATTTTGAAAGCGAGTATGAGAAAGTGAGGAAGGGCTCAAAGAGATTGCTAGAAAGTCGAAGAATGTCTTGTGGTGTTGCCCCATATATTATCGTGTTTGTTGTTGTAATTACTATTTTGTGCCTGCACTCAAAGAAATATTTGTAAGTTGTGGGGAGAGGGGAAGGGTTGATTTGTACATCTTCCCCATTGTTGCATCTCGGGCTTGTGGATGTCGATTTTTCAATGAATTTTGAGGGAACCTCAAAATTCTGCCCCAGTGTCGTCTTGCATCCCTTTGGAATTTTTGAGGGGATCCTCAAAAATTCGGCCCCAGTTTATTGCCTTTAAAAGATCACCTTATTGTAAATAGTGCCTGCAAAAAAAAAAACATACGTGTATGTCCAATTCTAAGGCGGACGAGCCTAATAATAGTGATTGCAAAATAAAATATATGTGTATATATCCAATTATAAGGCAGATGGGCCTATTATAGTAGTGCCTGCAAAACGAAATATATGTGATGTCCTATTCTAAGGCGGACAGGCCCAATAGTCGTATTCTAAGCCTGATGGGGCTAATAGTCGTATTCTAAGCCTAACGAGGAACTAGTCATCATATTTTATGCCTGACATGGCTAGTCGTCATATTTTAAGCCTGACGTGGCTAGCCGTCATATTTTAAGAGTGACGTGGCTAATGGTCATATTTTAAGTTTGACAAGGCTAAGCGTCATATCATAAGCCTGTCATATTTTGAGTCTGTCATATTTTAAGCCTGAGGGGGCTAGTCGTCATATTTTAAGCCTGACGAGGCTATTCGTCATATCATAAGCATGTCATATTTTAAGCCTGACGGGGCTAGTCGTCATATTGTAAGCCTGTCATATTTTAAGTCTGTCATATTTTAAGCCTGAGGGGGCTAGTCGTCATATTTTAAGCCTGACGAGGCTATTTGTCATATCATCAGCCTGTCATATTTTAAGCCTGACGAGGCTAGTCGTCATATTTTAAGCCCGATGAGGCTAGTCATCATATTTTAAGCCCGACGAGGCTATTTGTCATATCATAAGCCTGTCATATTTTAAGCCTGACGGGGCTAGTCGTCCTATTTTAAGCCTGACGAGGCTATTCGTCATATCATAAGCCTGTCATATTTTAAGCCTGACGGGGCTAGTCGTCATATTTTAAGCCTGACGCGGCTAGTCGTCGTATGGGAGGTGCCATGTCCAGAAACTTGTAAGTTCATTTCTTGAGTGTTTATCAAGTAAAAGATTTGTGGTAGAGCTATCGATTGTTTTGCCTGCTGCTCTAGTGTTCATAAAAAGTATCTGCTATCAAAGAAAGATTTGTTAGTTGAAAACAAAGTGGCTGCCTTGCATTGAACACCCAAGTGTCGGCTAGAATCTGCATTTGTCCTTTGATGTGATATCTTGAAAATCTTTGTTACCCAATCTATCATGCAGATACTTCTTCTATTTTAGATTGAAAACTTTTGTGTGAGTGTATTGGATTAGGAGGATGTCCCAAAAATTGTGCTTATCTTGGATAGGAGAAAATGAAAATTTTATTATAACGAAACCCTGCCCAAGTAGGCTGCTTTCATATCTTTCCAATACAATAATCAAGTCATACGTAGTTCGGGTACAAAGTAGGGATACAGGGCAAAAGAGCCGTCAAATGTAGAGATGTTAGATTTTGCATGGTGATGGATTGCCTTCATGTGTTGCGCTTTCTCTTTAAATGCCTCGGAGCTATCTTCGATGGATTGCCTTGAACATAGACTGTGTTTGCAGCTTGAGAGTTGGAACTGTCATTTGGTGGTTCTTGTTGTACCGTTATCTTGCCTTTTTCAATCAAGTTCTGAATTTTGTGTTTCAGTGCTGGACATTCTTCAGTGTCGTGGCCTTGAATGTTCGAATGATATGCACAAATCTTTGCTGGATCAAAGTCTGAACGAGGGGTCCACCCATTTCTCGGCTGCAATATCCCTTAATCTCTTTGTCTTTCAAATATACTTGTCAAAGATTCAGCTAGAGGAGTAAATGTGCGGGACTTCATCTTTTTTGTCTGGTGCTGATTGCGTTGAGCCTGATAAGGTTGTTGTTGAAGACCCTGATAGTGGGGAGGTTGTCTACTGTGTAAGTCAGAAGTATCATGAAATTGTAGATTCTGTTGATTCGGGTTGTACGGTGGTTGGTGCCCAGCCATGGTGACTAATGTGTTGTCCTCTTCATTACTTTGCAAATTCTAAAGTGCCTCCAGTTGAAAATGTTGATTAACATAGTGCACTGTTGAACTTTCAATGATCTTCCCTTCTTGGATGCCAATTTCGAGTTCTTTTATTATTCGAATCAGACTAGGAAAGTCGTGTGCTGAACGCCGAGCAATTTCTCATAGTAGATCCCCTCTTGGATTTGGACGAAAGTTGAAACTAACTCTTCTTCAGGTAAAGAAGGGTGTATCTTGGAAGCTTCGATTCTCCATCGGGTAGCATATTCTTCAAAAGACTCGTATCACATTCTTTTGACTTTGTACATCTCATATAGATGCACATCCTTTCGGATGTTGAACTTGTATTGCTCCACAAAATCTCTGGCCATATCTTCCCAAGTGTGCCATTTTCTGAAATCTTGTTTGGTGTACCAAGCGAGTGCTATCCCAGATAAACTCTGGATGAACAATTGCATTCCGATAGCCTCGATGTGCCCAACTCCAATTAATCTACTGCAATATTCTTTCAAATGATAGAAGGGATTTCCTTTTCCATCAAAAGTACTGAATTTTGGAATTTTGTATCCATACGGTAGCTCAACATACGGGTGTAGGCACAAATCATTATACCTCAAACTTTGAATGTTTCTTGAACTCATCTTTTTTTTTTTATGACCATTTCCAAATCATGGAGCTTTTTATTCAGACCTTCATGTTCATTTGGTTTGACTTCTTTTCTGTGCTTCTTATATGGGTATACTGCCAGCTGATTCTGCTTGTTTCTTGCCACAACTTGCATAGTAGTAGAATCAGGATTGTCAGATTTTTCTGAAATATCCTGTTGACTCTTGTTTTTCTCGATGCCATATGTCTGAGGTTCTGAAGACTTTGCTCCAAAAGTGAATATCTCATCTTGGCTTGTCATCTCGGCTTCTTCTTAATGCAGATTCTTTGCCAATTTAGGTGTTCAAATGTTAGGCAACCTTTAACAAAATGACAAAATATACAAGACAGAGTTAGTATATTATAAACTTTGAAACGAAATAGCACATAAAGATCAGATATGCAGCTGAGAGGATGCCTAGAAGGCATATAATAGACTAATGCTTGAACTAGACACTATGACAAATGGTATAGAGATTATAGAGGATTGCTTGAGTGCTTTATGTAGCAGTCAAAGCAAAGATTTTGGTTGATGAATTCATTGATAAGGATGTTGCGATGAATTGTGCGAAGTCAAGGAAAAAGGTTGGACTTTAGGTGACCAAAAGGGAGGTCGGCTCTTTATCAAACACCAAAGACTTGGGTGCGATCACCAATTCCTTTACAAATTTGTCTGTCGTGATCCATGTCTTTTCATGATTGTCAACCAACTGTTGTATTTCAAACTTTGCACCAACTTTTCTTATTGGGCAAAATAAAATTTTTATTATAAAGGGACCGAACCCGGTGTGGGCTGCCTACGTATCCTGCTACTGACAGGAATCGAGTCAAGCGTCGTTCAAAATACATAAAGGGAAATCTTAAAAACATGTACCATAAAGCTTGTTTAGAAAGTAAAATAAATGTCTCCAAAGATTGTGCAACTTAGAAGCTCTCTTCTTGTATTCGGATGTCTGTCATTAAACTGTTGCCTCTTTGACCTAGTCATCTGCAATTGCTTCGTCATTAGCATTTTCAATCTTGATTTGCCCAAACTTGATCAACCCTTCAATCTTCTCTTTAAAAGCAAAACATTTCTCAATATCATGCCCTAGCATGCCTGAATGGTAAACACATGACTTTTTCATATCTACTTTCCACGGTTCCTTGTAAATTTTCCTTTCAATAGGGTGCACTATCCCTACATCCTTCAACCTTTCGTACAAACTTGCATATGACCCACCACCAATAGGAGTGAACTGGCGAGAGGCCTCATGAGAGCAATTCTTAGTGTTATTTGTTGGGTTCTGATAAGAAACTGGGTTAACTGACTGTGAGGAAACTTCAACTGTTGGCATGAAGGTCAGAGGTTGGCACCACATAAGGTGTGGTTTTCCCTTTGGCACTTCGACTACCTTGCCATTTTCCACTAAACTCTGAATCTCCTTCCTCAGAGCGGTGCATTCATTGGTGTCATGACCTGGTATGTTTGAGTGAAATGCACAATGTTTGCTTGAATCAAAGTGAGGTGGTAGTGGGGTAAAGACTTCTCCACGTTGTGGCCGCAACATCCTGATAGACTTAAGTTTCTCAAATAGAACAGTCAGTGGTTCATGCAAAGGGATGATGGCTTGGTTATTAAGAGATATTGGGATAGGGCTTGGGGTTTTGGTAACGGTAGCTTTCCCTTTCTTTGTAACGTTCATATCCTTGGATTGTGCTTCAGTCAAATTATTGCCCAATATCTTTTCAGAAATCGGTTCCATAACACTTTTCCTTTTCAACAAGCTATTGCATGCACGGTGGTCGCCATAGGATTTATACCGATTAATAAAGGCTTTGACCAGATCGTCCCAAGAATTCCATTTGCTTGTGTCTTGTCCTATGTACCAAATTAATGCTGACCCTGTAAGTGTCTTAACAAATAGTTTCCTCTTGAGTTCATCGTCGTGTTCCATACTTTCTAGTTGGTGCAGATATGCTCCCAAATGTACATAAGGGTTTTTAGTTCCATCATATAACGAAAATTTCGTCACAATGCTGATATCTGATTGTTGTGCGTAAATCTTTGTAACGTTTGGTGGATTCTCCTTACTTCCCATCTCCTGATTGCCTCCTGCTAACCCTTTGAATGCTCTTTCAACCATGAACGAATGTAAATTTGGAAAATGCTTTGGATCACACTCATGTATTGCGGGTGGTGCAATAGTGTAGACCGGAGCACTAGAGTGATCCTCGAACATTGGCTTCGGGAATTCTTGTGGCATGTCAGAGGTGCCCTTGAGGCGGGCCATCACACCTCTTACCCTATCAATTTTCTGCTCCATACGCATAATACTTGATGCAATAACTCCCTCTTGTTTTGACAAATCACCAATAAGTGCACTCTGCTTAGCCATGTCTTCTATTTTGGTGTTCAGCTTGAGCCGACCTTTTGGAGAGGAAGTCTTTGAGTTAGGAAGTAATCAGAATGTGCGAAACATCAGAAAAGTAGGGTTATATGCATTGGAGAGATATTGAATTTGGGAAAAAGATTCATTCAGGGAGAGAGAGAGAGAGAGAGAGAGAGAGAGAGAGAGAGATAGAGAGAGAGAGAGCAACAAACGAGTTCATGCAATGCACACATATCATGTAACGAATGCATCCTATAATGCGAAAGACCATTTTATCCACGATGATTTTGAAAAGTGCTTTGTGCCGCATGTCTCATTTCATTTGCTAATAAAATAGGGAGCCTAAGAGATAATATTGCATTTATTGGATCTTATTACATTGGATGATAATGAAATAGTGTAAAAAGCGGAAAAAACTAAATATTGCTAGGAAATTAGATCATGGCCAAATAAACATCTTTCATGCCGATCCATCCCCAAAAGATTCTTCTTCTTCTTCTTCTTCAGATGAATCTTCCTCGGCCTAACTTGCCCCTGATGAATTTCCTTGGAAGATGATATTGTCCGCATCAGTTAAGAGTCGGGATATGTCAAATGTGAAGTTCTTCAACATTTCCCAAGCCTTTCTTCCTTTCTTCTCTATCCCTTGATTTGCCACAGAGCTCATTCCTTCGCTAGCCCATACACCGATAGACTCTATGCGTTTTGTCAGGAGCTCTGCCTTATTGCGCCATTTGTGTTTTTCTTTATTCTTTGCTTCGATCAAACTTTGCTTTTTCACTATTTTCTCTCGTGCCTTTGCCAGTTGTTTGTGTAGCCTCTTGCACTCCGATTCTAATTCATCAGCATTTCTTTTCCTTTTCCTTGTTGCTCTTGGTTGAACTGCCTTTGCTATGTCTTTCCTTAGCCAGTCTGGATAATCTTCATCATAGCCTGCATCAAACCTGTCTCGTCCAATAGTCTCGAATCCCATTTGTTGTCTTTCATTCCAAAGTTCCAATATCTTGCCTTTGAATGTTATCACTCCTCCGAAGATATCTGCTTTGAAACTGCTGATATCTGCAATTTGGGGTATGATCTGCTTTCTCCCTGCTTGTCTAAGTGTCCTTAAAGGAGTGTATGGGTAAACACCTCTAAAGCCCACTAAGATGAGAAAAGAGTCTCCTTTGGATCGTGTGATTACTGTTGTGCTGAGAAAGTAATCAAACATCCATTGAATGTATTCGGGTGTCAGTTGACATAACATGTGGTGCCAACCATTGGTAGTTGTTGGTTGGTCCCATTTCTCGAGAGCATTTTCCATTTGGGTGGTATGAGTCAAGATGTAGTTTTCTCTTGGTATGGAATGGAAGGCTTGATCTTTGTTATCCATCCTTTACAAATGTTCCTTCAGCCAGATTTGTAAAAGCAGATTGCAACCTTCAAAGAAAACAGCTCCCTTCTTGCATCTTTCTAAAGCTCGGTACATCTCTGCAACAATCATCTGTACCAAAGTGTATGTCTTGTTAATGTCTTTGAGTAAGGCATCAGCAATTGAGATCATGCAAACATCAAGTCGTCCTTTGTGTTGTGGAAAGACGACGATCCCTAAAAAGCTGGTGACAAAAGCAAGTACCTTTCGCTCTTGCCAATCTGCCTGGTCAATTTTAAAATAGCCTTCAGATTCCTGAAATGCTTCTTTATACCCAAATTTGATGTAGAGGGAAGTCAAAGAAATTCCCGACTGCCTTATACTGTCTGTGCATAATTCGGGCTTAAACCCTACCATTTTTAAGAACTCCTCGGGTGTAATGTTCTTAGGCATCAAGACTTCCTCACTTTCAAATGGTAATTGACTTAAACCGCCTATTTCTTCCAGTAATGGCGTCAACTCTACATTCCCAAAGTAAAAAACTGCTCGGCATGCATCCCAATAGTGTACTGCTGCTTCTACTATCCCTTTCATTGTTGTATGCTCCATCAGTGAAATAAGGTTCCCCAATACTGCCTTTAACTCGGTCTTGTTGATCTATACTTAGGTTTCTCCACCAATCTTTGAGTAACTGAGGGGTTTCAGCGATCATGTCAAATGTTCTATTGGCCATGATCTTTTGGTAAAGGTGAAGGAAGGAGAAGAAAAGGAAGGAATATGCCTAAATTTTGGTTGTAAGCAAACGATTAACGTGTGGCACGAGCTTTTGAAAAAAATGCAGTATGAAATATGAAGAGAAGTGTCGTTATGGATTGAGAACCCTTTAGACACTTTAGACGAAAGTTGTTAATGATCTTTTGACATGCCAAGGATTGCCAAGTCTTTATATAATGTGACGAGGTCCAAAGTGCATAGGAATTGTCTGCTCGTTCTTGTCAAATTCTAATATAGTTTAAGATATCGTCCCACAGAGATTGGGTATTCTATGCTACGGACTTGTAGTATTTTAATTACTATTTGAGAGAATCAAATTGATGAAAAGTGAGTTTTTAATTTAAATTTACTTAAACTAAAAGAAAGAACTTCCGGAAGATTTCAAATTTAAAAAGAGTTGGGAATCGTTGAATTCACTTGGTAATACTTATAATAAATATCTCAGTTTTGACATGTATTTCTCTTAAGAATAATTGCTTATTGCTAATTCAATTATATTTTTCTCACTAAAAAAATAATCAATTAATAACACTCCGTGAGGTTATGCATATTAATCAAATTATAACTAGTGACGATTAAACCGAAATATTTTTCTTGCCTGAATTGTGCTAAAAAGTAGTAAAAACTTCGTGAGAATATTTTTACGGAAAATCAATAATCTTACCTACAACAATTCCTCCGTGAGAATTAAAACTGAGGTAAACAAGATTACGGACTTGGAAAAATAGTTTTTACTCTACTATTTTATTCGTCAGTTATCATACATTAATTTTGCTCCGTGAGAATTACAAAATTAATATAACAATAACCTGGAGATAAAATAGAGGGATGTGAAAATATTGATTAAGTAAAAACTATAATTCTAGCACAGTATTAAAATTTGATTAGAAAGTTTCAGGCCAAGCATGTATTAAAACTGAGATAAGTATTATAAATAATACCGAGTTTCATCAACTATCCCAACAAAAGAGATTACTCCATTATGGAGTAAGAATAACTTTAAAAATATAAAGACTATGAAGAAAGTAGTATTTCTTCTAAAAAAGATGAAAACTACACAAACTTTAAAAGAGAGAAAGAAAGGGAAAGCAAGAGAAATCTTGCAAGTGAATTGATATATTTCTTACAAACTTTGGCCATCTATTTATAGATGAAACCATAAGCTTAAGGCTTCCAAAGATGCCTAGGTAAGGTGAAATTAATGAGTTCTTCATAGATGCAAAGGTGAGTTGAAGAGAGAAGATTTCTTCCGTCTTGCTCTTTGTTCTTCAGCGTATAAAAATCACAGACATGACTATCAGTGTTATAGTCGCACTATGAATAGTGAAATCATCAATGATTTTTCCCTTATTTTTATTCACTTTGAATATCTTCTTCTTCCTGCAAAATATGTTAGAAAATATGCGAGAGATGGATATATTTATTCACGTTTTATTTAAAATACTTAATATTTAACTATAAAAATATATCAATAAATTATATCCATCAAATTCCCCCATACTTGAATCTTTGCTCGTCCTCGAGGAAAAAGAAATATATATATATATATATATATATATATATATATATATATATTTTAATAAAAATATTTTATTCAAAACTCATGATCTTTGTAGGATAGAAAATTTGTTCAAGATAAACTTCCTTCATCATGATCAATGCAATTATTCTTTTTACTTCACCAAATTCTTTAACTTATTTCTGAATTTTGACTTGATCAACAAGAACTTGCAACCTTCTCCCCTTGAATGTTTCAAAATTGATAGAGTTATGATCATGTATTCAATAAGTATCATAGTCTTGTCCATAGGCTTGCTCATCATGTTCATCTCCACTAATATAGATTCAATACTGACTTTCAAAATCTTTTTAGGACTTTTCATGGCTTGTAATGTTAGGTTTCAGGCTGGTAGGATAAGGATATTTGATAGTGACTGTTCTTCTTCCAGCTTGAAGCTAACATTGCTCAAAATTTTCTCCATTCGGTAATACATTTTTTTTAATTTTTTTTTCTTTTTTTTTTCTTTTTTTTTTTTTGTTTTTTTTTTTGCTATGAATTATATATTCATATATTCACAACATTGCTTTTTTTGGTAATATTTCTTCCTTTTGGTGATGTTTAATCTTTGCTCATTCAAAGCTGGAAGAAATAATAACTCTTCTTTTTTTTTCTTTATATATATGTAAACAATATATACATATATCATATATATCTTTTTTTTTTTGGGTAATATATCATGGTGTAGAAAAAAATAGGATTAAGGCTCAAAGAAGGGATCGAAAAGGTAAAAATATGTATATTTGGATAGAAAATTGAGAGGCTTGAATTGTGTATCAAAGAAGGCCTAATTTCATTTTTCAAAAATCAGTATCATCCATTATATCGCCTCGAAGAACATTCAGAGCAAGTTCTAGCCAAGTCATTGATTCTACCTTCTTTGTGATCATAATTTTTCTCAATTCTAATGATTTTCTGAGTTGAAGATGTTTGCTCTTGCTTTCACAACGTCAAAATCATAGACATGAAAAATCATATGGTGAATATAAAAAGAAATAATATTGAACATAATAAAAAAAATTATATTGTTAATTAAAAACCTACAATTAAGACCATAAATAATAAGAAAAATAGTATATAATATATAAATAACCTCCCCCATACTTGAACATTTCATTCTCCTGGATGAAAATGCTTTTTTAGAAAATACCTTCTAAAAATAATAAAAATATTATTTTATTAGTAAAATAAAAATCTTTTTGGCTTTCAAATATACGATCACAGAAGAAAGCTTGAAAGAAACTGTGACCACACATGTTCTATGTGTAATAGACTGAATTATTCTTAGACCTTATCAGTCATTAGGTCCTAGTTTGACTATAAACTAGAAAATTACCTGTGCCAACATTAGATTTGGACAATTGAATGGTTAACCAACCAGTAACTTAGGCATACCGATCACCATGGAGTTACTCCTGTCTAGGTGACTCTGTTTTTGTAGAGGCCTTCATGAGATGTTCCGGTTGTACAATAATCTGGATATTGACCAGATCAATTGGTTAAGCATTTAATTAGTCAGATCTAAGTTGGACTTATGAGGCTCCATTGCTTCACCCTCAATGGCTACGGGATAAAGAACCATAGTTCTGAGTTTAACGTCGTCAGCTCGACGTAGTAACTGTGGCACTCATCATACTATCATGGTTACTGAAGGGTGTTGTTCAAAATGTCCTCCAAAGTACAATTTTAGCCTGTGACCATTGACCTTAAATTTCTCTCCTCTATTGCTTTGTTGAATTTCAATTGCTCCGTATGGAGTAACATTTGTAACATTGTAAGGACCTGTCCACCTGGATTTCAGTTTTCCTGGGAATAGCCTGAGACGGCTATTGTAAAGAAGTACCTGATCTCCAATTTTAAAATTTTTTGGTCGGATCAAATTGTCATGCCATTTTTTTTGTTTTTTCTTTGTAAATCTTGGCATTTTCATAGGCTTCCATCCTCAGTTCATCCAACTCATTAACCTGCAAAAATCTATTTTTACCAGCAGAGGTTAAGTCAAAGTTCAATGCTTTCAGTGCCCAAAAGGCTTTGTGTTCCAATTCAACAGGCAAATGGCAAGCTTTTCCAAAGACTAATTTATATGGAGATGTTCCAATCGGCGTTTTGAACGTCGTTCGATATGCCCATAATGCATCATCTAATTTTAAAGCCCAGTCTTTTCTTGAGATTCCAACAGTTTTTTCAAGAATTCTTTTTAGTTCACGGTTGGAAACCTCAACTTGCCCTTGAGTTTGAGCATGATACGGTGTTCCAGTTTTATGAGTCACACTATATTTTGACAATAAAGCAGAAAATTGCTTATTCATGAAATGAGTCCCTTGGTCACTAATAATGACTCGTGGTGTGCCAAATCTGGTAAAAATATTTTTTTTGAGAAAATTGCACACAGTTCGAGCATCATTCTTTCTTGTGGGAATAGCTTCAACCCATCGTGAAACATAGTCAACAACCACAAGGATATATTCAAATGAATGAGATGAAGGAAAAGGTCACATAAAATCTATACCCCAGACATCAAATATTTCACATACCTGAATAGATTGCAATGGCATCTCATCTCTCCTTGTGATATTACCTATTCTCTGACATCTATCACATTGTGCAACATACAACCGGGCATCCTTAAAAAGTGTTGGCCAGAAGAATCCAGCTTCCAAAACCTTGAAAGCAGTTCGGTTTGCAGCATAATGTCCTCCAATTGCTCCATCATGACAATGAAACAAGATCTTTGGTATTTCATCTTCAGGTACACATCTTCTAATGATATTATCTGCACAAATTCTAAACAAGTAAGGGTCATCCCACAGATAATATTTAGCATCTGATATAAGTTTTTTCCTCTGTTGGTAAGAGAGATCTCTAGGTGTCCATTTTCCAACCAAGTAATTTGCAATATCTGCAAACCAGGGTGGTTGAGTCACTACTGAGCTGACAGAAAAGATGTGTTCATCTGGAAACTCTTCTTTTATATCACTAGACTCAAGAGGAGGGTTCTCTAATCTAGACAAATGGTCAGCTACCTAATTTTCTGTCCCTTTCCTGTCTTTTATTTCAAGGTCAAACTCCTGGAGAAGTAAAATCCATCTTAACAATCTAGGGCGGGCATCTTTCTTTGCTAAGAGGTATTTTAAAGCTGCATGGTCAGTAAAAACAGTGACCTTGGTTCCTATCAAATAGGAACGAAACTTATCAAAAGCAAATACTACTGCCAGTAGTTCCTTTTCTGTTGTGGCATAGTTGAGTTGAGCTTCATTCAATGTTCTACTGGCATAGTAAATGGGACGGAAAATTTTATCTTTTCTCTGGCCTAAAACAGCTCCAACGGCTGTATCACTAGCATCACACATGACCTCAAAAGGTTGGTTCCAATCAGGGGACACAACTATAGGGGCAGATGATAATTTCTCCTTAAGAGTGTCAAAAGCTTTCATACAATCTCCTGAAAAATCAAACTTAACATCTTTCATCAAGAGGTTAGTCAACGGTTTTGAAATCTTTGAAAAATCTTTTATGAACCGTCTGTAAAAACCTGCATGACCTAGAAAACTTCTAATGCCTTTAACAGTTGTGGGAGGGGGTAATCCTGCTATAAGATCAATTTTTGCCTTATCAACTTCTATCCCTTTAGCAGTGATTTTATGTCCTAAAACAATTCCCTCGGTAACCATAAAATGACATTTCTCCCAATTAAGAATCAAATTTGTCTCTTCACATCTCTTAAGAACTAAGGTCAAGTGATTAAGACAATCTTCAAATGTTTTACCAAAAAGGGTGAAATCATCCATAAAAATTTCCAAAAACTTTTCAGTCATGTCTGAGAAAATAGCTGACATGCAACGCTGAAATGTAGCAGGTGCATTACACAAACCAAAAGGCATTCTCCTATAGGCATAGGTTCCATGAGGACATGTGAAAGTTGTCTTATCCTGATCTTCTGGTGCAATTGATATCTGGTTATACCCTGAATATCCATCAAGAAAACAGTAAAAACCATATCCTGCTACTCTTTCTAACATTTGATCAATAAATGGTAAAGGAAAATGGTCTTTTCTTGTGGCATCATTGAGACGCCTGTAATCAATACAGACTCTCCATCCTGTTACTGTTCTGGTAGGTATGAGTTCGTTATTTTCATTTTTTACAACTGTCATACCTCCTTTCTTTGGTACCACCTGAACAGGACTTACCCAAGGGCTGTCTGAAATGGGGTAAATAATACCTGCAGCCAAAAGTTTTATTATTTCATTTTTCACAACTTCCTGCATTGCTGCATTCAATCTCCTTTGGGGTTGGACTATTGGCTTGTAGCTATCCTCCATGAGGATTCTGTGTGTGCAAATAGCTGGACTAATGCCTTTGATGTCAGCTATAGTCCACCCTAGGGCTCCTTTGTGTACTCTCAACACTTCAATCAATTTATATTCCTGTTCTGCAGTCAGAGAAGATGAAATTATTACAGGAAATAATTCAGGCTCAAGATAAACATACTTTAAATGGGAAGGGAGAATTTTGAGTTCAATTTTTGGCTGAACATTTTCTGATAGCATTTCTCCCTCTTCTTCAGAATCATTTTCCAATATTTCAGCTTCACTTCTAATTGTCGGATCATCATCATGCCTTGTGCCAGATTGGGCCAAGCATCTTTCCAATGAGTCTGAAATCAATTGGTCATCTTTGAATTCATCTGCAAGATCACTAATCATGTCAATTGAAAAGCAAGAAGATGATGTCTCATCTCCGGGAAATTTTAGAATCTTGTGCATATCAAAAATGACTCTTTCTTCGTCTACTCTCAAAATTAGTTGTCCTTGATGGACATCTATAATTGCTCTACCTGTAGCAAGAAAAGGTCTACCCAAAATTATTGGCTCATCAGGACATTCTTCCATTTCAAGTACTATGAAATCTACAGGGAAAACAAATTTATCTACTCTCACAAGCACATTTTCAATAATTCCCTTACGTTTCTTAGTACTTTGATCAGCAAATTGAAGAGAGACAATAGTATTTTTTATGTCACCAAGATCCAATTTTTCTAAAAATAGAAAATGGCATCAGATTTATTGAAGCTCCAGAATCACAAAGTGCTTTTTCAAAATATACTCCTCCCAAAGTGCATGGAATTGTTAAACTTCCCGGAACACCGAGTTTTTGTGGTAGCTTATTTTGAAGTATAGCACTGCATTTTTCAGTAAGCATTACCACAGACACTTCTTCCAATTTCCTTTTGCTTGACAAAATTTCTTTCAAAAATTTAGCATATGAAGGCATTTGCAATAAAGCATCAGTAAAAGGAATATTAATGTGAATCTGTTTTAAAATTTCCAAAAACTTTGCAAACTGATTGTCAAGCCTTTCTCTTTTCATTTTTTGTGGAAAAGGGATTGTCACAGGGAGAGGAGTTATTTTTTCAAAATTTTTTTCATCTTTTTTCTTGATTTCATTCTCTTCTGATGGATCAGATTGTATATCAACATTCTTACCCTTTGCTGCCTGGTGTTCAAAATGGTTCTTTTCCTGTCTGTCAGCATATGGATTATCAAGATTCTTACCTGACTGTAAGGCGATGGCCTTAAGGTGTTCCTTTGGATTTTTCTCCGTATTGCTTGGTAAGGGACCTTGAATCTTTTCTGAAACAAGAGTTTCCCATTGGCTTACCTGAATTTCCAAGTTTTTGAGGGTTGAGTTTTGGCTTTTCATCTTTTCATCAGTGGCCTTAATGTACTTGTACAATAAGTCATCAAGACTTGAATGAGCTTGTTGAGGCCTTTGCTGATATGGAGCTGCTTGTTGATATGGCCTGAAATTTGATTGCCCACGATTTTGATTTTGGTATCCAGGTGGACCCTGTGCTGGTTGCTTCTGGAAGCTTTGAGAGTTCTCAGCACCATTTGGATTGCTCCATTGAAATCCTGGATGTTTCTGTGCCATTGGGCTTCCAAAAGGGTATGACTTGTAACCGATCACATTAGCCTGCTCATCATTCTGATTGTTTGCTCGGCATTCATGGTTAAGATGGTTTCCTCCACACATGTCACAAGCCTCAGACTGGATTGGTTGTTGTGTATTCACCTGAAAAGATTCAAACTTTTGTGCCAAGGAGGCAATCTGTTGTGTTAGTGTATTAAAAGCATCTGCCTGATTTACCGTGGCAGCCTTTTTGATGGTTACACGATCAGATGGCCATTGGATGGCATTCTCAGAAATTTCATTCAGCAATTGCAATGCTTCTTCTGTAGTCTTTCCCATGATGGAACCTCCTGCAGCTGCATCTATCACATTTCTAGAAGAACGTGTTAGTCCATGATAGAAGATATACAACTGCATGTGTTCAGGAATGTCATGATGTGGACATTTTCTTAACATTGATTTTAATCTTTCCCATGCTTGATAAACTGACTCAGTGTCAGTCTGCAAGAAATTAAAAATATCTTGTCTTAACTTTGTTGTTTTAGCAGGGGAAAAATATTTGTTCAAAAACTTTTGTGTCATCTGGTCCCATGTGGTTATAGAACCTCGAGGCAAACTTCGCAACCAAGTCTTGGCATCTCCTTTTAAAGAAAAAGGAAATAATCTTAACTTAATTGCTTCAGGAGGCACTCCATTATATTTAGCAGTTTCAACTAGTTCCAAGAAATCAATTAAATGACTATGTGGATCTTCACTTGGATCACCAGTAAAGGTGCAAGACTGTTGAATTGTTTGAATTAGGCCGGTCCTAATTTCAAAGTTATTGGCTGCTACAGGTGGGTTCCTGACACTAGATTCACAGTTGAAGCGGTCTGGTCTAGCATAATCCCTTAGGATTCTGTTTGCAGGTCTTGGTGCTACTTCATCAAACTGATCCTCTACTTGTGGTGCGACTCCTAATGGGTTATTGTTATCTCCTAATTGGTGTTCCATTTTGTCACAAATTATGCTTTTAGAAGACGATGGTTGTCCTTTTTTGCACAATCTCAAAGATCTTTCAATTTCAGGATCGTAAATGACCAACTCTTTATTAGAAGAGCGGGTCATAAACTACTTGAAATTGTTAAAGAAAGAATTTTTTTTTTTTTGTTTTTTTAAAGGTACTTGTAATAAAAGTATTATAAGAAAATACTAAAATGTAGAAATAATTAGTAGTAGAAGTTTTGTTAAAAAAAAATATAGATAATAATATTGTCTAATTAGTTTCACAAGTAGAGGAGTAGTGTTCAAATTAAATATTAAAAAAAAATATTATAGGAGTAAAACTTAATAATGACAGAGAGGAAAGAAGACAAAGTTAAGATAATACTAACACAGTAATAACAATAGTAGTGATAGAGATAGTTAAAAACGGTGATAGACACGATGGTACAAAATTTATACTAGTGTTAGAGATTATAGCTATATTATTAATAGTAATAGATATAAAGATAACAAAAAGGACAAAAAAATATAGTAAGTAGTTAAGGTTTGAAAAGTAGTATTTGTAAAGTAGTACTGAATAGTAGACTAGTAGTTGCAGAAAAGAGAGGAAGAAGAAAAAAAAACTAAGAAAACAAAATAAATACTAGTATATTGTAAATATAATATAAAATAATATTTATAACAATTAGGGGAAAAATGATAGACGATATAGATAATATAATAATAAAATTATACTAACACTAATAATAAAAAGAAAATACAAAAACAGTGAGTAGTACCAATACCAATGAAAGGAAACAATACTATTTTTATATTTTAATAAGAGTGGTAAAGTAAAGTAGCTAGTATTAATCGTAGTGATAATAAGAGAAGTTATAATCAGAAAAACAAAAGTTGGTAAAAATAAAATAATTGAAATATGGTATATAGTTCAAGTAAAATAACTAGTAATGATATAACAATACATAATAAGAAAATATTTAAATAAAAATAAATAATATAATACTATAGATAAAAGTAGCAGTAGAAGCTATTGATAATACTAATAAATAACAGTAGTTAAGGAATTATAGTATTAGTAACAGTTAATAGTATAGGTACAAATTATAAAAATAGTATAATTTTTTTATGAAGGAGAGACGTTACTGACAAAACAATAAGTAGTGATGCTTAAACAAAGAGAGAGAAAAGAAAGTAGTAAATATGTTAGTTATAATAAAAAAAATATATATATAAGTGACCAAAAATAGTAAGCGGAAGGAATAACAATGAAAGATGATAGAGTAAGGTATATCACTATTAGGATATAATAACGAAAATGCGAGTAATGGTAAAGAAAGTTAACAATAATAATAATAGATATACTAAAAGAAATAAAAGTGTTAGAAACAAATATAAGAATGTAGAAGCAGTAGTCAATATAATATTGTTAGATCTTAGTAATCAATAGTTATAGTTATAGTAGTATTTAGTAGATTATATTAATAGGTCCTCAAATTAGTAATCAAATATTTAGTCCGAAGTAGATGTACGCCAATCCCCGGCAACGGCGCCAAAAATTTGACGAGGTCCAAAGTGCATAGGAATTGTCTGCTCGTTCTTGTCAAATTCTAATATAGTTTAAGATATCGTCCCACAGAGATTGGGTATTCTATGCTACGGACTTGTAGTATTTTAATTACTATTTGAGAGAATCAAATTGATGAAAAGTGAGTTTTTAATTTAAATTTACTTAAACTAAAAGAAAGAACTTCCGGAAGATTTCAAATTTAAAAAGAGTTGGGAATCGTTGAATTCACTTGGTAATACTTATAATAAATATCTCAGTTTTGACATGTATTTCTCTTAAGAATAATTGCTTATTGCTAATTCAATTATATTTTTCTCACTAAAAAAATAATCGATTAATAACACTCCGTGAGGTTATGCATATTAATCAAATTATAACTAGTGACGATTAAACCGAAATATTTTTCTTGCCTGAATTGTGCTAAAAAGTAGTAAAAACTTCGTGAGAATATTTTTACGGAAAATCAATAATCTTACCTACAACAATTCCTCCGTGAGAATTAAAACTGAGGTAAACAAGATTACGGACTTGGAAAAATAGTTTTTACTCTACTATTTTATTCGTCAGTTATCATACATTAATTTTGCTCCGTGAGAATTACAAAATTAATATAACAATAACCTGGAGATAAAATAGAGGGATGTGAAAATATTGATTAAGTAAAAACTATAATTCTAGCACAGTATTAAAATTTGATTAGAAAGTTTCAGGCCAAGCATGTATTAAAACTGAGATAAGTATTATAAATAATACCGAGTTTCATCAACTATCCCAACAAAAGAGATTACTCCATTATGGAGTAAGAATAACTTTAAAAATATAAAGACTATGAAGAAAGTAGTATTTCTTCTAAAAAAGATGAAAACTACACAAACTTTAAAAGAGAGAAAGAAAGGGAAAGCAAGAGAAATCTTGCAAGTGAATTGATATATTTCTTACAAACTTTGGCCATCTATTTATAGATGAAACCATAAGCTTAAGGCTTCCAAAGATGCCTAGGTAAGGTGAAATTAATGAGTTCTTCATAGATGCAAAGGTGAGTTGAAGAGAGAAGATTTCTTCCGTCTTGCTCTTTGTTATTCAGCGTAAAAAAAACGGACATGACTATCAGTGTTATAGTCGCACTATGAATAGTGAAATCATCAATGATTTTTCCCTTATTTTTATTCACTTTGAATATCTTCTTCTTCCTGCAAAATATGTTAGAAAATATGCGAGAGATGGATATATTTATTCACGTTTTATTTAAAATACTTAATATTTAACTATAAAAATATATCAATAAATTATATCCATCATAATGCTTAAAGGATAAACGTGCGTTATGTGTCGTCTCATCTATGGAGTGGTCATTTCTGCTTTGAAATCGGCTTTTAAGGCATCTTCGGTTACCATTTAAGCCTTTGAATAGCATTGAATACAGAATGATTTCAATCCTTTGGGAATAAACGGTCGTTTCTGATTCAATTTGGGCTTTAATGCCTATTAGGTGAACTTCGTGTCTTTGAATAACATTGAATACAGAATAATTCCGACTGTTTATGGATAAATAATCATTTCTGATTTAATTCGGGCTTTTGACGCCTATTAAGTAACCTTTGTGCCTTTGAATAGCACTAAATGCAAGACAATGCAATGAATGGTCCACATTTTTCACGTTCAACCCTTTAAGCAAATAAATCATAATGTATGAGTTGTGAAAGAAATGCACAAGTTTTAGAAAAATGCACATATTTTTTAAAAAAACTTCAGTATTGTAAATATGCACATATGAAACAAATACGTTAGTTTTGAAAAAATAGAATTAATAGAATCTAGACAGTATTAAAATTAAAAGAATCAAATTAAGTGAAAATTATTTGATTTTTTTTTTTAGCAATTTTATGAAAATGATGCACATATTGAAGCATTTCAAAAAATAATTTTTAAAAAAGTAAGGAGTAAAAAAAAAAGAAACGAAATAAATAAATTAATTTTAAAAGTATGATCATAGAAACTAGACAATAATGAAAATACAAAAAGAATTATGAAGTGAAATTGTTTAAAAGAAAAGGATTTTGAAAAATTTATAAAAGATTCGAAAATAGTAAAAGTGTGGGACGTATTGTAAGAATCTTTCAAGAGTGGGTTTGCTAGACAAGGACATGGTTCCCCCAGGCGGACAACCAAGGGGTGGGACCGTTTAGAATTGTTGGCTGTGCCACGGACCAACTACATTCTAAACCATTCCCCCTAAAGGTTTTTTGAGAGTGAAACGGCCGTGAGATCCACGTAACCGCTCGTGTGTGTGCAAAGTGTCGTTTTCAGGAGTGGAGGAGTATAGTTGAAAATGTCATAAATATTACAAGGATACAAATATAATATTAAAATAAAGAAAGAAAAAAAAAAGGAAAACAAGTTAGTAAAATAATAATAATAATAATAATAATAATAATAATAATAATAATAATAATAATAATAATAATAATAATAATAAGCAATTAGTCATAATATAAATAAACAATAGCAATAGGAATCCAAAATAGAACCCGTTGTGGTTAGGACTTTGAATTCCCCAGCGGAGTCGCCATTCTGTCGCACCCCTTTTTTCGAGCTCGGATCGAGTTCAAAAGGTCGGGTTTGACTAGGTGACCCGATTGAGTTGGTTTTGGAGTCGCCACCTAATAAATTTGTATAATAGGTGTATTAGGGCACCTAAAGCTACTAAGTATCTAAAGTTAACTCCGAGTAGGTATTACTAGCAAAGATTCTAAGGTAAGAAGCCCTTGTGACTTGGGAAGAAGGTGTTAGGCACTTCCCAAGTCCCACGAAAAGTGATTCCCGACCGATTTCTATATTGGGTTTACATATTACTTATAAAAGAACAAAATCTAAATAATGTAAACGAAAAAGATATGGGCCGCAAAGTAAGCGAATAGGCAATTTATGTACTTGTATAAACAATTTGAAACAATAGTCATGTTGTATAAATAGCCACAAAATAATAAATAACCAATTAATTACTTGTATAAATAGCCCTAGGTTTTATTGTCCTATTCGGTTCAGAACCCGGCTTTCGTAAGGGACGATAGTTTCAAAATTTACTATCAATATATAGCTCGGGTAATTTCATCACTTCTGTGGGGCATAATTACCAAAACCACATACCCTCTTTAAGTATTTTAACTAAAGCGCTTACTAACATTTTAAAACGTCCTAAAGGTTCACTAGCGCCCCAACTTAAGGTCTCGGAGGCTATTGAGACAACTAGAAAATGTAAAATATCTAGATCCCTATATTTAATTGGTGCCCCAATCTAGACTCACTAGGCGTTACATAAAAGAACGATCATGTGGACACATAAGCAAATAATGTCATGTAAAAATAATCTCACTAATCAAGATTTAGAAAGCAGAATAGGCCTCCAAGTTAATAAAACAAATGTAATAGAAATTAAACAAGTTTAAATACTTTTATGTACAACTTTGCCGAAATAGGCTAATTCCAGTTCTAGCCGCTCCTAAAGATAAACAGTTACGCACTTAAAACATTTCAGAATAATACAATTGCGGAAGTGATCCTATTTCAGACAATTTTGCAATTTTAGCCTTCATAGAAAATAGTCTAGTTTAAAATGTTCTCGAATTGCATGTTTAGCCTATTTAGGCACTTGGATTTCAGTTTTAGCCACTCAAAACATGTTTCTACGTTGTCAGAGTACACAATTTACAGAAGCAGTCCTGATTCAGATAGTATTGCAATTTTAGCCTACTTCAGAAAATAATCCAATTACAGAGTTTAATTGTATAAACAGTCTAAACTGACATTAAACTTCCAATTTTAAACCTGTACACATACCATTGTAATTTCCGGAAAATCATTTGCACAAGTAAACCAATTTTCAACTCATGCTATTATTTTAACACATAAAAATAAATAGAAAGATTATAGGTGGCCCCTGTTAGCCAATGTCACTGCTTTTGACAATGTACATCGCATAGTACCTGTCCTACACGAATAAAAGCACTTATGATGCTTATACAAACCATCACTAGTCCTAACAAATACATGATTTCAAATATTCAATTATAATAATACATCACAAGAATAAGAAATAAAGAGGAGAAAAAGGGTCTTTGTCCCATATTTATTCCAGCTTTTGACAACCTGCATAGAAATTACTAGGAAAGCATAGCTCTTTGGCTATCTTATAAACTGCAATAAAGGGTTAGAGGGTGGCCCTAACTTGCCCAAACAAGAATTATACACACAAAGCAATAAAGGGCAGCCTGCCAAGGGGTAATTCAGATAAAGAGCGACCAACCAAGACTACCTTTTCACTTACCAGAGGTGCACGCAGTCCTACAATTAGCACTTAACAGAGAACTAATCTTTGATAGCAATTCGTAACAGTAGACAAAGAAGGTGCATGCAGTAACATAAACGGCCGGGGACAGAGAATGCAATAATAGCACTTGAAACAAGCAGACTTCACTCTTGTTTATGTATTCACCCTGTAAAGGTGTTTGAGGGTGTTCAATCCCTGTAGTTCAGTGTGTGAGAGTGTCCAGTGTATAGAGAGGTCTGAGTATAATCTATGTGTCTAAACTCTGTGTATTTGTGCATTTAGAGAGGAGGGGAGAGCTGGGAGTCTTAGGCTGTTTTCAGCTTGTATAGAGGTGTAGAGAGTGTCTGATCAGTGTGTTTCAGAGATCACAAGAAGGGTGGTATCTGTGTGTGTCCCTCTAGTGTGTAAAGATGTCCTGGTTTTATAGTGTGGGAATGGTCTGTTTGAATTTCAAATCATGGTTAAGAAAGGAATAACAATCAGTCAAAATACTGTTAAGGCAAACAGAGAATCAGACTATTAATTAGCATATAGAGCTTCCAAAAATAGTGTAATTGTTTGATATTTGAAATCAGGAAAGATATTTTCCTTTGTTTATTAAGCAAAAATATCAGCAAGGCAGACGCATTCATTCACAAGGCAAGGAAGGTTTAGATCTGTCCTATTTTAGGAAACGATCGAAAATATATCAATTAGCCGAATTATACTCTAGCAACATTCAAACAGTTTTCAAATTCAATTTCAACTAGATCAGAGGATATACGTTCGACAAATAGCATAAGCATTGCCATAGCCGATTCACAGTCATGTTCATTTCAAAAGAAACATTAACATCAAACTTCTAAAAATTGGACTCTTTAACTCGATGTTATGCTAATTCGATCAATCCCAATAGTCAAATACTAGAATGTAACCAAATCAGCATGTTCTCGATCATTCGCATTTGTTCGAATTTAATTGACCTAAAATTACTATGCCAATTTTAAGTGCAAAATTCAGTTAAAAATGCATCATGGTATTTTCGATTCCAGATAGAAGAAGAACCAAGAAAACAAAACTAGAAATAATATAAAAAGAATGAGGTTACCCGGGCTCGACGCGGGTCGAGTTTGGAAACGGGTCAGGTCCTTCAAATCTGCCCGTTTCTTGCTTGATTCGTGATTGAATCTTTGATTTCTTTGCCTTTTGTGTTGTATTTCTCCTGATTTGGTACAAATCCTTCATGATTTGGTGCCCGATTCCTTGTTCCTATTTTGGATTTCACGAGGAGAGAGAGGGAGATTTGTCCCCGTGTAATCCGAGATAGGAAAGAGGAGAGAGGTCACGGCGGAGATAGTGGCGTTTATGGCGGAGGAGACGACGGAGATGGTGGAACCTGGACGGATTTTAGGGGTAAAGGGGAGAGAGAACGAGGAGGGAGTCGGCTGGATATGAATAGGAGAGAGGAGGAAAGTGTTTAGGGATTAGGAAGATGGGGTGGGTTTGTAATATTAAAATGTTGAGAGTGATGTGAGCCGTTGGATCAAGGGATGAAGGGCCGCGATTCAGCCACGTAGGCGCGTCGAGTGTAGATGTGTATGTGATTGTATATATGTAAATGCTGATGTGTAGAGATGTAGATGCTTTGAGGGGTTGTACCATACGCTGGAGGGAGTTGTACACGTGCTTTGGAGAGTAGTACTATGCTTATGATGAGTTGTACGTGTAGTATAATTGTGTTTTAGTGAGATGTAGGCTTAGGTGGCATATACATGGACAAAAGGTGATGACGAGGACTAGGTGTAGTGGAAATAAGTTATAAAATAACAAATTGGCCAGTATTTAATTAAAATACTTATAAATATAAATAATTAGTATAAAAATAGGAAATTTTTTTAAATAATTATAAATAAATTTAGATGACCAGAAATAATACTAATTGGATATAAATAGCCACAAATAATTATTAAATAATATCGTAATGCGTTAAATTACATAACTAGCACGTGTATTTTAGAAAATAGCCTAAATGAATACAGTTACGTAATTATAATCACAATTAAATAAATATTATAGAAATAGGAGATTAATAATAATATTACGCACGTAAATGCATGTTGTTTAATACAGTTTTATTTGGAAAATTACTATTATAGATTTTAATTAAATATAGCCAAATTGCGAAAAACGGAGGAACAAAATTGGGTGTCAACAGCATCCAGATGAGATTATTTTGGCTGCTGCATGAACTGACTAAGCACTTGCACAGCAAAACTTATGTCTGGCCTTGTAATGGTTAGGTAGAGCAGTTTCCCTATCAATCTTTGGTAGGACTCTACACCCTGTAGTTCTGTGTCATCAGTCCTTCCAAGATGTCTGTCATACTCTACTGTAGTCAGCCTTTGATTCTGTTCCATTGGGGTTGATACTGGTTTGCATGCTCCTAGGCCAACACTTGATATTAACTCCAAGGCATACTCCCTCTGGTTCAGTAAGATCCCCTTTTCTGATCTCAGCACCTCAATGCCCAAGAAGTATTTCAGCTCACCCAAGTCCTTCATTTTGAAGTTCTGATTCAGGATGCTCTTTGCTTCTGCAATCAGATTGCTGCTGCTCCCAGTTATCAACAGATCATCCACATAGATTAGAACAATTACAATGTCAGTTCCCTCATGTTTGGTGAATAGAGAATGATCATAGGCACTCTGCATAAAGCCGGCTTGTATAAGTGCATTGGTGAGCTTAATATTCCATTGCCTTGATGCTTGCTTCAACCCATAAAGGGATTTCAGCAGCCTGCACACTTTATTCTCCCCTTGGCTGTGAAAACCCTGTGGCAAAGCCATATAGACCTCTTCAAAGAGATCACCTTGGAGGAATGCATGGTTGACATCCATTTGGAAAAGAACCCAACCTTTAGAGGCAGCAACAGAGATGACAGTTCTCATAGTAACCATCTTGGCTACAGGTGAAAAGGTTTCATGGTAGTCAAGTCCCTCTTATTAGGTGTAGCCTTTAGCAACCAGCCTGGCTTTAAACCTATCAACCTCACCATTAGCTTTGTATTTTATTTTGTATACCCATTTTGACCCAATGGGATGCTTTCCAGGAGGCAAAGTGACAATCTCCCAAGTGTTGTTGTCCTTAAGTGCCTGCAACTCCTGGTCCATAGCATGGAGCCACCTTTCATCTTTAGCAGCCTCTGCATATGTCTTAGCCTCAATATATGTGGAGAATGCAGTCAAGTATGCTTGGTAATGTGCTGGTAAGTGCTTATAAGAGACAAAGTTGGCTATTGGATAAGCCACATCCTTGTGCCCTTTGCTGGTGGTCACAAAATCCTTGAGCCAAATTGAAGGCCCTGCCTTCCTAGAAGGCCTAGGATGTGTGTGTGCTGGAGGAAGAACCTCAGTGGGTTGCTCCAAGCCCCTTAGTGGATCCTCATGTGCAGTGATTGTCTCTTCTGATTTAGGCTGAACTGAGGATGAAGGATTAACTGCATTGGAAGTGTCCAAAGGAGCACCCTCATAGTGTGTCATGGCTTCAGATGTCAAGAAAGGAGTGTCATCATTTTCACCAAAACCAGAAGGAAAGATATCATTGTATACCAGCTGCATCACTGTGTCTTCAGAGTGTTGGGCACCTGTCTGTGTGGACTTAATGAACATGTCAGGATCAGCAGCATCTGGCCCCTTGAATGGAAAATCAGATTCTCTAAAAATAACATTTCTACTGACTATTATGACTCTTGCTTCCATGTCATATAGTCTATATCCTTTCTGAGTCTCAGAATAGCCAATGAAGATTGTTCTCTTTGCTCTAGGAGCAAATTTGTCACCCTTTGGTAGAGCTGCAGCATAGGCCAAACAGCCAAACACCCTTAAGTGATCCAGTGTGGCCTGCTTCCCATAAAGAACTGTGTATGGACTCTGATTCTGTAGAACTGGTGTGGGGAGTCTGTTGATAAGATACACAGCACTTTTTACACAATCTCCCCAGAATCTTGTTGGTACTCCACTCTGAAACTTGAGTGCTCTAGCCATTTCTAGAATGTGTCTATGTTTTCTTTCCACAACACCATTTTGTTGTGGAGTATATGGACAGCTACTTTGGTGAATAATGCCAAGAGAAGCCAATAGTTCATTACAACTGGAGTTAAAAAACTCTGTCCCATTATCTGACCTCAGAGCTTTAACAGAAACACCAAACTGATTCTTTATTAACAGCAGAAAATTCTTAAGTACAACAGGGACTTCATTTTTTGACTGAATTAGACATAGCCAGGTGTACCTGCTGAAATCATCAACAATGGTCACAAAGTACTGCTTCCTATCATAAGTGGGAATTCTATAAGGTCCCCAAACATCTAGGTGCAAAACCTGAAAAATTTCTGCTGTCTTAGTACTACTATGTGGAAACTGTAGTCTGCATTGCTTTGCCAGTGGGCCAACATCACAACCTTTGGTCTCCTTGGTATCAATTTTATCTTGTAGTCCTGGAATTTGATGAAGAGATCTTATTGAGGCATGTCCAAACCTGTGATGCCATAGTGTTGTTTGTACTTCCCCTTTTACTATACTTCCAACTGTTATTGAACTTGTATTCTTATTCATTACATATAGGCCATTCAGCTCCTTACCAGTCCCCAAGACTTTGCCATTATGTAGATCCTGAAAGACACAGTAGCCAGGATAAAAGGTGACAGAACAACTGAGGTCTTTAGTAAGCTTGGAGACTGACAATAGTTTGCAAAGTGGTCTAGTTGATGTAATTTATTGTATTTAGTTAATCTGGGCAGATTCGAAAAGATAATTAAAAATAAGATTATGAATGCAAAGAAATTGCAAAACTTATATGGAACGAATAGGCTTTTATTGGGCCGTTTTTGGAAGCGGGAAACATTAGATTTTGCGGAAACAGCCTCTGATTGTGATAGAAAACAGATTGTATTTATATCTGCAAAACATACTTTAAAACAATCTATTTTCGCAAAGCCACTTTTCCAATTTTAAAAATTGCAAGAGTTTGATCAAAATCTCAAGAGAGTAACATAAGTGGGCTGTTCTGCGCAAAAACAAAAAAAGGAGGTATTTCACGTATTGTTTTCTGAAAGTTAAATGGGCCTAATATTTTTTTGCAAAAACAGTCTATTAGTACTTGGTAACTCTTAGATAAACAGTATTGACAAAAAGTCATAGTATTATTTTGGCTTCCATCTCATTTTTGTTATTTTTAAATCGAAAGTTACTATTTAATAACGAAAGCCAATATGATTAGGCAAACCTATAATGATAAGTATGACTAGTGGACGGCTTATTAGGCAAAGGAAAATTTAAGCGAAAAATCAGTTTGTTCTAGAGTATGCCATTCGGGTTACTTGTTACAAAGTTGTGTAAAAATCTATTCAGTGGGTGACTTGACGCGATCTTTAAACAGCTAAATTCAAAAGCGCCTAATATCTGAAAGAAACTTAAGTTAAGTATAACTTCAAAATAACGACGAAAATACTACAACCATATTTAATCGAAACACAACAATAAAAGTAGTTGTGCTTAACACAGGATTCAAGGGTGCCTAATGCCTTCCCGTGAGTCAATCGAGATCCTTACTCGGATTCTCTGAAGCAAACCATTGACGAGTCATTGGTGTTCTAAAGGTACACCTTTGAGTAACTTGACACACCTTTTAACTTAATTTTTGTACCTTTAATACTCATAATTTTTGTACCTTTAAAATAACAGTCACAAACTTTTTAAAATAAACTACACACTCGTAATTTTTTAGGGACGTGACAAAGGTCTCCCTGAAAAACTGGACTACCGAAACTCCAAAACCAGTCTAATATACCTCAAAACATAACAAAAAGATTCAAAATATATTAGCCATACACGACACGTTAGAAGCAATAAAGCAAACAATGAACCAATTCCTCTATCTCAAGCCTCAAGATGCCTACTTGAAACCGCAAGCAAACCAGCTGGAGTATCTAACCCATGTGTTCGCTATAACTAGCTAAAATGCAACTGCTTCAACACACTCTGTGATACCACACATATCAAATAAATCTAGACCCAACTTGCCCAACTCCTCAAGTGAGCTTCGATGAGATACAACCCCCAATCAAGTGCAGTACATCAACTTTATTCATCGAAAAGAACTAACGTCCACCATGAGACGTTTGGACCAAAACTCCGAATAACCTGACATTCTCTAAAGTCTGCGGAACTAACTCACTAAAGAATATGTTAGCATAAAGTCCCACAGTATGCTTTCTAAATGCACAACTAATAACTGAAGGAGTTGATTACCTCTATGATCACTCAACTTTGGATAATTTGCCACTATAGTAATTTATTTTTGTTTTGTCTTTCTATGGTCACTCAACTTTACCCAAGTAACGCCCGTTAAAATTTTGCTGACGTGACAACTACATAAATTAAAAAAAAAAGTAAATTATTTAAGACCAACCCAATAAAAATTAAACCCTACCGAAGAGTTCTTGCTTGAAGTGCCCATTTTTTCAAAAAAAATGATTCATTTTTCTTTAAATCTATTAAGAAAGCCTTCTAGTAACACATTTTCAACATTAATTTCTTCACCTAATGAAAATCTGGCCTTAACGAATTAGCAGTTGTTGACGCTTTTTATAAGCTGAAATTTTTATTGAAGTGACATAAATTTTTGATTTATTATATAGTATTTCACAGTTTGTTTAAGTATTACTGTTTTTGTTTAGCAAAACCAGTTCAAGAGATTTTGCATTCTTAGATATTTTTCTTAAGGATTATGCGGCAAAGCAACTCCAACTCGCTGCCAAGATGAACAACTTCTTTGGACCAAATTTTGCTTTCAATGGGTTTGCCATGATATTATTTTGATCAATATTTGTAATGAAATTGAAGGGAAGTATGTGGATTTTATCTCTCAACTCTAAGCAAGACCTGTAGGTCCACTTATTTATGAAATGAAAACAACAATAGAGAATGAGGAAAACTCTAGGATTATTCGATGGCTAGTTAAGAAGAATGAGTCTTCGTATGTTTATGTTTCATTTGTAAGTGAATGAGCTAAGTGAGGCGAACTTCATTTGGGTGTTCAGATTTTCATTAGGTGAAGAAATTAACGTTGAAAATGTGTTTCCAAAAGGCTTTCTTGATAGATTTAATGAAAAAATAGCCTTGTTTTTTAATAGAAAAATGGGCACCTCAAACAAGAACAATTGGGTGGGGTTTAATTTTAATTGGGTTGGTCTTAAATAATTTACTTTTTTTCTATTTATGTAACTTGCCAAAATATTTTTGTAGTTGCCACATCAGCAAAATTTTAAGTGACGTTAGGATTTCTGTATTGGATAACCATAGGAGCTACTTGAGCAAAGTTGAGTGACCATAGAAAAATAAAACAAAAATAAGTGACCATAGTGGCCAATTACCCAAAATTAAGTGCCCATAGAAAGACAAAATAAAAATAAGTGACCATGATGACCAATTACCCAAAGTTGAGTGACCATAGAGGCAATCAACTCATGACTGAAGTCGCCACAAAACTCATGAAGAGATCAATAATCACCTCAATGACCTACAAGGTTTCCATAAACTCTAGAATTTGTTAGAAATAAGTGCATCATGCAACTAGATGATCTCACTAACAAAAATTTTGAGCCTACCGCTCTACTATACTAGTCACCTATATCAATAACAAATTCAACAACCGGATAAATCTACCAAAAATTTTCTACACCGAATCATGCTTTCAAAAGCGAGTGTTATAAGCTAATAAGAAAATATAAAAAGTTGTGCTATTAGGACACGTTTGGTTTGAAGGATTGGGTATATTAATCCATGTATTAAATTTAATCCCCTTATTTGGTTGGTATTTTGAAAGAGGTATAACTAATGCATGCATTAAATAATACACCAATTGGTATATTATTTTATCCCTCCACCAAGGTGGTACAACTTATACATGGATAAAGGAACAAAAGGACAACAATATCCTTCTCATTTCCCTAGAAGCCAATAAAAGTCAATCATCAAAGGATATAGTTAAATTCATTACTTTTTAGTTTAAAAATAAATAAAATATATTAAATGATAACTTTTATCTCCAATGAACCAAACACTGGATAAAATTTAATCCATGTATTATTAATCCCCATACTATTAATCCTTGTATTATTAATCCCTGTATTACAATCCCTGTATAACTAGTCCATCAAACCAAACGACCCCTCGTTTGGTTGCCTTTGTATTAAAATAATACCCGCACAAAAAGACACACAAATTTAGTACCATGTTTAGTTGGTTTGGAGAAATTTTAATGCATGGTATAAAATTAATGCAACGTTTGGTTGCGCTTTTGTATATTCCGCATAGCTAATACCCGCATAAGTTATGCGGAAATCTATGTATTATTTTATGCGGGGTAGAAGGTGGAATAAGTAATGTGTGTATTAGCAATGCAGGTTTTAAAATTTAAAATGACAAAATTAACCCTCATAACAGTAAGGATATTTTTAAATTATATTTAAGGAGTAACTAAATATTTTAAATTATAACATTGTATATTAATTTGTGATATATTAGTGATTCAAGAAATAATCTCTACGTTATAATATATGCATAGCTAATAAGTACCTACATTACTAATACACACATTATTAATAACCGCATTACTAATAAACACATTACTAATATCCATATTACTAATACGTATATTGTTAATACCCGCGTAAACTTTATCTCAACCAAGCGAACTGTTAATACACTAAAACAGATAATGTCTATGATAGAGGAAAAGTTTAAGACTTAACATAAGTATATTGACATCTCAAGTAACGAAATAAATGTTCACACACATATTTTCTTGTCCCTTTTAACTAGGACGATTACAAAAATCCCAAATCAAACTCACAAATGACGGAACAAATAAAATATCACGTATTTGGGCTTACCAAGCTTCGCGCTTTTCATGTTAGCAACATTTGAAACATACTCCCTCCGTCCCATTTTAGTTGTCGTTTTAGCAAGTTTCATTTGTCCCAAATTAGTTGTCGCTTTAGCATTTCAAGACATTTTTTACCAATTCTTTCCAACTATGCCCATATTTAATAAAGGAGTATTTCCTAGAAAAGTCAATCCAGTTTTATTTATTAGGGGTAAAATAGTAAAAGATATACCCTATTTATTGATTTCTTAATGGGCGTGCATAAGCCTAAAACGACAACTATAATGGGACGGAAGGAGTATAAACAATTATGAACCCGATGTATATAATCTTAATCGAATCTCGGGAGTAACTACTCCCCCACTTAGGATCCACACTCGAGGACCATCAAAGCTACAATAATACTCTAATTGCTTTTTTATGTTCTAACCTAGCAAGGATAACTGAACCAAAACACAAGAACACTCTATACGGATGAGAACCATCAATATGAGCACCATCTTCAATGGAGAACTGAGCCTCCAAGACCCAGGGTCACTACCTAGCTGAAAGCATAGCCAAAAAATAAACTAGTAACAAACCAGTGAATCAAAATGATCGGTACCATGTTCCTCTTATCCGATTAGAATAGTATATGAAAAACACATTCCTTTATTTAACCTAGATCCGATTTTAGGCCAATTAATAATTAAATTTGTATTTGCGGAGTCACGATCAATAGTTTAGATTAAGAGTTTAACCGATTTAAATACATGATTGCATTTATTACGTGATTATGAATATATATGCACAGTTTTCGATGGTGGAGTAATGACAATTAATGATAATGCGAGAGCAATATGAAATAATCAAAGATAAATAAGACTAAAGCATGAATTAAATAGATAGAAGGAGCTGTATTAGATCGCTTGATCTCGGTGAGGGTCCCTTGATACTGATTACACTTGATGACTTGAGAATGGAATATATGCAGTAATGTAAATGAAGAACAATATTGAGCGAGAGCAAAGAGAGTATTTTTATTTATATTGTAGATAGAGAAGAGAATGTGTGTTACAATGATTCGAAAACAAACGCTATATATAGATTTACTGGGCATCCGTTGGGTTTGTAACCACTGGGTATGTAACCGTTGGATACGTAACCGCTGGGTGTGTTGTTGACACCCAATTTTGTCCCGAATTTTAATTAAAAGTATAATAATTTTAATAATTAAGTTCAATTTTGAAGATTGTAAATAAATAGCTAATTTTAAAGGGAAATGACCAAAATCGCAAGTCATCCCTTCATTTGCAGTGCATTATATAATTAATTGTTTAATTTAATTAAAGAACTAAATCCGTTCTTAAATTGCAATTTAGGATTGTTTTTGCAAAGCCCATATTACACAAAAGCCCCAGCCCATTAATCATTATTCTTCCTTTTATCCAAAACCCTACACCTATACATACTCCTTTATCTAAAACCCTAGCAGACAACACTATTCACCATCTTCCCCAATCCACACAAAACCCTCCCCTCACCAAAAATCAAATATATACAACCATTATTCATTCATCTTCCCCACGATAACCCAAAAATTTTCAGATCTACTACACACATTTTTATCACTCTCAGCCGCAACACCCACTATTGTCAATGACACCAGCCGTGCCCCCCCCCTTTCTCTGGTCTCGATTTTCCCTCTCCTCTCAAAGAGACACTGATGGTTTTGACCCCCATTTTCGGACTCTCTCACAACTCCCTTTGACTCACACACACAAAATATAAACAGAAACTGGAGAGTGGGAAAGCCACCGGAAAAAGAGAGAAGGGGATTGGGGTTGGGGTTTGGAGGGCGCAGCACAGTGGTGGAACCACCATCACCACCATGGAAAACTCAACGCCGTTCGAACCTTGATTCTTTCACTGGTTATTGGATCTGAATCAAAACGGGTGGGGTCGTAGCGACGCCGCTACTAGCTGGTGTTGCTCCTCCACCTTACGCGACTGTTATTACAATCATATCATTATCACTTGGATTTGGATTTGCGATTACCCATTTGTTTCAGTGATTCGTTCACGTGTCTGGGTTTAATCGTTATATCTTTTTGGAAGCGTATGTTGATTCTGGTTTCTCTTTGATTATGCTGTTATTCAGTTTGATGTTGTTGTTACACCAGAATCAGGTTGGGTGTTTTCCCTTGATTGGTGGTTAGTTGCAGCGACGCCGCTGCGGCAAAGCTGGTGTCGCTCCTGCCTCACTGTGTTCTGCTGTTACTTGCCAGATTTTGGCCGGAGATCTGGTCGGTGGTGGTCTCTTTCCTATGTTCTTTGGTCTGTGCTGAAACTGAATAAGGAAAGGGGAGAGTTGTAGCGACACCGTCGTGTCTCTCACCGGAGAGCCATGACCGGTAGTTGTTCCTCCTCCCCGCTTGATGGTTACTCTGTTTCATTTGCCGATGTGCTCGCCGGAAAAGCTGTTTAACGGCGTGATTCATTTTCTCTGTTCATTAGTCCGTTATTTGGGAAATGTGATCTGTTAGAGTAGATCGACGGTGTCCCTTTGTTTGCTAATCCGTTGGTTCTGCTGATCATTTGTGCAAGTTTTATGCAATGGTGGGCCCGTTCGTTTCTATTGAATTACTGGTTGCTTCTGATATGATTTTGGATGTTTGCATCATTTGTTTTGAACGGACAGTGTGCTTATTGCCTATGAAAATAATTAAGTCTTGAGACTTATGGACTGATTTGAACATGGTACTACACCTGGCCGATGAAAAATACGTATACACGTATTGAGGCCTACACAAGGAATTGACGGATAATGAATTGACGGATTTTTGAACACGATACTACACTTGATCCGTCCCGTTCCCGTGTCCCTAAAAGCAAAAGGCGATGATGAATGCATTTTAACGCTAAGCAAGTTGAATAGAGTAGTGGGTTTGGTGCTTTGGCACGGCAACACGGCCCGGGTTCCGTGTTTGCAACCGTACCAAATCCCGAGCCTCTATTCGACGCGCCATGCAAACCTGAGCCTAAATTTTGCAAAAAACAAACCCCCTTACTATTATTATTATTATTATTATTATTATTATTATTATTATTATTATTATTATTATTATTATTATTATTATTATTATTATTATTATATATTTTTATTTATTATTATTACTTTATTACTTTAGTATTGTTATTTTATTTTCATTAATTATTACACTTTACTATCATGCTAATTCAATCTTATTTGTTTGTTTTGCGAGGTGTATTTTGGCACGAACACTTGGGTACGAGTTGGTTAAAACTCAATTGGGGATTGCTTGCATTACATTGGAGCCGTTTGGGTTCAAGTCGGGGCTCGAGCTTTCAAAAAAGCGAAGATCTAGGAAAATCTTAAAAATGCTTTGTTGAGCCATGTGATGTTTTAGGCTCATGGGCATAAATGTATAAAATTAAATAAATTCAAGGCTCCCGCGAGTTTGCCAATTTTCGGGTTCTTCTTCTAAACCCCCTCTTTTCCCATCCTTAGAAATTGCATGTCTTTAGGAATTCCCTGTAGATAATTAATTGTTATTGAATAATTTGTTTGATTGTTTATGAATGAATGATTAGTCAGTTATTGAGTTATTTTGTGAATATTTTATTTTTTTAGAATTGCCATTTTATTTATGAATTGTGAACCCTTTTAGTTAAATAGCGCGTGCAAGCCGAAAATGATTAAGCAAATAACTTGGTTTTAAATTCAATAAATTGCAACTTCTTTCAATTAATTAGATTTTCTATGTTAGCAAAATTGTAACTCTTTTTCAAGTCTAAGTTCATTTAAATCCCTATTCCTTTAAAGCAATTTAATGTAACTTTGGAATTTCGGCATTAATTTTAAGACTTTTAGATTAATTTTTGAAAGTTTCCTTTATTTAAGTTATTTTGTGAAAACCGAAGGATTAACCACATTTTGTGGATTTTCGAAAGTGCTTTCAAATTGAAACCTTCTTTCGAAAATAATTGAACCTCTTACTTAGAATCTCTGAAAAGACCATTTTCCTTAAAACGGAGTGCTTGCACGCACTATTTAATTAATTGGTTTCTAATTCTCCTAAATTAGGTGGCGACTCCAAAGAAAGCCCTTTGGGATCCCATATTGTTGAACGTTATACCCGAAACCTATCTTTTCCCAAAGAAAGGGTAATTTTTGGGGTTCAACAGCGTGGCGACTCCGCTGGGGATACCTTAAGGTTCTAACCGCAAGGTTTTCACAAGATTGCTCTTTATTTGTTTATTATTTGCAAAATAGCATGTTTAGTTAATTTGATTATTTGCAATTGTTTGTCACTGAAAGCATATCACTACACTTTTATTTGCGCACATATTAAACCGACATTCCGTTCATATTTCCCCCACTCCTGGGAGCTTCTTCATGGTTACTTATACCCGCGAGGTGTATGCATATGCACCCGCAACTCACAAAAAACCCTTTAAGAAAGAGTGCGCGTACCTGCGGGGTGAGCGGATAGTTTTACTACCGCGTGACCGCTTGCCACTCAAAACAGCCTTGTGTTTAGTAAACCCACTCTAGAGTTTCCGTTAGGAGCATGCATGCATATACACCTTAGTTTGGATCCGGTCATTGATACCGTTTCCAAAAATTAAGAAACCGCCCTTTTGTTGACGGGTTATTGAATCCCAACGACATTGCATATTATGTGATCGTGTTGATATTACAACGAATCCCAAACCATTTGCCATGTCAAATTTGAGAAGTTGACAATTATGTCAGTTTATTTTATCTCAGATATTGTATTGACAAACGGCTTGTGTCGTTATAATAACCACATGTGCGTCCAACTTGACGATTAGGCCTACCTCTGGCATAAAGAGGCACCTTACAGGGTAGGACGCATTTGCATATTTATTTACGCTCAACTACTTGTGATTGTCACATGTTAATTGCTTGCCTTGCTTTGTTTGCTCAAAATGCGTTATACTAGTTGTTGCTTGCTTGTATGCTATCCTATGAATGACATGCAAACTATCTTAGTTACCCTTGGAGAGGTTTCTGTTGTTTTGTTTATTTCTTTAGCAAATGTTGGATTTGTGAAGTGGCTGACCATTCACCACGCAAAGGTTTCGAGATATGATTGGTGGTAGACGCTCTAGCTCGTGAACGATGCAGTACCAGAAGTTAATGGCAGAACTTGGCGATTGAACTTAGTAGCATTATTTTCAATTTTAATTCAGATTGAGGCCATGAATTGCATTATGCTTTAAAGCTTGTGTTAATATGAATCAACTCATTTTGAATTTATGAAGGTTGAAATAAAATGCATCTCATTCTTATTATATTATTTACGCTTGCATTTGTTTCTGTTTCAAAATTAAAATTGATAAACCTGCCAAAACTTTGCTTGTGATGTATGGCAAAACAACTGAACAATTTGAAAACGATGCACTGAAAGTTATTGTCTGCGCTCTTTGGATATTGCACTATCTGTTAGAACTTCAATTGGGGCAGCTTTATTTGTTGGTATATGGCGTTGAAGCAGTGATGCAGAACTACGCACGGTCTGATTCCCAAGGAGGGATACGTAGGCTCCCACATCGGGCTCGACCCTTTAGCATTTAAATTATTATTTTCCCCCAAGAAGGATAACTGAGGCAATTTTGCAAAATGAGTTAGAGATGCGGAAGATAATAACTGGGGCAGAATTTTGCAAGAAGCGGCGTTGGTTGTTAAACATGAGTTGGCAAGAACTCTATAATTGGTTAAGCAAGCGGTGCAAAGTCTAAGCCAAAGGACGTTCAGTTTGTTTTAAAATATGTAACAAGTTTAAGTCAAGGCAAAATTTTCAAAGTGCATCTTTGACTTCATTTGCATGCTTATTCACTCGCTATATTGCATTAAAATATTTTATCTTGCCTCTATTTTTCAAAATCTATGCTATTTGAGTTCATGAGCCAAGTTTCTGAATGCAATTCGCAAATCCAAGTCCAATGAAGACGAGGAAGCAGCAGAAGCAGCAGAAGCAGCAGGATCAGGATGAAGTCTGCACAAATCAAACGCTTCCCCTTTTCTCCCCAAAGCTAACAATTTTTCTTTGAGAGCAGGAACATGAAAGCTTGCAATGAAAGGATCATTCACACTATGGATGAACAATTATTTGAACACGCATCCAACGTTGCCTTGCAAATTGCATTGCATTGCCCTTTTCACAACTTAAAGCAATATGCTTTGTCATGATTTATTGCCGAACAGGCGGCATTTCTACCCCTATGACTTTCATTCCTAATAGGCGATAAAGCTGAGGCTTGTTTTGTGTTTTCAATACTAAGCCAAATAGGGCATCGCTTTGTTTCAGGCGATAATCCGCGCAAGGCCATCCTTGCCGGATTGTCTCGCCAATTGATTTATCAATGGCTATCGCACTGACTACATTTCCGCACTACTTTGCTTTGCACTTATCTTGAATTACGCCTTCACACTTGCTTTAAAATTAACGCCTCGCTTTACTCTTTCAGGTTGACCATCGGCTACGAGGATTCCCTTTGTTGGACTATCTCGCCCATTGATCCGCCAAATGGCTCTTGCATTGCTTTACATTCTCGAACTGCTTTTCTTTGCACTTGCTTTGAATTATGTCGTCGCACTTGCTTTAAAATTGATGCCTTACATTACATTTTTCAGGTTGACCACCAGGCGGGGCTTCTCTCTTGTTGGACTTTCACGCCTGTTGATTTGCTAAATCGCTTTGGCGTTGCTTTACATTTCACGCTAAATTGCTTTGCACTTGCTTTATATTATGACTTGCTTTACTTTTAGTTTAACAGGTCAGCCCTGATACCCTCCTTGCTTTGTGCCGGACCGGATCACCAGCTGATTTGTAGACAATCAACACCAAGACCCTCCTTGCTGCGTGCCCGACCGGCTTGCCAGTTGATTTGTCAAGATGTTCAAATTGCCTTGCACTTGCTTTCAATTATGCCTTTGCACTTGATTTATATTATTACTTGCTTTACTTTTAGTTTAACAGGTCAGCCCTGATACCCTCCTTGCTTTGTGCCGGACCGGATCACCGGCTGATTTGTAGACAATCAACCCCAAGAACCTCCTTGCTGCGTGCCCGATCGGCTTGCCAGTTGATTTGTCAAGATGTTCAAATTGCCTTGCACTTGCTTTCAATTATGCCTTTGCACTTGCTTTATATTATGACTTGCTTTACTTTTAGTTTAACAGGTCAGCCCTGATACCCTCCTTGCTTTGTGCCGGACCGGATCACCAGCTGATTTGTAGACAATCAACCCCAAGACCCTCCTTGCTGCGTGCCCGACCGGCTTGCCAGTTGATTTGTCAAGATGTTCAAATTGCCTTGCACTTGCTTTCAATTATGCCTTTGCACTTGCTTTATATTATGACTTGCTTTACTTTTAGTTTAACAGGTCAGCCCTGATACCCTCCTTGCTTTGTGCCGGACCGGATCACCAGCTGATTTGTAGACAATCAACCCCAAGACCCTCCTTGCTGCGTGCCCGACCGGCTTGCCAGTTGATTTGTCAAGATGTTCAACTTGCCTTGCACTTGCTTTCAATTATGCCTTTGCACTTGATTTATATTATGACTTGCTTTACTTTTAGTTTAACAGGTCAGCCCTGATACCCTCCTTGCTTTGTGCCGGACCGGATCACCAGCTGATTTGTAGACAATCAACCCCAAGACCCTCCTTGCTGCGTGCCCGGCCGGCTTGCCAGTTGATTTGTCAAGATGTTCAAATTGCCTTGCACTTGTTTTCAATTATGCCTTTGCACTTGCTTTATATTATGAACCGCTATACTTTTAGCTTAGCAGGTTAACAGGTCAGTCCCGAGACCCTCCTTGCTTCGTGCCGGACCGGTTCGCCAGCTGATTTGTTCGACAATCAACCCCAAGACCCTCCTTGCTTCATGCCCGACCGGCTTGCCAGTTGATTTGTCAAGATTGTTGAAAATGCCTTGCACTATGCCTTCGCATTTGCTTTATTGCTTCACCAGTGGATGGGAAGACAATTATCAAAGATATTGCAGCTTGCACTTACAAATTACGTCATGCCTACCATAAGCAATTGGAGGCCTTATTTTGAAGCCTATCATAAGCAATTGAAGGCTCTTTTATCATTGATCCTACCGTAAGCAATCGGGGGATCTTATCATCAAGTCTATCGTGAGCAAGCGAAGACTTCATTAGCCTTGAAGCCTACCATAAGCAATTGGAGGCCTTATTTTGAAGCCTATCATAAGCAATTGAAGGCTCTTTTGTTATTTATCCTACCATAAGCAATTGGAGGCCTTATTTTTGAAGCCTATCATAGACAATTGAAGGCGCTTTTGTTATTGATCCTACCAATAAGGATCAACCTAGAGGTTCTCCGGGCGGAGTACTTTGTCAATTGATCGAAGGAAGAACTTATCAATGATACCGAAAACCGCATTTACAATTTTATCACTTTATCTATTTCTTTTTCCTAATTATTACAGTTTATTAGCAGTTGGACGCTTACCGCTTGTTGAGATTATTGCAGGATTTTTAGCAGCACCGCAGCAGCGTTTGGAGAATAAAATGGAGCTTTACTTAGCAATGAACCGGGGCAATCGTTGATATGAGCTGGACTCGTTAACGAAGACCTGAAGAATCGCACCCGCATAAGTCATCCACCCTAGAGGTAAGTCTCTTGTTAACCCTGAGTCTGGGGTTTGAGATTGAAGACAAGATGGCTCGGTTATCGAAGTGTAGTGGAAGCTATGTCCGTGTAAACCCCTCTTTATGGGTGTGTCGTCGACCACATCTTCATAACTTGGGTGATTACAAGCCTCTCTTCCCGTACTTGAGCGGTCGTTACTGTCTCGTCTTTGATTTTCAAATCGCGTCGAACTACATATGGCCTGATTCTCTTTCAGCCCGGGATATGTAGGCAACTCGGAAACCGCAGCTCGGCCATGTCCATAAGCCTCGCATTTTGATCCCAGGAATCAGAGTCTTGGCTTTACCGTGACAAAATTGGGTTTCACGTCAACTTTCTTTACCCTGAAAACTCTTTCATCCTTTTCGGGTAAAGAGGGGCAGCTGTTGACACCCAATTTTGTCCCGGATTTTAATTAAAAGTATAATAATTTTAATAATTAAGTTTAATTTTGAAGATTATAAATAAATAGCTAATTTTAAAGGGAAATGACCAAAATCGCAAGTCATCCCTTCATTTGCAGTGCATTATATAATTAATTGTTTAATTTAATTAAAGAACTAAATCCGTTCTTAAATTGCAATTTAGGATTGTTTTTGCAAAGCCCATATTACACAAAAGCCCCAGCCCATTAATCATTATTCTTCCTTTCATCCAAAACCCTACACCTATACATACTCCTTTATCTAAAACCCTAGCAGACAACACTATTCACCATCTTCCCCAATCCACACAAAACCCTCCCCTCACCAAAAATCAAATATATACAACCATTATTCATTCATCTTCCCCACGATAACCCAAAAATTTTCAGATCTACTACACACATTTTTATCACTCTCAGCCGCAACACCCACTATTGTCAATGACACCAGCCGTGCCCCCCCCCCCCCCTTCTCTGGTCTCGATTTTCCCTCTCCTCTCAAAGAGACACTGATGGTTTTGACCCCCATTTTCGGACTCTCTCACAACTCCCTTTGACTCACACACACAAAATATAAACAGAAACTGGAGAGTGGGAAAGCCACCGGAAAAAGAGAGAAGGGGATTGGGGTTGGGGTTTGGAGGGCGCAGCACAGTGGTGGAACCACCATCACCACCATGGAAAACTCAACGCCGTTTGAACCTTGATTCTTTCACTGGTTATTGGATCTGAATCAAAACGGGTGGGGTCGTAGCGACGCCGCTACTAGCTGGTGTTGCTCCTCCACCTTACGCGACTGTTATTACAATCATATCATTATCACTTGGATTTGGATTTGCGATTACCCATTTGTTTCAGTGATTCGTTCACGTGTCTGGGTTTAATCGTTATATCTTTTTGGAAGCGTATGTTGATTCTGGTTTCTCTTTGATTATGCTGTTATTCAGTTTGATGTTGTTGTTACACCAGAATCAGGTTGGGTGTTTTCCCTTGATTGGTGGTTAGTTGCAGCGACGCCGCTGCGGCAAAGCTGGTGTCGCTCCTGCCTCACTGTGTTCTGCTGTTACTTGCCAGATTTTGGCCGGAGATCTGGTCGATGGTGGTCTCTTTCCTATGTTCTTTGGTCTGTGCTGAAACTGAATAAGGAAAGGGGGAGAGTTGTAGCGACACCGTCGTGTCTCTCACCGGAGAGCCATGACCGGTAGTTGTTCCTCCTCCCCGCTTGATGGTTACTCTGTTTCATTTGCCGATGTGCTCGCCGGAAAAGCTGTTTAACGGCGTGATTCATTTTCTCTGTTCATTAGTCCGTTATTTGGGAAATGTGATCTGTTAGAGTAGATCGACGGTGTCCCTTTGTTTGCTAATCCGTTGGTTCTGCTGATCATTTGTGCAAGTTTTATGCAATGGTGGGCCCGTTCGTTTCTATTGAATTACTGGTTGCTTCTGATATGATTTTGGATGTTTGCATCATTTGTTTTGAACGGACAGTGTGCTTATTGCCTATCAAAATAATTAATTCTTGAGACTTATGGACTGATTTGAACATGGTACTACACCTGGCCGATGAAAAATACGTATACACGTATTGAGGCCTACACAAGGAATTGACGGATAATGAATTGACGGATTTTTGAACACGATACTACACTTGATCCGTCCCGTTCCCGTGTCCCTAAAAGCAAAAGGCGATGATGAATGCATTTTAACGCTAAGCAAGTTGAATAGAGTAGTGGGTTTGGTGCTTTGGCACGGCAACACGGCCCGGGTTCCGTATTTGCAACCGTACCAAATCCCGAGCCTCTATTCGACGCGCCATGCAAACCTGAGCCTAAATTTTGCAAAAAACAAACCCCCTTACTATTATTATTATTATTATTATTATTATTATTATTATTATTATTATTATTATTATTATTATATATTTTTATTTATTATTATTACTTTATTACTTTAGTATTGTTATTTTATTTTCATTAATTATTACACTTTACTATCATGCTAATTCAATCTTATTTGTTTGTTTTGCGAGGTGTATTTTGGCACGAACACTTGGGTACGAGTTGGTTAAAACTCAATTGGGGATTGCTTGCATTGCATTGGAGCCGTTTGGGTTCAAGTCGGGGCTCGAGCTTTCAAAAAAGCGAAGATCTAGGAAAATCTTAAAAATGCTTTGTTGAGCCATGTGATGTTTTAGGCTCATGGGCATAAATGTATAAAATTAAATAAATTCAAGGCTCCCGCGAGTTTTCCAATTTTCGGGTTCTTCTTCTAAACCCCCTCTTTTCCCATCCTTAGAAATTGCATGTCTTTAGGAATTCCCTGTAGATAATTAATTGTTATTGAATAATTTGTTTGATTGTTTATGAATGAATGATTAGTCAGTTATTGAGTTATTTTGTGAATATTTTATTTTTTTAGAATTGCCATTTTATTTATGAATTGTGAACCCTTTTAGTTAAATAGCGCGTGCAAGCCGAAAATGATTAAGCAAATAACTTGGTTTTAAATTCAATAAATTGCAACTTCTTTCAATTAATTAGATTTTCTATGTTAGCAAAATTGTAACTCTTTTTCAAGTCTAAGTTCATTTAAATCCCTATTCCTTTAAAGCAATTTAATGTAACTTTGGAATTTCGGCATTAATTTTAAGAGTTTTACATTAATTTTTGAAAGTTTCCTTTATTTAAGTTATTTTGTGAAAACCGAAGGATTAACCGCATTTTGTGGATTTTCGAAAGTGCTTTCAAATTGAAACCTTCTTTCGAAAATAATTGAACCTCTTACTTAGAATCTCTGAAAAGACCATTTTCCTTAAAACGGAGTGCTTGCACGCACTATTTAATTAATTGGTTCCTAATTCTCCTAAATTAGGTGGCGACTCCAAAGAAAGCCCTTTGGGATCCCATATTGTTGAACGTTATACCCGAAACCTATCTTTTCCCAAAGAAAGGGTAATTTTTGGGGTTCAACATGTGTAATCGTTGCCTTTATAACCATTCATTGAGCAGTCGCGTATGAACAAGTATCATTCAAATTGCATCGGTTCGGGGAGGCGTTGCGTAACTGCTTTGGGAATGCTCGTAATAACCGCCCAGTTAATCATCTGTAAGCCTCTGCCCCTGCCACTTGGCAGAAAGGTGTCACTCTTTTAAGTTACGATAGTTTTTATCTAATACAGATAGTCCCGGCACTTCTCGAGCAGAGTTTCTGCTCGAGGAGTGGATGTGAATTTTGGCGGAAAATTTTATTCGTAAAGTCCAACCTTTATCTGCAACATGACGAATCTTAGTGTCGTGCGCATTTCATCAGCAACATGATAAGTTTCAGTGACGTGCGCATTAAATGCGTGATGTAAAATGTAACTGCGCTAGACACGTCCACACGTCCGCCGTCAGCTTCGAAGTGACTACTATGCGCCCCAAGGGCAAAAGTAATGATTTTAACCGCCTCAGTCACGTGCACACGTCCGTTGTCGGTTGCGAGGTGACCGCTGCACTTCAGAGCAATGATGTTGCTTCGGAACTCGACGAAACCTACTTCTTCTTTTGACGGTTGGATCTGATCGTGATCTCTTTGATGACCTCCACGTGTCCTATGGAAACTTGATGGACCGGACCCGCTTACTCCTATAAATAGGGGTTTGCTGAATTTTACCCCTTTTGCTTGCTTTCATTCTACAACTTCCAAAACTTGAAAACCCTTGAATTTTCTTTAACCTTTCTTCTAAATTTCAATCATTTTTAAATGCTGTCTCCATAGGGTAAGAAAAATTTGAACATAGACGCTGCCGCCGGTAGTTCTTCCGCGGCTACCCCTAGATCTAGGGCCGCTCAGGCCACTACTTCAGAAATTATCCCCAAAAACTGGGGTGAACTGGAGAAGGACTGTAGCGTTAAGGCCTTCAATAATTATGGTGACGTACGTGTATGGCCAGCGTACAGATTCAAGTCTGGGATCACATCAGAGATGATCCCTCGAGTTAGAGCAGACTGCGGCTGGGACACGAGCGTTCCCATTTTGCCGGTATCTGAGAATGAGAATATTACTTCTCATAGAGCAGGGTGGACGGCTATGTCCACCTACCCATTCACAGTTGGTTGAACGTTACCCCTACATCCTGTACTCGATAGGCTCTGTAGGGAGTATTTTCTCTGCCCGGGCAACTGAGCCCTAGTATGTATAGAATGGTAAAACTTATTGACTGGTTCGCTGAAGAGACCGGTCAAAATTTTGAGTATGAGCATCTTATTTCTTTGTACAACATCCAAATTTTTAAGGATGGGTTTGTCAACGCCAGAATGCATGGAAGCAAAGGCTTGATACGAGGTTCTGAGGACACCAATGACAGGGGTTGGTTGCACCGGTACATATTTGTGCGCACCCAGGCATTGTACCTTAACTCCAAGGCTCCTATTTCCGAGATCTGGCATAAGAGGCGTAAGTCCCCGAGTTTTTCTTTGGAATTTTCATATTTTCCCTTTTTCGTTTATCACTTCTTTTGATTCTGCCTTGCAGCCGCCAAGCTGCCCTACGATAAGCTAATATCGGTTGATGAGCTGACAGCGTGGGTTGAGGCTATTCTGGAGAAGTTCCCTGTCGAGCAGAGGGAATGGACGTACTTCGCCACGCAAAAGGGTCTGACCGCAAAGACTCACGGTGAGAACTTTTCGCTATTGCAGCTATTTCTTCTCTTCGTGGTTTTGCTGTATCTAACCATTCCGCCCTTTTACAGGTCTAGGCACACAAGGAGACTTTTTCCCTGCCCCTTCCCCTCAGGTTGTGTCGTCAGGACCTGCTGTTGACCCTGAGGATGAGGTCGCAGCCATAAGGGTCGTAGCGGAGGCAATGCGCAGGAGGGAAGGCAGAGAGGAGCTATTATCTAGCGGCATCAGCTCTCTGAAGAGGAAGAAAAAGAACCAAGGTGACGGTGGAGCACGAAAGAAGGCTGCTCGCAAGGCTTCCGTGGCTGCCGAGAAGACCTCAGGCGTTGGAGGGGAGACTCCGCCCGAGGCTAGTTCGCCCAGGCCTAAAGAAGAGGGTGTTAAGACCTCTGTTGTGGTCCCTCAGTCTGCACGGGGAGAGGGCTTGACAAGGAATTTATCGGCGTTTCCGATACGGAAACCACTGAGAACCTTGTGAGAAAGCCTTTTTTCGAAGTGACAAGAAGAAGGTCGAGGAAAAGACTGCCCATACTCCGGAAGGGAGCCCCCGAGTTGATGATAAGGTAAAGGCAGGCTCTTCTCGTGCAGACAAGGGTAAAAGAAAGCTTGGCGAAGAAGAAGAAGGAGGAGAAGAGATCCCCCAAGAGGGCAGCCAGAGTTCCCGTGTTTTTACTTCGAGGACTTGGAGAACGTGGGTGCTGAGGGGGAGGTGCCTGTTTGTTTGCACGAATGCGACACAAGAGATCCTGGAGTGGCGAATGATTCCGATATGTCAAGGACAAGGCTCACTCGGCGGACCACCATCAGCAGTCAGACTGGACCAAGGGATATTCGGGGCGTGCGCTATAAATTTGGCCCAAACTTTCCCTCTGAGCAGGCTAGGGAGCCTAAATACTGCGAGTGGGAATGCACCATGAAGCTAGCCCCCAGTGTCAATTTTGTGACCAGGCCGGGCAGTTTAGCCAATTTCATCGCTCATTGGTCCCCGCGAAGAATGGAGAATGAGGGAAATGAGTGATGAAGATCTGGCTTTCACCATTGCCGCCGACTCTGCCCGGGTAAGTGCTTCCTTATCACTTTTCATGTCGGAAGTAATTGTGAATATACACTTCTAACCTTATTTCTTTTATTGTTTCAGTCAAGTTTGATGGCCGCCGAGTTGATGTTCCGTTCCAGGATCAAAAATCCTAATCAGGTGCTTGAACTGAAGAAAGAGCTGCTGAAGACTCTGAAGGAGAATAAGGCTCTGGCAGAGAGGTGTGGTTTCCTCGGGGGTGAAGTTAACCGGTTGGCTGAGACCAATAATAAACAGGTTGTACAGATTAACAAGCTCACCGAGGAAAAGGACATTCTTTCTGAAGAGAGAGAAGGGTTCGCACAATCTGCTCGGGACTTGGAGGCTCTGCTTGGTGAAAACAACTCTTTGCTGAACAAGGCGCTTGACGAACGTGGATCTTTAGAGATGGACCTCCTGAGGGCTAAGGAAGAATCTGCTAAAGCTCGAGTTGAACTTCAAGCCGCCAGGGACCAAGTTGCTCAGTCAATGAGCGTTCAAGACACATTATCCAAGGACTTGGCCAACTTGTGCGATCAGTTCGAGATCAAGGCGAAGCTTACTGCGCTTGAAACCAAGCGAGCACTGCTCGAGTAGGTCCACGTGGGTCAGATCAACGTCGAGGAAGCAATGCTGAAAGCAAAGTGTGCCGTTCGCGAAGTGAGGCAAGTGTTGAACATTTATCCTGAAGAATCTGAAGAAGATGAAGATGAAGATGAAGATGGTGATGAGAGCTCAGGTGACGATGGCGGAGCCGATGGAGCTGGTGCATCGGGACCTGGTCGTAGTACCCAAAATTAATGCCCCCCCCCCTTTGATCAAGTTGTAGGTTTGTGTATCCGGCGAGAGCCGAATGATTGGTTGCGGATAGAGGTCTCTTTGGGACCTTCTGATCCTTGTTTGGCCGGTTTCATTGGCCTTTTTCACTCAACAAAACTTCTGTCAGCCATTTTCGGCATTTTTATCGTTTTTTCAAGACAATGTATATATATTCAGATCTTTCTATTCAATGGCTGTATATAGCTTGAATCTTTGATCTTTGTAATTATGTTTGGATGCATTGTGGCCTTCGTGCCTTTTGTTTAAGCGCTTTTAGAAGTTTGAACTTTGGTAAGTTCTGGTCTTCAAAAGTCTGTTCGTATGTTTTAACTTAGCCTTTCTCAAGGAAGAGGTCATAAGTTGTGAATGGTCTGCGTAGATGTTTCATTCTAACCGTGTCGTGGTCAGTAGGTTCTGGCCGAATAGTTGGCCTTGCGAACAACTTTGCTTATCATTTTTGATAGTTGAAAGTCGACGCAGGAAGTGTGTAGTTTAACTCTGAACGAGTCGTTGGCCTTGTGAACGACTTCTCTTATTTTCGTGGAAGCTTGTCACATAAAAAGTTTTAAAAACTCGCATTTTTACAAGGTCTTTCGCCTTTATGAAAGCCTTATCTGGCCTACAGGGGCCTCTTACCACCCTCCTTGTTTTTATGTTGAAATACGAGAAGTATTAACATAAAAAGAGTTAAGGCTGGTCGTAGATAAAAGAACACATATAACCAAATGAGGAGTGTGTCCATTGAGGGATTCGAACCCACAGCCGCGAAGTTGAAGAACTTCGAGCTCTACCAGTTGAGCTAAATGGATCTGGCCTTGTTTAGGCCGTTAGTACCATTTAGGAGAGAAATATAATAAAAGTAAGAATGCCATAAAAGTAAAAGGTAGTGATAGAATAACTGACCGTTTTACCATTCAGAAGTGGTACCTTTTGAGGTGAATCACATTCTAATTGTTTGGGACGATTGAGCCATCCGGTCGTGCCAAACGGTAAGATTTCTTGCCAACTGACGCTACTACTTGTAGGGGTTCCCAATTAGGGCCTAATTTTCCCGAATTTGCTTCTTGCGTGTTTTGGGATACTTTTCTTAGTACAAAATCTCCAACTTGGAAACTCCGTACGCGTAGTCCCCGATTATAGTATTGCTCGATTCGTTCCTTCTGGGCGACTACTCACACAAGTGCTAGTTTCCTTCGCTCTTCGAGGAGATCTAATTCTTCGGAGAGATTGGTTGAGTTGGATTCTTCGATCGTATGTGCATACCGTAGACTTGGCTCTCCAATTTCAACTGGGATTAGAGCATCTGTGCCGTATACCAACGAGTATGGTGTCTCCCCTGTACTCATTTTTATTGTCATGCATAAGCCCATAGTACACCGGGCAGTTCTTCTACCCAACATCCTTTGGCCTGCTCAAGGTGCTTCTTGAGAGACTCAATGATTATTTTGTTAGTTGACTCTGCTTGTCCATTGGCAACCGGATGATATGGAGAAGAGGTAATCCTTTTGATGTGTAAGTCGTCGAGGAATCTGGTCACCTTCTGGCCGATGAATTGTGGGCCATTATCCATGACTATTTCCTTAGGTGCTCTAAAGCGACATACGACATACCGCCAAAGGAAGTCAATTACCTCTGTTTGCCATATTTTTACGTATGCTGCCGCTTCGACCCATTTGGTGAAGTAATTGGTGACAATTAGCAAGAAACTTACCTCTCTTGGCGCAGCGGGGAGAGGACCAACTATGTCCATTCCCCATTTCAAGAATGGCCACGGGGAGATTATTGAGTGGAGCGATTCTGCCGGTCGATGGAGAAGATGCGCAAGCCTTTGACATTTATCACATTTCTTGACAAAATCATTTGTATCCTTCTCCATCTTATCCCAATGGTATCCTGCACGGATCAATTTGCGCGCTAACGCTTTGCCCCCAGAATGGTTACCACAACAAGCTTCGTGGACCTCTCGCATCACATAGTTGATCTGGTTTGGTCCTAGGCACTTGGCAAGGGGCCTTGCGAACTTCCTGCGATAAAGATCGCCGTTGACTATTGTATATCGAGCAGCTTTTATTCTGAGTTTGCGAGTGGCTTTCGCGTCATCGGGCAGTGTTCCGTGAAGAATATAATTTGTGATCTCATTTCGCCAGTCCCAAGTTGCGTTTAAAGCATTAACTTCGAACTTTTCTCGATCTATGGTCAAGCAGAGGAGTTGAACAACAGCCGAGGAGCCGGCCGCCCCAATTTCCGCTACTGACCCCAAATTTGCCAGGGCGTCTGCTTCATGGTTCTCTTCTCATGGAATTTGGAGCGCTTCCCATTCGACGAACTGGGCCAAAAGTTCTTTTACACGGGCAAGGTACACTTGCATTCTAGATTCCCGTGCAATGAAACCTCCGGTCACTTGGTTGACTACTAGTTGAGAGTCACTCTTGAGTTTGATAATGCTTGCTCCATAGCTTCGGGCTAACTCCAATCCTGCAATCACGGCCTCATATTCGGCCTCATTGTTAGTAATAAATAGGCACTTGATGGCCTGCTTGACGGTTTCTCCAGACGGGGTGACAAGAACCAGTCTAAGCCCGGACCCTTTGACGCTCGAGCAGCCATCAGTGAATAGGGTCCACACACCAGGGGCCTGCCCAGCATAGAGAATTGCATCTTTTTCCGTATCAGGATATATATTACCGCTAAAGTCTGCTACGAAGTCTGCTAGGGCTTGTGACTTAATCACTACCCGGGGCTGGTAGGTAATATCGAATTCGCTTAATTCTACAGCCCATTTAACCAACCTTCCTGAAAATTTGGGTTTATGCAAAACATTGCGTAAAGGAAAGATTGTTACTATAGATATTGAATGACCTTGAAAGTAAGGACGTAATTTACGGGTAGCTGTTACGAGTGCTAAACCCAGTTTTGCTAAGGGTTGGTAACGTGTTTCCGCATCAATTAGAGCTTTACTGATGTAATAAATGGAAAGTTGTTTACCTTTTTCTTGTCGAACCAAAACTGTGCTTACTGAAGACTCTGAAACCGCCAAATAGATCAACAACTGCTCCCCGTGCTGAGGCGTAGAGAGTAGTGGTGGATTGGATAGATATTTTTTCAGATCTCTCAGCGCTTGTTGACATTCGGGAGTCCAATTGAATTCCTTGTTCTGCTTCAGAACATCAAAGAAACTTTTGCACCGGTCAGATGAGCGGGATATAAACCTGCACAAGGCTGCCACCTTCCCAATCAATTTCATGTAATCTTTCCGGTTGTGGAGCACGTCTGGAATTGAATCAATTGCTTTGATTTGAGCGGGATTGACTTCAATTCCACGTTGAGAGACGACGAAGCCTAGGAAATTTCCTGAACCAACTCTAAATGCGCACTTCTCTGGATTAAGCTTCATTTTGTATTGGTCAAGTATTTGGAAGGCTTCCTTCAAGTGTGCCAGATGATCTTCTGCCCGTTTTGACTTGATCAGTATGTCATCAATGTACACTTCCATGGTCTTACCGATATGATCGTGGAACATATGATTGACCAATTGCTGATACGTTGCACCTGCGTTCTTTAACCCAAACGGCATGACTTTGTAGCAATACGTCCCTCTGCACGTTATGAATGATGTTTTCTCCTGATCGTTGGGGTCCATCAATGTTTGATTGTACCCTGAATATGCATCAAGGAAGGTGAACACCTCGTGCCCGGCAGTTGCATAAATCAACTGATCTATCCGGGGAAGAGGATATGAGTCCTTCGGACAGGCTTTGTTCAAATCAGTGAAGTCGATGCAAACTTGCCATTTCCCATTTTTCTTAGCCACAACGACCACGTTGGCTAACCAGTCTGGATAATTAACTTCGCGTACAGATCCAATCTTCAGCAGTCGATCAACCTCATCGTTTATGATTTGATTCCGAAAAGCTCCCTGGGGGCGCTTCTTCTGCTTCACCGGGCGGTGGTGGTATGGATCAACATTCAACTTGTGAGAGATAATTTCTGGAGAAATACCCGTCATGTCTGCATGTGACCAAGCGAACGTCGTATGCCGCTCCTTGAGAAATTGAAGGATATCTCCTCGTAGGCGTTCATTTAATTCTATCCCTAAGTAGACCTTCCGCTCTGGCATGTCCGCGAACAGCTCTTCTGGTTCCAACATTTCCACGGTCGGTGTATAATTTTCCCGTGCCTCGAGCTTTGTGATGAATTCTGGGACCTCATACTTTGCTTCTTCATTTGGTGCGTTAGGTCCCGGTTGCTGTACTTGCTATTTGTTTACTTCGGGAGCTTGAAGGCCACCGAATAGCAGTCTCGAGCAGAGCGTTGCTCTCCTCGTACCTCGTGCATTCCCCATTCTGATGGTGGAGTAATGACAATTAATGATAATGAGAGAGCAATATGAAATAATCGAAGATAAATAAGACTAAAGCATGAATTAAGTAGATAGAAGGAACCATATTAGATCGCTTGATCTCGGTGAGGGTCTCTTGATACTGATTACACTTGAAGACTTGAGAATGGAATATACGCAGTAATGTAAATGAAGAACAATATTGAGCGAGAGCAAATAGAGTATTTTTATTGATATTGTAGATAGAGAAGAAAATCTGTGTTACAATGATTCGAAAACAAACGCTATATATAGATTTACTACGTATCCGTTGGGTTTGTAACCGCTGGGTATGTAACCGTTGGGTACGTAACCGCTGGGTGTGTAACCGTTGCCTTTATAACCATTCATTGAGCAGTCGCGTATGAACAGGTAACTGTTCATTCAAATTACATCGGTTCGGGGAGGCATTGCGTAGCTGCCTTGGGCCTGCTCGTGATAACCGCCCAGTTAATCATCTGTCCATTAGATGTCTGTCCGGGGATGCCTCTGCCCGTACCACGTGGCAGACGCGTGTCACTCTTTTAAGTGACGACGGTTTTTATCCAATACACCCTTAAGTAAGTTAACAATTATCTTTGACTCAGATTTAAATCTTGTTTCATAAGCACATAAAGACCTCTGTGATCAGTACAGTACTCACATAATACACCATAGATATAACACCGCCAAATCTCAAATGCCTATGCGATCGCGGCTAACTCACGATCATAGGTGGAGTGATTACAATTATGATATCTCAACAACCTAAAAGCATAAGTGATCCCTCGGCCCCACATGCAACAAGATGAAACCAATTTCTATCCGTAAAACATCACCTTATGCATAGCCTCCACGATCCGAGGGGAAGGCCTAAATTGGAGTCATGGCTAATAAGTTATTCGATCTTCAGAAAGTTAAATTGCCGTTTAAAAAAGTCAATGAAACTGAAACCCTTCTTGAACGAGCCAATTAGTCTACAATAGAAGGGAAACTCTTCTCAAATAACCTGTAGAAATATGAAAAAACCCAAGAACTACAATTCCTACATCAGTAGATCTTGGCAATCTGCAAACTACCTTAAATACCTTGAAAAAGACCTTGATGCCTTTGCGAGAAAAATTTTATGTTGTGTCTCACACGTTATGTCATACTTGTGTGAGGCACTTAATTATTTGACAAGTGGACTGATGGTTCTCATTAGCTTACTTTAAGATATAAATTAGAAATGGAAACTTTTAGTAGCAAAATAGTTATTAAATTATGGCAAGTAGATATCTTAAATTAACAATATTTATACACGATTTTTATTGCACCAACTCGACAAAAACGATATCCATAGCTTATACTGCATGATTGGCTCTAACTTACTATTGAAGAACTGAGCAGACATGGATTTCAACTCATTTAATCCATTGCAGCAATGTTTCCAATGAGGCGTATGGATGTGCTTCATTTCAACTTTCTTTTAGTTCTAACTCTACCATCAGGAAGTCGGACAATTCATAAAAATTGCTAATAAAGTAAAAATTATACAATAACAAAACACAATATAAATGAACAATAATATTGACTCATTGAGTTATTCATACTGCCAAAAATATTTAAGGTTCACTTTGATACTATAAATTCAATGCAATAAGAATACACAATATAAATGAACAATAAATATTGACTCATTGAGTTATTCATACTGGCAAAAATGTTTAAGGTTCATTCAAATACTATAAATTCAACCAATCCACAAATCCATTATAACTTTACCATTAAAATAAATACAATCATTATCGATCTAGTATCATGCAATTATTATCTAGGATACAATTTTGATCACTAAAATTAATATTTCTTCTCCTAATGTGTGAATTTTGGTTATCAATGCAACCTCCAAATTGATTAGCCGAACTTGACTTAGCAGTTGCGTGAAGCTAGTATTTGAATCTCCATATAACTGCATAATCTATGAATCAAAATAAATGAAAAGAGCAAATGAAGTCAATTCAATAATTTAAAATACAAACACCAATAACAAACTAAAACATCAGAATTTGAATTAGAAATCGAACCTCAAAATTTATTGTTAAGGATTATTGCTTCTGTTGTTCCGTGGCTCTAGCTTTTAATGTCTTATGTGGTGCCCTTTTTTCTTTTGCTCAATGTTTGGCTTCAATCTTCCATACCCATTTCCTTTCCCTTTTTTCTTAATTGGATCCAATATTTGATCATTAATTCTTGAAGAAGAACCAATAGATATAGTAAATTTTGGATAGCTCTTATTAGTACCTTCTACATATAACTCACTTTGGAGTTTAGCAATCTCAACTCTTGCTTGATATAAATGCTTTCTAGCAATTTCTTTGAACTCGTCATTATTTGCCGCCAAAGTCATAACAACAAATGATTCTTTCATCAACCCTTTTAGACGAATAGCCATACATGAAGCTGGTGCTTTTTTCTTATTGTTGTACTCCTCAAATCCATTCCCTTTTTTAGCATTCTTGGTCCATCTTTTCATAATGTACTGTTCAGATATATAGGAAAAATCCAAGTCAAATAATAAAACTTTTAGTGCATGGCAACATAACCAACCCTAGGACTCAAACATGCGACAACTAAAACTTATAGAATTTTCAAGAGAATTAAATTGAATAATTTCAGTTTTTCCTCCCTACCCCCTAAGAATTGTGTATAAGCGAGAAGTCACTAGAATAAAATACACATATAACTACGAATTCTTAGCTATGAATATGAATATCATGGCTAATGCCTAGCACTAGCTACAAATATTAAGGTTCCGTGACTATTTATAATTTCGTAAAATTTCGTAGCCATAAAAATGAAATTATCAAAGCTAATTCCTCATTTTTGCTATAGTTGCTAACTTTCATAGCAATATCTACCTAAATATCCACAAATTTATTGCTACAATAAGATTTTTTAGTTAAACAAAAGCTTTTGCCACGCATTTAAAGTGACTGTAGCAATAATAACCTTTCAGCCACAGTAAGTTATTTATAACAAAATAATAGAGCTATACAATATTTTGCTTCAAGTTGTAAAACATTGTGGCAACTACAGTATAAGTGCAGATTTATTTTTACAGTAAATATCATAGCTAATCATCGAATTCAGCCACATATACGAACTAATCGTAGCAATAATATTATTTTAGCCACAAAAATTATTTGAAATAAAAAGTGTAGCTAGATGATTCTTTATTCTTCAACTTATATAATATCCGTGACAATGGTTGACTTAATATGCACGAATTTATTGACACAAAAAATTTGTAACTATTCACAAGTGTTTGCTATGCGTTTGAATTACAGTAGTAAAATCCTAAATTAATGGAAATAGATGTTGTAACTAATTATATAAATATTTTTGCTCAAATTGTATATTAAAAAAATAGTCATCAAAGTAATTAACTTAATATCAACGATCATTGTCATTACAAAATAATTAATTTTTATATATAAATTAATGAATTTGTTAGGTGTCAATAACATAGATTAAATGCAAAATATAATCTTCAATAATAGGTCACTTGTGTACTTATGGCATAAAACTTGTCAACTAAGTTCTTGCACTTGGTGTCGATTAAATGATTTTTTATTATATATAGAATTGAAATAAAAATGTCACTAATGGCATCCTATTAATGTGTTGTATTATTAATTATATAAAATTTAAATTCTTATAAACATGTATGATATCATATGTTATTTTATTACAAGAAGATAAAATTATAATGATGTGGTTCTTTTACTAATTTATTAACTTATATATTACTATAAATCTAATCATACATTAAACTAATAATTGAGAACTTATATAGTGTGTATACATGAAAAAGATCTTGTCTCTTTTGCAACTGTTATTCGATATTCCGCTATAAGTTGAAATGTCATTGAGGTTTGTAAAATTATTTTAATAATTTAAACAACTGTGTAGTTATATGAGTACTAAATTAAATCTCTAATTAATTACTGATCACTACTTAAATTTTATCTAAACAAGTATAATAATTATTAATAAAGGTAACGTCTATTATATTTCAAAAACTTAATAATTATCATACATATAATTACATACTACAATTACGCTTCATTCTCAAGTTTATTGGGGTTGATTATATGAATTCTCGATAGCATAAATGCTCTTTATATTCCGAAATATTTTAGAAACATTTTGAATCTAATAATTTAAAATATGAGAATTAAGAAAAACTGAAAGTATCATGATAGTTAAAAATACGATAATTTCCATGTGAATTTTATTACAATTCAAATAACTAAGTTTGTTTAGTTATATTTTATTTATATTTTGTTTATTTTAGTTAAGATTATATTACATTTGACAAATGGTTTAAAACTTATATTAACTTTATTATTTAGCTATTATGTCATATTATTAATTCAATTTTTTCAATGAGGGAATGACAAATATAGTTTCTTCAGTTTTATCTATAAATCTAAAAGAAATAATAATTGGCATTTTTTATAAGATAAAAATAATTATAAGTAATCACTATAACTTGCTCTACCAATCGATTGAAATAACAACAGCAACAATAACAACAACAACAAGTGTAGTCCTATAAGAAGAGTTTGAGGAAGGTGTGATGTACGTAGACCTCACCAACCGATTGAAACAAATTCAAAAGATACTTATTTAAATTAATTACATTTAATACTAATTGTCTAAAATAATATATTTATAATTACTTTTTCCTAAAAAAAACTTTTTTTTACTAAGAGGTTTTATTTTTACATACTTAAATTTAGTATAGCCAATTGATAAAATGTTGAAAGTTTAAAAGATGGCAACGAGCTCCCAGCCTCCCACATCGGCCAACTAACTACTTTGTCACTTTATAAACAAATGGTACCAGTAAACGCACAAGCGCGCCAGGGGACTATAACCGAATAGATCTCTGGGCTTCATGGAATGTTTCATGTAATAAATTGTGATCGAATTCTTCATTGTTCCTGTGTGGATTCAAATTAATTAATTAATTAGAAGAATAAGTATGTTAGTTAAATATTTAAATAATAGTTAATAGTAATATATATATATATATATATATATATATATATATATATATATATATATATGGGATTTGCTAAAATCCCTATATGGGATCTGCTAACTTACTACATGAAGTTAGGTTAGCATTGTACCCACTTTTTATTTTTCTTAAATAACCCTAATAGCTTAATTTGACTTCACTAAACTTAGGGGCCTTTCAGTCAATTTGAAAATAAAACTACTGTGTTCACTCCCTCTCTCCTAATTGACCTCCCCCCCCCCCCCCCCCCCTCTCTCCCCGTCATCTTGTTTTTCTTTTCCCTTTCTCTTTGTAAGATTTAACTTCATCAAAATTCTTCTTTTATACAAATTTTGTTATTGGTAGAAACATTTTTTTTCCTTACATCACTTTTACTTTGTTAAAATTCTCCTCGTTCCATTATTTATTTCACGAATTTTTGGCTTTAGTCTGAAATTTTTTCCAATTCCATTATTCTCGTTTCAATGGATTTCTTTAGTTTAGTTTCTATTTCATGAATTTCTGAATTTTCGTTTCTTTGTGGATGAAAGAAAGGGGAGGAGGCTAGATGGCTTTAGTTGAGCTTAATTAAACAAATTCCAAGGTTGACTAACACTAAGAATTACAGAATACAATTTCTGTGAATTTAGAGGGAGTGGGGGCGATTTCACGGTTTTCCGTTCTCATGGACATGAAGTTCCAAAAGAAATTCGCCTCGTTGATTGAAAGAAAGGAACAATAGCAGTATATAAATAGAGTAATTGGAGGATTAAATTGTTGCAAGTTGACAGTAGCATCTAGGCCTCTAGTATAATGAATTAAAATGACCCACTTTAATGGCTTGTAAAAATTTAAGATTTGAGTCATATACATGTAAGGATTTGAATATTGAAATTACTTAACACATTTGATTAAGAAGTGAGGCGATGAACAAACCAGTGCACCAAAAACTCCTTTGCCTGTAGCTAACATTTCTCTTATTTGTTGTTAAAAATTATAGGAGTATAGTTATAGTGCAATGAGTTTCTTTGAAAGAAATTAAATAAATTAGTGTGCTAAGAGTGTATATAGAATATGAACTAACTTATATTAAAGAAAAAGACATCGAACAGAAAGATGAAGCAAAATGGGATATCCAAAGACAGGGAAGATCTGAGGAACTTTAGATTTTTGATGTGAAAAAATAAAAAAAACTCACTTTTAATGGATACCCATAAATGATTGCAAGAGTATTTTGATGAAATAAAAAATGGGTACATTGCTAACCTACTACCTTCATGTAGTAAGTTAGAAAATCCCTATATATATATATGGAACGTTGTAGCCTATGAAAAGTAGCCAAGTGGAAGTAATAAATATGTGCTATTCTATTAGGATAAATAACCAACTTTTAAAATAGTTGAAAATTAGTTAGGTTGTTAAATCTAAATAGGTAATTTAAAATTTGAATTTAATATCTGTACCACAAAACTACACGTACAGTTAAAACTTTGATAAATTTGGCAATTGAATTGATAAGACAGAATGGTAGTTTTCATTAGTTAGTGGATAACATGTAAGTAGTGAAAGTTAGGAAAATTAGTAAAGAGATAAATCACGTTCTCCCCAACACATCTATTGCGGTTTCAACCGCTGGGAGAAGTTTTCACTAATTTGTAGTCTTCCTCTTCCATCTTTCTTCTCTTTTTATATTTGTCTGTTTAAATTTTAGCGTAAAATCAAAGATCAAACTTTGTGGTTAAACAATAATAGTGGAGATTTGGAATGATTCCCTTAAAATCGCACATATTAGTAAGCAAAATGCATCCTCCTTGTGGCTCTTCATTTGTTTTAAGTTAAGAATTCTGCCTAGATGTTCTTCATGGTTGAAGTTTTTGAATTTGAATTGAATTTGATAGATTTTCTACTTTGAGTTGCACAAGTACCATCTGAACAAAATAGAGGATGTGTTAGATATTGTTGTTAATTTGAGTAAAAATCAGAAAGGAAGCAGGTAAATGCTTTGTGAATAAGAACAGTAAAATATAGAAGTATGAACAGAAAAGAGAACACAAGAAAGTTGACAGCAACTCCTCCTAAAAGAGTTAATGCAAAAGTGAATATAAATTACAATCTGAACTACAATTTAAAGAGAAGTCTACTAACTTCATGGTGCTAAAAATCAGCAGAAGATCAGCTAAAACTAACAAACTCCTAGAACTTAGGAAAGTGATTATTGAACTTTTCAAACTAAGTTACTGCAGTAAAAAACAAACTGATCTGCATCCTAAAACACAGTAACTAATACTCCTCCTTGCTTTAGGATCTGCAGACACCAAGCTTCAATCTTAAGGACTCAAACTTGTGAACTGGCACTGGCTTGGTAAAAGTATCAGCTAATTGATCATCTATTTTGCAATAAATGAGAGTCACATCTCCATTTTTCTGCACTTCTCTCAAGAAAACAACTTGATGTTGAAGTGCTTTGTCTTTCCATGAAAAACCGGATTATGAGAAATAGCTATTGCAGCTTGATTGTCGACAAAAATCTCTGTTCCCTCCTTCTGCTCAAGATGAAGATCATTAAATATTTTCCTCAACCATAATGCTTGATTTACAGTAGCTGCCGCAGCCACAAATTCTGCTTCTGCTGTAGATTGAGCTACTGTATCTTGTTTTCTTGAGCTCCAGGAAAAGACACCAGAACCAATAGTAAAGCAATATCCAGATGTGCTCCTCATGTCATCAGCTGAACCACCCCAGTCACTGTTTGAAAAACCTATTAGTTTGAGTTGTTCACAACTCTTAAACTTGATTCCAAAATCAACTGTTCCCTTGACGTACCTGATCACCCTTTTTGCTGCCTTTAAATGCACTTCACTTGCACAGTGCATATAACGAGAAAGAATACTTACAGCATTAACAATGTCAGGTCTAGTTGCTGTTAGGTACATTAGACACCCAACCAGACTTCTGAAATACGACTCATCCACTTTGTCCGTTCTATCTTCTTTCCTCAGTTTCTCCTTCGGATTCATTGGAGTGCTCATCTCTTTACAGCCTTCCATGCGAAACTTTTTAGTATTTCTTTTGCATATTTCTTCTGACATATAAAGACTTCACCTTGATTTTGCTTAATCTCCATGCCGAGAAAGTAGGACATAAGCTCGAGGTCTGTCATTTCAAACACCTTCATCATCTCTTGTTTGAAACCTTCAATCTGATCTTCATTACTTCCTGTAACTAGTAGATCGTCAACATAAAGTGAAATAACCAGAATATTATCTTCACAATATTTGACATATAAAGTGGACTCTGATAAGCTTTTTTCAAAGCCCAAACTGAGTAAATGATTATCAATTCTACTATACCAAGCTCTTGGAGCTTGCTTTAATCCGTAAAGTGCCTTCTTAAGAAGATAGACTTTGTCTTCTTCTCCTTCTTTCATATAGCCTTCTGGTTGTTCTACATATATCTCCTCATGTAGAAAACCATTCAAGAACGCTGATTTTACATCTAACTGGTACACCTTCCATATCTTTTGTGCTGCAACAGCGAGTAGGAGCCTGATTGTCTCAAGTCTTGCTACAGGTGTGAAGGTATCTGATTAGTCCACACTAAATATTTGAGCATATCCTTTGACGACGAGCCTAGCTTTATACTTTTTGATTGAGCCATCATCATTAAGCTTGGTTCTATATAACCATTTGACTCCAATCACCTTTCTGTTATTAGGTCGAACAACCAACTCCCATGTTTTGTTCCTTTCAATCATAGACAACTCCTCCTTCATTGCAGCAACCCAACTTTGATCTTTCTCGGATTCTTTATAGTCTGCCGGTTCACACACAGAAATATTGCATCTCTGGTAAACATCAGAAAGTAACCTTGTGCCTCGAACAGGAAGATGATCCACCAAGTCATTCAACTCGTCTTCTATAAGACTTTGATCTTTTGTATATGAAGCTGGCAACTTTAACTTTGAAGTTGGATCCAATTTCGCTGCATCATCCCACCTCCACTCTTCATCTTCCATAAAGTGAACATCTCTACTGACAATAATCTTTCCAGTTTCTGGCTTAAAAATTTTATAAGCTTTTGAAACGGAACTATAGCCAATAAAAATGCCTGGAAGAGCTCTTTTATCTAGTTTATCCCTCTTTATCTGTGGGACATGAGTGAAACACAAGCATCCAAATATTCTAAGAAAATTCAAAGATGGTTTATAACCATACCATGCCTCGAAGGGTGTTTGATTCTCCACTGCTCTGGTAGGGAGTCTATTTTGTAAAAAAACTGCTGTATGAGCTGCTTCTGCCCAAAACTGCTTGGGTAAATTCTTCTCATGCAACATACATCTTATCATCTCTAAGATGTACCTATTTCTCCTCTCACTAACTCCGTTTTCTTGCGGAGTGTAAGGAGCAGTAAGCTGGTGTTCAATTCCCGCTTCTTCACAAAACAAATTAAACTCCCCAGAGGTGTATTCTTTTCCATTGTCTGACCTCAGACTTTGGATTTTGCAGCGACTTTGGTTTTCCACCATATTCTTAAACTTCCAGAATACTTTAGCCACTTATGACTTGAATTTTAGGAAAAAAATCCAACACATTCTTGTAAAATCGTCAATAAAAATAATGTAATATCGACTACCTCCTAATGATGGAGTTCTTTGAGGACCGCACACATCCGTATGAATCAGCTACAGCTTATGAGTGGCTCTCCAGTCTGACTTGGGAAAAGGTTTCCTGGTTTGCTTTCCAAACTAACATGCTTTGCAGTTTGGTGTGACATCGTCGAATTCTGGAAGATCATTTGCCAGCTTTTTAGATTTCATATGCAGCAGCCCTTGATGATGATAGTGTCCGAGCCTCTTGTGCCAAACTTCTGTAACACTTTCTTTCATTTGGAAAGAAGTTTGCTCCTCCTCCAATGGATTGAGTGAGAAGCACTTCCCCTCCATTTTGACCTTGAACATCACATTGCCAGACGGATCTTCTATCACACATGATTTGTTATTGAAGGTTACTTTGTATCCTTTCTCAATTAATTGAGCAACACTGAGCAGGTTCTGATCAATATCTGGAACATAGAGAACATCCGTGATAAACTTAGTTCCTGAGCAACTTGCTATGGCTATGGTGCCCTTGCCTTTAACAGCGATATACTCGCCGTTTCCAATCCTGACTTTCTTCGATTCAGTGCTTCTTAACTCTCTGAACAACTCCTTATCATATGTCATGTGGTTAGTGCAACCACTATCGATTAACCAGCTTACACTTGAGTCACGACTTGTGAAAAAAGAGGCAACAAAGAGATGATCTTCTTCTTCTTGATTAGCAACTTGAGCTTCTACATCGTGCTGTTGCGTTTTGCTTTTGCAAATCACAGCTTCATGGCCCTGTTGGTTGCATTTGCTGCATTTTGCATCAGGTCTCCTCCAACACTTGAAAGGAGGATGGCCCTTTTTTTCCACAGTGCTGACAAGGAGGATAATTTGTCTTTTGCTGCCTGTTTTGCTTTTGTTGCTGGTTGCAACATTGTCACTATTTGCTCCTTGAATCTTCTTATTCTGTTTCTTCTTGTTTCTTCCACCTTCTTGATGCTTGACTGGTAAGGCTCCTTCAACAGCTCCTTCTTGTCTCATTATACGCCTTTGCTCTTGTGCTTGAAAGGCACTCAAGAGCTCTGCTAGAGTAATTTTGGACAAGTCCCTAGTATTTTCTAAGGTAGTAATGGTAGCTTCAAATCTTTCAGGCACCGTTACAAGTATTTTCTCAACGATCCTTGAATCATTCAAGGTGGAACCTAGTAATCTGACACGATTTGCTATTGCAAGAAGTCGGTCAGAATACTCCTTTATGGTTTCACTGTCCTTCATCCTTTGCAGCTCAAACTCACGTACTAGATTCAGCACTTGCATCCCTCGAATTCGTTCATCTCCTTCGTACTCTGACTTGAGATAATCCCATATCTCTTTTGCTGACTTTAGAGACATGATACGAGTGAAGATACTGGATGAGACTGCAGCAAACAAGCAAGCCTTTGCTTTTGATTTCCTGATTTACCTCTCTTTATGATTTTTTATTTGGGCCATCGTAGGATTGTTTGGCAAGGGAGTAACCTCGTAATCATCTTCTACGGCCTCCCAAAGGTCCAAAGCTTCCAGGTAGGTCTGCATTCTAACTGCCCAAATCTGATAACTTTCTCCATCAAAGGTTGGTGGTGCAATTGAAGAAAAACTTGTTTCTCCGTCCATGGCGTCCACTGAATCTGCTCTAGCACACACACAGGTCCCTTAAAAAAAAGCTCTGATACCAATTGTTGTTAATTTGAGTAAAAACCAGAAAGGAAGCAGGTAAATGCTTTGTGAATAAGAACAGTAAAATATAGAAGTATGAACAGAAAAGAGAACACAGGAAAGTTGACAGCAACTCCTCTTAAAAGAAATAATGCAAAAGTGAATTATAAATTACAATCTGAACTACAATTTAAAAGAGAAGTCTACTAACTTCATGGTGCTAAAAATCAGCAGAAGATCAGCTAAAACTAACAAACTCCTAGAACTTAGGAAAGTGATTATTGAACTTTTCAAACTAAGTTACTGCAGTAAAAAACAAACTGATCTGCATCCTAAAACACTGTAACTAATATTATTTTCAAGCTTTTACAAAATTTTAAGTCATATCATAAGTTTTTTATATCCTCTAATCATCTATATTTTATATATATATATATATATATATATATATATATATATATATATATATATATATATATATATATATATATATGAGAAAGGTATATGTAATTAACTATTTTGGTACAATATTCGATCTTTTGATTTTATTTATAAATACCGAGTACCATACCAAATGTACAAGTTCTCTAAAAATAAAACATACGAAATACCGTATCAAGTACCAAAATAAAAAATAAATAAAAAATCAGGTTGTTTGAGTAATTCAGTAATTTAGCATACCATGGACACCCCTAGTACTATTGAAAACAATAGTAATCGTCCAAACATGTTACTCTCTTTAGTTTGCGCATATGAATTAAGAAATGTATTATAGGTCATTTGACTATCTTTATCTCTATTCAATTGAAATAAATACTACTGGATGAGCAAAGGTAAGTTGAGAAAAAGTAATTATTACTGTATTAATTTTGTAAAATAATACTTATGTTGGACTATTTTTAAAAAATTAAACTTATGATGGATTGGAGGGTGTAAAACTTAATATAATAAGTTGAGTGGCTAAGAAGGTTAATTATAACATTGGTAAGATCTAGATTTGCTCCACTCATATTTCTCTTATTTCATATAAATACATGCTTGGATGATTGCTACGTGGATTAATGTATTTGGAAGGTTAAGAATACATTTTTTACTTATGATTAAAATACTATTAATTGTAAGTTGGTAGTAATGAAGGTTATATTGTGAATAGGTTAGATATGTAAATAGGTTAGTTAGTTATGTAAATTGTATATTGGGCCAAGCCCGTTAAGTTTACTTGGTTCGTAAGTTAGGTTTAGGTTTTATCTAGGTTTCTCTTGTATAAATAGGGGACTCCCTTCATCAATGAAAGCAAGAGTTTTCACCCAAATCTTATTCCTCTCGTGTGAGTGTATTCGATTTTTACATGGTATCAGAGCCATCATGAAACTCTTCAAGTAGAAAAGTAATGAAGGCTCCAAAAGGTGATGCTGCAGTCGTACGGAAGACAATCTCTCCGTACGATATCACCTCGAATGATAATCCTGGTTTGATTATTACACAGGTCCAGTTGACCAGTGAAAAATATGAGGAATGGGCGCGGTCGGTTAGAACAGCGCTGCGTGCAAGGAAGAAGTTTGGTTTTGTTGACGGATCGATCAAGATGCCCGATGAAAAGTCGATCGATTATGAGGACTGGTGGACTATCAATTCTCTTTTGGTGTCGTGGATTAGGAATTCGATCGAGCGTACTCTTCGGACCACCATATCGCACATGGAAGTGGCGAAAGATCTGTGGGAAAGTATTCGAGAACGTTACTCCATGGGAAACGGACCTCGGATTCAGGAATTGAAAGCGGCTTTGGCCGGTTGTAAGCAAAAGGGATTAACTATTGCTGCTTACTATGGAAAACTGGCTATGTTGTGGGAAGGAATTCGATCGAGCGTACTCTTCGGACCACCATATCGCACATGGAAGTGGCGAAAGATCTGTGGGAAAGTATTCGAGAACGTTACTCCATGGGAAACGGACCTCGGATTCAGGAATTGAAAGCGGCTTTGGCCGGTTGTAAGCAAAAGGGATTAACTATTGCTGCTTACTATGGAAAACTGGCTATGTTGTGGGAAGAACTAGGAAATTGTGATAAGTTCCCAACTTGTTCGTGTGGAAACTGCACTTGCAATCTAACGGTTGCACTAGAGAAGAAAAGGGAAGATGATAGGGTTCACTTATTTCTTATGGGTCTGGGTGAAAGTCTTTATGGAACCGTCCGTTCCAATCTCTTGGCTCAGGATCCGTTGCCATCAATGAATCAAGTCTACCAAAAGGTAATCCAAGATGAACGGGTCAAAGGGATGGCACGAACTTAGGAAGAACGAGGGGAGGTGACAGCGTTTGCTGCACAACGATCACAGCCACCGAAGATAGGCTATAAGGAGTGTCACTTGTGTGATCGAGGAAGACATCCTCCGGAACACTGCTATGAAGTTATTGGTTATCCGGAGGGGTGGGTGCATTATCCAAAGCAAGGTTCTTCGAATGGAGGACGTGGTAGAGGAAGAGCTGAAGGTAACAGAGGTAGAAGAGGTCGTGGACATCAACAGTTTGGTTCGAATGCTAGTCGGGGACGTGGATATAATCGAGCAAATGCTGCTCAAGCTGAGCTCGAGAATGGAGAAAACGGACACATGAGTATGCCCGGACAAACTAACGTGTCCGGAATAACAGGTGATCAGTTGCAGATGCTGTTCGATTTGCTGAAAAAGGAGAAGGCAAGCACAAGTGAACCATCGATCGGTAAGAAAAACTCATCTTTCATGGATTATTGACACGGGGGCGTCAAATCACATGACCGATCAGATAAGTACTTTGGAGAATTTACGAATAATACCAAAGTGTCCGGTAGGTTTGCCAAATGGAAGCAGTACGATGGCGACTCAGGAAGGATCCATCAGATTTAATGAAGACATGGTTCTTCACGGAGTGTTATATGTGCCCGAAATGACTTGCAATTTGATTTCTGTGTCTCAATTAATTAATCAAGTTGGTTGCAATGTAAATTTCACTAATGATTTGTGTGTTATGCAGAACCAGGTTACGGGGAAGTTGATTGGAGCGGGTGAACAAAAGAACAGACTCTGCTACTTTCGGACGATGCCCGTGGTGAAAGCTGTGAAGGTCGATGTGGTAGATTTGTGACATCAAAGGTTGGGACATCCTTCGACGTAAGTAACAAAATCTCTTTCAGTTTTAGAAGATAGTGGGAAAGGTAGCTTAGAAGAAAAAGCATGTGATCTATGCCTTAGGGCAAAGCAAACTAAAAGTGTATTTCCTTCGAGTAATAATAAAGCTGCTGAACCTTTTGATTTAGTTCATCGTGACTTGTGGGGTCCTTATAGAACTGAGTCTTCGTGTGGTGCATCATATTTTTTTACTGTTGTTGATGATTGTTCACGAGGAGTATGGGCGTTTTTGTTAGTTGATAAGGAAGAGGTCGGACAAAAATTGAAAGGTTTCTTTGCAATGGTAGAAGACAATTCAATAAACGGGTTAAGTGCGTTCGGAGTGATAATGGAACCGAATTTGTAAGTCTGAGAGGGTATTTTCTCGAACAAGGGATTTTGTTCCAAACTTCTTTTGTAGGGACACCCCAGCAAAATGGTAGAGTTGAACGGAAACATAGACATATCTTAAACGTGGCGCGGACGCTACATTTTTAAGCCAATTTACCAATTGACTTCTGGGTAGAATGTGTGATGACGGCATGTTATTTGATTAACCGGACACCCACTAAGTTGTTGAATGGGAAGACACCTTACGATGTCTTGATTGGTGTGACACCGAATTATGATCATTTGAGGGTGTTCGGCTGCTTATATTATGCTCGCAATCAAGGACGAATAAGTGACAAGTTTGAAAGTAGGAGTCGTCGATGCGTGTTTTTGGGTTATCCAAATAGGAAGAAAGCGTGGAAAGTGTATGATTTGGAGGCAAAGGAGTTTGTGTTCTCAAGGGATGTGGTGTTTTATGTAAAGGAATTTTCGTTCGCATCCAAGGAGACTGAGGACAAAAAATGGAGACATGATACGATTCCTGTAACCATAGCATTGGAGGAGGAAGAGGAGAGTGTGCGACGAAGGGGGGGGGTGTTGAACCCGAAGTCATGACTCCGGAAATTGAACCCGAAGTGATGACTCCGGAAGCTGAACCTGAAGTTGTTCCCGAAGTTGAACCTGAAGAGATGGGTCGTGGAAAATGAACTAAGAAAGAGAATATCTTGCTGAGAGACTTTGTTACTAATACGGTCCAAAAGATGAGTAACCGGGTATCGTCCTGTGTTCGAAAGTCTGATTGTTCATCCATTTCTCAACAACCCTCCGGTAAGCCCTATCCTCTAGCACACTATGTCAATTGTGATAATTTCTCTTCGAAACATGTGAGCTTTCTTGCAGCTATAACGCAAGGACATGAGCCTACCTCCTATACGGAGGCGGTGAAAAATGAAAAATGGAGAACATCCATGGGGGAAGAATTGAAGGCATTGGAAGCGAACAAAACTTGGGAGATAGTTCGCTTACCTACGGGGAAGAAGGCTCTCGGATGCCGATGGGTATATAAGATAAAGTAAAACTCGAATGGAACTATTGAAAGGTACAAAGCAAGACTCGTGATTTTTGGGAATCATCAAATCAAAGGAGTTGATTACACGGAGACATTTGCACCGGTTACAAAGATGGTGACTGTCCGAGTTTTTCTGGCCGTAGCCGCTGCCAAAAATTGGGAATTGCATCAGATGGATGTGCACAATGCATTTTTGCATGGTGATCTTCACGAAGAAGTATATATGAAATTGCCTCCGGGACATCACATGACTGGGAGAGGAACTGTGTGTCGCCTTCGCAAATCATTGTATGGTTTAAAACAAGCTCCCAGGTGTTGGTTTGCAAAGTTTTCTGCTGCTCTTAAGCAATATAGGTTTCGACAATCATATTCGGATTACTCACTATTTACGATGAAGAAGGGAAATGTGCATTTGAATATGCTTGTTTATGTGGATGATCTAATCATATCTGGTAAGGATTCGAAGGCAATTCGAATTTTTAAGTTGTATCTCTCGACACGTTTCCATATGAAGGATTTAGGTGCCTTGAAATACTTCTTGGGAGTTGAAGTGGCAAGGGCTCCGAGGGGAATCTTCTTGTGTCAGAGGAGGTATGCATTGGATATCATATCGGAAGCAAGCTTGTTGGGAGAAAAACCGGTTGGTACACCGATAGAACAAAATCATCGCTTGGCACTTGCGACTGGTCGTTTTGTCAAAGATCCTGAACGCCATTGGCGACTGGTTGGAAGATTGATTTACTTGTGTTTTACACGACCGGATTTGTCGTATAGTGTGCATGTGTTGTCGCAATTCATGCAGAGTCCCCGTGTTGAGCATATGAAAGCGGCACTTAGGGTTGTTCGATATTTGAAAGGCTGTCCAAGACAAGGCATCGCATTTAATTCTCAGTGTGATCTGAGATTGCACGGGTGGTGTGACTCCGATTGGGCAGGTTGTCCGTTGACGCGTCGATCGTTAACAGGTTGGTATGTGTCGTTAGGGGACTCACCGATATCTTGGCGAACGAAGAAGCAACAGATCGTGTCGAGATCCTCCGCTGAGGCAGAGTATCGATCGATGGCGATGACTGTATGTGAATTGAAGTGGTTGAAAGGTATATTATGGAACCTTGGAATTTATCACAATTCTCCGATGAATTTGAAGTGTGACAGTCAAGCAGCGTTACATATTGCTCGGAATCCTGTCTTTCACGAACGCATTAAACACATCGAAGTCGACTGTCACTTTGTTCGGAATGAAATTATCGGAGGAATCATTCGTCCCAGCTATGTGCCTATGACCACACAACTTGCTGATATTTTTACGAAGGCGCTGGGACGTGCCCAGTTCGAGTACTTCCTTAACAAGTTGGGCATAAGGAACCCTCACGCTCCAACTTGAAGGGGGGGAGGGTAATGAAGGTTATATTGTGAATATGTTAGATATGTAAATAGGTTAGTTAGTTATGTAAATTGTATATTGGGCCAAGCCCGTTAAGTTTACTTGGTTCGTAAGTTAGGTTTAGGTTTTCTCTAGGTGTCTCTTGTATAAATAGGGGACTCCCTTCATTAATGAAAGCAAGAGTTTTCACCCAAATCTTATTCCTCTCGTGTGAGTGTGTTCGGTTTTTACAGGTAGCATAACAAAAATAAAAAAGATTTCTGGCCGGTCTTAATTGCCATTGGACCCCTAATTTTGAAAATATCTCTTGTTCAGTTGCTTCTTAGGAGATACATAGGACATATTTTGTTCAAGATAATATTTTTTTTTACTTTTGATATTAGGGTTGTTATATCTAATACACTTTTATATTATTCATAATTATGTTACATTTTTTAAAAATATATAGAATACTTTATTTTTAAAACATATTAATGTATATTTTTTATCGTCTTTTTCTATTTTATACTCTCTAAAAAATTTAAGAATTAATAAAACTTAAAGATCGTGGCGCTTACACTCATGTCTTGGGGTCTACTCCTTGCCTTATCCTAAAATAAAATGCTTCGACTTACGATGCTGCCTATTTTGAAAATGATTATGGTTTAGTGCGTCAAATTAAAATGTAGAGCTCGTCCACAAAGTAATAACTCATAGAATAACAAAGTTGGTTTCTAAAAGGTAGAAATAGGACAAACACAATATAAAAGAATGCGAACGGCTGATTAGGAGGACAACACTAATCTATTGTCTGAACCAAATCTTGAATGTACAGTATTACTTACTACGTATCTTTTATTTAGAGTAAAACATAGGTATACTTCATCCATCTCATCTTAAGTCACGTTGTCGCCAAATTTTATCATAAAATAATTGTAGCTTTAAAAATTCAAGACTAATTTCATTAGCTTTTTCCAACTAAATTAAAAGAACACTACTTCATTCTGATATTGTTCTAATTCACAAAAAAAAATAATTTAAATAGGGATAACTTAGAAAAATATCTATTAATTGATTTTTAATGGACGCACAAAAATTTAAATCGTCAATTAAATTGAGATGAAAAAGTACTTTCAAGCACGTTATACTGCTAAAGCTATGGGAAGTAAAAGTGGGGGAGGGGGGGGGGGCAATTAAACATGCCATAATTTTTTCTTAATTTTGAAATGCTACTAACTTATTATTAATAGGATTTTAACTGAAGTAAAGAATGCAATATTAGCCTTCCAAATACATTAAATTGCGTGGCAATCATCGAAGCCTATATTGATATTTGATATTAAAATAATTAATGGAACAAATCCAAACTCCTTAAAAATATATATTCTCAATATTACTGTTGGAATTATCTGTTAAGAGTCCACCCATAAGGGGTGCTCTTAAAGCTTATCCTGGTAAATAAATAATTACCTAGTAGAGTCCTATAAGAGGACAACTACTTCATATAAGCTATAAATAAGACAGTAATACACAATGAAAAGAAGGTACTTTTCTATACATCTCTTCTTCCTATCTCTATCTCAAATAACTAGGTGTTTAGACTGTGGATAAAGGAGTTGATCCGTCAAGCACGTGACAACTACCGACGGCCAGTAATTCCAGCCACGGTTCAAGATCCTACCGCTTCCGCTTACGAGAACAACAAGTAAGTTCTCGGTTTATGTTTAAACAATCTATTTAGTATAGATTTGTGATATATACATGTATGTATCCCTTCATTGGTATCAGATGTCATAGGCTGGTTTTCTGGTCAATAAATTTCATACTATTATTCTGTTTGTACGTATGAAATTTAAAATAACTAGTATAGTATTTCTAGTTAATCTACTTTGTAATTAGTTTGCACAACGTCATATATATGTATATGCACTTAATACAGAAGTTACTTTTTTAAAGAAATAAACTGTCACGCTGCCAAAGGCCTCCGAAAAAGTTCTACGAAGAACACTAAACAATACCCAACATCTGCTATGGCAAAATTTTAAAAAAAAAAAAATGACGGAGACCAATGGGTTTTTCCAATTTTTTTTTCCTCTACGGCATGTTGTTTGATATGAAGAAGTTCAAGAAACAATGGCTTCTCCCTCTCCAATTTGTTATGTAATGGCAGAATACAAATTTAGAAAAAACATATATAATTTTTGTTCAAGAGGATGGCTGCTCCTATTTAATAGGAGAAGAAGAAGATAAACTAGGGCTTTCTCTTCAAGTATATTCTTAATAGTGTAGTTTAGAAATTGGGGCAAAAGGCCCACTTTAAAAAACACTACAGTTCTAAGCCTGCATTGCCCACCTATTAATGGGCAGCCTTGAGGAGTTTGGGATACGCCCATTATTATAATGTTTCATTACGTGTATGAATTGTTCATCTTTTTTAATCAATGTAGAGATCAAATGAGCAGCGCCTTAAAATAATTCTTGTTTTTTATTGTTATGCCTACTGGCATATTAAAGAATATAAAAACTCATTCTAAATTTTACTTTCAAAGTTCAGTATATGAAAATTGGCTTAGAGGGCCTATTTTTTGTTTATATAAATTTAGTATTTATATATAAATTTAGTTTTTTTTTTGTTGATATAAATATAGTTGTTTTACTATCACATTCGCATGAAATGTTAATTTAGTTTAACATTAACCATATTTGTTAATTAGTTTAACAATTGCATGAAGTGATAATTAGTTTAATGCTAAATTTTTTTATCTTTATTGTTAAATTATTTAACATGTTTAAAATATTAATTAGTTTAATATTTAATATATTTATTAATTAGTTTAACGAACACATTTATGTTAATTAGTTTAACATTTGATTTATTTATTTAAAATGTTAAATAAAATTTATAATAAAGTTTAAGTTAATTTGTTAACTTAGATCCATAAGGGATTATAAGATCATGAAAATAAAATGTTGTTTTAAACATGATTAGACATTAAGCTAAGTAGTTGACTAGGTTAATTTACATGTAGTTAATTTTTGAACGATGACTGGGAACATAGTGAACTTTCGGCTCCATTATTAATATATGTGTTTATTAAATTAATCAACTTAGTGCTTATTGTCCGAATATGTATGTTGAACATAGTACTTGCGTTTAAATAATTCCTTCTTTAGATCCTCACTATATATTTTTTTATTTTGTTAAAAGAAAATGTCTACTGCTGCTAAGAACATTGTTGCTGAGCTCAACAAAGGGTTGAAACTCAATGGTGACAACTATGAGACCTGGAGCTTAAAAGTTCAATATGTGCTAGAAGAGCAAGAGGCTCTGGAGGCAATTAACATCGTCATGGATGAGCCTGAGGAAGGCACCACGGCTCAGCATAGGCGTGACCGTGCGGCTTATGACGCTTGGAAAAAAAAAGACTCCTTGGCTCGCATTACGTTGCTGAGCACCTTAGATGATGATATCTTAAGGGAATTTAAAGATCACCAGAGAGCTATGGGTCTTTGGGATGCTTTGAAGAATATGTTTAGTACCTGTTCTGTTGAAAGGCTACGATCCTTAACAATCAAGTTTGACTCATACAAGAAGCGCCCAGAACATTCAGTGAGAAGTCATCTGAGGCTTATGACAAACATGATTGGGGAGTTAAAAGATGCTGGTCAAGTGTTGACCGATGAGCAACAAGTTCAAGCTGTCATACGGTTCTTACCTAATTCTTGGGATCATGTGAAGATGCATTTGACCCACAATCAGCTAATCAAGACTCTGGAAGATGTCCGGAGATCTCTTGAGCTTGAAGAGGATCGGCTTGAGGCATCTAAGCCAACAGCTGAGTTGCATATGGCAACATCCTCTAAGGCCAAATGTGGCTCAAAGAAAAAGAATTGGGTTAAGAAAAGGGAACCAACTCAGTCTCAGCCTGCGAAAAGAGCAAGGGAAGAACAACAAGGCAGTAACAAACGTCCCAAATGTGTCAATATTGCAAAGGTGAAATGCTTTAACTGTGACAAAAAGGGTCACTATGCTAAGGATTGCTCTGAGCCTCCTAGAAAGGCATTTCACAAAACTCAAACTAGTGAACTTTGTGTTTCTAGTTCAGTGTTTTTGACTAAATCTAATCCTTTGTGGATTGTAGACTCGGGAGCAACGGACCACATAACGAGGGAACGCAATTCCTTTGTGGAGTTTCGGCGTATTTCACGTGGAACAAAGTGGATTTATGTGGGCAACAACAATAAGGTTGCTGTTGAAGGGATCGGTACATGCAAGTTAGTCTTGCGTGGTGGTCAACACCTACTACTACATGATGTCCTCTATGCTCCAGGAATTCGATGAAATATTATTTCTGTTATTGTTTTGCTTAGGCTTGGCTTTAGCTTATTTTTCCATGACAATTCTGTCAAATTGACTTTAGGTTCAACTTTATTTGGTTTTGGTCATGTGACCGGAGGTTTTATTATTATGGATTTGGATTATGATTCATTTAATAATAATGCTAGTTTTTCTATGTTTGCTTCCTCACATAAATATGATAGTGATGTAAACATATGGCATGCTAGACTTGGTCATATTGGCCAGCAAAGAATGCAAAGGTTAGCAAAACAAGGTTTGCTTATTGGCATTGAACATGTGGAATTGTCCACTTGTGAAAGTTGTCTAGCAGGAAAATATGCAAGAAAACCCTTCGGTAAAGCGACTAGAGCTGAGTATCCCTTGCAATTAGTCCATTCGGACATCTGTGGGCCTATGAATGTCAGGGCTAGGCATGGAGCGTACTATTTCATCACATTTATAGATAACTACACTCGTTTCGGTTATGTCTATTTAATTTCCCACAAATCAGAAGCAATAAGTTGTTTCCAACGCTATATGAGCTTAGTGGAAAATCAATTAGACAAGAAGATAAAAGTTCTTCGAACTGACCAAGGTCGAGAGTACTTGTCAACTCAATTTAACGAATTATGTGATGGAAAGGGAATTGTTCATCAGTTGACTATCCCAAATACTCCACAACAAAATGGCGTTGCAGAGAGAAGAAATAGGATGCTTCTAGAAATGGTTAGGTCAATGATGGCACAAGCTAACCTCCCAATTAGTTATTGGGGTGATGCATTGCTTACTGCTGCCTATGTACTTAACCGAGTGCCTACAAAGTCAGTTGCAACCACTCCATATGAGTTATGGACTGAAGAGCACCCAACCTAAGTGTATTAAAACCTTGGGGTTGCGCTGCCTATACACATAATTCTTCACACAAATATGGAAAATTAAGCCCGAGAGGAAAGAAGAGTATTTTCATAAGATACTCAGAAACCTCTAAGGGTTATGTGTTTAAAGGTCAGCAAGACAGTGGGAGCGTAACTGAATTTGAATCACGAGATGTCATATTCTTAGAGGATGAGTTTCCTAAAAAGGGAGAGGTAGGTCAAGACCTAACCTTGTTTGAGATAGAGGATCACAATGTACAAAGATCACTTCATTCGAGTGGGAGAAATTTAACTGATGATGAATTAGTTTCACATCAACAACCTCCTTCATCATCGGATGCGAATGTAAGTAATAATTTGACATCAAACAGTGACAAAATGGATCTTGTTCCAAGTGGGAGCGAGATGGTCACTGATCTTGTTCGAAGTGGGAGCAGGATAGATGTTCTTGATCCAAGTGGGAGCAACGTTGATCCAAATGGGAACAAGAAAGAAGAATCACAAAAAGGACGTGGTTTACGTAAAAAGATTCCCCGCCGACGATTTGATGTCGAAGGTGCCGAACTTTTTATGTTGTTCTTACAAGTAGAAAACGAGCCTAAAAATGCAAAAGAGGCTCTTTCATGCCCTTCTAAGGAAAAATGGATAAAAGCAATGGAAGATGAAATGGAGTCAATGAGAGTCAACAAAGTCTGGGAACTAGTTGATCTCCCAAAAGAACGCAGAGCTATTGGGAGCAAATGGGTTCTCAAAATTAAGCTCAAGGCTGATAGTACAGTTGAGAGATATAAGGCTCGACTGGTGGCGAAAGGTTATACACAACAGGAAGGAATAGACTATGAAGAGACTTTCTCACCTGTTGTGCGATTTAACTCAATTCGCCTAGTTCTAGCTATAGTAGCAAGTTTAGATCTTGAATTACATCAGATGGATGTAAAGACTGCCTTTGTCAATGGAGAATTAGATGAAGAAATTTATATGGAACAACCCGAATGTTTCATTGAAAAAGGCCACGAACAAAAGGTTTGTAGACTTATGAAGTCTATTTATGGCCTCAAACAATCTTCAAGGCAGTGGTATATACACTTTCAAAATGTGATCGTATCCAATGGTTTTACTATGGTTGATGAAGACCATTGTGTTTATACCAAGAGATCAAGAAATAAGCTTGTAATTCTAACATTGTATGTCGATGATATACTTATAGCTGGAAATGATAAGGAGTTAATAAACGAGGTAAAAGCCTGCTTGTCGTCTCAATTTAAGATGAAAGATATGGGTGAAGCTGCATATATTCTTTGAATCAAGATTTCAAGAGATCGTCCTAAGAAACTATTGTATCTCTCTCAAGAGAATTACATTAAGAAAATTCTTGAACGATTTAATATGCAGAATAGCAACCCAATTGACACTCCTATCAACAAAGGCCATAACTTGGGAAATCATTTGTGTCCTCAGACTCCTGAAGAGACAGAAAAGATGAAGCGAGTGCCTTGTCGGATGTCTAATGTATGCTATGGTGTGTACTAGACCTGATATTTGTCAAGCAGTTGACTTGGTAAGTAGATATCAATCCGATCCAGGTCCAGCACATTGGCAAGCAGTAAAGAGGATCATGAGATATCTGAGAGGAATAGCTGACTATGCACGTTGTTATCAAGGCAACAAAGATTTGCGATTAGTTGGATACACTAATGCTGATCATGGAGGAGATTTAGACGAGAGGAAGTCTACCTCAGGATATGTCTTCTTACTTAGTAATGGTGCCATATCATGGAAGAGTAAGAAGCAATCATGTGTAGCACTATCCACGATGGAAGCCGAATATGTGGCTCTGTCAAAAGCAACAAAAGAAGCTGTTTGATTGAATAGGCTCTTCAAAAGCTTGTTGGGTAACACTGATGATGAACCAGTGTTGGTGTACTGTGATAGTAAGGCTGCAGTTGATGCAACCAAGAATCCTAAGCATCATTGTGATACTAAGCACATATATATCAAGTATAACTATGCAAGAGACATGTATAAACGCAAGAGGTTGAACCTGGTGAAAATATCTACAGAAGATATGGTAGCAGACCCATTGACCAAGCCTTTAGCTAGAGATGCATTTGTGAGACACACTAGGTCTCAAGGCTTGCGTAGACTTTGAGTGATTTTGTATTATTCTTTGTTTTTCCAGTTGTTCACAAAACTATGTTCTTTGATAATCAATAAAGTTGATTTACTTACATACATATTCATGATTTATTGAGTGTTTAGTACATTCTTCAATTATATTTTAGTATGTCGGGTAGACAAGAGGTTGGCCTTCTCACACAGGCAACCGCCTCCTTATCTTAGTGATAAGTGGAGATGAGACTTGATTTTAAGAAAAATTATCAAATAGATAATTTGAGAGCGACATGCTTAAAATAAATACAGTCGTTTAAATAATAACATAAGGTTATTAAGGTGAAAGGATGTTCACCTAGTCTACTTAGTGAGCTAGATGTGAGTTTAAGAAACTCGAATTTAGATACATATGGTGTCTGAATTTCATCTATACGACATTATTTATAAAGACATACGCTCCTTAAGGAAAGGAGAAAAATGTTGTAGCACATGTTTCATACCATGTGTGCTAATGTCGACCTTGGGTTAACATAAGTTTGATCTCAACTTACTGTTGCGTGAGACCCAGAGCCTTTATGCTGGCTCAAATTATGTACCCTCAGTAACTCCGATCAGATACTTGAGACTTAGTCTAATGTTAGCTATCTTAGTGTGTTTCCAAAAGACCATGAAAATGGATGCGGTCTGGCGGGACATATCTAGAAAAGCAGTTGAGCTAATGTTAAGAGAATCGTGAGAAGAGGAAGATCATTAAAGGAATCTCATTAATTTTGTATTCACAGGTGCACCAGTTATAACTTATGAGTTATAATTGTGAATACATAAAAATGATATTTGAGATTTTGAGAGGATATCAAAATGTGATTCATATGATCTAGGGTATTGCATACTTTATAATCTACTTGCAGGTTTGTACTCGACGAGAGGTTATATACTCCTAACAGATGTATAGCACGTAGCTCTCACAGTATGCTGGTCGCACGGTCTATTTCACTGTATGAATATTTGTAGAGATGAGATGAGAATATGTTTCTCATATTATAAGAGCACTCCCATTATGTGTGAGTGGGAGATGTTGGAATTATCTGTTAAGAGTCCACCCATAAGGGGTGCTCTTAAAGCTTATCCTGGTAAATAAATAATTACCTAGTAGAGTCCTATAAGAGGACAACTACTTCATATAAGCTATAAATAAGACAGTAATACACAATGAAAAGAAGGTACTTTTCTATACAGCTCTTCTTCCTATCTCTCTCTCAAATAACTAGGTGTTTAGACTGTGGATAAAGGAGTTGATCCATCAAGCACGTGACAACTACCGACGGCCAATAATTCCAGCCACTGTTCAAGATCCTACCACTTCCGCTTACGAGAACAACAAGTAAGTTCTCGGTTTATGTTTAAACAATCTATTTAGTATAGATTTGTGATATATGCATGTATGTATCCCTTCAATTACAAATTCTCAAACTTTCCAACTAGTCCAAACTCTAGCAACATGCATGTTTAGTTAGGTGAAAAGAGGACTTTAGTATAAAAAGGATTAATTCTTGCCGTACAGCTCTCCATGTTACCTATTTTCAACTCATGCAAACAAAATTGATGGGAGAAAGAAGAAAATACTTCCCTTTTAGAGTATCATTTTCTTTTTAAATGTACTAAAAACTAAAGTAAATTTATTAGCATTACCAATACTTCGTCTAAAGGAACAAAAAATATAATAAATGAGCTCCTCTCTTTGTAGACTTATTTTACCACTCATGGAACAAAATATAGTAACGTACAAAAGAAAAGATTACCAATATAATAGGGTAAAGACAGAGCAGTAACGGCTTGAAGTTGGAAAAGAAGAGGGAAATAGTTATTTACATCCGAAGGGAATCTCAAAAAAAGAAGTATACAATCAATGTGCAGTTCATAAATCAATGTTTTAACACCGACCGGCCACCTGCAAATTAAAGCTACTTTTCAGCAAGTGCTAAAGACAACAAAACTTAGTTTTCGTGATAACCTTGTAGTAATGATCTGATATTAGCTAAAAGAGGAGAACTATCTGTAATCGTCATTAGTATTTTGCTATGATTCTTAATCAGACGTACGTGTGTAGTTTGAATTCCGTAAATGGACAAAAACCTGATAGGCTGAGAACTCTGATCCCCTCTACTCGACGACCTTATACGTCCGGTATTTGGATTAATTGGGCTATTACATTATGTAGAAATGATACTAAATCACCACTTTGATAATCACTAATTATGGTATTACCATCACTTACTAATTAGGTGAAGAATAGCCAATTCTCTATTAAAATCATCATGAAATGATAGTTATGCACTCCGCTCTTCTATCTCCATTACACCCCAAACATTTGCGTAGGACTTTTGCATCATCCTTTCTTACTTCGGAAATCTTAATGATGTGATGCTTCCACCTTCCCAAATTCATATGTATCAATTTTTTCAATTTAGTTTGAAATCAAATTTATCTTCTTTTCCTATTACATCTTATAGTTTTTGCAGAAGATTTGGAAGTGCCATTACAACGAGGAACCCAACCTTTAGCATAAATAATATGCTTCATAGAGCTTAGCAGAGAGAATGTTAGGAACTTTTTACTTACTTATCACAATTATGTTCAATCCTTTTATCACAATTTTCAAGATTTTATCATGGAATTCGAATTTGAAAATAGGAAATCTCAATAATTTGTACTGGAATTTTAATGTGAAAACAGAAAAACTCAAGTCATCGGATTTTCTCTTTTTAAAGTGAGATTTTTCATGGGTCTGAACTTAAACAATGAAATCAACCATTTTTTCATAAATTCTTTCCACTTGAAAAGTGGAACTCCCAAGATTTTTTCCTGGGGTATTAACTTGGAAAGAGTAAATTCCAGTACAATAATAAAATTATCTTGAAGTTCAAAATTGAAAAGTAAAAATCTCATGATTTTGTCCAGGATTTGGACCTGAAAAGTCGAAAACTCAAGATTTTTCTGGGTTCGAACTTGAAAGTGAAAATCTTTTATTTTTTTCAATTCATTTTTTTTTTTTTGAGATTTGAACTTAAAAAAGTTAAAATACCAATATATATTTCACATTTTGTCATGGATTTTTAGTCTTGTACCGGGGTTTACTTTTTTGTACTAGGATTCACTTATTTTGTCTACGGTTTCTTTTTTCAAGATTTTTGAAGGATGAAATATGAAATCTAGCGAAGGCAATAAAGAGAACCTACATAATGATTAAAGAATACCCCTTCCTTAAATATCTTTAAGTTATTATTACAGTATAGAGACGTCAGTGAAGCCAAAAATATAAATTCCAACACATTTAATTACTAGGCAGATTGAAATTGAAGCAGAAGAGGTAGAAGCGTAGGTTTTCTATGCTTAATTTAGGAATATTTTGGCCCAACTTATTATAAAATTGCTAAATTCCTTTTAGTTTTGAAACAATGACTAAGCAATGTCCACCAGATGTTAACATGGCACTAGTCAAAAAAAAAAAATTCACGCTTGGATTATGGACACTGGATGGTTCTAAAAAAAATATACTTTTTTCGTTCAACAAAAATGTCATAATTACTATTTGGAGAGTCCAAGAAGATCCTCTATAACCGAGTTTGACTTGAAATTTTTTATAGTTTCTATATATGCAAAGCTTAGTTTCAAAAATTTAACAAATCTATATATAAATTTGCGGTCAGAATTAAAAACGTTGACCTTTATACTTGTATTGGCCTAAACCGAATTATGACAAAAAATCGAATTTATAAGAGTTTACAAGCAATGCGATGTATCAAAGTTGCGTAAGAACAATGAATTAAGTAAGACAGTTGAATAACAAGAACAAGAGAATAACGATTTCAATAAATGCCTTTGAGTATACAATTTTACAAAGTTTTAATAAGTATTTTTGGATGTTTACAATGTAAAATAAAGTACTATTTATAGATCACTAAGCCGGAGAGGATCACGACCACTTTCCCCTATTTTGGTTGTGGTTTTGCCCACGTTTTATCCCATTGAAAGCCAAGTTAGTGGGCAAAGATTGTGGGGCGTCCACTCCGCTGAGATAAGAGTGATTCACCGAGGCCTAATCTTCTGCCTTGGGGTTACGAGCTCATTGATTCACCGAGGTGATTCCTCCCCGAGGTTTGTTAATAACTCCGACCTCGGGGTTTTACCTCGGGGGCCACGCTGCTTACCTCGTGTCCAAACTGGCAAATCTTCGCATGACATATCCCGAATCATGCGCTCAAGGTGCCACGTATGCAAGCCATTTTCATCCAATATAGATAGCCCTCCCACTACTCGGGCAACTACCAGAGTTTTCGAAGAGTGGAATGAATTTAAGTGGAATGAAATATACGTCAAGGATTTGAAAATGGAGTCCATCACATCGACTTCAATCCCGTCATATGTGGTGACCGTTAAATGGTCACGCTTTTTTATTTCTCTTCCCAACGTTACAGTAATGATGATCTCTATCCTATAAATAGCTCAACTCTATCACTTTCTTCCCCACATGAATCTTTGGAGCAACAGTAAAAATCATAACATTCAAAACCCATATCTGTTCTTCTTCAAATCTTCATCCAAAATCAAAAACTATAATCAATATTGGTAGCAAGAATGTGTGCTACTAACTCTATTCGAAATTTTAATGGTTCTCCTAAGGAAAGAATTCCCGACGCCACCACCATTATCGTGGGCAACGAGTTGGTTAATGTCCCTCAGCCTTTCAATATTATTACATCGACGGACGATGACAACAAGGTGACATCCCAAGCGGGTAGCTCAAGGCGGCGCAAGGCCACCACTGGTCACGATAAAGCAGAGGAAGCAAGTGGTGGAGAGGATGACATCACTATTGTCGATGAAGGTGATGATGCAGAAGATGACAATGCTACTGATGTCGAGGAAGTAGGTAGCAAGGATACCGATGCTGGGGTGGTGGTCGGAACCGAGGCTGGACCCTCGAAGTCGAAGAAGAAGAAGAAGATCCTCATTGATAAGGAGCTTGAGCCTTATCAAATTATTACTTCTAACTTCAACACAGATAAAGATTTCAAGTTGGAACAATCGGCTGCTCAACAAGAGAAAAATAGAAACGTGTCGCTGCAGACTACACCAACCCTAATCACTCAAGCCTACATAGCTATGGTCCGGGAAGATTGTGGTTGGGGCCCCAAGGTGAAAGTTGGTATCCCGGCCCCGAACAACAGCTGCTCCGACCATGTAGCGGGGTTCTCTTTTGCTTACACATATCTGTTTACCCTTAGGTTCACACTCCTCGTTCATGAGATGATTGACACATTCTGCCAAACATATAATCTCTGTCTGGCTTAGCTTGGCCTGAGGGTTTGGAGGGTTGTTCAATGCTTGGATTTTCTAAGCCGACAAGTGGGGTTACCTTTCACATTCTTGCATCTGATTACTCTTTACAACCCATATTTCTGCAAAGGTGGAATTGTATCTCTGAACAACCGGGGAAAGTACTCGATACTTACTAAGAGCGAGGACTATGGAGACCACGTCTGGTGCGACCGTTATGTTCTTTTGCCAACTGATCAGCTGTCCGCCGAACCTGGGTTTCTCAAAGTTTGGAATGATAAGCGTAAGTATTCCGCCATCGATATCTAAAGTTCTTCTTTAAATTCCTTCAGTTACAGCTCTTTCATGGTTTGTTTCAACCTTGCAGCTAACAAAGTACCCGTCAAAACTCATGAGGATTTGTTCAACTGGGTCAAGACGGTAACAAATGTTCGAACTCATCCTAACGGGACTGTGTGGGCAAAAATACGCCACCTATTGTTACGGAGATACGAGTCCAGCTGGCGAGACTAGACTTATAGGATACTTATCCTATAAGTCATCGGGAACTGAGGATATACACCCGCTCCTAGAGCCAACGACCATTTAGGCGGTTTGGTCACAGGGCGCAAGGCATACATCCTGCCGCCTAGGGTTTACAGTCTCCTAGTTAGGGTTTAGTATACAACCGCCTTGAGTTATAGGCCCATAGCCTTATTAGTATTTTTATTTTACCTTATTTAGTACTGGGTATCACTACTATAAATACCCCTTCTTACATTGTATTATACACAGGGCACAATTTGCCACCGAAGTCGGCTACTCTCAAGGAATAAGAAATACTTTACTTTCTTTATTATTTCTTTCTTAATTATTTGTCTTTACTTTCAACATATTTACTTACTTCTTCCATCGTAATTTACCGTATTGCTTGTAACCATATTCATAATTAATTGTTTAACCTAGACCTATAAATTTAGGCATAAACAATTTGGCGCCCACCGTGGGGCCCAGACAATTGTAAGTATTCTACGAAGGAAAATGCACAATCATGTTTGATGACGATAGTAGCGTTCCAAAGAAAAACGTAGATAGAGCTAACGAGTCTGCGAAGGATCTTGATAATCCCAGCGTCTAGCAAAAAGATTCAGCCGAGAAACCAAAAGATTCTTCTCAAGAACCGACCCCTATCGCCAGTAATGAAGGGATGAACTGCCCATTGGAAGGTAATCTTGAGTTCAGAACTTTCATCACTAATCTTGCAAACTAGTACATAGGCCAGCATCTCCACGAGGACCAGAGCTTATGAACAATTCACCAGCATTTGTGCCTAGCCGAAGGCTTAACATGGATGCTACTCCAAGAGGCTCATCAACAATCAACAACCAAGATCTTAAGGGAGCCCCGGTCATTTAGGATCTCATAAAGGAGATGAAGGCCATCCATGACCGGATTGGTAACGTGTCGGGAGCTCCACCCCAAGTTACCACGGTAGATGAGCAGAAGTTTTACAAGCATGCTTACAAGGCAAGTGCTGCACCGGTCTGCATACCAAAGAACTTGCACTTACCGGATAAACTAAAGTATGATGGAACGACTGATCCTGATGAGCATATTGCTATGTATTATACGGCCGTGAAGAGTAATGAGATTACTGAGGAAGAAATCCAGTCTGCTCTAGTGAAGAGGTTTGGCTCAACTCTGACCAAAGGAGCCCTTACTTGGTACACTTAGCTACCAATGGGTTCAATCGAATCATTCACTCAGATGCAGGATTTATTCAAGAAAGCGCATTCCGATGCTCGCAAGTGAGAAAAATGCATGGAGGATATCTTTGAGATCCGTCAGCGAGACAACGAGCTACTTAAAGATTACCTCGACAGGTTCAAGAGGGAACACATACAGCTCCCTCAAGTTCCCGATAATATTGTTGTGGTAGCCTTTGGCAAGAGTTTGAATTCAAAGGGATTCCTAGCCACCAGAGAGTTGCAGTGGATTCTGACTCAGCACCTTGTGTCAACATGGAACGCCCTGCACCAGAGGTACATCGAGAAGCTTTGCCTAGAGCTCGATGAGTCTTCTGTTCCCGAGGAAGCCCGACTGGCTATCCAAGACGTCATCCACCAATTACAGATACGGGGATACGTGGAGGAACCTCGAATGGGGGACAAATACAAGCGAACAAGAAAGATAGCAGGGACGATTTTCTAAAGTGGTAAGATGGTCAGGGAACTTTAAGATCATTTTCTAAGGGATCGCTCAACGTGGAGTGAGTTCCTAACCGATTTGAACAATTGGGTCTGCGAGTCAACGTCGTGGAATTCGTAAGAGATCATATAAAGAACGCACAAATCTGTTGGCCGAGCAACCTGAGAGCAGAACCTGGAAGGAGAAATAAGGACCTTTACTGCCACTTTCATAGGGGCCACAGACATGACACGACCGGGTGCAAAGCGTTGGTATTAGAGGTCATGATATTGTTGAACAAAGGTTACCTCAAGGACCTGCTCACCGACAATGGAAAGGAGACATTCACCAGAAGCGAGAACCAGAACGCACCGCCAAGTCTGCCCGATCGTAAAAGGTCCATCAATGTGATATTCGGGGGACCAATATTGCTTGGGGGGTCAGAGGATATCTCGGCAGCGCCCAACCAGGGTCTCGCCCGAGATGAGACGATCCTATTCAGGGAGGAGGACAACATCATCTGCAGCACCCCGCACCATGACACCCTGGTCATAACACTCAGGATGGAAGATACAGACGTGGGTGTATTGGTCGATGTAGGTAATGCTGTGAACCTCATCAGATGGGATGCACTTAAGGTGATGAGTATTGAGGATCGAATTATGCCAAGCGTTTACACACTCGCAGGCTTCAATAATTCTTGTGAGAAAGCTATAGGCGAAATTAAGCTGACCACCCGCTATCCGGGAATAAATTATATTTCATCTTTTCATATAATCAAGGGAGGCGTTCCTTACAATGCGATCATCGGGCAACCGTGGATTCATCAAGTCAAAGCAATACCGTCCACCTGGTATCAGAAACTGAAGTATCCTACTCAATGAGGGATAAAAGAAGTGAATGGTGATCAGGAGGTAGCAAGGGAATGCTATACGACCGCAATCCTTGGAGCAGCTGTCCCCGAGCAAGTGTCCGAGGTGAATATTCCAGGAGACCTTGAAGACCTCAAAACTGCAATCAACCAAGACCGCGATTCAGACAATATGGTTGATTGACGACTTTCGGGGGGCGGCGGAGAAGGAGTAGGGATAATTGGAAGTACTTTTCTTTTCAGAATTTACTTAGCACATTAGTCTTGCTCTTAGATTACAGTATTTTCATACTTTTTGGACATGTTATGGGTTATCACCCACAACATCCTAGGCTCTGTGCCTTTACTAATAAAACTACTATTATAGTTAATTTTTCATAAATTAAGATCCATCTATGATCCAAATATTCATAGCCTAGGCCATATAGAAGTTGAAGTAATACACCAACTATCCGTGACAAAAGCAGGGTACACTACTCGCTTAGAGCTAGACCACATCTAACTCAGCCACCATGTATTAATCGAGGGTTGAACTTGCTAAATCAACAATTGCACCTACACGCTGATGGGGACGCCTATCCGTGTAGTGCTAGAAAGTCTTAAATACTCGAGTAACTAAGCGAAGATGTTCTGTCTCAGAACACAAAAGGACCTTTACCATACGGGCTAAAGTCATCCCATTATGGGCGCAAACATCCATCTGCCATGGATGCAACTTAGCCTCCGGATATCAGCGCATAACAAACATAATTTCTCAAGGCAGCTACACTGACACACGTTCTTAAATAACTAGAATAATCAGGACGACCGGAAGCCACCTATTCTTAGGTGCAAATGCCCACAGAGGAATAACTTAGCATTACTTATTGGTTACAGTGAAAATTAAAAAACGTCACGGAAAAAGGCACAAGTAATTCAAGTCAATATGCCACAAAACGGGCCAAAAATTCACATTAAACATCCGCATACATGGATAAATGTCTAATCACCAGATGCGTAAAAAAAGTATCAAATGGGGGGGGGGGAGGATTTTCATTCCTCTCTCGGGGGACTCCCTTCATCGGCAACATTCTATGAAAGTCCTGCTTCACCAGCTGCAGGTTCCCAAGTCGGCGTGTCCTCTCTTTTTCCACTCATCTCTTTAGAGCCTTCCTCAAGGTCAGGACCAAGTTGAATATCTACCTTGGAAACAAGGCAATTATATGAGGTAATCTTAGCGGGCAGGTCAAAATTAGGGTCATCACAAACCCGGAGAAGAGTGGAAAGAGCAGCTGCGATGTTGGCACGATCAACTTCTGCTATGCAACGAACATTCAGAGCTTTTCTCTATTGATCTTTCAGGTGTCACTCATCGTAAAAGTTGTCACGAATTCTTTCAAGTGACGCCACTTTACCTTTCAGCCTGTCATTCTCGTCTTGAAGGTAGGCGAAGACACAATGAGCATCTGAGACGTACTTCTCAGCGGCATTCATTCTTTCCTCCATGCCGGATAGTTGTTGCCGCAAATCTCTCACGATCCCCTCTAAATGATTCGCGTTGCTGAGATGAAGCTGCTCTAAGACCTTGACATCTGTGAGGGATGACTTGAGGCCTCCACATCCTGCTTGTGCTTGCGGACTTTACCAGCAACCGCCTTCTCCAAATTCCTGCTCTTCAGAACCTTTGCACGATAGGCATCACGAGTAGTCTGCAACTCACCTTTCAACTCCTTAGCTTTATCAACAAAGGGCTGCAAGCTAGCTACTTGTCCACACAGAGCATCAGCCTCCTTGACCAGACTGCCTTCTAAGCCTTCGCTGTGGAGTTTCTCATGATACACCATCAATCCCTGGGAAATGGTAGGAACAGGATTTTGGTAAAGGAAAAATGATATTGAACATGACACGGTGGTGGCAGGAAACTTACCCGAAGGGAGCATCCGGTGGCGACCTCAAGCAGCTCGTGATTGTTATAGCTAGAGAGGTGTTCTTTTTCTACAGGGCCGATCAGTTCAGCGGTATGGTATGTTACAACCCGTGGGGTCTTCATCAGGTTAACCCCCACATTAATAGGGATTACAAGCTCCCGAGCTCCACCTACGGGTTCATACACGGCCTCTACAGCCACTTCTTTGCTGGGACACCGCTGAAAAGAGACAGAGCCCTCAGGATTCGAAGCAGCGGTAACAGGTTCGAAGCATAAATGGATGATGTCAACCTTTGAAGTCAACAAAAAAAGTGTGTTATTTTGGAAAAAATGAAGCCCAAACTGTGAAATTGCGGATCAGGCGGTATGGCATGAAGCAAATATCATCCTCCTCACTAGCTTCTTTCTCAGCTTTGGGAGTCTCTTCAATAAGATGTATACGCTTTCGTGAAGAAGGACTAGCTTCAACAGCAGCATATGGGGTTATTTCAACAGCTTCGGAGATGGGCACTCGAGGGACTTCTGCCTCACCATCAGAAATCAGAAGGGTTTCACCAGCAATGGACACGTTGGCCGGCCTAGAGGACCTACTCCTCTTCGAGGAACGGGATCTGTTCGCCCGCTCCAAAATTCTTCAACCAGATGCCTGCACATCGAGTGTAGGAGAAATATACGGTGCAGCGATGTGAACCTTCACCAGTGGGGGCATATCATGACGAGAGAACCCTGGAAGCAGCGGTGAATAAAAATATGGGAGAAATTTTTGGTAGAAAGTATGACTTAATAATTACTTACCGCGGTCTTTCATCCTCCAACCATTCGCATTTACCAGGGCAGAGAAAGTTGGGGATTCAAGAAGATTCCTTGAAAAGATGGTGGTGACCCACATCATCAATTCATTGTGGCTCAAAGAAATGGTGGACACGATGTTCACAACATAGAAGAAAGAAATCAATTTGAAGCCACCATAGTTGAAAGCAAGGAGATAAGTTTCTGTGGACTTACACTTTCTATTGAAGACCTCTAGAATGGGAAGAGAGGATACTAAATCAGCTGTTTGCATAGCCACTTACCTCTGCACCCAACTACGGTCTTTGGAATCTTCACTATAGGGGACTATACCTTTCTTCCCCCGCTTTATGAACATAAGCATCCCAGCTTTATGAATACGAAGGGAGTAGAAGGCCAGAAGATGATCAAAAGAAAATGCAACCTGGGCATAGTTAGCCAAGTGATCAGGCACGACCACTAGTCGCCACACGGAAGGGTTGATCTGGGCCAAAAAAACATTGTAATGGCGGCATATGTCGTCTATGATCAAGTAGACGCTCTTGTTGAGATGAAGAGTGAACGGGTACGTGTATACCATTGAAAAGCTAGCCCGATAGGAAGAAATTCTTCCCTCAGTGCCAGGAGCAAGAACGACAATGGAATCAAGCCATTTGCATTCATGCCTGATGCACATAATATTATTCTCCGTGACTGTGAAGGGTAGAATTTAATGGAGAGATTACTGTTTTCACCCTCTTTTTTAGGGGTTTGGCCCAGTATGCGGCCATCATTTTTAAAATTGAAAGAATTGGTAAGGTAATCCTGCACTTTGAAGTTCAGTGGGAGAAAGCTTGGACCTTGTGCCATGATGATGATGATATAAGTGGGATTGGAAAATAGATTATCTTTTGAAGAGGAGTTCTTGAAAATCTTTGGAAGGATGTGAATAAACTTTCTTACTTACGGTATATATACACGTCTGGGCTGGACACGTAAAGAGGTAGTGGAATGATCTCAATCACGTGGGATCGTAATTATGTTTACTGCTGTTTAAGTGATATGTATCCTAATAATTACGGGATATGAATAGAGAAGCAGCAGTATTGGGAAGATACACGGAAAACTCCTCCAATCATTAGGGGACACGTCGCTGTACTAAGAGATTTGCATTTAATACGACGCACGCGAAGAGGCAAGGAGGCGAGCATCAGTACCGTCACACCTTAACGTCTGCTATCATGCTTCTTTCACTTCCTGACTGCTTGCATCAGCACTCACCAAGTAGGGGGACTGATTGTGTTGGCAAAAATACGCCACCTATTATTACGGGGATACGAGTCCAGCTGGCAAGACTACATTTATCCTACAAGTCACCGGGCACTAAGGATATACGCCTGCTCCTAGAGCCAAGGACTGTTTCGACGGTTTGGTCATAGGGCACAGGACACACATCCCGCCGCCTAGGGTTTACAGTCTCCTAGTTAGGGTTTAGTATACCACCACCTTGAGTTGTAGTCCCATGACTTTATTAGTATTTGTATTTGTATTTTACCTTATTTAGGATTGGGTATCACTACTATAAATTCTCCTCCCTATATTGTATTATACACATGACACAATTTGCCACCGAAGTCGGCTACTATCTCTATTATTTTTTGCTTAATAACTTGTCTTTACATTGATCGTATTTACTTACTTTTTCCATCATAATTTACCATATTTCTTGTGACCTCATTCATAATTAATTGTTTAACGCAGACCAACAAATTTAGGCATAAACAGGGACTTAGATGGGTATAGCTACCGAGGCAGATAATAACTGGGCATGTACAAGACACGGTGAGTGACTTGTCATATTTTCATTTTCAAAGGGGATCAACCAGAGTGTTTTGCTAATTTTTCTCCTTCCTTGCAGGTTTTCCCAATAAGGCAGCCATCACCAAACCAAAGAAGAAAAAAAGCAAGAAAGGAAAGGGGAAGAAGAAGGAGGAGGAAGATGATGCCCCGAATGACAACGACTTTGTGGCCACGATTGTGAGTTTCGTCAGCACTTTGAAGGAAGTTAAAGCTTCTAAGGCTTCCAAGCCTTCGAAGGGGTCCTCCGGTCAAGGGACGTCAAAAGGTGACGACGACATTTTTATTGGTTGCTTCACTTGTATTTCAAAGTCTGCCCCTTTTGTCCCAAAGTCTACAACTCATCCTTTGGCATATTCAAAGAGGAAGAGGAGGGCCTCAGATAAGTCGACGAGGGCTGTGCGCGCTCGGGTCGAAATAGGCCCGAGGCTGTTGTTGAACTGAGGCGTGGCTTGAGGGATAAGCCCAACAATGGGGATGTCGAGGGACCCAAAAGGAGGGAGGTTGTAGACCTCGAGGAGTCTGACCATGCTGTTGATAAGGCTAAAGGTAAGGCCAAATTTGGCGAGGCTGGACTTCCTCCCCTCACCGAAGTGGGAATAGCTACGAGTGCGCCCCGAGCCAGCTCTGAACCTATCACAAATTCGGCTTCTAGGAGAGATTTAAGGATATTGGAGACTTCAATTGATGCAAATCTCTTAGACTCTTCCCGCAGCGACATTATGAGTCTTAGTCCACTGCTGGAGCTGAAGCATGAGAGCTATTTTTCAAGGATCTAACCCCGGCAAGGATAATGCCTACTTCAGTGGATGATGCACTACGGGTGAGTCTTCTCAAGTGTCAATTTCTTCTTATTTCGGTGCTTTTATTTCTAACTCTTGACAACTTCCATGCAGAGCCTCATCCTCTTATTGAAACTTTGTAAATTGAAGCTGAGAGAATCGAAGAGATTGGGCATGTAGATAGCACATGGGATTGCCAAAAAGAGAAACTCGCGAACTAAATCTCTGAGTTGCAAGCTCAGTTGGCTAAGTCCTAGTCTGATATGCAAGAAGCCGTTGCTGCTTCAGAGGCTCAATTGTTGACTCTGAATGAGAATCACGAGGCTGAACGCTCGAGGTTGGATGCCAAGGTCGAGTGACTCGACGTTGAGTTGGCTCGAATTAAGGCCCAATTTATCGAGGATGCCAAGCTGAAGGAGCACGTGCTCGTGATACGAAGGCTGGAAAGCGAAACTTAGAAGATTCCATCCCTCAAGGCCGAGGCTGAACAGCTCTGAGGAAAGATTGCCGACTTCGAGGCAAAATATAGGTCAAAGGCACAAGGGCAGAGTTGGATAAATGTTGGGCCATCATCAAGACTCGGTTGAAGGTGCTTAAACAATGTCAGGCTGGCGAGCTCAAGTTAGATGCTGAAATTGCCACGGCTGAGGACAATGCTGCTAAGGCCCAAGCCGTTATAGATGAGCTTCCCTCAAGTGAGGGCTCGGGCGATGTTGAAGCCGAAGATGATGAAGATGACAAGGGGGACAACAAAGATGTTGAAGTTGGGACTTCCGAGGCGGAAGATGGTCCCGATGCTTAGCAGTTTTCTTCTTTTGTATTCGCTTTTATTATGGCCGCTGAGCCATTTTGTATATATAACTTTTGTGGCCTCTGGGCCTTTCTTAATGGAGAGTTTTTGAAGTCTTTGGGCTTGTTTCAACGAATTCGATTTTTCCTTCTTAAGTTTTAGCCTTTACTTTATTTAAAAGCATGACAAGATACTTTGAATAATTTTTGCTTGCAAGACTTGATTAAAATTCGTAATGAACTGGTGCTAGCTTGGAACGACATCTCGTTCCCGAGCTGTGGCATAAAGAAGTGATCTCATTTGAATAATACAACTTTGGGAGTCAAGTATTGAAACAAAGAGATATTGAGTCAAACTCATTTCATTAATAATAATAAAACCATAGAAGGCATTTACATAGAACCTAATCGTGGTTAGACTTGGTGGAAATATTGAACAAAGCCATTATCGGGCAATGAATACAAAAAAACACTAGGCTAATCTTCAGGAGATAGGTACGATTGCAGCCCCTGGTATGAGAGGCTTCGAGCCGATCTTGACTACACACCATCCCTTCCAGCCCCCCAGTGTTTGGGCGCGAATAACGAGGACCTGAGCACTGTAATTTGTTCCCTCCACTTTCTGAAAAGGTTAAGCAAAGAAAAGGTCCGGGAGGAGGGGGGTCAGTTAAATTTTTTAACCTAAGCATTAGAATAATTGCAGCTCGGGCCGTAGGTAAAAAATTCATGGACATGGCTTAACGTACCTCGGTGTCAGATAGAGTACCGCTTCAAATTAGAGATGCTTGAATTCGAGGGCTCTGGTTCGCCTTTTAAACTTTCTAGCTGATAAGGCCCCTTTCAAGTGATTGCTCTGACCTGATAAGGTTCTTCCCAATTCGCAGCAAGCTTACCAGCCTTCTTTTCCTTAGTAGATTGATTTGAGGCCTTAAACACATAATCTCCCGCTTTGAAATCTCTAAGCTTAGCTTTCCTATTGAGGTAGGCCTCGATTTGCCTTTTTTGAGTAGCTAGCCGAACCAAAGCTAGTTCTCTTTTTTCCTCATGCAAATCCAATTCTACACGCATTGCTTGTTGATTCGACTCCTCGATAGTATGGGCGAACCAAAGACTGGTTTCACTAACTTCCACGGTGATCAATGAGTCCATCCCATTGGTGAGAGAGAAATACGTTCACTGGTGCTATTCTTTTTCGTAGTTCGCATCGCCCATAATACCCCGGGCAATCCATCTGGGCACGTGCCTTTTGCTTCGTCGAGCCTCTTCTTAATGTTCTCTAAATCACTCTGTTCGAAGATTCGGCTTGACCATTCGCACTTGGGTGATATGGGGTTGACACTATCCTCTTGATGCTCCATTTGTTGAGAAAAGTTGTGACATTCGAGCTAATAAATTGAGGTCCATTGTCACAAGTAATCTCCTTTGGAACACCAAACCTGTAAATAAAATTCTTCCGAATGAAATCAATCACTTCTTTATGCCTAACTTTGGCAAACGATCACACATCCACCCGTTTGGTGAAGTAATCAGTCAGCACAAGTATGAATCGAACACTGCCTTGACATTTAGAAGTGGTCCGATTATATCCACCCCCACTTCATGAAAGGCCACGGCGGCACGACTGAATGTAGAGGCTTGGCCTGTTGATGAATCATTCGAGCATGTCGCTGGCACTTGTCACATTTCTTTACGAAGGCTTTGGCGTCTACGCTAATAGTTGGCCAATAGTAGCCAGCCGGAAGCAACTTACACACTAGAGCTTTACCTCCCGAGTGGTTGCCACATTCAGCTTCATGCACCTCTCTCATGCCATATTCAACTTTCCCCGGACCCAAAAATTTGGCAATCGGGTCGAAATACATTTTTTTGTATAGCTGCCCTCGAATCATCGAATAAGAAGCTGCTTGAGTCCTCAGCTTTTTGGCTTCCCTCTTGTCCGTTGGAAGAGTCCCCTAGTCGAAGTAGGAAATAAACTTGGTTCGCCAATCCCAAGTATGGTTTGCTGAATTAACTACAAACTTAATACCTTTCATCTCGGACGAGAGCAGTCAAACAAAAGAATCAGTACCCGAGGTTCCTCTTCGATAGCCGAGCCTAGATTGGCTAAGGGGTCAGCCTCGACGTTTTCTTCTCGGGGTATTTTTTGAACTCTCCATTCTTGGAACTTAGTCAGTACTTGTTGGGCTCGGGACAAGAATTGCGGCATCTTATAATTTTCGCAATTAGCTGCGCGCTCTTCTTAGCGACTTATATGTATATGTCTCTTTTATGTTGTTTAGCGTTTATTAAGTTGATTAAACTCAATAGGGTTCGCCCGATGGATCTAGAGGAAATCCGAGTTATGTCAAAGGGGCAATGTAGCCAAATAACTTATTTATTAAATGTAATTACCTAAATTTGTTACATTTCTTAAAAAGCATGTAAAGCTAAATGAACTTAAATTGGACGGGAGAGAGTTTTAATTTTGACACGGCAGACACAATTTTCTTCTAAAACTTACAAGCATATATATGAAGACTGCAATTCCATATACAAGGGCAGACCCACTAGCAATTTTTTGATGCTCGAGCACCCGTTGACCTCAACGTGGAGTATATAGATATAAAGAAAATATTGAGAAGATAGATATAAATAGTTAATGAGCACCATGAAGTAATATGTTTAATGGATGATTCGATAATGGAAGGGTGTTGCTCCCAAACGCACACGCAAGTATACGTGGTCGACAAGTAATAAAGTGATAAGATGAGTATCGTTCCCACGAGGACTATGCAGACTGAGTTCTAGCAAACAATTTATATAAACTATTCAGGGATCTTTTCCAATGGTTGAGATTTTACTAACTAATTGCAATAATTAAAACAATTAACTGAAGTCAAGTAATCGAGCAATTTATGGGTTGTTATCAATAATGGAGAAACGGTCCAGGGTCAGAGTTACAAACAATCCAGTTGAGTTTTCCAGTTGAATCTACTTCTTGAATTCCTAGATTGCTAACTAACAGGTTAATTGTACCCGTGAAAACCTTTCGATTCTTCACGGTCTATGCAGGCTACTCCAATCCCTATATGTCTATGGGTTGAATCACGTGCACGCATTAACGATCCTGTAATGAGTTAAACTAGGCAAGCAAGTATATGTCTATCCTACCCGCGAATTGGTTCCCCGATGCCCGGGTTCACAAACTAGTTCTATTCTTTCTTATTTGCGTTCATAAATTCCCTCTGTCGAGTTCAATCTAAGAACCGTAGATAGTGTTCAATTATACGGCCGTTATAATCAAACAATTATGATCAAGAAAGAATAAACAATCCGTAATGGTAAATCAATAGGAAGAAATCAACTTTCAAACATCAACCTTCATGTATTTACTCTAACCCTAGAACGAACAAACTATAGAATTAAAGAGAAGAATGAGAGAAAGAGAGAAAGAACTTGTGTAGAAGACATCTAGGGCTCCTCCCCTCTCCTCCAAAACTTGCTCCAAAGTCTCAACTCCAATGAAAAACTAAGTAAAAGAGTATTTATAGAGTTTACAAACACCTAGTAATAAGTTAGACCCAAGCCTAGACGAAATAGGACATAAAAACGCGTACAAGGGGCGCTATAACGGGCGCCCCGCGCCTCGGAACGCGCGAGGACAACCAGAGGACGCCACAGACTCTTCCGCTTTGGGCATGCGGCGCATGGGCAACCGCGCCCAACCCCTGCGCGCTATGGGTGGCGCGGCGCGGAGCCCACGGCGCCCAGCCAATCTTCGTCTTCTTTGGTCCGAAATCGTGTCCGTGTCATGCCTTCGTGTGCTCGATCCAATCCTCAATCAAAATTCAATCTTTTCTCGCTCAATCATGCTCCTAAAAGCTCCAATTACACTGCGTAACAACCTACACACGAACGACACAAAATCAGTGTAAAACCACAGTCACAAGCTATAAAACGAGCGAATAAGGTACTAAAACGTGAGGAAATATTAAGGAAATATAGGCATAAAATGCCAAACATCACCACCCCACACTTGAACCTTTGCTCGTCCTCGAGCAATCACAAATGACTTCCCAACCTAGGTAAAACAGGTCTGCCTATGACTATGGTTGATACCGACCATTGAACCAATGCACACATGACTACTATGGATCCACAAACATGCCAACAATTTACCAAAACAAAAAAATATGAGAACAACCACCCCAAAATAGCTCAAATGCACAAACTCAACTTAATGCAACCATGCTCCCACAAAATCACACCTATCTACTCAACCAAGAAGCCACCAACTTCCCCTATTTCATGCAAACCATGTGCCCTCACCAATATGAAGCAAAAGAGTGTCCCCCAAATATCACACACAACAATGAATATTAAGAATAGAATGGGGACAATAACAAATAAATTCACTCACTCTCATGAAAGTCTCACATGTCACACACAACGTACCATAGGCTTGCCCGTAGTGTAGGACTCCACTAATGTAAGCTCACTCCAATCGGGATTAACTAGGACTTTAAAAAGGTCGTAATGTAGGCTAAGGGGCGGGTAGGATACATATGGTAATAGTGACTACCTCCCTAAGCACTTTAATACATCACAATTAATTTCAAACACAATTCTCATCAAACCACCCAATCACAAGTATCACACATACACCTTCTCAACAAGTAGCATTTTTATTATAAGTACACACTAGCATGGAATGGATATCCTTTTCTCTTTTTTTCTTTTTCCACAATTTTTTTTCTTTTCAACTTTGCTATTTTTTTTCTTTTTCAATTTCATCCAACCTTGCCAATGCTTTCCACTACTTCACAATTTTTACAATCATTCCCCTTCATTAGCTCCACTCAAAAACCTCCCAAAATCCAACCACAACTCCAAAATAACAACACAATATCAATAAAGTGCTTAAGGAGTAAAGGGCCAAAAAAGTCAATTTAGAACAAGTGGGTAGGCTTGGGGTGTGGGTGCCAACAAAAAGGGTCAACGAAATCACAACAACAATTTTTTTTCAAGGTATATATGTAAGGGTAGGCAAATCAAAAGAAGGCCCTGTATCATTTCCCGACTAGAGCAAACCTAGGATTTCGCTTTGCACACACACGGGGCAAGTTCTAGACATTAACATGCAACATGGAGTAAATAAGAACATGCCTCACACACACATTGCACACGATACACACAAAAAGGCTCCATCAACAACTCTCAATCAAGCATCTAGAATGCAACTTGTGGAAATTTAAGCACTCATGCACAAAGGATAGCAATCAAGTCAAGCAAGCGGACTCAAGCATCTCAAGGGGGTCGTTCCATTTTTTCTAGGCATGCATCACAATTAAAACCCAAGGACACCACAAATAGCACATGCAATCAATTCAAGTCCATCGGTATCAAACAAATCAAAGGCACCTAGCATTCCACCTAGTTCCTACGCCTAGGGTCATCTACAACTAACTATCCTAATCCTAAAAATAAAAAACTACCCGGTTCAAAGGTCTCCCCGTGGAAAAGAACCGAGGCCATAAGAAAAACCACGGGGTGGATGACATGTACCACTAATAAAATTAAAAGGAAAATCTTTTTGGAATTTTTCATTGGTTTTCTAATTTTTTTTTTTTCATATATTAAAGCAAGAAATAAATCAAAACAAAGTCAAGTGACAAAAGAAAAATCCTATGGTACATGCATCCTTAACCTCAAAAAATAAATAAAAGGGTAGTTCTCCACCCCACACTTAAACTAAGCACTGTCCTCAGTGCTAAAAATAAGAAAGTGCAAGGTAAAGAAAACTTCCCTGAAGATTCTAGTCCTTGGTTCTAGCATCCTCCAAGCTTCCATATAGTATGAGGTACTCAGACTTCCCTCATCAGGTCATCAACATTAGGCAAGGGTGAGGACACCCCACACTTAGCCTCGACATTACATGAACCTGCAATCCAAGGAAAAACAACAACTACAAAAATAATAATAAAAATAAATAAAAGTAAAGCAAACAAATTGGGTTGCCTCCCAAGAAGCGCTTGATTTAACGTCGCGGCACGACGAAGACAACTTCATCACTTTTTCCTCCACCTTGAACTTATGAATTGAATCCCCAACTTTGCCTCAAGTTTACAACTATGGTATTGGGGTGGTGGCACAAATACAAAAGGACCAAGTAACCATTGTCGCATTTTACACTTCTTGGCCTTTAAATGAGGGATGTCGTTTTGTCTCCTCGGCATCACAAACTCTAAAATATAGGCACCTTGTTCCTCCTTCTTTTGTTTCTTCATAGGCTCGGGTGGCTCAATTTTCATGTCACCATCCAAACACAATGTTGAAAAATGATTGGAATGAGGTCCAATGCGCTTCAATTCTAAAGTTGCATTACTTTTGACACCCTCACTTGCACAAACACTAGAGTCCTCACCTATGATGTTTTCTATTTCCTCACTTGACTCTAATGTTATTTCCTCAACTTCGGCATCATCAATTGCTATTGGGTCGAATGGTAGGAATTCCACTTTTTGCTCCTCAAATTGGCTTCTAAGCTCTTCTATCTCAAATCTACTATTCACGACAACTGATAATTGGGCATTAGACACCTCAACCATATCACTCAAATTCTCCTCCAAATCGTGAATAGTCAAGCCAAATTCGTCGATCTCTTGCCTGAGCACAACCCTCTCTTCTATAAATTGCCTCGTCATATTTGCAAGTTCACTCCTGAAATCCCCATAAGCTTCTAAGAGTTTGGCTTGCTCCATTAGCCAAGTTTCGCTAACAACCTGCACTTTATCGCTCCTGTCAAACTCGCAAACATCATTAGAATCATCACAAAAATTATTGGGGGAAGGAGCATGACACTTAGGACAATCATTCCACCGACCACCACACAATTTACAAAAATTCCAATCAAAGGTGGTAGAAAATTCACATAACCAGTCTCGCAGGGTTGGAAGACTCGGGCAATTTTCCCAAAAATGATGTCCTCCACAAAGTAGACAAGAATCAATAAAATTTGAGTAGCCATCATTCAACCCACTTTCATTAAAAGATGCCATGTAAACTAGTAATAAAATAATAAACTAAAAATAAAATAAAAAAAATTAAACCTGAATAGAAAATAATAAATTGTTCAAAAAAGAAAACAGTCAATTTAGTCCCCGGCAACGGCGCCAAAAACTTGTTGCTCCCAAACGCACACGCAAGTATACGTGGTCGACAAGTAATAAAGTGATAAGATGAGTATCGTTCCCACGAGGACTATGCAGACTGAGTTCTAGCAAACAATTTATATAAACTATTCAGGGATCTTTTCCAATGGTTGAGATTTTACTAACTAATTGCAATAATTAAAACAATTAACTGAAGTCAAGTAATCGAGCAATTTATGGGTTGTTATCAATAATGGAGAAACGGTCCAGGGTCAGAGTTACAAACAATCCAGTTGAGTTTTCCAGTTGAATCTACTTCTTGAATTCCTAGATTGCTAACTAACAGGTTAATTGTACCCGTGAAAACCTTTCGATTCTTCACGGTCTATGCAGGCTACTCCAATCCCTATATGTCTATGGGTTGAATCACGTGCACGCATTAACGATCCTGTAATGAGTTAAACTAGGCAAGCAAGTATATGTCTATCCTACCCGCGAATTGGTTCCCCGATGCCCGGGTTCACAAACTAGTTCTATTCTTTCTTATTTGCGTTCATAAATTCCCTCTGTCGAGTTCAATCTAAGAACCGTAGATAGTGTTCAATTATACGGCCGTTATAATCAAACAATTATGATCAAGAAAGAATAAACAATCCGTAATGGTAAATCAATAGGAAGAAATCAACTTTCAAACATCAACCTTCATGTATTTACTCTAACCCTAGAACGAACAAACTATAGAATTAAAGAGAAGAATGAGAGAAAGAGAGAAAGAACTTGTGTAGAAGACATCTAGGGCTCCTCCCCTCTCCTCCAAAACTTGCTCCAAAGTCTCAACTCCAATGAAAAACTAAGTAAAAGAGTATTTATAGAGTTTACAAACACCTAGTAATAAGTTAGACCAAAGCCTAGACGAAATAGGACATAAAAACGCGTACAAGGGGCGCTATAACGGGCGCCCCGCGCCTCGGAACGCGCGAGGACAACCAGAGGACGCCACAGACTCTTCCGCTTTGGGCATGCGGCGCATGGGCAACCGCGCCCAACCCCTGCGCGCTATGGGTGGCGCGGCGCGGAGCCCACGGCGCCCAGCCAATCTTCGTCTTCTTTGGTCCGAAATCGTGTCCGTGTCATGCCTTCGTGTGCTCGATCCAATCCTCAATCAAAATTCAATCTTTTCTCGCTCAATCATGCTCCTAAAAGCTCCAATTACACTGCGTAACAACCTACACACGAACGACACAAAATCAGTGTAAAACCACAGTCACAAGCTATAAAACGAGCGAATAAGGTACTAAAACGTGAGGAAATATTAAGGAAATATAGGCATAAAATGCCAAACATCAAAGGGTGCCAGAGATTTTGGCACTAATGGGTCCCGGGTTAAAACATCACTTGTAACTATAGTTTTTTAAAAGCAAATTATTTCTTATTCTCTATTATTATTAAGCACCCACAGCTCAAAATTCTGTATTCACTACTGTCCATATATATCGTAAATATGAAATATGTAATATGATGTGCAGTGATTATTCATACAATTAATTAAGATTATTACTGTTACGATTCTCCTTATAAATCGAAAAACATCTCGTACTAACGTAAGTATATTTTATACTATATTAATGCATTGTAATTCCCTGGTACTAGTGGGAAGGATAAAAAATATTGGAAATCAGAAATCAATATAATTTCAACAAATAATCATCCCTTTTAAAAAGAAACGCATTCATGTACTTGATAACGAAATTTATATTTTTACACTTAATGCACACTTATAAACCATAGAAATGTTAATCACCATAATAAATTTTGAGAGTATGGGTCAAAACTCAAAAGTATGTATGTGCACAGTCAGACACGTCAATGTAATATGCGAATCGGAGGGAGTACTTAAAAGAAGAAAAAAAGAATCACAACTTTACAAGCATCTGTATTCCCTTGATCTATATAATGCGAATACCAGATAGATGTTCATGACTACATCTCAAACAAGCAAACAAATGGCTTCCCTTCCACTCTCAACCACCTGTGCTATCTCTTCTTCAACAGCCAACACCTTTTCCAACATGCGACCTTCTCCTTTCTTTATAAGGACATCAAAAAAAGTTTCTACTATTAGAAAACGTAATGGCCATCGTTTCCATGTCTCATGCAAAGCCACAGAAGACGAGGAAAACTCTCCCATTAACATTTCCAAAACTAATAGTGATTCTTTTAGCAATAAAATTGATAGAAGAAACATGATAGCTGGACTAGGAGGGCTTTATGGTGCTACTGCACTTCTAGGTGGTCATCCATTTGCCTTGGCAGCTCCCGTTGCACCTGATGTTTCGGAATGTGGCCCTGCAAATTTGCCACCAGGTAATTTTAGATTGTTTGTAAGTAGTATATGCAGAATGGATTGTAAGACAAAAATGAGTTTAAAGACTGTATTTTAAAAGACTTGGTATTTTAAATGAACAAGTTTGTTCATGAAATATATACAGTAACTATTTAGAATAGGCTTCTTTCAACTCTATAAATTAATTTAGGCCTCTATGAAGAAGTGGCCAAGTTAATTTCAAGTTTATACTGGCTTTATTATCTTAAATCTTAAAATAATATACGAGGTATGTGTCGTTTAATTGTGTTCTCACGCCTCAAACTTTTCTTCTTAATTTTTGTTATTCTATTTTTCTAACAGGTGTAACACCAATTAATTGTTGTCCTCCGCCAACGGGCAATATTATCGACTTCCAACCACCAACTTCTACCGCAATCCGTACTCGGCCGGCAGCTCATTCTGCCGATAGCGCATACATAGAAAAATTCAATAGAGCAGTTCAGCTCATGAGACAACTTCCGGAAAATGATCCACGTAGTTTCATGCAACAAGCAAATGTTCATTGTGCATATTGTAATGATGCTTATGACCAATTAGGTTTCCCAGATACTGAGCTCCAAATTCATTTCTCTTGGCTTTTCATGCCTTTCCATCGTTGTTATCTCTATTTCTTTGAAAGAATCCTAGGAAAATTAATTGATGATCCCAACTTTGCTATTCCATTTTGGAATTGGGATCATCCTAATGGCATGCAAATGCCTAGAATGTACACAAATCCTAGTTCTGCACTCTATGATCCACTCCGTGATCCGATGCATCAGCCTCCGGCAGTGGTCGATCTGAATTACGATGGAACGGATCGTAACATCAGTAACGACCAACTAATTTCCCAGAATCTCACAATCATGTATAGACAAATAGTGGCTCTAGGAACTACTCCTGCAACTTTCCTTGGAAACCCTTACCGGGCTGGTGGTGAGCCCGGTGGAGCCGGGTCCCTCGAGAATGTCCCTCATGGACCGGTCCATGTTTGGACCGGTGATAGAACTCAACCAAATTTTGAAGACATGGGTGATTTTTATTCAGCTGCAAGAGACCCTATATTTTTTGCTCATCATTCAAATATTGATAGATTATGGAATGTTTGGAAAACCCTTGGAGGCAGACGTCAAGATTTCACTGACCCAGACTTTTTAAATTCTTCATTTTACTTTTATGATGAGAATGCACAACTGGTACGTATTCGGGTACGTGATTGTTTGGATTCAAGAAGACTTGGGTATGTTTATCAAAATGTAGATAATCCATGGTTAAATTCTCGTCCAAGGCGTAGGGCTTCAGGGGTTGTGAGTAGTAATTTTCCAAGTCCAGGAGAAGTTTTCCCTAGAAAACTTGACCATGTTATAAAAGTTATGGTAAAAAGGCCAAACAACAAGAAGAGAACTAAGAAAGAGAAAAGTGAGAAAGATGAGATTTTAGTTGTTGAAGGGATAGAATGGGATATCGATATTTTTGTTAAATTTGATGTGATGGTTAATGACGATGGGATAGATGAGGACACTATGGCTTCCCCAGACAGTGGTGAGTTTGCTGGTACTTTTGTGAATGTACCACATCATAATGATCAGGACATGATCAGGGACAAGAAACGTACGGCTAACTTAAGATTGCCTATAACTGAGTTACTGGAAGATTTGGATGCTGAAAATGATGATGATGTGTCCGTAAGTTTTGTACCCAGGAATGGTTCAGGAGATGTGATAGTTGGAGGTGTCAAGATTTATCTTGAGGATTGATTATGGTTATTTAAAAAAAAAAAGTTTTAGTTCTTCCTCAAAATATTAAACATTTTTCTTTGATGTATCCATCTACGTACTACTGTTTCCTATTGTTATAAATATTGGGGAGAATACCAAAATTGACAGTTGTACTTTCACTGAAGCCGACCCCCATCTGTATTCATCTATTCTACTGTATCCATCTATTGTAATGGTTCTTGTTTGTTTACATGAAATAAAGGGAGAACATTTACTTGGATGTTTGATCTTTTGTTTTTTCCTACATGTATAGCTAATTAATTAGCTACAGCTAGTAGTTTTTTAAACAACTTGAGCAATTTAAAGTTTTACCGCGGATGTCCAGATCTAAGAAAATAGAAAAGGAGATAAGACTCATTCCATCTATATTAGTATGTTTGTACTCCTATATGTTAATTTCTTGAAGACGCAACTCACGTGAATCTTTTAGGGAAAGATAACATTATATACTTTTCTTTATTGCTCAGACACTATTTATCAAATTTGATAGGACTATAATAGAAAAGAATTCTTCTATATTACTAAAACACATCATTGCTCAAAGAAGACAAATTTCACGGGATAAAATATGTCATTATTTTTTAAACCAACAAAATGAAAAAAATTATTACAATTGAAAGACCAAATTAGTAAATTTTCAAACTGTGGAGCAATTTCCAGTTTTACCTTATTTTATGGTCTTAGCTCAACCAATTGGTGGCCATAAGGCATCTCCAGGGGAAAGAAAATACCAAATAGTAAACTGGAAAAGGGTCAAATTTGCCATTTACAATCGAAAGTTATCTAAATTTCAGCTCCATTTTAATTTTGGGACAGTCCTTACCTTATAGTTAACAAAGTAATCAAAATTGCCTCTAATACTAACAGCTTTTTCAGCATGGCTATGACCCATCTCCTAAAATATCACATGTGGATAAAATAGACGTCATGTGACATGCCACCTCACCACCCCAACCTTATTTTATCCCTCCCCTTTCTGCTTCACTTATACATACCTTTTTCATTATGGTTTTGTTTCTCGTTAGTACCAGTAATGATGAAGCAAGATACTCTTTTGAGTCCTGGTGGTGGATCATTAATGGCGAAAAGGAAGTTAAGAAAGTGGGTGTATAAGAAAACGGGTATGAGAAATAAGAAAATTGGAATAAGAGAGAGAAGGAGGGGCATTTTGGTATTTGACCTCCCTCAAGTGTTCAATTAAAAAAATGACCTCCAAATTTTAAAAATTGGGTAGATGACTTCATCCTTTTTAATTATGTTTAAGGCTTAATTAGACCTAAAAAACAACTAGACGTCCCAACCCTCAAGTTCCAAATATTAAACTTTGATCCATACCCAAAAAATAAAAAAATTCTCCCCCTCCCCAAATTTCCCACCCAGAATTCCCCCTTCTTCGTCTCATGCTCGTTCATAGGCTTCTTCTTCTTCTTTAGCTGAACGTCCTTCCAGGCCCTAAATTCGTACCATTTTATTCCGTAGCTATCATAAATCCAATTCTCATCTTCAATTTGTCCCTATTTTTTTTTATTTGTGGTCGTGGGAAGGTTTGAAATTTTCAATTTTCGTCTTTTTCAAAAGCTCCAGTCTGTCGCTTGTGGCGTGTGCATTGACATATTATTGGGTTAGTATCAGCTTCTTCGTGGTATACAGTGTTTTATTGAGCTAGTAAGCTGCTTTATCATCTCCGCCATTGTTTTTGTTCCATTAGAGCTCTACTTTAGTTCATCGACCTGTTGCAGTATATTGTTGATGATACTTATATCTGTAAATTGAGTTGTGATGGGAGCTATGCAGTAGTGGGTGCTGATTTCTTGGGGAAATGGGTAGAGACAACTAAATGCTGGTCTTGGCGTTCCAATTCTTGTGAAACAATACCTATTGTATTGAAATTGGAGGGTACATTTGACGAGTTGATTGATAACGTCATTGAACACGAAAAATTAACATGTGATCGAGGCGATGTGTCCATTAGTTATATGCTTGGTGTTGCACCTACGAGGGGAAAATAGCTCATTCATTAATTAGGAATGACAGTGATTCTTGCATATACCTCCTAGATGTAGATGGTAATGGAAGTAGGTCTATTCTTTATATTTCGATAGTCGAGGGGTCTGCCCCAGCTTGGAAGGCAAGGGACATTACAAGGGCTATGGTGAGGGGGACGGTGGAGCATGAGTACGCTGCTTTAGATGCATACCGGTTAACAATCAAAAGAGCGAATCCTGGAAGTCATGTTACACTGACTGTGAATGATGACATGTCTTTTCGTTATTTTTTCGTAACATTTGCTGCTTGGATTAGAGGATATCATTATTTGATAAAAGTAATATCTGTGGATGACACTCATTTGTCGGGGCCTTACAAAGGTATTGTGTTGGACATGGAGAACCATATTTTCCCATTGGCATTTTGTGTTGTCAATATAGAGAGTGACGATTCTTGGACGTTCTTCTTTCAGAACCTGTAGGGCGTGGTACCGGACAGTCCGGAGCTGTGAATCATCTCTGATCGCGCTAGTAGCATAGCTAACGGAATTGCATGGGTTTTCTCTCAAGCGCATCATGGATGTTTCATGAGGTACCTCCCTGATAACATCCGTAAAAGATTTAGGGGATGATTTCATGGATAATTATCATAATGCAGCTAAAACGTACAGCCGTGAGATTTTCGATAAAGAAATAAAAGAGCTTCGTAAAAAAAAAAAAAATGCAGCGGCTGCTGACTGTCTTGAGAATGAAGTTGGAGTAGAAAATGGAGCAAGACATATTTCCCGAGTCAGTACGACGTTATCACCACAAATATTTCAGAATCTGTAAACTCAATGTTCCTAGACGAAAGGGAATTCCCGTTGGTCGCCCGGTTTAATTCTATTAATGAGAGGTTCCATCAAATTTTCATAAAGCGTCGTGCGCATGTCAACAATGTGAGCACCAACTTAGTCCCTCATGTGAGTCCGGTTAGAAAAATCTGTACATGTAGGCAATTTGACTTGGATATGATTCCATGCATTCATGTGATGGCAGCGATTCGTCTAGCCTTTGGATATGAGTATGGTAGCGTTCTTTACCAGTACACTTCTTGGTATTATAGGAGGGACACGTACCTGTTTGTATATGGACATAATACTTGTCCCATTCCCCTAGAAGAAGAATAGATTCTGCCTCTGGATTATAAGCCGGCAATCATAAAGCCACCTCATGGTTTGCTCAAAATGGGTAGAAAAAGAATTAAGCGCATTCTATTGATGGGGGAAGAATCATACTCGTCCAAGAAGAGAAAGAATAGATGTTCATAATGCAAACAACCTGGCCACAAGAAAACAACTTACCCTTTTGCTCAAAACCAACGTGATTTATTGCTATTTATTAAATGTAATAATTTATTTATGAACATTTGTTATATACTACTCCCTCCGTTCCAAAATGGTTGTCATAGTTCGGATTTCGAGAGTCAAACGAGTTCATTTTGACCGTGAATTTAAACATATAATCTTTAAGTTTTTTGTAACGATGTTTATATATTTAGAAACTACATAAAAAGTACTATAAGTCACAATAATTAATAATTCAAAATATTTAAAAGACATATAAAAATATTACGGTCAAAGTTAAACTCGTTTGATTCTCGAAATCCGAACTATGACAACCATTTTGGAACGGAGGGAGTACTTGTCAATTGACTAATTGTGTATGTTCACTTCCTATTTACCTATGTTCACTCTGTCTTATGTTTAATATACTTAGATATGTTGATAATAGACTGTTGATGCGCTAACAATTGGTATTTTTTGGCAAAGTATGCGTAGTTTATAATCGATCAGAAATTGGTTGACAATAAACTTTAACTTGCTTTATTGATATCCGTAGTTGACAATTTTTTTTTGGACGCAACAACTTATAAGACAGTGTATAAACTACTATACATAGTCAGTAATATATAAGTTGTATTTTTACTATATTGAATATTTTTCGTCTAAGTTAGCTATTCGATACGTGAGTCATGGATCATATGTTTGTAGTTAGTTACTTGCACAAATTCATGTTTGTTGGACTTTATGCTGACGTTCCAAACATAGTTTTAGTAGTTTTACTCTAAAAAAATTTCAAATTAGAGTTAACACTAGTCTTTAATTTATGGATTATTGTTTCGTGAGATTGTTAACTTACGCTTTTTGTTACAAACTGTAAGAAGGAAGACCACTTAGAATCTCCGATGACTCCTTTGCTAAAAGATATGCAGCAACCAGATCCTCCATCTTTTAATCTCAGAAAAATACTCTTCATCCCAAAAGCTTCCTCAGTGAAAGAGAAGAAAGTTAGTAATAATGTCCTTGTACGTATTGTACTTGGGGTGAAGGTGACACGGGTAACCGAGAAGAAAGCTAAAAAAGTTCTAGAAAAAAAAAAGGATAAAAGAAAGCTTAAAAAATATAAAATGGCTTAATAAGCTCGTATTTCATTCATGTTTGTAAAGACCGAATTTATTGTTTTTATCTATTTATTATTAATAAAATTAGCCGCTAAGCTTCGTGCTTAGTGGTGGTATTTGCTAAAAAAAATATATATATAAAAATGGATGCGAACAAATAAGTACTCTCTCTGTCTCAATTTATGTGGCACTTTTCGCTTTTCGTGATCAAATTGCATGAATTTTGACCAATATTTTAAGATGTATTTTTTATACCAAAATGATATTAGAAAAGTTATAACTTAAAATGCGTTTCAAGTAGTTTTTAAATCTATAAATTATAATGTTAAAATATTGAGTTAATCTAATTCAATTTAGCTTCAAAGTTTAGTCAAGTTGACTCTCGAAAAGTGAAAAGTGATACATAAATTGGAACGGAGGGAGTAGTATATTATTGGCAGACTTTTCATTTTCGCGCTGTCAGCTATGAGTGCAAAACAAAGTATTTGCGGCATGGGGCAATAAATGTGGTACAAATACCACTTCAATTAAGGAAAAGTTACACTCATACATACTCCCTCCGTCCCATTTTAGTTGTCGTCTTCAGCTTTTTCACGTCCATTAAGAAAACCATTAAATAGGGTGTGTATTTTACTATGTTACCCTTATTTAATGTTTGATTATTAACTTTTTTTTAGAATTATTTTAATTATTAAGGGTATAGTTGGAAAGAACTAGTAAATTTAGTCTTGAAATCCTAAAGTGACAACTAATTTGGGACAAACCGTTTCTCCTAAAGCGACAACTAATTTGGGACGGAGGGAGTATATCACACTTCCTGTCCACTTGCTTGTCCCAAGTCTAAGGTATATAGGGAAAGTCATTAGGTAGTTTCTCTAACCGTCTCTTATAACTCTACCTCCCCAGTAATTACTACTCCCTCCATTTATATTTATTTGTCCAAATTCATCAAAGTTAAATTCTAAATTTACTTGTCCTTTTAGCAATTCAAGATAAAATTGGCTATGTTCTTCCTAAGTTACCCTTGATCTTAAATACTTTATACTTTTTTAAAATTCCTTCCCAATTAAATACCTTGTACTTTCAAGTATAATTAATAAGATTATACTCCCTCCGTCCCAAATTAGTTGTCGTTTTAGAAAAAATGGTGTGTCCCAAATTAGTTGTCACTTTAGGTAATCAAGACAAAAATTGTTAGTCTTTTCTAATTATACCCTTAATAATTAAATAAATTCTCAACAAAATTTAATAGTCAAACATTAAATAGGGGTAACATAGTAAAATACACACTCTATTTAATGATTTTCTTAATGGGCGTGAAAAAGCTAAAAGCGACAACTAATTTGGAACGGAGGGAGTATTTGTCAAGTTTAAGTTTTCTTATTTTTTTTTTGTGGGAGTGAAAAGCTGAAAGTGAACCAGTGAAGGGAGTATTTTGACAACTACTATCGGAGTTGAGTTTGATTCATTGAGAATGTGGCCTTTCTGACTTGACTGTCACTGATTTTTAGATGGATTATTGGCTTGTATGCACTTAAGTTGTAGCTGTTCCCAAGTAGGAACTAAGGAGATCCTGACAAATTTGCTTCACTAGTTCACATATTCTATTTAAGATTAAGCTCTCTGATTGGCGCAAAGGTGGCCTCTCTTCCCCATATGTAGATGCACATCGCGATCTCTAAAGCTCCTAAATGATTACTGCTGGCATGCAGAGTTTTGCACATGTACGAAACAACCACATTAATATTTCTGTGTTTCGACCATTGTAAAAACATTTGACTAAGCTACAGACCACCAATTTAACGCCAAAGACGCCTACAAATTTAGTTCATAATGAGTGAGCAAGCTGCTCGAGCAGAAGAGATGTTCCACAGATTCAATCTCTTGTGCGGGTGGATAACAACAATACCATTTTATATTTATTGTGACCATAAACTCTGAAATCCTATCACCCATAGAAAGCCTATTACTCCATCCGTCCCAATTTATGTGGCAACATTTCCTTTTTTATTTGTCCTAAAATAAGTGTCACCTTTCCTTATTTGACAACTATTTAATGTATCATCTCTATTTTATCCTTGTTGGGCCCTACATACTTTTAAACCTACCAACAACTTTTATTACTCAAATCTTCTCTCTCTTACTTTTTCAAGGGTAAAATTGATACTTAACAAGGTCAACTTCTATTTTGTTAAACTCCGTGCCCGGTCAAATGGTGCCACATAAATTGGGACGGAGGGAGTAATATTGTGTAATGCTCTCCAGGTGATGAATGAAATTTTAAAAGGTTTTTGGTTTTACCAAATTCTTGAGTTGAGACTTGAAGGATTTCTTCATTGTCTCAAAACTTTGCAGGAAGATCCCATCATAAAGGAACCATTGTTATTAACCTTCCAAATAGCTTTATCTGCTACCCTAGGTTTCAACGTGGGTGCTTGACTATGCAGTATACTTCTGACAGGTTTTAGGTAATTTAAACTCTCGGCAGTCTCATACCAGGTACCATTACTAAGAGCATCCTTCAAACAAACATCCTTTGGCGTTGTTTCACCCTCACACAGACGGAAGATTGACCGACCTTCCATGCTAAACAAACATCCTTTGGCGTTGAATTTCCAAAGCATCTTCCAGCTATGTGATTGACCTATATATTATTGGATTATTAATGGGTGAGACCTTCTACAATTCTTTTCCCTCATATATTCCTTCCAAAAGGAGTTTTCGATTCGAAAGTTGCTGTAAATGCATCACAGACATCTGGCGCTCTTCTAAATTGGGCACCACCCTCCTGGTATGGATAGCATAAAGAATCCCATGCCACCCAATGATGTCTGTCGTTGCCCTCTGATGCTCTCCAAAAGAAGCTTGCAAGAACCTTCTCAATTCGGACTATTATTCCTTTAGGAGGGTGTAGCGTCGAGAGAAGATGCATTGGGATAACTTGTAGGAAATGTCTTATGTGGATAGTTATACCACCCAGTGAAAGGAATTTAGTGTGCCAGCCTTTCGCTCTATTCGTTATCGTGTTGATCAACTCTGAGTAATGTGAGATTTTTTGTCTGCTAAAAATCAGTAGGCAACCCAGGTTTGATTGGAAAATTTTTTCATTTGCATTCATTAAAGCTCCTAAGGCTAGCATGACACAACTTTTTATCTTGTTTATCTTTTGTCCTGATGTGTCTTCATATTTCTCCAGAGTCTTCATTATTAACTTTAAAGTTTTCTTGTGACCACTAAAAAAAGAATTAAATTATCTGCAAAAGCTAAATAATTTATTTGCGACCCATTTTTGTTCATAGAAGCCATTAAATCCTCTTACATTGTGCAAGTTGTTTAGCAAGGAGGACAATAGTTTGAGAGATAGGGAAAGTGAGCCGCCTTGTATAAAAGTCCGTTTGGCTTAGCTGAAAAAAGAAGTAGCTATTAAGCACAGTGCTTAAAAGCACTTTTTAAGTATTGAAGCTGATTTTAAAAATAAATTGCTACGTGTTTGGATATACGTGATGGAACTTAAAAATAAGTTGTTGACATGTTTGGCAAAAACTCATAAGCACTTTTTTTTGTTAAAAATGACCAAAATATCCTTAAAACTGTTAACTTAAGGAGCGAATTCCTGCAAGAATTTAATTCTAAATTGATTTGACGTACAAAACTATTAATATTTCAATTCATGTTTCATTAAACTGATAACACAAGCTCTAACATTTCAAATTAGATAAACACAAATTAATTTGTGGATCAATCCAAAATTGAATCATGGATTATTTTCGTTAAACATAAACTTATTTATTGAACATATATTAGTTAAGAAACTGACTGAAGTTTGTATGTGAAAAATAGGAAAAAAAAAAATATTTCCTCCATAGTTTTGTATTTTTAATTATTATCTATTTCCTCCATACCTAAATAGCAAAATAAATAAAATACACTTGCGCGTGCCAAGAATATACTTGCAATTAAAACAAGAAGTCACAAAGAATCTTGGCAGTATATTATTTTTCTGTACAAGTTTGAGAGGAAATCATATGGCTTCAGAGTGGAACAGAACATGAATCAGCAGATTGTCGTCTTTCCATAGTTGATGAAGAAATTATAAAAGTTCACCTGATTATAATTTGATAGCCTAATATTCTTGATTCCACAAAAGAGAACTTGAAAAGCTTCATTAGTTGAGAGGCGAAGGACATCAGAAGACGAAACAACAATCAGAAGACGAAACAACAATGGAGTGATGAGGATATTTTAGGGATTGTAAGAAAATATAAAGATAATAAAGTAAAATTTGTGGTCAAACCACAAGTGCTTAGTTGGGTAGACCAACTTGTAGCCTTTGGCTTATTTTTGATTGTTTAGCTTAAATTTACCTAGCTTAAAGACACTTGTATAACTTATTCAAATGCTCAAACAAAGACAAAAAGTTCTTTTAAGCTAGTTTGACTAGCTTTTAAGCCGAACCAAACACCCTCTAAGTCTATTCTCTGATCTGAAAAATTCGTACATTTTTCCATTCACAATGTGGGAATACCGGTTATTAGAAATGTGCCTTTGAATGTGATCCACCCATGCCTAGAAGAAGCCCAGTTTTCTTATTAAGTTTAGATAAGGCTAGGCTAATCCATCGTAAGCCTTTGTCATATCCAACTTCATTATCATATTTCGCCATTTAACTAGTTTTCTTATATCTCTTATGATTTCTTGTGCAAACACGATATTTTCTAGATAAGACAACCCTTATTAAATCCCAACTGGTCGAAAGAAATTACTCTCGACCGTAATAGAAATAATGTAGAACTATGGATTTTTGCTATGATTTTGCTTGAAACATTACATATGTTGATTGGCCTGGAATTTGAAAGGCTTTGAGGGAATTCAACCTTTGTATCATCACAAGACAAGTGCTTGTGAAGAATTTAGGGAATGTTGCCCCTCCGAAATAATGAACAACATTTAAAGACATCTTCAGCTATTACATGCCAACAGGTTTGGTAAAACCAATGCATTTAGCCCATCAGGGCCTGGTGCACTTTCTTGGTTAATTGAGAACTGTTGGAAGACATAGGACTAAAGTGTAAATAGTGGTAACTTAGACACTTAGTTGGTAATTGATTATAGTAGTTAGTTGCAATTAGTTTTACTATAAATAGCAGTTAGTTAGTTTGTTAGAGTAGACTTGTATCATTTTCCTTCTTAGCTTACTAGTGAAGCAATGCAGTTTCTCCCATTTCCTTTCCTCTGCGATCTTCTCCTTCTTACTTGAGCTCACAACTTAACATGGTATCAGAGCCCAGGCGGTGCAGTATCGAGCTCGGAATTGGTAACTAAGTTTCATCTTTTCTGTTAGCTTCATTGCTCAGATTAAACTTAGGATTTGTTTCTCCCTGTTGAGATAATTTCAGTACAGAATTTGTGTAAATCTAGTTGAAAGTTTTGCCCTAGTTTGTGAGTAATCTCTGTGATTTTACATTCAATTTTCTCTGTAAACAATGGTGAATGTTCAAGCATCATCTAGTACACATGCTGTTAGGTCAATTGTTGATCCTTATGATAAAATTCATCATAATCATCCACTGTATATACATCTTTCAGACACACAGGATTTAGTTTTGGTCTCGATCCAGCTTTAAGGATCTGAGAACTATTCTCCGTGGAGTAAATTAATGAAAATCGTTTTGACTGGGAAGAATAAACTAGGTTTTGTGTTAGGCACTTGCAAAAGGGAAAGTTTTGATCCTGCATTACATGATCCGTGGGATAGGTGCAATGCAATTGTCTTAGCTTGGATTATGAATACTGTGTCCAAGGAGCTATTAAGTAGTGTGATCTATGCATCTGATGCCTACACAGTGTGGGAGGATCTTAGAGAAAGATTTGATAATTTAAATGCCTCTAGGGCATTCTATCTTCATAAGGATATTGCTACTTTGACACAAGGAGTGTCGTCTGTATCTGCCTATTTCTCCAGGCTTAGAGAACTCTGGAATGAGCTTGAAGCCCTTATACCTCCACCTTCATGTCCTTGCCCTGAATCAAAGGAATATGGAAAACATTTCCAGTTGCAGAAGCTATGGCAGCTCCTTATGGGCTTAAATGAGTCCTATGCTCAAACTAAGAGTCAAGTACTGATGACTTGCCCACTTCCTAGTCTGAATCAGGCTTATGCCATTATTATTACTGTAAAGAGCCAGAGAATGCATGCTTCTAATGCTTCCTTTGAAGCTGGACCAGCTGATCCAACTGCCCTGCCCAGTAACAAGATGAGTTCTATGAACTTTAACAACTCAAAAAGAGGAAACTCTGGTAGAAATGGTGGAAATAGATACTCTAATAGGCCTCCACGTTTCTGTGACTACTGCGCTGGTAAGGGACATACTAGAGAGCACTGTTACCAGCTGATAGGGTATCCTGAAGGGTATAAACACAAGAAGAAATGGGAGTCTCAAAATCAGCAAGGTCATGCCAATTCAGTCAACTATCAGAAAGAGTCTTTGAACTCTCAACCACATGCTTATGTCACAGGAAACAGGAATGACTACATGAATTTTCATCTGCTGAATCAGTCTAATTCACAAGGAAACCTGAATCATGGAGGTCCCTCTCAGTTCTCAAATCACAGTGGAATTCATCCTCAGCCTTCCAGTTACAATAGAAGTAGCAGCAACATGTACAATCCTTATAATAATTCCAACAATGCATATGCTCCTTCAAGTTCCAGCACAACTTCAGTCACTGGTCCTTCATTCTTCACTCAGGATCAGTACTCTCAGATTATTCAGATGCTGAACAAAGGCAAAGCACCTGAGCATAAGGCTAATGCAGCAACAACCAGCTCAGTAGGTATATCTAGAGCCTTCATGACCAATCTAGTTAAACATAACTGGCTTATAGACACAGGTGCTTCAAATCATATGGTACATGACCTAGACTGCTGAATAAACATAAAGTGATGACAGTTAGTAACAAGAGTAAGGTAAATCTACCTAATGGAGGAAAAGTAGATATTACACACACTGGTGAATCAGCTATTTTTGAAGATAACTATGTCAATAATGTTCTGCATATTCTAGCCTTCAAGTATAATCTTCTCTCAGTTTCTTTGATCACCAAGGAATTAGGATGTCTTGTTATTTTCTATCCTGATTTTTGTGTTTTCCAAGACCTCTCCAGTGGGAAGGTATTGGGGATTGGTAAAGAAGAACAAGGTCTATATCTGCTCAATGGAAAAGGACAAAGAACATGCAGCCAGCAGTCTGCTACTCCCTCCGTCCCAATTTATGTGGCACCATTTCCTTTTTTGTTTGTCCCAAAATAAGTGACACCTTTCCTTATTTGACAACTATTTAATGTACTATCTCTATTTTACCCTTGTTGGGCCCTACATACTTTTAAACCTACCAACAACTCTTTTATTACTCAAATCTTCTCTCTCTTACTTTTTCAAGGGTAAAATTGACAATTAACAAGGTCAACCTCTATTTTCTTAAACTCCGTGTCCGGTCAAATAGTGCCACATAAATTGGGACGGAGGGAGTACTAAATATGTGCAACAATCTCATTCACTTTCTGTACATAGTAGTTCTTACAATAAATACACTGATACAATGATTCCATATGCTTTGTCTAGTGCTACTGATTTTTCTGCCCTATGGCATAGGAGGCTAAGACATGCTCCTCTTAAGGTTCTGAAACAACTACAGTCTTTGAATAATGTACAGCTTCAGGAACATCACTGTTCTATCTGTCCTCTTACAAAGCAAACTAGAACTCCTTTTTAATTGAGTACTATAAGATCATTGTCTCCCTTTGATATTGTGCATGCTGACATTTGGGGACCTTATAGAGTACCCACTCATGATGGTAAGAGGTACTTTATGACTCTAGTGGATGACTTTACTAGGTTCACCTGGTTGTTTCTTATGAACAATAAAGCTGAATCTATAGTGATACTATAAGAATCCATTCATCTAATCAGGACTCAGTTTAGTTGTGTAATCAAGTGCTTACGATCTGATAATGGATCTGAATTTTTCAATTCTCAAGTTTACTACCTACTAAAGGATAATGGCATTGTGCATCAAAGCTCTTGTGCATATACACCACAACAGAATGGTATAGTTGAAAGAAGACATAGATACATTCTTGATATGGCTAGAGCCTTAAGATTTTAGGCCTTTATTCCTTTAAGGTTCTGGGGTGAGTGTGTCAATGCAGCTGTGTATTTGCTCAACAGACTTCCAACTATCACTCATAAGGGGAAGTCACCATTTGAACAACTTTATCAGAGAGTTCCTTCATTACAGCACATCAGAGTTTTTGGTAGCCTAGTCTATGCCACAGTTCTTAAAAAACATGATAAATTCTCTCCTGGAGCTGTTCCCTCAATGCACTTGGGATACTCTACCACTCAGAAGGGTTACATTCTTTATAATTTGCATACAAAAGTCCTGTTTGTCAGCAGAGATGTAGTATTCAGGGAGGATGTTTTTCCCTTCAAGAACTCTGGCACTGTTGACTCTCCTTTCTTTCCAGTGTTAGAGTTATCCCCTGAAGGTGTACACACTGAGCCTGCCTTCACTCAGTCACCTGCTACTGCTCCTAATAATGTCAGCATTGATAACCTGCCCTCAGCCTTTTCTCCTGAAGATCAGCCAACACAGCCAGCTGACACCAATATTCCTCCTGGAGTTCCTGTGTCAGAGTGTTCTAGAAGATCATCCAGAACTTCTAAACAACCTGGATGATGGAATATTATATTGTCCAGACTAAGAAGTCCTGTTGTGCATATCCAATTTCAAATCATGTCTTTTTTGATCATCTGACCCCTCAATATAAAGCTTCTTTAGCTGCTTACTCAGCTATAGCTGAACCTTCTACCTTTGCTGAAGCTTGTACTGATCCTAAGTGGGTTGAGGCCATGAAGTCTGAAATTCAAGCCCTAGAGGATAACCACACCTGGTCTATTGTTGACTTGTCTGCAGGAAAAGTTCCTATTGGTTGCAAGTGGGTGTTTAAGGTTAAGTATAAAGCAACTGGTAAAGTAGAAAGGTACAAGGCCAGACTAGTAGCAAAGGGGTACAGTCAACTAGCAGGACTGGATTATACTGAAACCTTTTCCCTAGTGGCTAAGATGGTTACTGTGAGGTTTGTGGTTGCCTTACCTACATCCTCTGGGTGGTATATCTACCAGATGGATGTCTATAATGCATTCCTTGAAGGTGATTGATGTTAGGCTAAAAATGCATATATTTTAGTATTAGTTACATCATATTTTGGTGCTTTTGTGGATTATTTTAGTGTGAACAATAGTATTTTGTACTTATATTGGGTGTTTGAATGTGTAGGAATCAAATGGTATGAAAAAGTGTTAAAGTTTGATGATTTGGAGCAAAATTGAAGTTAATTTACAGCGTTGTAAGGTGCCAAGGCCGTGGATTAGCCATGAAAGGAATTTGAAGACGAAATGTCACGGCCCAGCCATCGTAAAGCCATGATTCAGCCATGAAGTTGAAAGCAGAATTTCGCAAGTGCATGGCCCAGGCATCGTAAGGCCATGATCCAGCCATGAGACAAATTTTCTGGCGAAAAGTGGCGAGGGGCAAACTTGTCCACGAGTTTCACACGAGGTATAAAAGGTTTTCTAACCTATTTTCAGCCCCAATCTTGATTTGGGAGAGCAAGACCACCATTGTGGAAGCACTTTGGACCCTTGGAGGCAAGGAACACACAAGGAGGCGTGGGATTAAAGACTTGAAGATTAAGAGTTCTTTCTTCCATTATTTCTTCTCCTTTGTAGTTTATTCATTCATGATTATTCTTGATTTGTCTTTGATGACCATGAGTGGCTAAATTACCCGTTCTAGGGTTGATTGAACCACTCCAATACTATGTGAATTGATTAATTGATTTTGATGAATGAAACTTGATTATTCTTCCTATCTAAGTATTTATGTTTTGTTTGCTAATTGATTGGAAGGGCCCCCAATTGATTGTTCCCTTTATCCTTGTGCGTTTAGGAATAAATTCACGAGTTAGGGTTAAATGCTTAGCAATATTTCAACCTAAAACCAAGGAATTACTTAGGTTGTCAATAGGGTGAGTTGTGACCACCGAGCCCGATTGTGAACCATACTTGTAGTTCTAATCATCTTCATTAATTAATTGGAAGATTAGTTAGTGAAAGTCATAGCTAGTGCACGGAAGTGGTTAGTTGTGAATTTGGAGCAAGTGTTCAATAGGAAGAACCAAGTTGAATTCGTTGAATCATTAGTCAATCACATAGGTAGGAGTCGGTGTAAATCAATTCTAGGCTTTTAATATCCTTGCTTGATTACTTTTTATTATTCTACTAATTACTTTATTGTTATTTAGTTTCTACTTTAAAACCATCATTAAGATATAAACTCTTGAAGTTGGTTGATTAGATAAATTAGTTAGATTAACGACTGAATTACGAGTGTTCTCTGTGGGATTCGACCTCGGGGCTTTAAATACCGAGCTATATTTGCCGCGACCGCTTAGTCCCTGTTATAGGGCGTAGTTGGGCGTGATCAAATTTTGGCGCCGTTGCCGGGGAACACAGTGTTATTTTAGTTGTTAGGATAGCTGATTTATTTATTCAATTAACTTCGTTTCTGTACATATTCTTTTTTTTAGATTATAAAAAAAAATGGCATCGAAAAATAACATGTGGCTAGGTGATCATTATTATGGTTGTACTAATACATCTTATTCTTCCCCGAGCCCCTATTATGATGATTTTTCTTTCTCTTATGATAACAGTTGGTACAATGAAGTAGAGGATGATGAGGAAGAATACGAAGCCGAACTGAAGAAGGTTTGGGACAGACGTAGAGCACAACTAAGCCAGATAGAAGCTCAAGTGAATCAGTTGGCTACACTATTGGGAATTCAACTAACTAGCCAAGAAGATGTGGAATTAGAAGAAGAAATCATGGCTATTGTAGAAGATCTAAAGCGTGAATTTCCATTAGATGAGAGAAGGGTTGAAAGCCAACCATCTAGCCATATGGTGTGTGAAGATGCTGATGAAGAAAATGTGGTACTAGAATTAGAGAATAAAATTAAACCTGAAATTGTTGTTGACTCTAACTCGTACCAGAAAGAGGATGTGATCGATGAATCAAAGTGTGAGAGGATTGCACCGCATTCTAGACACTTTTCTACACAGGTTTTAGAGGGAGACATGGAAATTGATCCTTTTGAGCCAATGGAAGAGTTGAAGGATGAGGTGTATGGTGCTTACATTATGGAATTTTCATTACCATCTAGACACGATGACTATCCTCGTTTGAAGGCCAAAGAGTACAAAATAGTATACTTGGTGCTTGGTCAGGAGCATAGCCAATAATTCGAAGATATTCCTGAGTTAGTGACTACGCACAAAAGGAGATGCTTAGTTTTTGGCATGCAAGAACTTGTGCCACCTCAAGAGCTTAATCGGAGAGTTGGCTTACAACTGGGGAGGCGATTCATAAGGTCAAGGTGGAGGAAAAAGTATTGACTCTGGGTTATGTCGTGCCACGACTATAACTAAGGCGCTTCTCGGGAGGCAACCCGTGATTGTAATTGTATACAAGTAAAAAAAAAAAAAAATCAAAAATCAAAAATACAAAAAAAATGAAAAAAAAAAGATTTAGATTTTAGCACATTTAATGTATTAATATTTGTTTTTGGAGGTGTTTTGCAGGTTGGAAGATAATTTGAAGAATAGGGAATTGATGGTTTTTAAGGTGCAACGAAGAAAAAAAAAAAAAAACTCATGGCCCAGGCATAGCCTTACGATGGGTTAGCCATGAGGAGTAGAAAATTTCAGCTGAGTAAGAAAAAAAAGAAAAAATTTTTACAGCGTTGTAAGCCTAAAATCGATGGGAAAAACGATGCCTCAGGTAAGTTTGGGTCAAAATATTTTCTAACTCCTACCCACTATACATTGCACACAAAAGAAACAGAGCACAGAACAAACGTTCAAAAGCCCTTCCCCTTACCCCTGCGATCCCCGACGCCCGTCCCCCACCCCCACCGCAGCTCCGGCGGCTCTGCTCTCGCCGGCGACGACAGGTAAGGCCTTCTCTTTTCTCTCTCTTCGTCTCTCGTTTCTCTCTCCTCTGTTCCCGTTCCCTTACCCCATTCCCCAGTCGCTCCACCCCTCTCCTCATTGATTCCTTCACTCCTCTACAAGTCTAAGGTATGTTTTCTTGATTATCATTATGAGTTTCACCTACTTGTGTTGGATTTCAATGGTGCCCTAGCCTTCATATACATGTTTTTGTTCACTAGTTCAACTAGCACTTTATCTTGCTTTTGGTTTATTGGGTGCATATATAATTTGAATGTGTTGTTCATATGGTTGGAGAGTGTGGTGATACACTAATTTTGATAGGAATAGTAAGCTCCCGGAGTTGGGAGGTGGCATCACAAACAAAGTACACATATACATGTTATACATCACAGAGCACGCACAGTGTTTGACAAAATGCCCCAATGAGTTTTTTTTTTGTGAATTCGGCCAAGTCTGAGTAACCGAATTAACCACGGGGCATATGTTGAATACATTAGGATTAAAATTTGATGTTTGGGGGCTCGTCAGGAGCATCTAACCTCGTGGGATTATTTAAGGCAAGTTCTTTCAAATGACTACACTTCTATGGGATACTTGCTATGTGCACATCGTTTGATTTTCCCATGAACGCAATTATTTGATATGCTGGTTGTGGCTTTTATTTTTGCCTTCGTTGTCGCTATGGCTTCAATTCTAAGTGTGGGGTGCTTGCATCCCATTTGAGCACACTAGCCGATTTAAATAAGTTTGTTTGCTTGAAAAAGAAATTGCGCGCTAGTGAGGGAAGTCTGAGTACCTCGTTTACCACCCTTGATTAGTTACCTGAGTGCATTGAGGACATTGCACAATTTTAAGTGTGGGGTGGGGTATCTTGATTTGTAGCTGTATTTTGACTGCTTTAGTTTTTTTTTTTTTTTTTTTTTTTTGTTTAGATTAGTGGCTTAATCTTTGGGTTTTCTTTTGACCACGGTTCATTCCCGAGGATGCCTTTTGTTTTGAACCGAGTACTTTTGATGATTTTTGAATAGTAGTTAGTTGTAATAACAAAGAGAAGAAAGAATAAATTGCCTAGTTTGATTCATTGTGTCTGAAGCCTGATGACACATTGTACGATGGAAAAACAAACCATTATGAGAGTAGAGAAGGGCCTGATTCCTAGCATTAACTCAAGCGCACTTGACTAAGTTTAGGGTGTCCACTATGGAATTATTGAGCACTTTGTTTTCCCCTATGTATGTTGGTAGTGTAAACATGACCTTTGATTAGCAAAGATGAAGAGAGTGAGCTTAAGAAAAAATCTGAGAGGTAAGTGAGTTAAAATGATTTAAAACAACCAATTGAGAGCCTATGAAAGGGTATGAAGCAGGGGGTAGATGAAAAAGAAAGAAAAAAAAATTAGAAAGAAATTGTGCAAAGAAAGAAAAAGTAGAGATGAACAAAGGATGGGGGCAATGTTCCTATGCTCGGTTAAGGGTGAATACAAAAGCCTCGAGTATGAACACGCCAAAGGCACCCTAGTGAGGTTGAATTTCTAGGTCCCCAATCATCCAAATATTGTGAAATGTATGAATAATACCCCATTGTTGACCCTTGAGGCTTGAGATGGAAGTTGTAATTTGAGCGTGTGATTATGAGTAAAAATATGTTGAATTGAGCGAACTCTCTAAACACTTGCCGCTTAGGTCCGCTGTTTCATTATTGAAATTGTAGGGGGAACGAGCACACACACACTGTGGACCCTTGAATGTATGGTACTTGCGCAAGAGTTAAGCTAGTGCATCAATCTTGTTCTCAAATGTGCTTGATGGTTTGTGATCTTGATATTGCTGAGGGCTTTAGCATTTTGAGTTAGACTAAGGTATGTGAAAGAAGAACTCTTGTGTATTGAGCATGAATGAAGCCTGGTGTGGTAATATCGTTTGGAGTCTTGTATTAGTGGTTGATTTGTCCAAGTGGGTTGTGAGTTAGATTGCTCGAGGACGAGCAAAATCTTAAGTGTGGGGTTGTGAGGTTAGGCTAAAAATGCATATATTTTAGTATTAGTTACATCATATTTTGGTGCTTTTGTGGATTATTTTAGTGTGAACAATAGTATTTTGTACTTATATTGGGTGTTTGAATGTGTAGGAATCAAATGGTATGAAAAAGTGTTAAAGTTTGATGATTTGGAGCAAAATTGAAGTTAATTTACAGCGTTGTAAGGTGCCAAGGCCGTGGATTAGCCATGAAAGGAATTTGAAGACGAAATGTCACGGCCCAGCCATCGTAAAGCCATGATTCAGCCATGAAGTTGAAAGCAGAATTTCGCAAGTGCATGGCCCAGGCATCGTAAGGCCATGATCCAGCCATGAGACAAATTTTCTGGCGAAAAGTGGCGAGGGGCAAACTTGTCCACGAGTTTCACACGAGGTATAAAAGGTTTTCTAACCTATTTTCAGCCCCAATCTTGATTTGGGAGAGCAAGACCACCATTGTGGAAGCACTTTGGACCCTTGGAGGCAAGGAACACACAAGGAGGCGTGGGATTAAAGACTTGAAGATTAAGAGTTCTTTCTTCCATTATTTCTTCTCCTTTGTAGTTTATTCATTCATGATTATTCTTGGTTTGTCTTTGATGACCATGAGTGGCTAAATTACCCGTTCTAGGGTTGATTGAACCACTCCAATACTATGTGAATTGATTAATTGATTTTGATGAATGAAACTTGATTATTCTTCCTATCTAAGTATTTATGTTTTGTTTGCTAATTGATTGGAAGGGCCCCCAATTGATTGTTCCCTTTATCCTTGTGCGTTTAGGAATAAATTCACGAGTTAGGGTTAAATACTTAGCAATATTTCAACCTAAAACCAAGGAATTACTTAGGTTGTCAATAGGGTGAGTTGTGACCACCGAGCCCGATTGTGAACCATACTTGTAGTTCTAATCATCTTCATTAATTAATTGGAAGATTAGTTAGTGAAAGTCATAGCTAGTGCACGGAAGTGGTTAGTTGTGAATTTGGAGCAAGTGTTCAATAGGAAGAACCAAGTTGAATTCGTTGAATCATTAGTCAATCACATAGGTAGGAGTCGGTGTAAATCAATTCTAGGCTTTTAATATCCTTGCTTGATTACTTTTTATTATTCTACTAATTACTTTATTGTTATTTAGTTTCTACTTTAAAACCATCATTAAGATATAAACTCTTGAAGTTGGTTGATTAGATAAATTAGTTAGATTAACGACTGAATTACGAGTGTTCTCTGTGGGATTCGACCTCGGGGCTTTAAATACCGAGCTATATTTGCCGCGACCGCTTAGTCCCTGTTATAGGGCGTAGTTGGGCGTGATCAGTGATCTTTGGGAGGAGGTCTACATGCACATTCCTGATGGCTTTTCAAGCCAGGGGGAGAGTAGGAAAGTGTGCAAGTTGCATAAGTCCTTGTATGGACTAAAACAAGCTCCCAGACAGTGGAACTTAAAGCTCACTGAGGCATTACTAGATATGGCTTCACTCAATCCTACTATGATTACTCATTATTTACTTAGAGGATAAGTAGTGCACTGGTGATCATACTAGTCTATGTTGATGACTTGTTGATCACTGGCAATAATCTCCCACTTATAAAGCACATTAGAATACAGCTGCAAGCCAAGTTCAAGATGAAAGATCTGGGGGTATAAAAGTACTTTCTAGGCATTGAATTTTCCAGGAATAAGACTGGTATACTGATGTGTCAAAGGAAATATGCTTTAGGTTTGATCTCTGAAATGGGACTTTCTGAGATTATCTGGCTTAAGGGTCTGTTTCAGGAGCTAGGAGTTAGTGTAAGGCTTCCAGTTACCTTGTTTTGTGATAGCAAAGTTGCTATACAAATTGCAGCACATCCTATCTTTCATGAGCGTACGAAACACATAGACATAGACTGTCTATTCATCAGAGAAAAAATCATCAAAGGGCTTGTACATACACAACACATCGGGACCAAAGAGCAGTTGGCTGACATACTTACAAAAGCCTTGTGTAAACCTCAGCATAATTATCTGCTAGGCAAGCTGGGAATGAAAGATGTATTTCATCCTCACCTTGAGGGGGAGTGTTGGAAGACAGAGGACTAAAGTATAAATAGTGGTAACTTAGACACTTAGTTAGTAATTAATTATAATAGTTAGTTGCAATTAGTTTTACTATAAATAGCAGTTAGTTAGTTGTGACTTGTGGCGTTCCAGAACTCCACAAGTCTTTTTTGGCAGAAAAGGTCATCTGCTTTTCTTTTCCATTTTCTTTTTTTTTCTAACACTAATCATCGACCAAATTAACACTTTTAAAACTCGAGGGTTTTTCTTAAAACATACATAATAATAATTTCAAACATTAGGAACAACATACCATTAAACTCCCTCCCCACCCCACGCGTGGCCTTTTGAACTACTTCTTCACTTCACTTCATCTCCCAAGTCACGCAAAATCTAAACCAAATATTCTCCAACTTCTCTGTGGTTTTCAAGTAATCCGATCAGCAATACAACAAAAGGTAAACAATGTCATTATCATTTAAACTGTGGTGTAATGTCGAACCTAGGTTTTTGTTTTTGTTTTTAATTTTTTCGTCGACAGTGATTAACGATGATTTGGGTGTTTGTGTTTGTACAAAAGGTGTAGTATTTTGTTGAAATTGAATGGCATTATGTATTTTAATGGGTAAAGTAGTTCCGAACTACAAAGGGGATTTTCGATGTTCAACTGAAATTTTTAGGCTTTTTACATTTTTTGGTTAAATTGTGACGATTTGAGGGTTTTCTGGGAACCAACGCTGCTTTATTAAGTTGCAAATTGAAGTTATTGCTATTATGTGTCTTGATGTTCCGAACACTATAGTAGCTGAGGTTCTAAACATCTAATATGATGTTCATGATTTTCTGTAACTAAATTTTGTATCCTCTTATTTTGCTTTGTAGAAAAATGGTAAAGACCGAGAAATAAAGATGAAGATGAGCAGAAGAAGCAGCCTACAAAGACTCCCAAGAAGGCAATTTCTAAAAAAAAGAGCCCTTTGCCGAAGAAGAAACTTGAGAAGCCTACTACTTTAGATTCGGAACGTACTCCTACAGATTTAGAACCTACTCCTAAACGCCCAAAAACAACTAGAACAACTAAAAGAAAATTAGTTGTGGAGAGTGACGACGATAGCCAAGGAGAAGTAGTAGGTCCACGGAACAAAGGTGATAAAAAAGAGGAAAGCCAAATCCCAACACCGAGTTACGATCTGTTATAAAGTGATTTTTTGAGGACTGCAGTGGAAGATGGTGATCGTAAAAAGGAAGAGGAAGATGGTGGTAAAAACAATGAAGAAGCTGATGATTTAAGTAGAGAAAAAGAAGAAGAAGTAGAAGGGGAAGCAGATAAAATAGGGGAGAGTCCAAGAAGTAGTAAAAGAAGTAGAAGAGAGGCGGATGATGTAATTTTAAAAAGCAACTTTCTGAAGGATCGTGAAAAAAGAGTTAAAATAGATAGGGAAGCTGTAAATAATGCAGGTGGAAATGTTGAAGAGGAAGCAGGTGAAGAGAAGGAAACTGCAGAAGGAACATCTGGATTGAAACTGGAGGAAGACCAGGTGATAGTTGAATTGAAACTCGTATTGTTCGGAACGCCAATGTTGATGTTCTACACGACATTTATATGTTCCCAAAATCAGCATTAAGGCTGGTAGCTCTCGTTCGGAACACGTGATGTGTTGTTCCAAACGGTTGCTATTGTCGTTCAGAACCTCAGAATAAGCATGTTCCGAACATTTATGTTTTCCCTTTAATGTGATTTACTATCATTGTGATTCATTTTATTAATTTTATGCTAAAATTATGTGCAGTATGAAGACGTTGGTCATGCTACTTTCAAGAGTAACGTTGAGGGTCTCTTCAAGACCTTCCTGACCAACAATGAACCTTTTAATGGGAAGATTACTGTTCGTTCTTCGTTGGCTAGGGGTATGATACAGTTGAAGGAGGTTCTGAAAAAATTGCAGGTGAGAAGGGGATTTGTCAATAGCTGTTTCGGTCCTTTCTTGCAATTATCGGAATATCCACTGTTTGGCACCAAGTTGGTGCATAACCTCCTCATGCGAAGGATTATTTGCAAAAAGCAGAAAGAGGTTTGGATATCCTTCAATATATTGCCAGCACGTTTTGGCCTATCCAAGTTTGCACTAATGACAGGGCTAAACTGTGGTGCCTATCCAAGTAAACAGTACATGGAAAAAATGAATGAAAAGGGGAAGGAATTGTGGAAGTTTGTTGTTGATTATTTTAAGGAGAAAAAGAGGAAGGAGAAGGAGAAAGAGATAAAGGAAAAGGAGGAGAAGGAGAAGAAGGAAAAGGAGGAGAAGGAGAAGGGTAGTAGGAAGCGGAAGGGGAAGAAGAAGGTGGAGGAGTCACCCTCACCCTCACCTTCACCCTTACCCTCACCTTCACCCGCCAAGAGGAAGTTCAACAAGCCCAAAAACAAAAACAGCCGAAGAAAAAGCAAGCTGTGAAGTCTGGTGACTTGATTGAGTTCGTATGTTCTAGAACCTGTCCCAAGAAGTGGTATTTAAATCTGTCATGGCTTGGTTTGTTCATACTATTCTTTGTGCGAGGGATTCCAAATATGGAATAGAGGCATGGGTGGTGTGCTTGTCCGCCGATCTTGAGGCATTCTAGTGTTATCCTTGGGGTAGGATGAGTTTTGAATTAACAATAGAATATTTGATCAAACCAATGGAACCTCGTGCAGAAGGAAGCCAGACTTACAATCTTTATGGATTTCCATGGGCATTCATGGGCTGGGCTCATGAAGCTATTCCTGCCTTGAGACCAAAGGATTTGCCAAAAGAAAAAACAATGCCGAGGATTATAAACAGGCTTACTGAAATTTGTGAAAGAGATACGAACAGGTTGTTTGACCAACATGATGTTCCTGTAAGTATTCTGTTTTCGATATATGTTATGTAATGTTTGGAACAACCTCGTGTTTGCTGAAATATTTCTAATTGATGTTCGGAACATCTTCATGAAGAACCGTCAACTGCTTCAGTCAGCAATGTTCGAAACATCTCTTGTTGATGTTTTCGAACAACATGACTTCGTTCCAAACAACTTTAAAAGATTTTAAAATTTAGTTGATATTTATTTAATGTTGTTGGGTATATTAACAGGTTGTTCACCCTTTCCTCATTCCTACTGATGAAGAGCTGGACATGGATTATTTATAGACCTCGTGCCATTTGAAGACTCTGAGGACGACACAATAGATTATTTTTGTAAAGTGTTTGAGGATGCTTGTAGCGTTGGTCTTGTTGGTGGCACTACAATTTGTATCTTCAAGAAAAATCCTTCAACTCCTCCAAGACAAGTGATAGAAATTAAATCTATGGAAGCCCCAAAAACGATTATGTTTGGAAGTTATGGTAAATTGATGTAAATATTGACATTGGAAAAAAAGCTGATGGTGATGAAGTTGGCGGTGAGTTTGAAGTTGCCGGTATTACTGAAGTTGGTATAGTGAAGAGGAGCTCCAATTGCAGAGGCTGCAAATCTGATGAATGCAGCGGATGGAGGGAAGCAATGGAGCAAAAGATTTTGGCTTATGATCAAAAGATCGTTGCTTCTGATCAAAAGATCGTGGCTTATGAGAAAAGGATAGTGGCTTATGAGCAACAGATCGTGCCTTATGAGACAAAGGATGGTGCTTCTGAGCAAATCAAAGGTGATTCTTCTGGTGGTGATTGATTCGATATCCCCAAATGTAGCAGTTGCAATTGCAAAGCTTACGACGATTGGCGTAAAGGCATGGAGATGGAGATGGCGGCCATGCAGGAGACGATTGAGCAGTTGAAGAGCAAAACGATTATAAAACCTGCAAAGGCTGTGAAATCACTACAAACAGAAGAGAAGAAGAAGCAGGAAGAAGTAGGTCCGAGGCTTCCAGTGGATATTTACAAGCCATTGAAGCGGAAAAAAGTGTTGGCGTTGAACGCATTTATAAAAAAGAGGAAGAAACAAAAAGGTGTTTTTCTTGGATTGCCGATGAATTACCTAGATTTCAAAGATCTGATGAACAAGACTGTGTGGCTGTGGGACATTGTAAGTTTATTTTTGAATGATTTTCTGAACTTCACATCGTTGTAGGGAACATACTAACTGAGTTCGGAAAATCGTTATTATGCTTGGAACAACTCAAGCAATTCTAGCTTCTCATAGATTTCTAGAACATCACACAGTCGTTCCGAACATGGAATGATGTTCGGAAAGACAGACCTTTCCTTCACTCACTTATACTCCAATTTATTTTTTGTCTCTTGTATGTTATGCAGTATGTAGAAGATGTGATGACAATGATGCGGGGAGAGGCATTTGAATTACCCCGATCATTACGATCAAAGTGACCTCATTTTCGATATGGCATTCTTGACAAGCATGAAAAAATGCTACTACCAACTGGAAAAAGACGCGCAAGATGATAAGATACCGCTTGATGAGGCGTTGAATGCGTATCAGTTTGATGAGGATTATCTGAAGTATGCACATGGAAAGCTACCCTACCCAGGGGGTAGGTGTTGGGCTGGTGCTAAGAGAATCTTCGCCGTCTTCAACATCAACGACAATCACTACGTGATGGCGGTGTTTGACATGGTTGAAGCGAAGGTTTGGGTGTACGATTGCAATCATGGTTGCAATGATGATTAAATGTTCTTGCCAATAATTGTCCCCATTCTCTAATATATTCACGATCTATAGCAGAAATTCTAAGTTATTCAAAGACTTGGATCCGATGTGTAAGGAATGAGACATGCGGTCGTTTGAGAGAGTGCCAAGATCACGTTGTCTACAAAATCTAATAGGGCAATCCTGTGGAGTGTTCGCGTTGATGTACATTGAGCATCTTATTACAAACACCCCCATGGACAAAATTTATGACAATGTGGCTGATCAGTGGAGGCGACGTTTACTTGTTTGTATTTTTGACGACAAAATGAAGCCTTGATTTGGGTAATATGTAATATTTGGATAATCTTTTAACTTTTATTTTGGTTATGTAATTAGGTATTGATGACTTTTATTTTCTTAGCAAAGTAATAGCTTTTGATGTGCTTAAAAGGATAGCATAATTAGTCGCAATTAAAACAAACATTCTTATATATTGTTCAATTGTTCAGCATTCAACAGAAAATGACAGTAAAATTTAGACGATTATTACATAAGCTCCAGAATGACGTATTATTGTTCCTGAAAAACAAGATGATGTTCCAAACATCAGCAACATTTAATTAAGCTTACCCTGGAACAATACTACTCCGTTCTGGAATGACAAGTCGTTCCTTAATATAACCACTGACATATAAAAGTATAACTAATATAATCATAAGCAATCGAACTTAGGGTGCATGTTGCGGAGCTTGTGATGGTGCTTCAGGTGGTGTTCCTGGTGGTGTTGAGTACGTGACATAATCAATTCCCTTTTCAGGAAGAATCTCTTTAAGCATTCTCTTCATCCTTCTTATGTCCCTTCAATAATCATGGAAGAATTTTTCGGATTTGAATTTCCATTCCCACACTTCATACCTCAGCTGGTCCAAACCGTTGTTCGAATTTTCAGAATCTGAATGTGAACTCGAGGAAGGAACCCTAGGCCATCTTAAACTCGATGCTCCTCTTATCGGTGCTCCCCTTGTTCTTGGATGACGAGGCATTTTGAAATATGTGGAATCAATGTGTGATTGCTGGGTAATTATAAGAGTAAAATGGAAATCGACGAGTCTGTTGGGAATGGTTTTATGGAAAGTGACTTTGATGAAACTCGTAACCATTATGTACTATTCAAACGAGTGCAACTGCTAATTGTAACCGTTGTGCCTTTTAGATTTTAACATGCAGTTCGGAATATTTTGAAAGTTGTTCGGTATATTGTGTTTATTTAATTATAGATGGACTAGTTTTTTTAGAAAATGAACAGAGCATATAAATTGTTCATTATTTGTTCAGAACGACAGTGTGATGTTCTGCGCGTAAAGTTGATGTTCGAAACATGAATATCTCATTGTATAAAGGTTGCTTTTGTTCCAGAACGACAGTTTAACTTTCTGAACGTTATCAAGATGTTCTGAACATACTTACAGGAACTAAAACATATTTTTCATTGATCATCATTGAAGAGCTTTACAAAAAGAATGCTAGTTATATTAGCATTCAAATGGAGAAACTGTACATCACTGTCAGTGCTTTACAAAAGGAATGCTACTTATACTAGCATTCTAAAAAAGATACTAGATTATAAACATTCAAAAAGAAACTATATAATAAACATTAATAGGAACATCCACATCTAGCGTGAAGGAGAGGAGTAGAAGTCAAGGTAATGCATCGCCTTATCAACTAGCAGCCCTTTGAGCATTCTTTTCATCCTTCGTATTTCCTTCGTCATCTTTTTTACGTCCTTTCTGTAGCCATGTAGGAAGCCCTCAAACTGAAACTTCCAACCCCACACTTCTGCCCTTAGTTGTTCCAATATGTCAATAGCTCTTTCAGTTTGTGGTTCATCTGCAAATGATAATGCAACAGCTGTGTTTTGCCTCGATGTGGAGGCTTCTCTAGCCGTGGAGGCTCCTTTGGACGTAGAGGCTCTTCTGGCCGTGTTGCCACCTCTTGTTCTTGGTTGACGTGCCATTTTTTATGATGAATGGTTTGAATTGTAAGTTGTTTAACGTGGATTGAAATGGTTTGAATCGTAAGTTGATGAATGTTGATTGAAATGCTTTCAATTATTGGGTATTTATAGAAGCAAAGAGAGGCAACCGAAACGTTTGTAGCCGTTTGGTGTATGTATTGCTATTTGAGCGGCTTGAATTGTAGCCGTTTGTGTATTTCAAATTTTGAACGTGTGGTTCCGAACGTCAGCCTATATAAGTAGAATTCATGTAACGTATCCTTTAAAAGATGTTCCGAACATCATTGCGACCTAGCTGCTACCTACCTGCAACCTAGTCTAGCTGATAGGTGTATTGGTATTGTAGCCGTTTTTGAATTTCCCTTGAAAAGATGTTCCGAACATCATTTCGATCTAGATCAAACTCGTGATAAATTATTACATTGGGCGCGTGAACAACATTTATTTACCAACGGTAATAAAAATACACCACCCAACACATTATATATCCGTTCATTATTTATAAAACTAGTTTACAAAATTAAATCAAACATCTATATTAAAATGTCTAGTAGATCCATTAATAGTGGCAGTGTAGTGCCATTTTGTCGATGTGAAGATTATGTGAAGTTAACAACATCATGGACTCAACTAAACCCAGGAAGGAGGTTTTACGGATGCAAATATGGTCAGGTTAGGCGATGGATTTATTTTTTTCTTGTAGTCATTTGTTATTGTATTTATTTATTTATTTTTTTTTCTGTAGGCAAATGGCTGCAACTACTTTAGATGGCATGATGAAGAGATGTCAGATCAGGCGAAGAGAGTAATATGGGGTTTACTTAAGAATTTTAAAGCTGTTGAAGAAGAGAGGAAAGAGGCACGGCTATGGCGGAAAAATTGGGTATTGGGGTACTGCTAGTTGTGGTGCTAATTGTTCTCATATTCTGTACTTGGATCAAGTGTTGGTTCATACTTTAGGTTCTATTTATTTTCAATTGTTATGATTTGTGTACTAATGATCAAGAAATTTCAATTGAAATTGTTATTTTGTCCTGTAAATTACCATTGTACCCGAAGTCGTTCCGCACGACTTACTTGTTGTTTCAATCATATCGCTATCTGTTCTGAATATTTTCAAAAACAATACGATGAAGACAACAACATCGGAAAATGGCGCTCCGAACATGATGTTCATGTGACAAACATCAACAGCATGTTCGAAACAACAAAGATAGATGGATATTCATTTGTCACTCTAACAAGTATACTTGGTATTTTAGAGTGATAATGATCATCGCCCTTTAATTATTATGTGACAATGATCATCACTTGTAATTTTTACAAGTGTAATTGGCCATTTATAGTAACAATGATCATCAGTTCTAAGTCTAACTACTCTAAGTGTTCTTTGTGATGGAAGTTTATGAATATATATATGTTAAAATTATAATTGGTCACAAACTTATAGTGCTATAATTATCATCATTTGTCACTCTAACTACTCTAACTGTGGAAAGTTTGATGAAGATACAAACAATAGATCATTGCGCGCGGAACATCACATATAATGTGACAAACATCTATTGGATGTTCGAAACAAGAATATATGTATGGATCATCATTTCTCCATATAACAAGAATATATAGTTATAGTGATCATCATTTGTCGCTCTTACAAGTATAATGAGTCATTTCTTATCATATTGATCATCATTTGTCACACGTACAACTCTAATTGGCCATTTCTAGTCACAATGATCATCATTTATCAGTCTAACAAGTGTAATGGGTCATTTCTAGTTACAATGATCATCATTTGTCACTCTTACAAGTATAGTGGGTCATTTGTAGGTATAATGATCATCATTTGTCACTCTAACAAGTATAGTGGGTCATTTGTAGGTATAGTGATCATCATTTATTAGTCTAACAAGTGTAGTGGGTCATTTGTAGGTATAATGATCATCATTTGTCACTCTAACAAGTATAGTGGGTCATTTGTAGGTATAATGATCATCATTTGTCACTCTAACAAGTATAGTGGGTCATTTGTAGGTATAATGATCATCATTTGTCACTCTTACAAGTATAGTGGGTCATTTGTAGGTATAATGATCATCATTTGTCACTCTTACAAGTATAGTGGGTCATTTGTAGGTATAATGATCATCATTTGTCACTCTTACAAGTATAGTTGGTTATTTCTAGTGATAGTGATCATCATTTGTCACTCTTACAAGTCTAGTTGGTCATTTTTAGGTATAATGATCATCATTTGTCACTCTAACAAATATAGTGGGTCATTTATAGTGATAGTGATCATCATATGTCACTCTTAAAAGTATAGTGGGTCATTTCTTTACATGGTGACCATTATTTGTCACTCTAACAAGTATAGTTGGCCATTTCTACTCATAATGATCATCATTTGTCACACAAACTACTCTAAGTGGTCTTTCTGATGAAATTTGATGAATTTATCACTCTTACAAGTATTATTGGTCACTTATAGTTATATAATCATCATATTTTGTCACGCTAACTACTCTAATTGTGAAAAAGTATGATGAAGATAGAAAAAATTGAACATGGCGCTCGGAACGACACACAAATGTGACAAACTTCTAGTTGATGTTTGAAACTAGAGTATATGTATGGATAAACATTTCTCACTCTTACAAGTACAGTTGGTTATTTATAGTGATAGTGATAATCATTTGTCACTCTTACAAGTATAGTGGGTCATTTCTACTCATAATGATCATCATTTCTCACTCTAACATGTATAGTTGGTCATTTATAGTTGATAGTGATCATCATTTGTCACACAAACTATTCTAAGTGGTCTTTCTGATTAAAGTGGATGAGTTTATCACTCTTACAAGTATAATTGGTCACTTATAGTTACAATCATCATAATTTGTCGCACTAACTACTCTAATTGTGAAAAAGTATGATGAAGATAGAAAAAATTAAACCTGGCGCTCGGAACGACACACAAAATGTGAAAAACTTCTAGTTGATGTTCGAAACTATAGTTTATGTATGGATCATCATACGATGAAGATAGCAACATTAAAAATTGTGCGATTCGAACGGCTGTTTAGTGCGATGAACATCACTAGGTTGTTCTAAAACAACCTTACGATAGATGATCATCACTTGTCACTCAATTGGTCATCACTACTGATAATTGTCAACATTTATCACTCTAATTAGTCTACCAACTATATTTGGTCCTTTCAAGCGAAATGATCATCATTTGTCACTTTTTGTTTCGTACAAGTATAAATTGTACTTTCTAGTTAAAAATGAACATCATTTATCACTATATTCTGGATATTTGGACGTGTATAATGTTAATGATTATCATTTATACTTGGAACATACCAGTTGCATTCTGAACATAAATCTTTGTGTTGGAACACATTATATATGTTCCGAACGTGGTGCATGAATTTATTAACTTTTTCAGAAATGGAGCAGAACAAGTTGTCGTTTGGAACATCGTATTTAATATCCTAAATGACAGTTGATGTGTTGCGAAATATAAGCAAACATGATGGTTCGAAGACAATTTAACAGTACTAATTAAAGACCTTTATAATAATATGAATTGAAAAGAGATACAAAAGCATATTCATAAACAATAGAACTAATTAAACAACTACTATATAATAGCGTCTTCGTTATTGTTTTGGCCTCCACCGAATTGATTTTGCAAAACCCTCTCAATCCGATCGAACTGCAATTGCATCTGCTCAAGTATTGTCTCGAGTGTTTGAATGGACCTCTCGCAATTATCTGCTACCTCCTTGATGTCAACAACTTCAAAATGCATGTCTAGCAGTTTTGCAGGAAGCGACTTGTTTGGAGGCTCTCGGACTCGGTAGTACTTATTCCATGGATCGTTAAATGCATTATTGGCCATCTGCATGAAAGTTGTTTAAAAATTTAGAAAAGATTCAAAGTGGAGTTATGTTTAAGGAATTATGAACAGATTAGATTTTGAAATTGTTTTATGAAAAATGTAGAAAATATGAAAAACTTGAGTACCTCAACTTGTTCTTCCTTGATAGAAACTAGTGAAAACTGAACTTGATACTTGGTTAATACGAAATAAATTATGAATTTGGTATTCATCAAGGAGGTATTTATAGATTTTTTGAAGTGGCTTTTAATTTTTATTGCACGCCTTTTTCAATGTCCGAGGCAAATGAAGGGACGCATATTTAAAAGTGTGCATGTGTTTTGACGTGACTGTTGCAGCATCCAACTTGTAGTTTAGCCGTTTGGTGTATTGGTATTTGGGCATCCCAACTGTTCATTGTAGCTATTTGTGTCTTTTAAATTTTTTGTTCGGAACGTCACGTATAAAAGTATAATATAATATCATCGACAAGATGTTCCGAACATTTCTCTAAGGTAGCACTTGGTAAATGCTACGACTATGAATTCTGAAATAAAGAACTCACAAGCTTTCACATGCCTTGACATCGTTCGGAACATTAAATGTAATATCCGAAACAACACTGGATGTGTTGCGAACAATAAGCAAATATGTGCACAACATAATTGCAAAAGATGCACTAAAGCAAATATGTGCACAACATAAATTAAGAAACTAGTAAAGCAAATATGAACACAATATAAATTATACAAGTAGGACGAAAAGTCCATTATGCAATTCAAATAGAAATCCAAATAATATAAATTATAACGAGGACGATGCTTCATCCAATTCACAAACTCAATTTGTAGGCTGGCTTGTAGCATCTGTTCCACTACGAACAACGGGGCATGTAGTTTTCTTGTGACCATATCTCTTGCAGTTGCCACATTTATTTCTCCTATTTGGAAGACGTCCCCAATAGATCGAATCCGGTTAACCCTTCTCTTTCCATGGTTGTTCGGCTTTGGGGGCGAAGGCACTGGATAAAGTATCTCTTCAGCAGGGACGACCCATGATTCTTCAGGAGGCACTGCATTAACAGGCTCTGCATAGGCAAGGATGTATGCTTGTGTTGTGTAATATCCAGAAGTGTATTCATACACTCTAATTCCATATTCATCGCCATGCAACCCCCTAATTGCTGCCATAGCATGTACACAAGGTAACTGATCAAGATCAAACTCCCTACATGTACATGTCCTCTCATATAGATCAACTTCTGCCTCATACCCTGGACTAATAATTTCGAAACCATAAGTTCCCTTCCTGTTGACAACTAGCTTGTCTCCCATTTCTTTATTCTTCCTTATTTTTATTTCAACGTCTGGGATACATAAATTTGGGTGGTTGATTAACTTCATAGCCCTAGTAAAAAATTCCTACCTATATCCTTCAAGAGTGCAACAATGGGGTATTCTCTTTGCTCCTTCAGGATGGAGTTAATGGACTCAGCTATGTTTGATGTCATAACTTGAAACCTATTAAAAAGAATATATTTTATAATAATCAAAAGATGTTCCTAACGTAAAGTACGAGTGCAGATATAGGAATAAGAAGTGCGGAACATTCATGATGTTCCTAACATGAAGCATACGTTCAGAACGACAATAAGAGGTTCGGAACATCGATAGAAAATAAAATTTCCTTATAATGTTCTGGCACATATATGTTATGTTCGGAACGCGTAGTGTGACGTTTGGAACATATTGAAAGCAGATAGTAATATCAGACCTTGTTATTATACTTTACCTGTTTCCTGGGAAATATAATCTGCTCCATCTATGATAGCCAACAACATTTTCAAGATAATCTGCTACCCTCCAATCAATAGTCCTGATCTCATTCATAGCATCTGTGAACTCCTCTACCCTGTATGCCTTTGCTGCAGTGTAGTATTTATGAAGACTGATTCCAAACTGAAACTTTGTTCGGATGCTTTCACAAAGGTGCCACATGCAAACTCCATAGTGTGCAGAAGGAAACACTTGGGCGACCATTTTCGAGATGCTCGGATGTCTATCCGAAACAATGCACAACTCTTCACTATCTGAAACAATGCGGTGTAATTGTTCAAAAAAATACTCATATGAGGCGTCATACTCTTTGTCTACAACACAAAAAGCAACAGGGAATACGTGACTCATTGCATCCTGAGGAACAATAGACAACAACACCCCTCCATACTCGCCAGACAAATGTGCACCGTCAACGGCTAGGACTTTTCTCACGTAAGTAAATCCCCTGATCCACGCTCCATAAGAGAGAAAAAAATACAAGAACTTCCCTGTGCTAGAAAGCCTCAAATCTGTCTTGGTTCCTGGATTCTTACTCCTAACCATATAAGCGTAAACATCAAGAATTTCAATACCTTTCTCATGTGTTCCCCGTGTCAAAGCTTTTGAAAATTGACAGCCCCTAAGACACTTCCAGTAGCTAACCTTACAACCAAAATCGTTGTTAAGGGATTCCCTGACAGCTTTTGTGGTTGGACCTTTTTCCATTAAATATTTACCTTTCATGAACTCACCAATTATCTGGGCAGAGGCTTGTGAATTATGACTCGAATGATGTTGGACACCGCATGTGTGAAAGTTATTGTAAACGCTAATGTAGAAACTATCATTACTTTTATACCTCATTGCCCTTAACCACTATTTGCATTTCACATCTAAACATCTAGCATTAAAAATCTTTGCAGTATTCTTCAATGCTTTGTAATTAAAACAATGTTTAACTGCTGCAATCTTCAATTTGGTGACCAGTTCTTTCTTATTGGCGAAAGTCATACCTTTTTCAAAACCTGTGCCATCGATGAAGTGAAATATCTGCTCGCTGCTTTGTGTTGGAAACACAGGGGTATAAATGGCAGGATTTTCCTCTACATATTTTTCTTCTACTTCTTCTTTTTCTTCGTCTACATCTACACCTCCTCTGTCTTCTTCTAACCCTCCTCCTTTGTCTTCTTCTACTTCTTCATGTAAGTCATCCAATTGCTGACTAAAATCATGCCCTCCACTATTTGGCATTTCTTTGTCATTAGAACCAACACATTCCTCCGTCATAGAAACCACAATTACCCTTAGAGTGGGCCTATAACCATTACGATCAACGTCAGCTATATAAAGGCGTACATCATCATCATTTCTTATTGTAACGGGAGGAGTCTTTTGATTTGCAGCAACACTCAGCATGTAAGTAATGCAAATGTCCCTCGGATTATCTCTTATCCCCCAACTTCCGATGCTTTTGTTAAGAAGAACATCATATGTAACATCTCTAGGCACAAGAATGGGTCTTGACTCTTTAACCTTCGGAACCCAAGCAAAATATTTAGAACGCTCCACCCATTCACCTTGATAATTAACTCCTAATATAACCTCACCTATCGATGATCACCTGCAATAAATTGGAATGACCAGCTATTAGTATTATTAATATTTATACAATATGTTCCAAACCTCACTTGCTTGTTTGGAACATCTCTGTTGATGTTCTGAACATCACGTTACAGGTTTTCATTGAAAAATGCAAGATGCTCCAAACCTCAATGTTGCTCGTTTGGAACATCGGATTAGACGTTCTGAACATCACCTTATACTTTTTTGTTGCTTAATGCAAGATGTTCCAAACTGCTAACAGAATGCTCAAACATTTACCAGGATGTTCCGAACATTATCTGTGAAAATTTCAATAAATACATACGCCGTGTAAAACGCTAGCGATATGCTTGGAATTACAATTACGACCATAGGAACGTCGAAATGATGTTCGGAATTTCAGGCAGATTGTTCGGAGAAACTGAATCCGTAACAACCTCGAATCAACAAAAACAGCTAAAAACATGTTCTAAAGTTAGTACACTTACTGGAGATGACTGGATTGATATGATTAAAATTAGAGGAACAAGATTTCCCCTTTAATGGATAAGAAACGACCAGATTTAACAAAATACCGTATAACCCAAATGTGGGTGGTCTCAACTTGAATTGCCTAAAACTGGAAAGGATAAGTTCAGCAGCTATGGTGGAATGTGTATTATTTCGATCTAGGAAAGGAAGCTCAGCAGCTATGGTGGAACTTTGGGCGGGAATGGGGAAAAAATGGAGGAAAAACGGGGGAGAGGAGAGAGGGAAGCAGCTAGGTCAATGGCCAAATTTGGCAAAAAAATAAGCTTTTATACATGGACTATTGTGTAACTTACAAAAAATTGGGGTGGGAATGTTAGATAGTTAATACCACTAATTAAATGAGGACCCTATATTTCATGTTTAAAACTTGAGCCTTTTTCCACTCAAAAAAGACTTGGCAAGTCCTGCCATGCCAAAGCCCCTAGTTAGTTTATTAGAGTAGACTTGCATCATTTTCCTTCTTAGCTTACTAGTGAAGCAATGCAGTTTCTCTCATTTCCTCTCCTTTGAGATCTTCTCCTCCTTACCTGAGCTCACAGCTTAACAACACACATTGTTTAACCTTCTCCATTAACTGAATATATGTTAACATCTCATTGTCTTCCTCAGTAACTCTGGGACTGAGACAGGAAAGAGAGGATATGTCTTCATTTGCCTCATTATGTGCAAAATTCTTTTGGAAGTGATCAATAACAGCATTTGCGATGTCCTCATTGCCTTCTCTCCAGATACCATTGCCATCCTGAATTTCTGGATGCTGAGTCTTTTCCTTCTCCCTTTTATCACATTACAAAAGTAGGCTTTGTTGTTGTCCCGATCCTTTAGCCAATTTTCTTTACCCTTTTGGTACAGGACTCCCTCATGTACTTTCAGGTACGGTAGATACTCAGATTTACACATGTTCAGCTCTACCCTCTTCATTGGTAAATTAGTTTCCACTTAAATATTTTCTAGACCGGATATTTGTAATTCCAACTCCTTTGGCTCCTCATATATATCCCCAAGGTCAGCCTAGTCCATATGCTTAGACTTTACAGACCTTTTTATGTTTTTGGTGGGAGAATCCACATTGGGTTCCCAAAGATTTCATCTTGCCATACTGCTTTCACAATTGGTTAGAAATCTTGGTGATCCACTTAAAAGTCTAGAAATTTAAAGTATTGTGAACCTTTCTTATCAATTGATTTAAGTGTGATAAGCAAATTAGGTGCATGATCTGAGCATACTCTTACTAAGTGAACCATAAAAGTTCCATCAAATAAATCCGCCAAAGCTTGATTTGCTAGAAGCCTATCTAGCTTTTTCTAGATTTTTTTTTGGATAAGCCCTATTATCGCTCCATATAAACATGTTCCCAAATAAACCCACGTCTAATAGCCCACAGTTATCAATGTAACTCTAGAAGTCAAAGCTTTTATTCAGATTAAATGGACTGGCCCCACGCTTGTCTTCAGCACTTAAAAATAACATTGAAGTAACCTATCATGCCCCAGCGGCCCATGATTTTACTGTCCCATTCCGGTAACTCATCCCACAATTACCTTCTTTCTTGAGTTGAGCACTTAGAATATACCACTGTCATATGAACTAGCATTGAGTTTCCAAGAAATAAAACATAACAAGTTACTTGTTGTTCTAAGTCTTCCAAAGTGTGGACATCAAAATTAGAGGACCAGAAGAGTCATACTTTATTATTGCATTCAAAATAGTAGTTTTGTACACCAAGTTGTAGTCTGTATCTCCCTATCTTTGAAGGTCTGACCATGGGTTCTTGTAGTGTATATCTTTCAAAGGAATTTTGGGACGTCATGCCCCTTATGTTCCATGATAAAGTGTTAATCAATGGAAATATTTCGGGTAGATTTTTTATTTTTATTTTTCTTGTTGTGCCTTTGTGTCCGAGGTGATTGCACTTTTCTTTTATCACCTAGACTTTGGTTTCCCCTCAAGAGTTATTGTACTGAGTGATTTTTTCCTTCACTCCTGCTCATTGCCACTTTCATCGTCAAAATCAAGTGCTTGCTGGGGCCTCCTTTGATTTTCATCATCTGATTTCACTATCTCATCCCCATCCTATAGATAGTTCATGTCAAAGTCTTGTGTTTCAGGAACCCTTTCATCATCTCAATCAAATCTTTCCGAATGAACTTGGACTAAATCTGGGTTATTAGGAGAGTCAGAGTTGGAGATGTTCTTGAAGATAGCTCCTTCACCTCAATATCCATTGTCCTGTTAAGTTTTTGTGCGCCTTTCTCCTCTCTCACTTCTACTTGGTTCAAGTTTATGATGAATACAAGAGGGGGGGGGGGGGGGGGTGAATTGTTCAGACTTGTAACTTTAGTTGACTTATCAATTTATCAGTCAACTTAGGCGATAATTAAATTGCTTTGCAGAAATAAAAAGCAGTAATAAAAGTAAAGAACACAGTAATTTTATACTGGTTCAGAACCATATGGTTCCTAATCCAGTCCCCTTGGGTCACAAGGGAGTTATCTCTCTTTAAGCTCTTTTGAGAACACAGATACACTTATGATTTGCCGTTAACTAAAAACGTCCTTCCACTGATGGTTTATAACACTTCCCTCACCACCAACGATCTTTTCTGATTTATAGACGATCAGACCAACTTCTATGACACAACTACCTCTACAAGAACTCTCTTTCTTTTCTTTTGATCACTCGTAGACACTCAAGAATAAAGTGTAAAAAGTAAAAGACTTAGAGAGAAAGTAGATTGTAAGTAGAAGCGTTAGTAAATCTCCAATAGACCCCAAGTATAAATAGCGAACATCAGAGTTGCCCGTTGCAAGACTGAGATACGGCAGATTTGCTATGCGCGATCAAAGGAGAATGACTGAGGAGACTTTCCTTGATAGAAGAAATGATTGACCGAGATTGAAGAATAGAGTGATTGACCAAGAGATTTGATTCTCTAGAAGATATAAATATCTTCTTGAAGAATAAGGCAAGAGTTGATTGCGACAAGTCCCACAAGATTAGCGCGCTTGAGATCCGACTTTCCATAGCTGACTCCCCTTAATAACGATCGACAATCCTTCTTTACATTTTAGATCTTCCAAAGGAATCTTCCTCGATAGTCCTGCAATGTACGTCATTCATTGTCATTATCAAAACTTAGTATAAACTTAAACTCAACAATCTCCCCATTTTTTATGAAGACAAAAAAGTAAAGGAGGATATGACTACGTACTTCCCTTTTCAGCATAGTCGACTATTGAATCTTGATAGTCACTTCCCCCTGAGTATGTGCCACCTGCATTAACAGTAAATAATAGGAGACTCTAGGGACTTGAAGGTTAGTTGACTCCCGCTGAGTATGAGAAACCATAATTAACGACTCCCCCAAAGTATGAGCAACCATAATTAACATAATTGCATAGATACTTAATTACATGGATTGCTTAGGTCTTTTCTCCCCCTTTTACATAAGCAAAAAGGAGAAGGGAGCAAGGCAAAAATAAGATGTTTAAGTCATCCAAAATATTACAGACCCAGAGAAATTGTTAGCGAGGGGCAAGAAAATATGTTAGAGTGTTCACAACATTGTCGGTCATCCTGTCTAGCTTAGTTTGAACATCTCTAGACATAGCATCAATCCGAACCTGAACGTCTATAGAGACAGCATCAATCCTGGTATGTACCTGTCTAATAGCAGCAGCAGAGTCGGTCTCACTAGTGTCTAACTTAAGAGTGAACCTACCAACATCCAGTTTGAGTTCATCATTGAGATCTTTAGAGGCTTTTTCACTCTTGAAGTGCAGACTAAGCAACAGATCATTAAGATCACTCATGGCATCTTTAAATTTTTCAGAGGGTTCATTCACAGCACAAGGAATAGCAAATTTGGAGGGACCAGCATGGTCACTGACAGGTTTAGAAGTTCTATTTTCCTTGCGAACCCAAATACCATCAATACGAACATAACCCATAGATGAAAATGTGCGAGAATTGTAGCAAGCAGTCATAGAACAGGTTTTCCAGGCAGAAATGTCAACACGATAAAAGTGCAGAATTTGAGTAATGATTAACCCATATGGAAGAGATGCACATTCAGCAATACTTTCAAGCATGTACTCAATAATCCAGGCAGCCAAGTCTAGTTTCTTCTTAGTAATCAAACAATAGACAGTTAAAGTATCACGTTGAGATAGAGAGCTAAGTGAACCTGTCCTGGGTAACAAAGTAGTGCCAACAATGTGAGCAAGAACACGAATTTCAAAGGACAAATCTAGGGGCCCATGTTGGCCTTCAAGAATATCACCAGACTTTTCACATAGACATGCTTTGACTTGTTCAAACGATACTTCAAAATCAGATGGCCATGAATTTTTAAAGAATTCAGAGTAACCAGAAAACTTACAGCCCAAGATGCGACACAGAATAGCTTTGGTAATAATAATTCTAGTGTTGAGAACCATGGTCTCAAAACCCTCAGAAGAACAGGGTCGAAGATTAGCATAGAAAAGCCTTACCAGATCCTCAGGGATGTCAGCGGAGTCAGTAGAGAAGAAATTTGACCAGTCCTGAGCATGAAACAATGGTTTGAGGTCACAATTTAGTGATTCCATGGCATCCAAATCGACAAGTCTCCCATGTGCTAAAGGTTTATCTTTGATAGCATCAAGTTTTGCATGAGCTGAGGCATCGAGGAAATCCAAGTTCTCATCCAAATCAGCAAGAGAAAATTCCTTTTTGGGTTATTTCACACAATCGCCATCATCACTATGCATGGGTCGTTTACCGGATTTTTTGGAGAGGCTAGAGTTTTCAACAGGGGTTCCATAGTTTGATATTGTGTTTTCTGAGTGGTCTGAATCCACTTGAACCGGAGTGGTGGAGTTTGTGGGTGGTTTGGATTTTGTGCACTGACTACGACGAGCTGTGAAGGAGGTTTTTCTGATCATTTTAATAGTGTTGATGAAAGGGGAAAGGTTGGAATGTGAAGGGTGTAAGGTTAGAGAGTGATTTAAAGGGGGTTAGAGGAAGAGGGAAGGTTTCATGTGAAGTGAATGGGTGCAGAGATGAAAAGACACGATGTGAAATGAAGGGGTGCAGAGTCTGGGAAACTGAAGCCACGCCGCCTGACACCTTTTCAAACTCAAAATAACTTGTAAGAGTAATAATGACATGATGACGTAGGATTAATGCATAACAGGTGTGAAAAACTTTAATAATTAGGATATATATAATTACCATAAAACAAATACAAGTAATTACGGGAAAATCATATTATAGGTAAGAATATACTAATAAGGGTCAGGAATAATTCCTAGCAAATCACGTAAGGCACAAAATCTTTCTTCTAAAAGGGGTATTGCAAAAATATCAGCTAATTGAAAGTCTGTACTCACGAAGGCTATGTCAACAGAACCATCTTGAACATGATCTCTAATAAAGTGATAACGAATATCTACATGTTTTGTCCTAGGGCGATCAACAGGATTGTAAGACAATTCAATAGCACTAGTATGATCACATAACATAGGAATAGGCTTAAAGAATAAATCATAATCAGATAATTGTCTCCCCATCCAAAGAAGTTGTGTACAGCAATGTCCCAATGCAACATATTCTGATTCAGCTGTGGAAAGAGCTGTACAATCTTGTTTCTTGCTATGCCATATCACAAGAGATTTTCCAAGAAAGAAACTTGCACCACTGGTGCTTTTACAATCTACTCTATCACCTGCATAGTCAGCATCTGAGAATCCAATGAGATCAAAATAATTAGTACATGGATACCATAAGCCATAATTCACTGTTCTAACAAGATACCGAAGAATTCTTTTGACAGCGATTAGGTGAGATACTTTAGGAGCTGACTGAAAATGAGCACACTTACATACTGAGAGCATTATGTCCGGTCGACTAGCAGTTAAGTAGAGTAGTGATCCAATTATACCTCGATAAAGAGACGCATTGATACTCATACCTTTGGTGTCACTTACCAGATGAGTGGCAGGACTCATGGGAGTTTTAGCAGGGTTTGCTTCATTCATGCCATACTTAAGGATAAGTTCCTTAGTGTACTTAGATTGACAAACAAAGATGCCGTCTTTGCACTGTTTGATTTGCTGTCCTAGGAAGAATGAGAGTTCGCCCATCATGCTCATCTCAAATTATCCCTGCATTAATGCTTCAAAATTCTTGCATAAAATAGGATTAGTGCTGCCAAAAATAATATCATCCACATATATTTGTATTATGAGGATGTCAACTGAGATTTTTGAAAAAAAAAAGAGTTTTGTCACTTTTTCCTCTTGAAAATCCATGCGATAGTAAAAATGAGCTCAGTCTTTCATACCAAGCCCTGGGAGCTTGATTGAGACCATAAAGAGCTTTTGACAATTTGAAAATATGATGAGGAGTTTCAGTATTTTCAAAACCTGGAGGTTGTCTCACGTAAACTTCCTATTTTATGAAACCATTTAAAAAAGCACTTTTTACGTCCATTTGAAACAGTTTAAACCTTTTGTAAGATGTATAACCTAGAAGAATGCGAATAGATTCAAGTCTGGCAACAGGGGAAAATGTCTCGTCATAGTCGACTCCCTCTGTCTGAGAGTATCCTTGAGCAACTAGACAGGCCTTGTTTCTTACCACTTTACCTTCTTCATTTAGTTTGTTTCGAAAAACCCATTTGGTACCAATAATGGATTTTCCCTTAGGCTTAGGAACCAGCTTCCATACTTGATTTTTCTCAAACTGATCAAGCTCTTATTTCATGGCATGAACCCATGATTCATCTTAATGTGCTTCATCTATTTTCTTGGGCCCAATCTGTGACATGAAAGCCAGGTTAGATTTTTGAGAATTTCTTGTCTTCATACATTCCCATGGATCTCCAATGATGTATTTCTGAGGATAGTCGGGATCACTTCTCCATTCATTTGGTACTACCACTTCCAATTCTTTGAGATTTGCAAGTGTAGTCAAGTCAGAATGGTCTGAGACAAGAGCTGACTCTTCAGTTCCTTGAGACTTCGTCTTTGGAGGCTCAGTGGTAGTTGCTGAGTTTTCTGGATCCTTCAGCTGAGTCCTGGTAATTTCTTCTTCATCTGCATCATTACCCTTCTCGACACTGGTCAAAGAATCATCAAACACTACATGCATTCACTCTTCAACATATAGTGTCCTTTTATTAAAAACTCTATAAGATCTACTAGTGGTGAAATATCCTAGAAATATGCCTTCATCACTACGTGGGTCAAACTTGCCAAGATTGTCTTTTCCATTATTATGGATAAAACATTTGCATCCGAATGGATGAAAATAACTTATATTAGGGCGTTTACCTTTCCAGAGTTCATAGGGGGTCTTTTGAAGTATGGGACGAATAAGGCACCTGTTTAAGATATGACATGCAATACTTACAGCTTCAGCCTAAAATTGATTTGGAAGGAAGTGTTCGACCAACATGGTTCTTGCTATGTCTTGGAGGGTTCGATTCTTTCTCTCTACAACTCCATTTTGTTGAGGGGTTTGAGGTGAGGAGAAGTTGTGGGTAAATCCTTCTGAATTGCAGTATTCTTCGAACATCTTACTTTCAAATTCTCCTCCGGGATCACTTCTGATGGTAGATGTGAAGTATCCCTTTTCTCTTTGAACCTTCTTGCAAAACACTTCAAAATTTTTAAATGCATCATCTTTATGAAACAAGAAGATAACCCAAGTAAAACGAGAGTAATCATCAACTATCACAAAAGCATATCTTTTACCTCTTATGCTAGTGGTTCTGGTTGGACCTAAAAGATCCATATGCAGTAGTTCAAGAGGTTTAGAAGTTGAAACAATATCTTTTCCTTTAAAAGAGGTTCTAGTTTGTTTTCCTAACTGACATGCATCGCAAATATGATCCTTTGAAAAATTTAGTTTGGGTAGACCAATAACTAGATCATGCTTTGAAAGTTTCTCAATTAAAGACATGCTAGCATGCCCTAACTTTATATGCCATGTCCAGGGATCATTTGTAATGGATACAAGAGACAAATGCTTACCTGAAGATGCTTTATCGTTGTTCAGAACATAAATATTATTTTCTCTAGAGCCAGAAAGAACAACTTTACCTTTGTTATCATGAACGATACATCTGCTAGATTCGAACTTTACCTTGTACCAACCATCGCATAGTTGACTGATGATCAAAAGATTATTTTTAAGTCCATCAACCAGAAAGGCTTCCTTAATATCACAAGAAGGACTTAAGGAGATGATACCTATACCAACGATCTTTCATTTAGCATCTCCTCCGAATTTTACAGATCCTCCATCGAACCTTGTTATCGATTTAAACAGTTGTCTGTCACCAGTCATATGTCGGGAGCATCCACTATTTAGAAACCATTTTCCCATTTTCATTTCCTTTTTGTGGTGTCCCTGCAAAACAAAGAATTTAAGTATTTTTAGATACCCAAGCTTGCTTGGGTCCTTGCAGGTCAGCTTTAGAGGTGCTAGCCTCACTTTTGACCTTTGGTCTCCAAATCTATTTTCCAGGATTTTTCTTTTGACATCTTCTAAATACATGTCCTGGTTCTCCACAATGATAGCAAACAGGTATATTTTGAGTTTTAGTGATAGATGAATTAGATGTGGAAGATTTAGCCGATCTATAGAAGCTATTAGATCTGACAGAGCTATGACTAGTGGATTTTTGAAAACTATTTAGTTTGAACCTTAGTAGATTTATTTCTTCCTTTAAAAATTCATTTTCAGTTTCAACCACTTCTAACTTCATTTTCCATTCCTCTTTCTCTTTACTTAACTTCTTAATTTTCTTAAGTGCCTTTTCAAGTTCATCTAGAATTTCGTCTAGATTTCTAGAGTTTTCGATGTAAAATTCACAGCGTACCTCAGTTGAATCATTTGAAGGAATTCCACCGCTGGTAGAGTTGTCTGATGCCATGAAACAAATATTTGCTGCTTCTTCCTGCTCAGTCTCAGCTACATCTTCATCACTCCATGCAACGTATGATCTGTTCATTCCTTTTCTTTTTGCATCGGGGCAGTTGTTTGCAATGTGAACCCGTTTGCCACATTCATAGCAATGTCCTTCATTTTTGTAATTTGATTGATCTTTCTTGAACGGAACCTTCCCCTTTATTAACTGTCTTCTTCTGTTGACTAGACCATTCAAGTTTCTTGCCATCATAGCGAGCTGTTCTTGAATATCATCTTCTTCAACTTCCTGATCATAGTTGACTTCCTCTACTGTAGTGATGAAAGCCACAATTTTCTTTTTCTCTTCCTGAGCGTTGCGTTTCAGATGAGTTTTCTCAAAGGCAATCAGATCACCTCTGAGTTCAACATATGAAATCTTGTTCAGATCTCCACTTTCTATGTTTATAACATTTGGATGCCAAGTGGTAGGGAGGCTTCTCAGAATATTTCTTATTTACTTACCACTGGTATAGATCTTTCCAAGAGCTTTGAGTTCTCCAATAATTTTGTTAAATGTGGAAAATATTTCTTCCACAGACTCACCATCCTTCATTTGAAATAATACATACTCATATACCAGGAGATTCATTCTAGTTTCTTTAACTTTGCTGGTTCCTTCATAAGTGACTTCTAATTTATCCCATATTTCTTTAGCAGTTTCACAGTTGAATATTCACAGCTTTTTAGTTCAGTTGGATAACCTGTCTTTGTTCGTCAGTATAATCGTCCATATCAAGATCAGCCGGAACATTTTGAGGATCTCCTTCCTTCTTTGTTGGTTTGGTGGTGGGAATATCATAGGGTCCATTCTTGATAACACGCCAGACCTTATAGTCAACTGATTTTATGTATGTTTCCATATGAATCTTCCAATGACTATAATGCTTACCATTAAAGTAAGGAGGTCGGGTGGCAGAAGTTCCCTCTTGCAGAAGAGCTCCATTAACAACGTGTGAAGACATGATCTTTTCTCACTTGCTGTAACTCAAAACAAAATATTGTGAGTCCAAGCTCTGATACCAATTGATGAATACAAGAGGGGGAGGGGGGGGGGGGGTGAATTGTTCAGACTTGTAACTTTAGTTGACTTATCAATTTATCAGTCGCCTTAGGCGATAATTAAATTGCTTTGCAGAAATAAAAAGAAGTAATAAAAGTAAAGAACACAATAATTTTATACTGGGCCAGAACCCAATGGTTCCTAATCCAGTCCCCTTGGGTCACAAGGGATATCTCTCTTTAAGCTCTTTTGAGAAAACGAATACACTTATGGTTTGTCGTTAATCAAAAACGTCCTTCCACTGATGGTTTTTAACACTTTGCTCACCACCAACGATCTTGTCTGATTTATAGATGATTAGACCAACTTCTGTGACACAACTATTACCTCTCTACAAGAACTCTCATTCTTTTCTTTTGATCACTCGTAGACACTCAAGAATATAGTGTAATAAGTAAAAGACTTAGAGAGAAAGTAGATTGTAAGTAGAAGCGTGAGTAAATCTCCAGTAGACCCCAAGTATAAATAGCGAACATCTAGAGTTGCCCGTTGCAAGACTGGGATACGGCAGATTTGCTGTGCACGATCAAAGGAGAATGACTGAGGAGACTTTCCTTGATAAAGAAATGACTGACCGAGATTGAGGAATAGAGAGATTCACCCAAGAGATTTGATTCTCTAGAAGATATAAATATTTTCTTGAAGAATAAGGCAAGAGCTGATTGGGACAAGTCCCACAAGATTAGCGCGCTTGAGATCCGGCTTTCCATAGTTGACTCCCCTTAATAACGATTGACAATCCTTCTTTACATTTCAGATCTTGCAAAGGAATCTTCCTTGATAGTCCTGCAATGTACGTCATTCATTAGTGATGCATCCTTTTGTCATTATCAAAACTTAGTATAAACTTAAACTCAACAGTTTATATTTAGGAAAGGAACCACTGCCAGAGTCTCAATGTCAGCATTCAATGGTGGTAGATTTTGGTGTGGGATTTTGGATTGAGACCTCTTCCTCTTCTTATTAGAAACCTTCTTGCACCCCTGCTCTGGAACATATACCAAATTGCCTCCAGGCTCAGAATTTGCTTTTGGCACCACTACTGTTGTCTTTTATGTTTTCTATCATTTTTTTCTGCACACGGTCTTTTTTTTTTCTTTTTTTCTTTTGTTTTCTTTCTTGTTTCTTTCACCACCCACTTATCTGGTTCTATTGGATTGTGGACAAGCTCCATTATAGAATCCTCTAGAGTCAGTGAATTGTTAGTTGCTCCGAATAGGTGATTGGGCGAACTTTTGTAGATCATCCCCACTATTTTTTATATTCTGCTATCCAAACACTATTTGGTTCTTCCGTCGGTTTTTTGAGTTCCTCACCTCAATTCAACCATCTTCCTCATCCCCTTGTGTCTGTTTAGTTGGTTGAATCTTTACTATGTCTGCAACTTCAACATTGCACTATTTTGTCTGTTATAATCGTGTAGGCATAAATTACACCGTCCCTAATCCTTTTTCCATATAAGCTAGGAAATGCTTAGCCTACTTTATAATGGGCCCAGGGCCTCACAAGTAGTATTTTGGGGGATTTACAAAAATTTCCATCAAACCCTACTTATTTACATCTCCATACCCATTACATTTTTACCCACAAACTTATTTACATTATATACCCATTCTGTTAAAACACACACTCTCTCTCCTTGGTAAGGTATACCTAATTCAGCAGTGTATACGATAGAGGTATACTAGTGAATTCAATATACTCTAGGGGTATACATTGCTTATTTGACCACTGCTTTCGCATGCATCAACCTAACTTAACAGTATACCATGGTGGTATACTGCTGAATGCAGTATACTGTGGCGGGTATACAGTGCATATGTATCGCTGCCTTTTAAGTGCAGTTTCTTCTGTATAGCTATCTAGTATACAGTATACCCACATGGTATACTCTTTACAGTATACCCTCAAATCCATAAAGAAGTATAACTAATTTGGTATACTAAAATGGTATACAGTATACTAAAAAGGTATATAAAATACTGCACGGTATACAGTTAAAATGGGCGGATGGGCAGAGAGTGTAAATAAAATAGGGCGGATGGGCATTTTTGTAAATAAAATGGGGCGAATGGGTATTCCAAGTAAACTGACTTTTTTGGGCACAAACACGTAAATAATTTATTTTTGTGGGACTGGAGTGTAAATTCCCCAATTCTAATAAGGTGAGGATTCTATTAAAATTTAGCCTATTAGTACTCTATTCACCTCATTGTAATATTCATTAAACCAAGACTAGAAGAATTCTTCTTTGTTCTTCAATTCTAGAGATTCTACTACTAATCCTCTCTATTCTCAAGAAATACAACACTTATTTCTCTATTTTTCTACATTATTTTTTAATAATTACTTTATTGCTTGTGACTCCTTCTAAATTTATCAATTTACTAGAAGTCAGGAACATTTTCATACTCACTGGTTTGATTGAAATTTCAATCTACCCATTATTGTCCATCAGCAGTTTTTCAATTTCTTTCAGTCTTGGTCTAGTAAGATCGATTCCAACTCTAGCCTTGCGCTAGTGGGTCTGGTCCTAGCCAAAGTTGCCTTGTCCTGAGAAATGAGAGGACCAAGCGGCTCCAAAAATACGTTCCGGAGCAGCCCAATCATGGTAGTTCCAAGGCATAAACGTTACCCACACTCGTGCAAAAGTAGATTCCATGGCCACCTTGAATTTTCTCGTCCATCTGCTGATTCTCATTCATATGCCACAGAGGATATAAGATCTCTTTCAATAGAAACATTTGAAATCTTCTTCCTTGGAGAAATCAATGAACACATGTCTCCAATCATAAACCCCATTTCTGAAGACCCCTTTAGCGGGAAATTCCCCTTGAAATCATCTCTTAGTTTGTCAATTTGGGGCCGAGTCGGAGAGAATTTTCCCACAGCTGTTAGCCTACTTTTTTCTGCCTAACGTTCATCTTCCTCTATCGAGAAAGTTACCCTTGCTTTTCCATCAACAAAATCAAGAGTCTTATGTTATAATCGAATCGTCCTCTCATGTTCCCCCATTCAGCTTCCTCCAAACATAGTTGCATAATTCAAAGTGTTAGTGTTTCCATTCGAGCCAACACTCTGGGGTGCATTGTTAAATCCCTGTTGTTCGTCAGTGACCAGCTGTTCAGGCAGCACCTTCTGATTGAGATACTGATTGGGCGATTAGGGTACGTGTTTGGCTGCACGTAGAGCATGTTCTAGAGAGAATTTTACTTTTGTAGGCTAGATATTGGCTACTGTAGAGATATATAAAACGCTGTGGAATTTAGTTTACTAGGCTTTTTGCCTTTTCTATCGTAATTACAAAGAAAGCAACCCTAGTCTTGATCTTACTATTAACTGAAAATCTCAAATTTATTCTGAAGGCAGCCGAGGCATTCAAATAGTATAATTATAGAGATCAACATCCACCGTATTGTTGGGAAGAAACCAAGCAATACCAAAATTGCACGACAAGGTAAATGCGGAAGGAATACCCAAGTCAAAACTTCACACACTATTTGAATAAGAGGAGCAAACCAATTCAAGCACAAATGGAATATGGGGCAGTCACCAACAACAATAATAGACAAGTAAAGTAATCAAACAACAAGAGACACCAGATTTACGTGGAAAACCCCTTCAATGTGAAGAGGTAAAAAAACCACGGGACCAAAGTCCACCAAAGCTCCACTAATAAATCAACAAGAGTTACAAATGTTCTCCAAATTAGCCACAAACAAAGTGCCAAATACGGAGCAACAATACATATACCAAAAGCACCAAAACTAGAGAAGAAAGGAGTAAAATCACCAAACACGCAGCTACTGTTCACGAGTTGAAATCTGATGCTACAGAGCTCCAAATCGATTCCTTCCAGTTCCCAATTAAAGATCACGATGAGAGGAACGTGTTGTCCAAAAATCAGCTTAATCGGACTAGGAACGAAGTTGGAATCGCCTTTTAAAGTCAGCTGCACTGTGCTGAATTGTGCAGAAAATTCTGCTCGTTTTCTCTCTCCTTTTCACTCACTATGGCTGCTGAATTCTTTCTTGTATATGTCAAAATAAGACCTAAGTTGGTCTTTTATATGTGGTAATATTAGTGGACTGGTCCAAAAGGGTGTTTATTTATCCACATAGGAAGGGAAAAGCCCAAAAAACCCAACAATTCTCCCCCTCCCGACTATGTGGAGGAGACCACCATCCCGGCGATCAAACAACATTCTTCAAACTTCCCTCTTGGCAAAGATTTAGTAAGCATGTCTGAACTATTGTCATTAGTGTGGATCTTCTCAAGTGAAAGGAGTTTAGCATCCAACACATCCCGAATCCAATGGTACCTTACATCGATATGCTTCGACCTACCATGAAATGTAGAATATTTGCCAAGATGAATAGCACTCTGAATGTCACAATAAAGCACATATTTCTTCTGAGCAAAGCCAATTTCCTTCAAAAATTGCTTCATCCAAAGCAACTCTTTACAGCCTTCAACAGCAGCAATAAGCTCAGCTTCTGTAGTAGATAGAGCAACACATTTCTGCAACCTAGATTGCCAAGACACAGCTCTCCCTGCATAAGTAATCAAGTAGCCAGAAGTAGACTTACGAGTATCAATATCACCAGCCATGTCTGAATCAATGTAACCACAAAGAACAGGTTTCCCTGTACCAAAACACAAACTCTGACTAGTAGTGCCACAAAGATTTCTCATTATCCACTTCACTGCATTCCAACGCTCTCTTCCTGGATTAGAAAGATAACGGCTAACAATACCAACAGCATGAGAAATATCAGGTCTCGTGCAAATCATTGCATACATCAAATTGCCAACGGCTGAAGCATAAGGAACTTTCTTCATATCTTCCTTCTCAGCAACACTGGAAGGACACTGCTCTCTGCTCAACTTGAAGTGCATAGCTGACGGTGTACTGACAGCCTTTGCTTTATCCATGCTGAATCTACGAAGTACCTTCTGAATGTACTTCTCCTGTGATAACCACAATTTCTTGGCCTCTCTGTCACGAACAATCTGAATGCCAAGAATCTGCTTCGCTGGTCCTAAGTCTTTCATGGCAAAAGACTTGTTCAACTCTTGCTTCAACTTCTGAATCCTGCAAGCATTATGACCAACAACAAGCATGTCATCAACATAAAGCAATAAAACAATAAAATCATTATCAGAGAATTTCTGCACAAAAACACAATTGTCTGAAGAAGTCTTCTTAAAACCCTGTTGCTGCATAAAAGACCCAAACTTCCTATACCACTGCCTGGGAGCTTGTTTCAAGCCATACAAGCTCTTCTTCAATCTGCAAACATAATTCTCTTTACCCTTGACTTCAAAGCCTTCAGGCTGCTCCATATAAATCTCTTCATCTAAATCACCATGGAGAAAAGCAGTTTTAACATCCATTTGCTCAACCTCTAAATCTAGACTTGCAGCTACATTTGCTCAACCTCTAAATCTAGACTTGCAGCTAAGCCTAGAACAACACGAATGGAAGACATCTTCACAACAGCAGCAAATATCTCACTAAAATCAACTCCATTTTTCTGTTTAAAGCCCTTGACGACCAGTCTAGCCTTGTACCGTGGGACTGGGTTACCATCTTCATGTTTCACTCTGAAAACCCACCTGTTTTTCAAAGCTTTTCTGTCTTTAGGAAGCTTAACCAAATCAAAGGTATGATTATCATGCAAGGAATTCATCTCATCTTGCATAGCATCTAACCACTTTTCTTTTTCTTCACTTTCCATGGCCTCTTCAAAGCATTCAGGTTCTCCCCCATCAGTCAATAGCACCCATTCACCAGGAGGATACCGAGATGAAGGTACACTCACTCTAGAAGATCTTCTGAGTGAACTCTCTAGAGCATCAACAGTGATTGGTTGCTGGCCAACCACATTATCATCAACTGGAGCATCAACAATATCATCAACCTGCTGGTCATTCTGAACATGATCATCAACATGGTCATCAACCTGAATTTCAACATTTTCTTCAGGTGCAACAGTCACAGGAACTGGATCAACATCAACTAAGCTCTCACTCCTCTGAGAATCAACTTTCTCAGCCTTGTCAAAATCTTCAATTGTTTGGTCTTCAAAGAACAGAGCATCACAGCTTCTAACAAGTTTCTTCTCCACTGGATCATAGAAACGATAGCCGAATTCATCCTGACCATAACCAATGAAGATACACTGCCTAGTTTTAACATCCAGCTTTGACCTTTCATCTTTAGGGACATGCATAAAAGCTCTACAGCCAAAGACTCTCAAATGATCATAGGAAATATCCTTACCAAACCAAACTCTGTCAGGGACATCACCATCCAAAGCAACAGTAGGAGACAAATTGATAACATAAGCCGCAATATTAAGTGCTTCTGCCCAAAAGGAATCTGGCAGCTTAGCCTCTGAAAGCAAACATCTAACCCTCTCAACAAGTGTTCTGTTCATCCTCTCTGCTAAACCATTTAGCTGAGGAGTCTTAGGAGGAGTCTTCTGATGCCGAATACCCTGCGCTCTACAATAGTTATCAAAAGGACCAATATATTCACCACCATTGTCTGTACGGATGCATTTCAATTTCTTCCTTGTCTGTCTCTCAACCAAGGCCTGAAAATCCTTGAACACATCAAGTACCTGATCCTTGGTCTTCAAAGAAAATACCCAGAGCTTGCGAGAATGATCATCAATAAAAGTCACAAAATAAAGTGCACCACCTTTAGATCTTTCTTTAAAAGGACCACACAAATCAGAATGTACCAACTCCAGCAAATCAGGTTTTCTCGAAGGCGAATGACTCTGAAAAGAAACCCTTTTCTGTTTACCGGCTAAGCAATGAACACATTTCTTCAATTTTGCTTGCTTTACACCCGAAACTCTTCTTAGCCAAACAATCAATCCCCTTCTCACTCATATGACTCAGCCTTTTATGCCATAACTCTGATGAAGCATCACTCTCCACCACATTTACTGAGTCACTAGAAATAGAGCCCAGCATAGAATACAAGTTACTAGACTTGTTACCTCGAGCCACGATCAAAGAACCTTTAGTCAGCTTCCACTGGCCATTACAAAATGTGCTACAATAGCCATCATCATCAAGCTTTCCTGCAGAAATCAAATTCAGGCGGATATCTGAAACATGTTTGACATTTTTAAGAACTAACCTCGAACCATTGTTAGTTTCCAAGCAAACAGTACCAATGCCAATAACCTCAGTTTCACCATTATTGCCCATTTTTAATACCCTAAAATTACCAGGAGTATAAGAAGAAAAGAACTCTTTCTTCGGCGTGACGTGATAAGAGGCACCTGTATCCACCACCCAGCTAGTCTCATGGCAAATAAAATTAATGACATCTTCATCATCACCGGAAAAAAGAAGTTCAGCTTTGACAACAGTAGCAACACGATTATCATCGTCGCCCTCTTTCTTTTGTTGTCTCAATTCTTTCTTATATTTAAAACAAAACTTCTTAATATGCCCTCGAATGCCACAATGATCACATGTAAGATTTTTATACCTGGACCTCGACTTGCTTCTACTTTTATCTCTGTTGTTCTGACCTCTGGACTTGTTTCACCCCCTATCTTCAGTAACCAAAACATCGGAGTGTGAAGCTGAAGAAGATGAGCCTTGAGATTTTCTTCTCATTTCTTCATTTAGAACACCACTCTTAGCATATTCAATAGTTACAACACCACTGGGAGCAGAATTAGTCAATGAAACATGAAGAGTTTCCCACGAGTCAGGAAGAGTATTCAAAAGCCAAAGTCCCTGAATTTCTTCATCAAATCTCACACCCATACCGGACAGCTGGTCAAGGACACCCTGAAAATCATTAATATGATCAGAAATAGGTCTGCCCTCTTTATATCTAATATTCATCAATTGATTCAACAGGAACAACTTATTATTGCCAGTCTTCGAAGCATAAAGTGTCTCGAGCTTCTCCCGCAAACTTCTAGCATGTGTCTCATTCACAATATGATTACGAACATTGTCTTCAACCCATTGTCTAATATAACCACAAACCTGTAAGTGCTCAAATTCCCAATCCTCAACAGACATAGTCTCGGGTTTATTAGAAGCGAACGCAGGCAAATGCATTTTCTTGACAAATAGAAGATCTTTCATCTTGCCTTTCCAGATATGGTAATTACTGCCATTTAAACAAACCATCTTGCTCATATTTGCCTCCATCATTCAAATAGATAAACCACAATCAAATATAACCAGAAGCTCTGATACCAATATGTTGGGAAGAAACCAAGCAATACCAAAATTGCACGACAAGATAAATGCGGAAGGAATACCCAAGTCAAAACTTCTCACACTATTTGAATAAGAGGAGCAAACTAATTTAAGCACAAATGGAATATGGGGCAGTCACCAACAACAATAATAGACAAGTAAAGTAATCAAACAACAAGAGACACCAGATTTATGTGGAAAACCCCTTCAATGTGAAGAGGTAAAAAAAACTACGGGACCAAAGTCCACCAAAGCTCCACTAATCAATCAACAAGAGTTATAAATATTCTCCAAATTGGCCACAAACAAAGTGCCAAATACGGAGCAACAATACATATACCAAAAGCACCAAAACTAGAGAAGAAAGGAGTAAAATCATCAAACACGCAGCTACTGTTCACGAGCTTAAATCTGATGCTACAGAGCTCTAAATTGATCCCTTCTAGTTCCCAATTAAAGATCAAGATGAGAGGAACGTGCTGTCCAAAAATCAGCTTAATCGGACTAGAAACGAAGCGGGAATCGCCTTTTAAAGTCAGCTGCACTGTGCTGAATTGTGCATAAAATTCTGCTCGTTTTCTCTCTCCTTTTCACTCACTATGGCTGCTGAATTCTTTCTTGTATATGTCAAAATAAGACCTAAGTTGGTCTTTTATATGTGGTAATATTAGTGTGCTGGTCCAAAAGGGTGTTTATTTATCTACATAGGAAGGGAAAAGCCCAAAAAACCCAACACGTATACCTAGCAACCAAGCCATATTAGTTAGTAAGATGTAAATCACAAATATCTATGCAGTAGCCAATGAAATGCTTCCCTAAAAAAGAATATGTATGTAAGAGCATAACTAATATATTAACACAAAATCTCTACCTTCAAATATGTTGAAAGTATTAAATAAGAAATTCAACTAGCTAGCCTATCCAGTATGACTGTCATGTGACGGAATATTCCAAATTCAATCAGCTATTTCGATAAGAAAAGTATACGGTAATAGTTTCAAAGTCGCTCTTGACGGGAGGATCTATAATAGTAAAAATATTGCATACAACCAAAATAAGGAGCACAATGAATGGACAAGTAGTGAATGCGAAGTATATATAATTTTTGACAACAATAATTTTCTGATAGACACAAAGAGTGATTGCTTTTGTAGTTGTAAGATTATAGTATAATAGATATCGAAGCCACCAATAAAGATGAATTTTACTATCTAAATTTTGTAATCTGTGCATTACAATAAGTAATCATTGGAAGGGACTAAGTTTAAATCATATGCATGTATATCCAATTTAAAACACAACAAGAAAAGAGGTCTTTAACGAGAGGAAATTCGGTCGTTAAAACTCAATATACGATCGTTATTTGTCAATAATATCGGGATAAAATTCGGTCGTGGCCGGTCGTTACATGCTCTCACGTTAAAAGTCGACGACCGGATTTCAACCCGGTCGTTAAATAAACTTTAACGGCAACAAGAAATCCGGTCGTTGTACCACTTTTTAAGACAACAAATCCTGTCGTTAAAAAAACACTTTAGCAACCAGAGAATGCTAATTGTCCGTTAATCGTTTATGATAACAAAAAATCTGATCATTATAGATATAAACACATCCAGAGACATATTAAATAATCAAATCTCAAAATCAAATAAAATTTCCCGTCAATTACAAAGAAATAAAGTATCACACTACCAAAAATACACCTATCCAAATAGTATAACATTTTTCTGTCAATGCCTAACAAAAAAGAATAGAATTGTGATGTCCAAATGAGAGTATCTTAAACAACTCCCAACAAAGCAACAGGTCTCTCTCGTGCTTCAACTCTTTCTTTAACATTTTCATTAGCTTATGTTTGCTCTGCGCTTTCTTCTGGAAAAAGTTCTTCAGCCATCAAGTTCTTTGATCTGTAAAAAGAATAATGATGCAAACATATATGAATAAAGTTTAAAACATTGGACAGGCATATAAAAACATACATGTATTCACATCACTCAGTAAAGTTCTAGGAACAGAGGAACAATAAGCCAATAATTAAAGTTTTACTTGGCTATATAATCAAGTGAAAAAGCTAGACCATGAAAGAATAGTTGTCTTTTCATTGGAGTAAGAATGCATTGTTTGTTGTCATGATGAATTATTTTGTACATTGAATTTCATACTAGACAAATATAATTCAATTAAGCATCTATAGGAGCAACTAGTGATAGGATGTAATATAACTGAGCCAAATTCATCATGAGAAGAGTATGATACCTAAAACCAAAGTTGCTCACCCAAACACTTGAAAAAATCTTCTTGAGATAGATGGCCTAAGATCAGTTACTTACTACTTTTGTTGCACGGGTCACAAAGATAAAAGACACTCTTGTTGAAAGGTACGAGAGATGGGCATCAGAAATGTACCATTCTAAGTTCCAGATAACTAGTACTATTTTAAGCACACGCTATCCTGGTTATAGCATGCATCAAAGAGAAGTCTGTAAATAAATAAACCTTTATCCTAGTAAATATAATGTCATTCAAGAGATATATTTTTACCAGGATTAAGTTGCAACATGGACAGTGTCAAACTCTTCAGAAACAAAATTCTGGAGAAAAGGAAAATAAAAGAGAGCTTTCTTAGTGTTAATTATATAAAACAATTTTAAGTGTTGTCCATAAATTGAGTAGTACATAATGAGTCTGTCTAACAAAAGAAGCAGCAATTACGAAAGCAAAAACTTTTAGATTAAGAGACTAATCTGGATAATTCATGTTTTTAGATAATTAATTGATGTCATGAGGGGTAATAACTATCCACTCTAATGTGTGTATATATATATATATATATATTATATATATATATATATATCAAAGGACAGAGGGCATTCTTGTATTTTGAAGGCCTAATAGCTTAAGCCTTCCATAAAACTTTCACTAAATACTTATTCCAGTAAGAATACTTCTCATGGGCTCAACAATGAATATGAGAATGCCCGTGCCGAATTAGATTATAATCTTCAGTCTTAAGTTGGAACTTGCAAAGTTTGCTCACCATAAAAAATAATATTAGTAACAAAAAAAATAAAATAAGTGAAAACTTCCTGCACTACAGTGAATAAGCTAGAAGCATTGCATAAAATTATATTCTGGTTCCTCCTCAAGTACTAGCACTAAAAAACATTCAATAAGAACACTTCTCTCCCACAGAAAAAGACTTTGAATCATAAGTTCTAATGTACCAAGATAAGAATTTTCTCTTTTGTTCTCAAGTTAGAGCTTGAATCCACACGAAGAAATCATAATAGTTAATGTTTCTTACATCATTGCAATTAAATAGTTCGTTCAATAAGAGGTAGTAGTTTCTACAAGATTAAATCAAAATAACTTCAAGGAATTTGTTTTACCTCTGGCTTGAGAAAGTAGATCTTGAGAACTTGTGGAAATGAAAGATTTTGATCATCAAATTCTCATTTTCATTAATCTAATATGATTCCTAGAATTCCACATGACATATCTCCACTTTTCCTGTAAACAACCATTTTATGTTAACAGCTCCATGTCAAGAAAAAACAATATAGCTTCTCTTTGAATATTGGGTTCTTAAAGAATCATAAAATGTAAAACCAATAAACAAATTACAAGTTGGGAAGAAATTAACGAAGCTAAAGTACTAGCACTGAAACATTACATTAATAAAAACACATAGTGTTTCGATTGCAAACTACGTAACAAGAATAAAAGCAAATCAAGATAAATTCTCACCTTAATTCGTCTCAGTTCAATTTGTAATCTTCAAAAGTATCCAAACATTTTCTAGCACAAACAAATAAAATCAACTACTAATATAAAATGACATATTCAACCATCACTATTATCATATAACAAATGAGAAAAAGAATTTGAAATAACATAAATCGAAGCTTCATCTGAACTCTATTTGAAGTATTAATTCAATAGGCAAATTGAAAAGCGAAACAAAGAAATTGACAATTCATACATACTAGACTTTTAAATCCAGTCCGAAAAAATATTATTGATGTCAGAAAAACAATCAAATTCCTAAAGCAGGTAGGATTATCACAATTATCGAATGCATGTAGAGTGAGAAATCGTGTGACTAACAACGGAAAGGAGAACAAGATATAAAGAAAGAAAGATCGGATCTAAGGACCGAATTACGTAAATTGACGGATATAGTAATATTTGCACAAAAACCGAATGATTTTAGTACTAAAAGCAAATTGATATACAAGAAGAAATAAAAAGATGAAAATTTAGGAATTGGGGGCTTACAATGATGCTACAATCGGAAGTACATGGATTTGATTCTTCATCTTTTATGAATGACGGTTGCAAATTATGCTACAATCGGAAGTACATGGATTTGATTCTCCATCTTTTATGAATGACGGTTGTAAATTGTGTCATCAGAGTTGATAGGGGGTTAGGGCTGTAGAGGTTGATTTTAGACGGGAGAAAATGAAAGCAAAAGAAAAAACGTGTAGAAATACAAATACAAATTGAAAAAATTGTCGAAGAAAGAACTGGGGAAAAATGGCGCTCGTTTTTCTAGTTTTTGGTTAATAAATTTGGTTTTAACGTCTGGATGTTATGCTTTTTAACAGACGGATGTTATCCTTTCGCTGTTGATGTATTAAAATTTGATATTGATGAGGGAAAAAAAAGTGTGGTGGTTATAGGCATGTTTATTACGACCGGATTCAAATCCCTTCGTAAAGAAGTGGTCGTGAAAAAGTCACTTTTCTTGTAGCCATACCTAGTTGCTAATATACATGCAACATATTCAATCGAGAACAACCCAAAAAAAGAGGGGATCATATATATTCTGTAAAAAAAGAAGAGAAACAAGTAGTACACAGGAAAAAAAAAAAAAGAAGAAAAAAGTTACAGGAAAACGCTCACCCAACAAAGCAGAGGCGGACCTACGCCTTTGACTTGGGTGCACTGGCGCCCCCTAAAGTTTGGCCAAAATTCTGTGTAACATGCAACTTTTTGGAAAAATTTTGAATATATGTGTCTTAGCACCCAATGAATAATTGACAAATAGGTGCACAAAGAAGTAAACGAATCTTAAATTGCTTATGTTTGACTCGCTGCTTTGTTTAGGTTGTCAGGTGTACCTTTTTTTCTTTTCTACCTTTTATTTCTATTTCTCGTTTCTTCTGTTCTTCTTCTCTTCTTGTTTTAATTTCAAGGACATTAGAAAACTACTGAAATTAGTTACTCCATTACACTTGAGAGTTGAAATAGAAAAAGCTTTCAACATGTTTTAAGGTAAATTAATCCTACCAAAGAATTTGCTAAATTGCATTATTATTTTCACCAAAATTATCCAATTGATTGGAGTGGTTAATTCCTTCATTAGTTAGTATTTTCTTTTCATTGATCTTTAAGAATAAAAAACTTGATAACACAAACTGAGCTAACCCAAAACCAACCAAACTAAATGAAATCAACCCAATACCAGACCGAATGAAACGAATGTACATCGCTAGTCCAGTCATAGTGTTTCGCGATAGATTATACTACAAGTAATAGTGCACCCATGATTCTAAAATTCTGGGTCCGCCTCTGCAACAAAGAGGAAAGCTTCGAATTGTTAAGCCATGCAATAGAAATGCACCTTCGGATAAACCCAACACAAAATAGTGAGGAAACAATTGTGATCATAAGAATGAAAAATTAAAAAATTCAATGAATTTTAAATCACACATAATCATAAGTTTCAATTGTGCTGAAAACATTTAGTTAGCGACAAATCAATTCTGTTGAAAAGAGAAGCCCACTGCATACAAAATGGGTGATGCAAGTAAAATTGGTTAAAATAGAAAATATGCATGACTAAATTTGACAAAAGACTCGTGAGAATTTGAGACTGCTAAAATAAAGCTCAAAGAGATGGACAATTAACTAAGTGCAATTAATAACCAAAAAGTTTGTAATTTTATAGAACTTGGGTAGAACATTAAACAAAAATATATCTACCCAACTGATGAAAAACAAAAGTAAAGAGGACCAGATGGTAAAACCAATGAACAGAGTGGGGGAGGGGGGGGGTGACACGACCCGATATAATGTAAATCCGTCTTCAATTTCGAGTTAAGATTGATGTTGTTTCTTCAAAATCATAAAAAATTATTTCAAACTCAAGAAAGAGCTATTTATATCGTGAGGTTTCTGGAAAATGTCGAGAAAGAGAAGGTATTTCTCTTTTATACTAAAACATTTCATTTCTAGCTCTCTTTTGCGCTTATGTCCCTTTTTCTGCCCTAACTTCTGATGCTCATATCTTTTTATCCATAGGCTGTATGAACAAACTGTCAAAAGTGTTGGAAACTACACTCCAAGACCTTAAATGTGGTATATGATATGTTCCCAAAAGACCTCATATAACGCACGAAATTAATTGCTGAAAAAGCTTCGTTACAAGGCAATTCCTTTGTCGGTTTTTCTGCAACTTAAATCCGATTTTTCCCAAACTTTATATTCAAAATATAAACATCATATATGGTCATATTATGACTTTAAACTCACTTAAATCATTCTTAACATGTCATTAGAAGGATAAACCTCACTTTGGACATATGGGGTGTAACAATCTTCCCCGTTAGGAACATTCATCCTTGAATGTTAAATGAAGTACGTAGAATCATTAAACAACGATCTGTTTCATACTTGTAGTAGTGAAGAGATGTGAATGGTCAAATTATTTAACTTTCGACATTTTAGCGAAAACTAGCCGAACAACATCGAAATTCATTTTCGAAAGAGCACAAAAGTCACAAATAATCATACGAACCTAACGGCGATTTTTGATTTTGAATCGGAGCTCGTTCACCAAAACCGAGCTCGAAAATCTCTTTTTAGTATTTATCAACAATAAAAACTGAAACCTTCTTCCGATGCCTACCAAACGAGGTATGATTTAGCTCAAATTTTACAGACAGGTCCTAATGGACATTACAAAGTTTTTAAAATTGTCGGCATACCAATCGGAGTCCGAACTTTTGAAACGACTAACCGAGTCTTTGGAGGCACCTGGCCTCGTGGATTTTCTACCACGTGTTCCTCACGTGTGTAGCTGCCGATAGGCGTACTCCTTACGCCTTAGCTTTGGATTTTTATTGTGTATTATATGTTATGTCCTGTTGTTGGTATTGCATTGAGGAACTGAGCATTGTACTCTGGCTGTGAGTTGGCATCTACTTTCCGGCTGTCGATGAGAGTCTCGCGCCGGTGAAGGGTTATTATTGCATGACATTGCATTCATATGCATTATATGTCATTCATATGCATTACATTGCATATCATATTGGTGCAGGAGTATTCCGCCCCAGGAGCAGGAGTATTCCGCTCCATTGTATCGTATTGAGGGTAGGAGTATTCCGCTCCATTGTATCGTATTGAGGGTAGGAGTATTCCGCTCCATTGTATCATATTGAGGGTAGGAGGATTCTGCCCCAGGAGAGTGCAGCAGTATTCCGCCTCAGCTTTACATTATATCAGGTGCAGGAGTATTCCGCCCCAAGAGAGTGCAGGAGTATTCTGCCTCTGGTTTATATTATATCGGGTGCAGGAGTATTCCGCCCCAGGAGCAGGACTATTCCGCTCAAGTTGATTATCAGATTGGATTCCATTCGAATACAGGAGTATTCCATTTCGAGATGGGATGACGGGCACATGTGACCCTTTGCATCATATTTCATTTGATTTCATCTCACTTCATTTCATTTCATCTCAATTCATACCATTGTGTAGACTTACGGTACATGACTACTGTTCTGCTTATATATGTATTGCTTATTTGTTGATATGTTTCTGGCATGCATCCTTGGTTGAGTTTAGAAGTTTCTTACGTGTTTCCGGTTGTTATCTGGCTCTGTTTTTTATAATTTAAATAAAAGAAATTTGGTCTATCTGTTTCTTCTCCCTGGCTAGCTATCCTATTCTTTGAGGTGGCTAGTCTGCCTTACTTATTGAGTACTTTTAACTCACCCTTGTTTGTTGTTGTTTCTTGTCTATCTATTTCGTTTCGGCAGGTTCGCTCCAGGATTGAGTTCACCACGTTGTAAAGGAGCGAAGACGACTTCAGCTGTCAAGGTGAGCCAGCTTTTATTCCGGATAGCCACCAGTTTATTAGTTGTTATTTCAGTGGCATTTTGCTCCCTTCAGGAGGTATTTGTCTTCTTTTGTACTCTTAGATGTCTAGTCTGGATAGCCCTAAACCTAGTATATTGGATAGCCAGCTGTAATTTCTTTTGTACAACTTAGAGGTATCAGTATCTTTGTATTTTTTTTCTAGCCTTGTCCTTATTTATGAATTGTTATATTTATTTTCCTAATTTAATTAGTAAGGGTTTACCCGACGGGTCTAGGGGAGGATGTCGGGTGCCCGTACGGAACCGGATTACGGGTCGTGTCGGGGGCGGAGAGGAAGAAGAAAAACTTACCAGAGAGACAAAGGGCAAACAGAGGAAGGCGAAGAAGAAGCGTTGAAAGGAGCCCTGAAATTGCATACAAAAAATCTTCCTTACAAAGAAGAAGCTACTGTTAGATTTCCACAAATAAAACATGAAATCACTGTAAATATACACATAAGTGTACAGGTGTCGAAAACGTACTATCAATTTAATTAACCATACAGAAATTATTTGCCGTTTTACTATGTGGTTGGTTTCAGCTTGGAGTGTTAATCGTTTGGTTTTGATGGTTTTTGCTTAAAATCATAACCAAACTAAATAATCGGTTTTAAATTCTTAAAGCCAAATCAAATAAAATAAAAATTATATCCACCGGTTTGGTTATTGTCGATTTGGTTCGGTTTATCGGGTTTTAAGAAACAAAATAATGATAAAGATAATAAGAATGATAAAAATAACTTTTCTTAAAAAAATAAATGATAAAGGTAATTTTTCCTAAAATCGAATGATAAAGAGAACTACAAGTATGTTCTTAATCTAACTACAACTAAAATGTTGCAATCTTGCCACTACAGCAAATCTTGGAGCAATTGAAAATAAATATTAAAACAAAAGAAAGAATTAAAGTTTACTTATATTTACACGACGATTATGCTTTAGATATATCATGACTCATGTATCAAGTTAAACATACAATGGTTACTGAAAATACGATGTCAAAATTAGAATTTGCTTTATATTTAGACTTTATCGGTGTGTCTATGTGTCTGTGAGTCCGATATTTAACTAAATTAAATATAACTATAAATTTATTGATTAAATTGGACTCCTTGAACTAAATGAGGTGGTTTTAAAATAGGCTTAAAAGTTAGCCACTCCTTTGACTAAATGAGTTGGTTTCTTGTTAAGATGGACTTGAAAGTTAGTCAAAAAAGTACTATCCAATAACATATAACCTACTAAAAAATTGATTGAAAATGTATAAAATACTTAAATTACATTATAAAAAAATATTATATTAATATTTATAATTTATCGTTCGGTTTTGTTATTTCTTCGGTTATTTTTCATGAAAACCAAACCAAACCAAATAATGTCGGTTTTTGAAATTTGAAAACCAAATCAAACCATATCAAAAAACGTATAGGTTAGTTTGGGTTAGTTTTTGGTTTGCATAGATTTTTAACCAAACCGTGAACACTTCTTTACTTTTAAATATATTTCTCCATTTAATGGACGGGACAGATGGCAAGCTTAGGTTGAAATATCTCATTAGACCAACCCATGACCCACATCCAAATAAAATACTTTCTCAATTAAATCAAAATACTTGTCCCATCATTCAAAATCTCCATTCTTATTGAAGGGGTGTAGATAGTTATTTGCAAGCTGATCAAACGAAACCGTTCCGAACCAACTATGAAGTTTTTTTTCTTAAAATTGTAGGATTTAATTTAAAGTTATAACGACATAGAGTAATTAAGTTAGGTTTTTTATTTCACAAAAACACACCAAAAAATATACCTAATTGAGTCTAATTATATGCATAAAATATATGTTATATATCAAATATCTATGTATAATTATATCTATATATTTTTAATTAAGCTTTAAGATAACAACACATAGGATAATTCATATTTCATATTTGAACTTGAGCCTTAGGATGGAATCAGTAGCCCAAGGTCAAACATACTATATTACTACAGTTCAGAGTTGAATATATACGACAATTCTTGATTTTAATCTCTTATATATGTTGTTACTACGAAGTGATACATTTTTTTAATAAAGTTTTCGCAGGTTATTTGCATTGGTCTTATAGAGAATCTCAATGTATAGTGTTGTTTCATTTTTTATTTATGTATTCGTACCTACTCTTTAAAAATGTAATCTTGAGATTTTGTATTTTTAAATATTTTACATCTATCATTGAAACAACTTTGGTTAGTCGTTTCGAGAGTTGGCATTTTGATGGGTGTGTTGATAGTCTTGAAAGCTCTGTAAGGTCCATAGGGACCAATTTGTAAAATTTGAGCTGAAACAGATCCCATTTGATAGGTCTCGGAACACTATTTCATTTCCAGGTGTCAATAATGTCGAAAAGTGGTTTTCGAACTCGATTCAAGTAAATGAGTTCTGATTCAAAATTCAAAAGCTCAGTTAGGTTCTTATGGCTATTTGTGACCTGTGTGAGTTTTTGGAAGTGAAATCCGAGGTCGTTCAGATAGTTTTTATTAAAGTTTAGAAAGTCAAGAAATTGGCCTCTTCCCGTGAGACACCTATCTTAGGTTTCGGGGATTCAATCTGAGATCCGTCTTTGCGAGCATGTCACAAATGTTATATGACTTCAGTTCAAAGTGTGGGGTCATTTCGAATTTCGTAGGGTCCCGTTCAGACCCGATATTCAGCACCAGCTGAAGCTCGTGCACTGCTAGCCAAAGCTGCCTATGCTGGTGCAAGGGCACAACATCAGAGGTATAAAAGGATCCCTTATCATCTAAATTCATTTCTAACTCAATTTCAGCCACTCCAAGTCAGTGTTGAACCCTTTTTTTGGTACCAATTCACTCAAATTATTCAGGTAATGATTCTAAATCGATTTTTAATATTAATTCAACGTTTTAAAGTGAGAAATTCATGAGTTGGTTTAAAAGAAAATGGGATTAGAATCCTAATCTTATGGAGTTGGGGAAAGAAAGTGGTCGAATTGAACCCAAAAATATAATCGAGTGGTATATTTTGATTAGGACTTGAGGTGTCCAAAATTGTATGGTTTATGGCCATTCGGCTAAGCCAAGTCTAGGGGTATATTTGTAATTTTTTTCCATCTCGGACTAATAGCTAAAGATTTCAGTTTTTGAGCGCTTATATATGCGGTTTCTCTCCTTTGGCTTAGAGAAAGGCAACTTCAAGAGTCGTCGGGAAGGAAATTAGCTGGTTCAATAATCAATTCGGCCATAGACTAAAGGTAAGACATTTTATCATTTTCTTTTATGACCTTCGGTCTTTATGGATGTCTTATGCAAGTATTTTTCACGTTCGTTACTACCGATATGGCATAATTAATACACCGAAGCTCTTTGTTTAGTTGCATATAATGTTGTTTAGTGTTAATTAGTGTTTATAGTGTAATAGGAGTATTGTACTCCAACTTGTAAGCTTGATGTGTTTTGTTTGCCTGGTATATGTACTTGAATGTATTGTATTTATGGTTAAGTTAAGGATAAGGGAGCAACGGTCATTATGAATACCAATTGAGGAACTTATAAGCCTAAGATTATGAAAAGAAGACGGGTTTAGGAGGGTTTGTGAATATCGAATGAATATCTCTTAAAATGAATGGTACATAAGTGATTATAGATATCTGATGTGGGACTACCTATTTTCATAGTATACACACACACACACACACACACACACACACACACACACACATACACACACATATATATATGCTTTAGGCTGGTTGGTTACCGAGTTGATTAAGATATTAATAAAAATAAGCCATTTGTTCTTTACGCTAGTATGCTGAACTATTGTACTTTGAGGAAGGATTACACGGCACTATGGAAGCTTGCCTTACTCCTGACGCACTATGGATATAGTTTGCGTCACTATGAATGCACTGTGGATATAGTTCTACTACTCTCAATGCAATATGGAGTTTGCATCATTCTCAAGGCAATATGGAGTATGTTTGGAACACGATGGAGCCTGTTCATTAAAATATTCAGGCACATGTGACCCTATTATATTATATTGCATTCATACTCTTCTGTGGCATGTACTTTTTATGTGGGATTACTAGTTGTCTGCTCTAAGTTATTGTACGCTTGATATGTGTGATTGGCTGAATTTCTTGCCCTCTTTTCCCCTGGCTAGCTAGTTGGCCCTTGGGATGGGTAGTTCCTTTATATACGAACCCAGGATTAAGTTGGGTACTTGAGTATTTTGAGTATACGAAGGTGGTAAAAGGTTTCTTGTTTACATAACTTCAGGAGTGTGCTGGACGGTTAGTTCAGAAAATGTATTCTATATTGTTGTATAATGATTGTTATCAGTTTCTTGTTTCTGGTTATCTTATGGTTTTGGTCGTTTATACGTTTCTAGTTGTTATCGGGTCCTTTCCTCTATCTAGCAAGCTTTTCTGTTCCTTCAAAATGGCTGGCCAGCCCCTACTCACGGTGTCCTTCTAACTAACCCTCTGGTTGTTTTGTCTATCTACTTCGTTTCGGCAGATTTCGCTCCAGGATTGAGTTCGTTGCGCAATTGAGGAGCGAGAACTACTTCAACTATCAGGTGAGTAAACTTTTACGTAGGATGGCCACTAGTTCTAGTTCTATTATATTAGCTGTATTTTTCTTTCTTTACGAGATTTATATATTTTATTTGTATTCTTAAATGTCTGATCTGGATAGCCCTAAACCTAGTATATGGAGTAGGCTGTTGCACCTCTTTCAGAGTAGCTTTTATGTATATATTTATCAGTATGTCTTTTGAGCTATAATATGTTTATCTCAAGTTAGTATTGTGCTCATTTCGTTAATTAAGTTGAAAGAGGTTTGCCCAACAGGTCTAGGGGAGGATATCGGGTGCCCGCCCAACCTAGTCAATAATCTAGGTCGTGTTAATTAGTATCAGAGCCCGGTTTAGAGCCTATCCGAATAAGACAGTTTCTAGTAGAGTCTCACTGACGAGTACGAAGACGTCCATACTTATCTATGAGCGGCTATTAAGGTATTTTGGAAGTTTCCTTACTTTCTTTCTTAATCGTGCATCTATCTTTTTGCTGGAAGATAAATAATTTTCATTAACTCGTTCACAAAGATGGTGAATACCCGTGCGAGAAATCAGCATACAGCAGATGTACCGCGTAGGCAGAATGGAGGTCATGGTCGATGTGGAGGTAGAAATCAGCCTCAGTCAGCGGCCCAACCTAGAGCTAATGAGGCATTCAGTTTTGGATTGTGCTGATGATCTAGTTGTGGAGTCCTCAAATAGTTCCTGAAAGGTGGGGTGATCCTGGCTGTGTGATCACTCCAGACCTTTGTGAGGCTTTCAAGAGATTTTTAGCCACTCAAATACCCAGGGACTTCCTATTCCTCAGGCAGCTCCTCAGGCTGCAACAGATGCAAATGTTCAGAGTTAGGGAGCTCCTGTTCTAGTTCCGGATGGTGCTCCAGTAAATTATGTTCCAGAGGCAGTATGTGTTGTTTCTCTAGTTGTTTCAACCGGTCGGCTAGCCCAGGTGGCAGTTCAGTCCGAGAGCCCGAAGAGGTTGTATTATCTTACCAAACTTAATCCTCTGACATTCTCAGTCCATGTATAAGATGATCCTCATGAATTCCTAGATCAACGCAAGGGTATTTTGGGGCTCTTGGTTATCTCGAGCAGTATGGTGTTGATTATACTACCTTTCAGTTTAAGGGTCCAGCCTTGGATTGGTGGACCGTGCTTCTATCACCTAGGCAGGGCTTGCCAAAGCTGACTTGGTGCGAGTTCTCTCGCAGGTTTATGGAGAATTTTTTCCCTTGTAGCGAGCTTGATGAGAAACGTCACCAGTGTGAGCGAATTGGACATGGCAACCTGTTTGTTTCAAAGTATGAGCTTGAGTATTCTAAGATAGTCATATGTGCTTTCGAACTTGTTCGTGGGACTTCCGAGAAGGTTCATAGATTTTTTGATGGGCTTTCTTCTTCTCTAAGGTCTCAGATGGCTCAAGAGATTGAGGTCGAAACTTCATTTGGTACTGCTGTTGATATTGCTTGAAGGTGTGAGGCGTATCACATATTGGAGCCAGAAGAGTCAAAGCGAGAGAGTAAGAGATCTCGTGGTTCAAGGCAACCTAGTATATCATATGGAGGTAAGAGTTGTCAGCAGCAGTGTAGGCCACCTGTTGGGCTAGTTTAGCCCTCGGTTTGTGACTTCTTGAGTGCAATAACGCATCTATTAGATCAGCCTCAGTTTCTTTCTCGTAGCCACAGGCAATTCCTCCAATACCGATATAATGTTGGAAGTTATCTTTGTTAAGACTTAGGTCATCACAAGAAAGATTTCCCCTTTCTTCCGCAGAGAAATAGTTATCTTACTCCTCGTCCCTAGGAATCTAGGTGGCCTCAGGATATTCCATCTGGATCTCAATCAATTAGAGGCATATAACCATTCGGCAGAGGCCGTGAGTATGGTGGTAATGGTTTTTCCAGAAATGATTATCAGGGTAGCATCTTAGCTCAACCACAGAGGCAGTTCTATGCACTGCCAGCCATGCAGGATGTTGAGACATCTGAAGCAGTAGAGACCCATGTCATTTTTCTTTCCTTTTATCAGTGAGTATGATTTTATCCCTTCGCTTGATTTAAGATTCATCTATCCTTATATGTCATTGTGGTTTCTCTGGAATATTGTTCCTGTTAAGGATCGGTTGTGGTAAAGGGGTGAGTTTCCGGTATGTATTATTTCTGGGGGTTGTGAAACAATGGTTGTCTATTTGATTTGAGTGTAAGGAAATTATAAGTAAGTATCACTATTGTTTGCTTGGCATTTTGATGTGCCACCCCTAGTTGTTGTGTCAAGTTCGTTTATCATTTTTCTTGGATTTAGTATTGGTAGAATGATGGGATTCTTATTCGCCTCCATCAGAGAGTGTCATTGTTTATTCCGGTATAAATCGATTAGTAAGTAATGTTTGATCTATGTGTCTCCCCTAGTTTGAGACACTAGTAAAATTATCTTATTATATGAGTGTCTCTGTTGTAAAAAGTTTTCCTGATGTGTCTTCCGGTAATTTGTTGGAGCTTCCTTCTCATTGGAAAGTTAAGTTGGCAGAAATGTTGTGCCATAAGCTCATTCAATATCTATTTATTCTATTGCAATTCTCTTGCTAGCTTGATTCAGAAGTAGTCTAGCTCTAATAGCCAAGCAAATAAAAAAGTGTGCTTCCAGACAGTCTAGTGTTATCCTTCCTTCTTCTGGCACTGGTAAGCTTAAGCGAATTCATAGCCACTTGTGATATTTCCTATATTTGGCTGGGATGTGCGTCAATATAGCCGGGTAAGTATGTTGTTTGTGTCTCAAGGCTGCTAAGGGCAATGGACAGTGTCGTCCGACTTGTGAATTGAAGCTATCAAGCAGTGGTGCTTGTGGTTAAGGTTTGGGAGTTGAGAATTTGAGAGTTGCAACTTTTTGGCTACTCGAGAGGGTAATATGGTTGCTCAGGTATGAGTTGCGTTATATTTCTAGCTAAGTCTTCCTTAGTTCAATAGGCTGAGAGAGGATAGCTTGGGGATTTATGTTCCAAATTAGTTGTATGAGTTTAAGCTCTAAATGAAGGAGTCTCCCTCCAGCTCCGAGTGCTAATGGTAAATCTCAAAATCATTGCTTAAGCGTAAGTTAGAACTTAGATTCATTGGTCTGTTATATGTCAAAAGGTATATCGACGAGGTGATTCATCGACTAGGTTGAGGAAGATTCATGCTAGTCCATCCTGAGTTCTGTGTATCTTTATTTCGAAAATATAAAACTCTTTTCTTGTGATCGAGGAAGGGTCGGCTTAGTCAGAATAAGCTGGACGATGGTGTTGAAATATCATCTCGGTGTGGTTTATTTTTAGTCTAGTATGTGTGTTATAATTCTTATTCCCCATTAATGAGATAGCGTCTGTTGAAAAGTTGTTGAAGGTTGTGCAAGCCCTCTTGTTAATTATGTAAAACCTACTTTAAACTCTAGTTGGTTCGAGGATGATCGAGAGTCTAAGTGGAGGAGAATGAAACGAAATTATCTAATCTTTTCAGGAGTTAGGACTCTGATGGATGTGCCGACAGCCTTGAAAGCTTCATAAGGTCCATAGAGACCTGTCTGAAAATTTGAGCTGAATCAGACCTCGTTTTATAGGTCTTGGAACACTATTTTATTTACAGGTGTCTGTAATGCCGAAGAGATGTTTACGAGCTTGATTTGAGTAAATAAGCTCCGATTCGAAATTCGAATATGCCGTTCATTTTTAATAGCCATTTGTTACCTATGTGGTTTTCCAAAAGTGAACCCGAGGTTGTTCGGATAGTTTTTGCTAAAGTTCCGAAAGTCAAGGAATCGACCTCTTCTAATAGGACTTCTATCTTCTGTTTTGGTTATCCAATTCAAGATCCATCTCCGCGAGCATGTCAGACAAATTTTATATGACTTGTGTGCAAAGCTTGGGGTCATAACGAGCCTCGTAGGGTCCCGTTCGTACCTGATATGCAGCACCAGCATTGGCCAAAGTCTCAAGCGTGATCGCGCCTAAACCAACACAATAGCACCTAGTTCTGCATTTCCTTTGGGCAACAACACTCAAGGCCTCACGATCGCGGTTTTTGATTGTGCGAAGGCACCTAGGCTGGAACAAAGGCATAGCATCAGGGATATAAAACCACACCTTGTCGGCTAAATTCATTTCCAACTCAATTTTAGCCACTCCCCATCAGTGTAGAACCCATTTCTTGGTACCAATTCCCTCCAATTGTTCAGGTAGTGATTCTAAACTGATTCTTAATCTTAATTCAAGGTTTTAAAGTGGGAAATTGACGAGTTGGGTTAAACGAAATTGAGGTTAGAACCCTAATCATATGGAATTGAGAAAAGTTTTCAAATTGAATCCGATAATATAATACAATGATATATTTGGATTTGTAGAACTTTGAGGAGTCTGGGAATATATGTTTTTTGGGCATTTGGCTAAGCCCTACTTAGGGATATTTTCATAATTTTCTTTCATCTCCTACTAATAGCTAAATATCCAGTTTGTGAGCACTTATATATGCGGTTCTCTCCTTTGTCATAGAGGTAGGAAACTTCAAGAGGCGTCAGGAAGGAAAGGAGCTCGTTCAATAATCAATTAGGCCCTAGACTAAAGAATGTTTTAATTGGTATTTATAGTGTAATCGGGAGTATTGTACTCCAGATTGTAAGCTTAATGTATTTTATTTGCATGGTATATGTAATTGAATATACTTTATTTATGGTTAAGTTAAGAATAAGAGAGTTATGGTCGTTATGAATACAAATTGAAGAACTATAAGCCTAAGATTATGAAAAGAACACAAGGGTCTTTGGATGAATTGTGAATCCCGAATGAATATCTTCTTAAATGAATGGCATTATAGATATCTAAAAAGGGACTACCTGTTTCTACGTGTGTGTGTGTGTGTATACATATGTGTGTGTGTGTGTGTGTGTGTGTGTGTGTGTGTGTGTGTGTTCATTCTTTAGGCTAGCTGGTTTAGCATGTTGATTAAGATATTGACAAAAAGGGAGCTATTTGTTCTATGTGCTTGTGTGCTGAAATATTGTACTACGAGGAAGGATTACGGGGCCCTATGAATATAGATTGCTCACTACTAACGTACTATAGATACAATTTACGTCACTGTGAATGTATTATGGATATAGTTGGACTACTCCCAATGCAATATGAGGTTTGCATCATTCTCGAGGCAATATAGAATTTGCATGGAACACGGTGGGGCCTATTCCAATAATGTATTTGGGCATTGCATTCATACTCTTCTGTGGCATGGATTGATATGTATTATCTAGCTGTTAGATCTGTGTCATCAATGTACTTGTTGTGTGGGATTAATAGTTGTTTGCTCTACGTTGTTGCACGCTTCGTGTATGTGATTGGCTGAATTTCTTGCCCTCTTTTCCATAGCTAGCTAGTTGGCCCTTAGAAGGGTAGTTGTTTTATATATGAACCTAGGATTGGGGTTGGTACTTGAGGATTATGAGCATACCGAGGTCGTTAAAGGTTGCTTATTTACATGACTTCAGGAGTGTGCTGGATAGTTAGTTCAGGCAATATATTCTATATTGTTGTGTAATGATTGTTATCGGTTTCTTGTTTCTTGCTATCTTATGTTTCTGGTCATTTATACGCTTCTAGTTTTTATCGGATCCTCTCCTCTCCCTAGCTAACTTTCCTGTTCCTTCGAAATGGCTGGCCAGCCCCTACTTATGGAGTCCTTTCGTTTCAGCAGATCTCGCTCCAGGATTGAATTTTCCGCATAATTGAGGAGCGAAAGCTACCTCAACTATCAGGGCGAGTCAACTTTTGTTAAGGATGACTACCAGTTCTAGTTCTATCATATTAGCTGTATTTTGTATTCTTAGTTGCCTGGTCTGGATAGCTCTAAATATAGTATACTGGGTAGGCAGTTGTACGTCTTACTTAACAGCTTTTACATATATATTTATCAGTATGTCTTTTGAGTTATAATATGTCTATGTCAAGTTAGTTTTGTGCCCATTTCGTTAATTCAATTGAAAGGGATTTGCTCGACGGATCTATGGGAGATGTCGGGAATTAGCAAGGCCTCGCTGAAAATCTAGATTGTGTCACTCATATTGCTAATAAATCCTTTTTAGGTCCCCTTTATTAAATATTCAACTGGAATATGATATGATTATTGGTTTGTAATAAATTTCACTTAGATAAGATAGAATTAGCATTTTGGTTCGGTCTCTTGAACATATGAGCTTTGTAAAGAAAGTAATATATTTTTTTCAATGTTATTGATTTGTATTCAAATATGCATATTTATTTGCAGGTAGGTAGTTTTAGATTACGTAAAAAAATCGAAAATTAACCTAATCGTACCTAAATCAAAGAGAAAACAAGATGAAACAAGATGATTAGGACGGTTTCAAAAACTTTAATCTTTGTTACACATATTAGAATAACCAAAAAATTGATATGGTACAAAGTTTTCAAAATAATCGACCTAACTGAACCATTAGCACCCCTCATCTTGACACTGCTTCTCTCATAGAGAGAAAAAGAATCAAACAGATTAAGCAAAGCTGGCCTACTCCTATTCCTTTTCTTTTTGTTGACAAAATATTTTCGATCATAATACTGTGTTTATAGATTTATTTGTAGATACATAGTAGTTCTAGAAATTTAACCAAATAATATTTTATCTTCCAGTTATTGAATACTAGTTTCTTATTTTTTTAAAAGGAGATTTATTTTTCAATTTATAAATCTGCATGATCAGAACAGTAAAAGAAGAGTTTTTGTTCGAGGATTTTCAGACATCATCGCCGCCACCAACTCCAAAGAGAATCTATTGTTCTTTTTTCTCTCCGGCAAGGTCTTCCTATGATATCATTTTGTTCATTTGTTGTTGAGGCAGCAACTAATATTTCCCCATGTTCTTCGATTTCATCCTCGGCTCTCGATCATCTACTCATACTCTTTCCTGATATGGACAAACAATTGTACCTATTTTAGTTTTCATTGTTTTAATTTTTCTTTTTTCCAGTCAATGTATGATCACATGCAATTATCTGGAGTTTCATATATCTTTAGGATTTGTAATAGTAGAAGTCATCATTTTTGTGCCATACTAGATCAGCTTTGTTTGCGAAGAGGTATTGGATCAGCTTTGAATGAATGAGAGAAGTGTTTTGATTAAAGTGAGGAGGTGCTTTATTTGGATGTGGGTTGGGTAGTTTTTAATAGGTTGGTCTGATGAGGTATTTCAATCTGAGGTTGCCACGTGTCCCCTCTGATAAATAGAAGTTAAATATGTTCAAAAGTAAAATGGTAACTAACCGCATAGTGTGTCGGCAAAAATATGCCACCCACTATTACGGGGATACGAGTTCAACTGGAAAGACTAGGTTTATCTTACAAGTCACCAGGCACAGAGGATACACGCCCACTCCTTGGGTCAATGATCGTTCAGGCGGCACGACCATAGGATGCAGGGCATACATCCCACCACATTAGGTTTACAGTCTCCTAGTTAAGGTTTAGTATATACCACCTCCTTGAGTTGTAGGCCTATAGCCTTATTAGTCTTTGTATTTTACCTTAATTAGGACTGGGTATCCACTACTATAAATACCCCTCCTTAAAGTGTATTGTACAACGAAGCGATTCACCACAAAATCCAGCTATTCTCAAGGAATAAGAATACTTTACTTTTCTTGCTCATTATTTCTCTCTTTTACTTACTTACTTTTCCGTCGTATTATTGTATTGCTTGTGATCTCATTCTAAATTAATTGTTTAACCTAAGAGACCGAATTTAGGTATAAACAGTTTGGCGCCCACCGTGGGGCCCAGGCAGTTGTAGGTATTCTACGATGGAAAAAGCGCAATCATGTAAAGCAGCGACAACCACACCATACGAGATACTGGTAACAAGATCCAATAGATAATTCATAACTCAGTCAATATGACTGAAACTGTGAATGACTATCTAAGATCAGAACCCTATTATATGTCATCACGGTCAAAATCTTACCGGTGTACCGCACCTCATCATGCTTCTTATAGAGTGATGTCGGCGGTTCAAAAGTTTATCAATACAATCTTCGGGGGGCCCTGGTTTGGATGTACCAGAACTAGAGCCATCATGGTCTGCGAGGCTCACCAGGTGATAGTCAAGAAATCACGTACCAACACTATCGAGTTTGACCACAAGGACTCATGACGAGTTTATCACCATCACTATGATGCTTCGATAATCACCTTGCAGGTACACGATGCTCGAGTAAAGCATGTGTTGGCAGATCCTGGCAGCGGGGTCAACATTATTCATTAGAAGGTTCTTTGCCAGATGGATGCAGGATCATGTAATTCCCAGCCCGTACACTATAATCAACTTTAACAGCTCCAACGAGAAGTCTGTAGGAGAGATACTCCTTCAGGTACACCTACCGGAGCAACCCGGGTAGCGTCCTTCCAAGTTATGATAGGCGATCTCTCGATAACATTATTCTCGGGAGGCCTTGGATTCACGAAGTGCACGCTGTGCCGTCTACACTTCACCAAATCCTTGAATACTCAACTCCTTGACGGGTGAGAGAAATGCAGGGGGAGCAGAAACTATCACGTAGCTGTTATGTAACTGCCGTGATAGATACCGCCAAGAAGGAGACGAAAAAACAAAAAAAGAAGTTAGAAAAGTTGCTTGGTCCCGATTTGGTCACAAGTGTACCTTTCAGGTTCGGAATGCGTGAAGTGGCCGAGTCTTAAGAACCAGCCAGCATACCTTCCGACACAGAGGAAGAAGACAAGCCTGCTAAAGCTATAGTTGATGACCTCGGCCCGTTGATCTTCGAACAGAAGGTTTCAGATAAGAAATTTTATGTGGAGCCAAGCTCTCGGCTGAAGCCTAACTTTCTGCATGCTCAGTCAGGCACCTTCGCTTAGACACATACCAACATGCCAGGAATATCTATTGGCATCATCACATTCAAGCAGAAGAAACGACCGATCTATTGTGAAAAGGGATTGTTGGTCCATGAGGAGGTCGAAAAGCAACTAAACAATGGTTCCATTCGCGAGGTTCAATATCCCAATTGGCCATCCAATGTATTAGTAGTCTCCAAGAAGATTGGGAAGTGGAAGATTTGCATCGACTTCATAGATCTGAAAAAAGCATGCATAAAGGATTCCTTCCCACTGTCCAACATCAACCTACTCATTGATTCAACGGCAGTCCACGAAGATTTAAGTTTTCTGGGCGCTTACTCAGGATATAATTAGATCCTCATGAACTTGGAAGATCAAGAAAATACTTCTTTCATCACGGATAGGGGGACTTATTGTTACAGGGTAGTGCCTTTCAGATTGAAAAATGCAAGAGCGACTTACCAGAGATTAGTAAACTTGATGTTCAAGGAGTAGATTGGTTAGATGATCCATGCTCAATCCACTCACCGATGAAGGTGTGGGGAGATCTCCGAGTATAGTAGTACCCAACTAGAGTCGCGGTCGAATTCCTTAGGGAGCTAGCTCGTAATCTATTAATCTTAGATTGAATAGTGACGGGTTCTATGAATTGCTTGTTAATTCCTAAGTATAGATTGAATAGGATTGGATCAACTACAATTAATACTAATGACTAACACTAAAAGAATTTAATAACTTCGACACCTTAAAATGGATGAAAATATGGAGAATGACCTAGGGGTTTACTTATTCCGACTACATTCTTTTCACTCAAACCCTTGCCTTAACCTTGTAAATCATATGGGTGGTACAAATGGTCGGACCTCGAATAGATTCCTCAAAAACCGTTAGGGATAGAGAGAATTTACCACATCAAGCCTGTTAGGGTCAATAATAGGGTGTGAGAAACCCTAGTCCAAAGACCCGAGCGGGAATGACCTCTTTGGATACTTTCTCTTTAGATGGGGTAGGCCATAGCCAATGTAATCCAAATTCTCGCTAGTTTTCATTAACCTATACCTTCAACCCCGTTAGGGTGATGAAAGCAAAGTAAGGTTACGTTCAAGTACAGCCGTGCCTGAAACCCTAGTCAATGAAAGTACGAAAGAGAACTAGATTCATCTTTATCCATTCATTACACAAGATTAAAAACAAGTTTTAACTAAAAATCATCAAGTCATCATGAATAAACCCCTAGTATGAGTTAACTACTCATACTAGGGTCTAACACAGACATAATAAAAGATGATATGGCAAGAATGATATGAAGACTAGATTAATAGAAGAAATTCTTATAAAAGATTCAAGTTATACCCTTTCCTTTTCCTCCAAGAATATTCAAAAGTATGTTAAAGTATATTCTAAGCGAAAAAGGGTCTAGTTTCTCGGAGGCATAACAGCCTATTTAGAGTCACGAGTTTTAAAGCTAGGGTTAATATTTACAAAATTGTCATTTTGCCCTATTTTTCGTAAAACCGCCTGTTACTCGGTGGGCCATAGATTTAGTTGCACGGCCGCCGAATGAAATCCTATCCCCTCTATTTTTTTGTTCTACGATACAGGTTCGGCAGCGCACAGGATCTTCAGCGGACATCTCCCACACTCGCAGACTTTCTCTGAGCTCACTGATATATAGTCGGAGGAGCCACACAAGCTTCTGCGGGATTGCAGAGCTTCTTCAGCATTTATCTCAGCGGTCCGCCTCTTGGCTTCATAGGGTCCTGATGAGCTCTTGAACTCTCTCCTCCTTTGGTAGGTGATTCGGCGGGTAACTGATCTAGCTGCTGCTTGTTTTCCTAGTTCTTCAAAATGTAGCCAAAGTTCACTTGCTTTTGTTCTTTTCTTCATTCATTTTGGCTTTGTACATTGATATTCCTTGTAAACCTGAAACATGGAAATAAACATAAGATTTACTCAAATAATAAAGCTTTTAGGACGTGAAAGCTAGTCTAAAAGAGTTGTAAATACATTCAAAATGCTGACGCATCATAAGACCATGGAGGTTTACATAGACGATATGCTGGTCAAATAATAATTCGCCAAGGATCACATCGGTCATCTGGAGATTGCAAATTTGGAATGAAACTCAACCTAGAAAAGTGTGCCTTCGGCATGTCGTCCGGGATCTTCCTTAGAGTCATTGTTTCCAACAGGGGAATAGAAGCAAATCCCGTAAAGATCAAAACAATCGAGACCATACCACAGATCCTAAAAGTGAAGTTGAAGTTAAAAGGCTTAACAACTGAATTGCAATGCTAAGCCAGTTCATCTTACGGTCGTCAGAGAAGTGTCACCAATTTTTAAATGTCTTGAAGAAGAATAAAAGCTTCGAATAGACAGAGCAGTGCAGCAAGGCACTTCGAGAACTGAAGCAATATCTTGCAAATCCCCCATTGCTAGCTAAGGTACGCGAGAGAGAGCCATTGTTGTTGTACCTAGCAGTGTCCGACATCGCCGTAAGTGCTGTCTTAGTAAGAGAAGAGAAGGGGATGCAATCACCACGGTATTACGTCAGCAAGTCTTTTTTTGGACGCAGAAACTAGGTACTAACACCTGGAGAAATTTGCACTTGCCCTAGTCATGACAGCAAGGAAGCTGCACCCATATTTCTAAAGTCGCACCATTATCGTGGTTTCCTCTTTTCTCTTACGGACTATTTTGCACAAACCCAAGTTATCGGGTAGGCAGGAAAAATAGGTCGTCGAGCTCAGAGAGTATGACATCATATATAAGCCATGTACGACCATCAAGTCAAAGGAGCTTGCGTACTTTGTCGCTGACTTCAGTACTGACTTGATGTCGGGAGATGAGATAGAACACAAAATAATAGAGGGAGTTTCCCCTGGAGAATAGGTGATCCTCACCAACGAGGCAGAACATGAAGTAGTAATTCAAGCTTTAGAATTAGCTTACATAGTGGGGGCCAGGGAGATCATTGTCAATTGCGACTCTCAACTCATCGTCAATCAGGTAACCGGGGCTTATATGGCCAAAGACGCCCGTATGCAACAATACTTGGCCAGAGTAGAAAAGTGCTTGAAGAATTTTCAAAAGTGGAAGACCAGTCAGATACCGAGAGAAGAAAACACGGAGGCTGATGCCCCAGCTAGCCTAGCGGCACTGCAGACATGAATGTAGACAGCCCAGTTTCCACCATTGAGTTAACGTACACAGATGTCAACCGCCACGAGGTCAACACAGTGGGATCATTATTGGACTGGCGACACCCAATTATGGAGAACCTGAATGAGGGAGTACTCCAAGCAGACCGAAAGGAGAGTAGAAGGTTGAGAGCCCAAGCAGCCCGCTATTATGTAATTAACGGTGAGTTGTATCAGCCAATGTTTAGCAAACCTTTGGCTAAAAGTTTGGGACCCTCTCAAATTGATTATACACTTAGAGAAATCCACGAGGGGCAGTTTGGAAACCATTTCGGAGGGCGATATCTAGCTCGCGAGTTAATTAGGGCGGGCTATATCTAGCCCCGAATGTAAGACGACGCGAGCAAGTTTGCCCGGGCGTGCGATAGCTGCCAGAGATTCTCCCATGTACTTCATCAGCCGACAGAGTTATTAGACTCAGTAATAGCCCCTTGGCCTTTCATGAAATGGGGGATGGACATCGTAGGGCTCATGCTTAAAGCACCTAGCGGTGTCAAATTCCTGCTTATTATGGCAGATTAATTCACGAAATAGGTCGAAGCGACGTCCTACGCCTGAATCCGAAAGTAGGAGGTGATAGAGTTTATATGGAAGAATATTATGTGACGATTCGGTATTCCACCGGGAATCACTTGCAATAATGGGCCTCAGTTTATAGGCAATCATATCACTACTTTTCTGAAAGAATGGGAGGTAAAGAGAATAACCTCTACGCCCTATCATCCCTCGACCAATGGTTAAGCTGAATCTTCGAACAAGACAATAGTGGATAACTTAAAAAAGTGACTCAAGGAAGCTAAAGGGAAGTAGCCAGAAGAACTGCCAGGAGTCCTACAGACCTGCCGTACTACATCCAAAGCCAGCACTAGAAACTCCGCTTTCACTGACATATGGAACAAAAGAAAGATTTCCCTAGAAATCAGAGAATCCAGTTTGAGGCGGTCATTTGCAGTGGAAGAATCCAACAATGAAGCTTTGAAAGCCTCCTTTGTTACTTTGGAAGAATGGCGAGAAATAGCGGCTATACGCCTCGCAGCGTAGAAGAAACGAGTGGAGCAGTATTATAACGCGAGGTCTAATCCACGATCCTTCAACATAGCGGATACCATCCTTCGCAAAGTTACTCAAAACACCAAGTAGGTCGGCGCAGGCAACTCACGCTGAATTGGGAAGAGCCGTACAGAGTTCGGGGCATAGCTGGAAAAAGGTGTGTATGTTCTTAAAGACATGGAAGGAACAACTATCCCAAAAAACTGGAACATCACATAACTAAAGAAGTACTACTCTCGAAAGGCTTAGCTAAGCCCATATACTCTAGACATGTATTTTCTCCTTTCTTGTTTTCTTCTATTGTCATTATTTAAAATGGGCACTTAGCCTCGTTCATTATGTTTACAAGGCTCTGTGCCCTATTCATTAATAAAAGTACTATTCTATTTAGTTAGTTTTACTTATTTATTCATATCAATCTACAGTCCAACGATTCATAGCCCTGGCCAGACCTAAGTTGAAGTACTACACTCTCTTTTCGCTAAAAAAATTAAGGTACATCTATTCGCTTAGAGCTAGACCATGTCTAGCTCAGCCACCTGGAATTACTCGTATATTGAACTCATTAATTCAACAACTGCACCTACATGCTGACGAGGATGCCTGTTTGCATAGTGCCAGAAAGTCTTAAATACTCGAGTAACTAAGCAGACACGTTCGAAGTTGGACGCAAAAGGTCTTGTTACCACACGGGCTAAAGTCGTCCCACTGTGGGCGCAACTTAAGCTTTCACCTATTGACGCAAAATGAATCGCCCTTCAATGTGCACAATTATCTCTGGAAGACACTAGTACAGAATGGCACACAAAACATACTGCACATTACATTATATGTAATTACACAAGTACGTATAAAATTATTGATAAACGACCGTTTCATTAATAATAAACAACCCTTAGGATCATAATATAAAATTAGTTCTTCACGAATACAACATTATTTATAAAAAATGTAGAAAAAATGGAAAGGGAAGACTAAAACTGCAAGTTCCTCTGAATTTGAACAATCGGAGACTCTTTATTTGGATTGTAGCTCTTGCATTGAAGTTTCTCTCGGGATTCAGAGGAGAAATTTCCAACTTGGTACCCCAAGCAGCAATACTTTGTGATGCCGCATCACGGAAGAAGGAAAATCAGCCTAACTGAGGAGCCCCTCAGTAGAAAGGCGGAGGCAGCGGAATGGGCACTGAAGGCTTCACTTGGATTCACTTAGAGAGACTCCAATAAGGAATCCCCGTGGACCTTGGAAACGCCTTATACTCCCTCTTCTCTGTAAACCGCAGAATAAGGCAGAGCTGCACACCCACCGTGAATGCTAAAGATCAGGAGATATTTGTTGAACATCAACTGCCCGAAGGAGAGGATATCGCTGGGACGCACTCCTAGTTCAAAGGAAATTGCTTCGGGGATATGTTCCCATGCAACTAAAAGATGAACAACTAGAAGAAGCCCGATTGTGTTGGAATTCCTCTGCTGCAACACGCCACATGAGAAGAAGAATATCACAGCAATCACCATGTATGAAAACGAGCATACCGAGATCAATGTGTCTACCACAATGAAGACATTCCGAAGAATATCATCATTAGAATCCCGGTCAAGCTTCATGAATCGGGGTCCTTTACTCAATCCTTCACAGATGAAGGAAGAAAAGATGGTAACTGCAGAAGAGTTTCCTCTTATAGTTCCCTCATGAATCATCTATTTGAAACAAAGAAGATTTTCTGAGAATATTAAACCAGGATGAAAGGCGAACATCTTTTAGAAAAGAAAATTTCTTACTATCATAGGAAGTTGTTGAAGAAGAGAAGTATTTTCGGAAGAGGAGTTTGTGATTTCTCTACTATCATGAAGTCCTATTTGTAGGCATAAAAGAGATAAAGGATACAACACGAAATAGTCAAGCGTCATTATTGCTGGAAATATGAAATGATTCGGAGCAATTAATAGCAGTTCTTGGAAAGGTGCATGAAATCTGTATCGACCAATCAGATGAAAGCACGCGGAGTTCTCAAAGAAATCATCATCATTCTTGGTCAAACCGATTGCGAGTCTCAAGGAGTCAGAGAGATATCTTGTGCACTGCTTTCACTTCCCGACTGCTTGCATCAACACTCAGCAAGTGGGGACTGACTGTATGGCAAAAATATGCCACCTACTATTATAGGGATATGAGTCCAGCTGGCGAGACTAGGCTCATCTTATAAGTCACCGGGCAGAGAGGATACACTCCCGTTTCTTTGGGCGAATGACCGTTCAAGTGGCACGGCCATAGGACGCAGGGCATACATCCCACCACCTTAAGTTTACAGTTTTTTAGTGAGGGTTTAGTATATACCACAACCTTGAGTTGTAGGCTCATAGCCTTATTAGTCTTTGTATGTTACCTTTATTAGGACCGGGTATCCACTACTATAAATACTCATCCTTACATTGTATTGTACAAAGAAACGATTAACCACAAAATCCGGCTATTCTCAAGGAATAAGAATACTTTACTTTTTTTGCTCATTATTTCTCTCTTTTACTTACTTTTCCGTCGTATTACTGTATTGCTTGTGACCTCTTTCTAAATTAATTGTTTAACCTAAGCGACCGATTTTAGGCATAAACACATAGTAAAACTGAGAATAACTTTGAACTATAGTTCATACTAGACGGACAACTATGTCCCTTTTCTGTTAACCATACATAGTTAGAAAATGTTCATACATGACCACGTGTGTTGCCAAAAGAAGGCTTTGATTGTCCGAAAAAATTGATACTTCTATATAGTTTCAAATTTATATTTCATCTTCTTAGCAAGTCCTTTGACAAAATCATGGTGTACTTCATGAAAATGTCTTACGGTAATAGAGAGCAAAAATGCCAACAATCTCTCATTCAAAATCAACAAAGATTAATAGATTAGGAAAGAGGCTTTTACTCACAAACTATTGTATGTCTATGAAGGAGCTATCAATGTAGAATAATGGATCTTAAAAAATTACATGAAATATTTAAGTCATAACCATAAAACTTAACAAAAAACGCATTTTCCAAATATAAATATATTGAGAAGATGAAAGTACCAGAAATGTGAATTCTTAGATGGATGTGTGGGTATTTTAAGATGGATAAGTAAGGAATGAGGTTATATGAGACAAGGTAGGAGTGACCTCAATGTAGACAAGATATGAGAAACGAGGATGAGATGGTTCAGACATGTAAAAAGGTGGAGCATATATGCCCTATCTAGTAAGGAGGTGTGAGGGGTTGACGGTATTGGGTCTATGGATAGGTAGAGGTAAACCAAGAACTAGGGTGAGATGATTAGAGAAGACTTGACACATCTTCAGATCAAAGAGAACAAGACTCTAAATAGGAGAGCGTGAAGATCGAGAATAAGGATAAAAGGTTAGGAGGTAGCCAAGCGATTTCTGTCATATTAGCATTGGTACTATTATGTATACTATTTGCATCATTTTCTTCTTTTATTTTACTACTATAATGAAACGACCTTGGCTAGTCGTTTTGGGAGTTAGGACTCCGACTAGAAACCAATTAGTCTTAAAAGCTTTATAAGATACATTAGAATCTGTTGTATAGTTTAAGCTGAATCATACCTCATTTGGTAAGTCTTAGAAAACATTTTCAATTTCGAGTGTCTATGAAGCCGAAATGTGATTGTTGAGATTGATTTAAGTAAATAAGCTCCAATTTAAAATCTAAAGGTGTCGTTAGGTTAGTATGATCATTTTTTAGCTGCTCAAACTTCCAGAAGTTAAATCCGGTGTTGTTCAAATAGTTTTTACAAATATTCCAAGAATTTGACCTTATCCTCTTTTGTTTGACCCTTGCTTTGTATTTCAGGAAAATGAATAGGTCATATAAGTGTTTTATAACTTGTGTGCTTATTCTGGGGTGATTCCAAGCTTCGTAGGGTCCATTTAGACCGAAATTACAGCACCAGCTTAGGCAGGTGGCTTTCTGGACAAAGCTTCTACCCATTCACGCCTAGCTGAGCGCGACATTAATGCTGTTGGTTTCTCTGCTTGACATCATGCCATTGGGTGTGACAACAAAGGGTTGAGGCGCGATAGTGATGAGTGAGCACGAAAGCGCTGGTCCAAGGTTATAAAAGGACCTTTGATCAGCTGATCTCAATTTTGATCGAATTCTTCAATATTTAGTTGGTTGAGAGCAAATTCAAGGTACCAAATTATCAATCTTGTCTTGGTAAAGATCCTAAGCTATTTAATTGCATTAACTCATGTTTAGGAAGTTAGATTCTCATGAATTTAACTTGAGAAAGAAAATTAATTGAACTCAATCATGAAATCCAATGGTATATTGGATTTGTGGGACTTTGAGGAGTCCAAAAATGTGTTGTTTAAGAGCATTCAGCTGAGCCAGGCTCAGGGATGATTTTATAATTTCCTTCCTTCTTTGGCTAATAGCTAAAATATCCATTTCATGAGCATTTATATGTGTGGTTTCTTGCCTTTGGCTTAGAAGAAGCTGGCTCTAAGAGGCGCGGGAAAGGAGAAGAGCTAATTCAGCCCTAAACTAGAGGTAAGTGGTTTCATCCTATTCCTTGATGGCCTTCGGCTTATGGATGTTCTACTCACGGTTTCTTACGTGTGTAGCTGCCATTAGGAATATTTACTATACCATAGCTTTGATTGTAGCTTGATTGCATTATATTCTGTTTGTGTTGCTTTAGGCTTAATGTAGAGCAAAGACTAAAAGTATTTTATTTTTGGTATGAGTTGCTAGGCTTTAACCGAAAGTATTATATGGAGGATAAGGATTTTGTAGTTGTAATGATAACCAATTGAGGGAATATAATTATTCTAATAAAGTGTGATTGTTAGCTATTGAGCTTTAAGCTTAACGTAACACTGAATAAAGGGGTTCTGAGGTGATTGTGGATTTCAATTAAGAAACTACTTGTTTGTGTGCATATATGATCGTTCTTAGATTGGTTGATTTTTTTTATTGGGATATTGGCAGATGAGCTATAAAGTCAAGGTTATATCAAGAGCACATATGTTCTGGAATGGCAAGAGCCTTTGATAAAAGGTCTGCTTATTTGAATGTACATATTCTTGATTTGTAAATTGGTTATGGTTCTGCACGACAGGATAAGATGGCTGGGTCATGTGTCGTGACACCATCACTTAGGGATTGGGTTGTACACCACAAAACAGTCATAGTTAATTAAGGATCGAATTGCAAGCCACAACACTATGAGTATCTGGATCGAGTTTTTTGCTGCAACCTCATAGTTGATTGGATTAGTTTGTGTGTTGGCAGAATATTATCCGACTCCATCTCTACCTTTCTCAAGGTAGGGGTAGGTCTACGTACATCTCATCCTTGCAAGCTTGCACTCGTGGGATCATGTTGTTGTTGTAATAATGCTAATATGACATAAACCCATGAACTACATTCGAACTTCTACCATAATCCTCAACCTTCTTGTTCTCCTGTCTAGGGTCATGTCCTCAATAATTTGAAGGTGTGTCATATCTTGTCGAATCCTCTCGCCCCAATTCATTATCGGTCTACATCCATATTTCTGTAGATCAAACACCGCCAACCCCTCTCACCTCTTTACTAGAACATATGTGCTCGTCCTTTTCACATGTCCGTACCGTCTCAGCCTATCTTCTTGCATCTTGTCCACCATAGACTTACACCTTGTCTCGTATGTCCTTGTTCCAAATCTTATCCATCCTGTTATGTCTATACATCTATCTAAGCATTTTTATTTCATTTATTTTCATCTATGTGTGTCCTTGACTGGTCAACATTCCACCGTATACAACATAGTTGGTCTAATCTAACGAACACACTATATAATTTATCTTAAAGTATAGGTGGAATATTCTTATCAAATAAGACATTGAATGTGAGCCTCCATATCATCCACCTTCTCCGAATATGATATGTTACATCATCGTTGATTTTACTATTTACCGAGTTATAGACCCAAGATACTAGTTCTTCATTTGGTTATATCATTACAATGAACATTTGCATTGGTTTTTCCTCTTCTATTTTTAATTTTTTGTCTCAAATTCTACCGTTATTTTCTTTTTTCAGTCTGTTTAAAAATAATTGATACATGACTTCAAACAAGAGAATTTTGACCTTTCTATTTTGTCATGGCTGTACAGACTGACTTTACTACAGAGAGGTTTCATTGATATTTAATAGGTGAGTGCTGAGGAGCTATGACTTTTGGCTTTTAATGATTGTTCTCTGATGTTTTTGTGAACAAACATTCAGTGAAAATATTAAAATTTTTATATTTCTCTCGAACTTTCTTCACAAGTAAATAATATTTCGTATGAATGAATTCAAGTGATATACATTTGATTTTTATTTTTCTTCTTTAGTGTGGGAGGATGGGAGGGGATGTTTGGGTGGTTCATAAATTGAACTTTTGAAAAAGTAAAACTGGGATGCAAGTCTCATTTTTTTTAGCAAATACCAGTAAGCACATAGCTTAGTGACTAATTTTATTAGTAATATACACAAAAAATAAAGTCTTACAAGAAAAAATAAAGTATAAACTAACGCTATGTACGTCTAGCCTATAAAGTGTACTATTTCTCTTTATCATATACCTTTCAATGGGTTGAGCAGTAAGTACTAATACCACCATTAAAGAAGAATACAATAAATTAAAATAGTACATAACATTGTAAAGAACCAAGGCAAGACTAAAATTACTTAGTGAAATAACAGTTACATAGTGCATGAAATTGTTTCTAGCTAATTCCCTCAAGTAGTTTGAAGCATGTAGTATCTGCATTAGCTCATTCATCTCCAGCAACTTTGTAATTAAGCTAATGCTCTGACGTTGTCCCTTTCAATTTCGCCCAACTGCATGAATAAATTTAACCCATGTAACAGCATGTAACCCTTTTGTGTTGTGTGCAGGAATATTGCTCAATCCAGCGAACTAGAGCACAAGCAAAATCCCAGCACATGCCAGTCTGAGAGTAGGATGCTGCAGCTAGTTCCTTGGCAAACAAAAACTTACAGCTTAGAGAAATATTCAGTGCTATATTGTTTACTCCAGTAACAGTGAAAGGACATCCCAGCGAAGAAGAATGTAAGAAAGACTCAGCTGCACTCCACACGCTACTGCCCTCTATGAAGAACAACCCCAGCTGCTCATGTGAATTTATTAAAGCTCTCAATAACAGTTCCAGCAGCGGAATGAGCTTCAGGCAGTGAAGCATGACCAAAAATCGACTAGCTTGTGCAAAACTCGTTAATCCAGGCCTCCTCTCCAATGAACTTATGCATCGCCTTGTATATTCAACTTCCAATTGAATATTAGTATAGGATTGTGCCTTGAAACAGTAAAAATTTATGAGTTGAAACTCCTCCCATGTACCATAAGAAATTGTTCCAAGTACGCCTAAGGACAGGCGTTGGAACTGTTCTGAATGATATCCCAAAAAAATCCCCAAGTTTACTCACTAGTGTTGAAGCTCAGCTATGGTGGAAGCTTCTGGAGCAAGCTAAGATCAAAGAGAAGCAGAAGCTTTGTTATTAAGCTAAGAAGGAAATGACACAGTTAGTTACAAAACTACTCCTACTTCCTATTTATATCTAACTCACTAACTAACTAAAATATCTTCTAACTATCTTTAACTTAATTATACTTTGACCCCTATACTTCAACACTCCCCCTCAAGCTGAGAATGGAACACGTCTTTTAATCCCAGCTTGCTCATCAAGTGATCATGTTGAGGTTTGCACAGTCCCTTAGTTAGAATGTCAGCTTGTTGCTCCTTTGTGCTAATATGTTGAGTCTGAACCAGGCCATCAATTATTTTTTTTCTCCTATAAATAAGCAATCTATGTCAATATGTTTGGTACGTTCATGAAAGATAGGATGAGTGGCAATCTGAATTGCAGCTTTGCTATCACAGAACAGTGTAACTGGTAACTTTACTCTGACTCCCAATTCTTGAAACAGACCCTTCAGCCAGATAATTTCAGCTACAGTGGATCCCATGCTACTGAATTCAGCCTCAACTGAAGTTCTTGACACAGTATTTTGTTTCTTTGACCTCAATGAGATTAATGCATTTCCAAACTTCACCAAGTAGCCAGTGATTGATCTTCTAGTCTCTGTACATGCACCACAGCCTGAGTCACAGTAAACACACAGCTCTTGTTTAGCCTGTTCCAGGAGCATTTTTTATATATCTTACAACTCTCAATACTACATCCATGTGAGATTGTTTGGGATCATGCATGTATTGGCTGAGTAACTATACCATAAAGGACAGGTCAGGTCTTGTCATTGTGTGATAAAGCAGCCTGCCAATCAACCTTTGGTACACTCCTCTGTCCTTTACTCTGTAGTCCAGCTGAAAAGCTTCTATTTTAACATATTTATCAAACTCAGTAGAAGTCAGTTTGTGATTGAATTCTAGAGTAGTAGAAGCTGGTTTGCTTCTTAGAAGTCCCATTTCAGCCATTAAGCCTAGAGCATACTTCTTTTGACATATGAGAATGCCACTTTGAGATCTTGAGAATTCAAAACCCAATAAATACTTTAACTCTCCCAGATCCTTCATCTTAAACATGGTTTGTAGTCTTAGCCTCACCTTCTCTATGAGAGATAAGTTGCTGCCTGTTATAAGCAGATCATCAACATACACCAGTATCACAATCAAATCACCTTGAATTCTTTGAGTCAACAATGAGTAGTCATAGTGTGATTGCACAAAGCCCATGTTCAGTAGAGCCTCAGTAAGCTTCAAGTTCCATTGTCTTGGAGCTTGCTTCAGTCCATATAAGGAATTCTGCTGCCTGTATACCTTCCTATACTCCCCTGGCTTACAAAGCCATCTGGTATCTACATATATACCTCTTCAAGTAAATCACCGTGTAGAAAGGCATTATGGACATCGATTTGGAAGATGTACCAACCAGAAGAAGCAGCCAAAGCAACCACAGATCTCACAGTAACCATCTTTGCTACTAGAGAGGATGTTTCAGTATAATCAAGGCCCTCAAGTTGGCTGTAACCCTTTGCCACTAGTCTGGCCTTGTACCTTTCTACCTCACCAGTCGACTTGTACTTCACTTGAACACCCATTTGCATCCAATAGGATTTTACCAGCAGGTAAATCAACAACAGTCCAGGTATGGTTCTCTTCTAAAGCCTGAATCTCAGACTGCATTGCTTCAACCCATTTAGGATCCTTGCTTGCTTCAGCAAAGGAAGTAGGCTCAGCAATAGATGAGTAAGTTGCAAGAGATACCCTATAAGAGGGTGAGAGAGAGTCATAGCATACATGATTTGAGATAGGATATTGACAAGTAGATTTCTTAGTAGGTACAATTTAATCCTGCATCCAAGCTGGTGATTTGGATACTCTGGAGGTTTTTCTGGTGTTGGAAATTGGTGCAGATAGTGGAGGTGGAATCTGAGGTAGTGGAGAAGAGGCTAGTTGTAGAGAGGCTGAAGTAGAGGTGAAATTGGAGCTATGTGATCGGCATCAGCAGTAGGAACTGGTATGTCTGAAGTGTTCAAGGAAGATTGAATGAAAAACTTATGATCTTCTACTTCATTAAGTGTCAGTATTGGAAACATAGGTGAATGCACATTGTGCAGGTTCTTGAAAGGAAAAATATCTTCTTTGAACACCACATCTCTATTCACAAACAGAGTCTTAGAGTGTAAGTCAAATAGAATATACCCCTTTTGGGTAGAAGAGTATCCCAGGTGAACTGCTGGAATGGCTCTGGGAGAAAACTTGTCTTGCTTGTTGATCACTGCAGCATTTACCAAACTACCAAACACTCTCAAGTGTTGTAGGGAGGGAGTCTTGTGGAACAGTTTTTCAAAGGGTGATTTCCCTTTCAATAGGACTGTAGGAATTCTGTTGATCAAATACACTGCAGTATGGACACACTCTCCCCAAAATCTCAAAGGGATGAATGCTTAAAACCTGAGTGCTCTAGCCATGTCAAGTATGTACCTGTGTCTTCTCTCTACTACACCATTTTACTGAGATGTGTAGACACAAGATGTCTGATGAATTACTCCAAATTCTTTTAGCAGATTGTCAACTTGCACATTCAAGAACTCAGTGCTATTATATGATCTAAGGCACTTAACTCCACAGCTAAATTGATTTTTAACAAGTAACAGAAAATGTCTTAATATTACCACTGATTCTGACTTATTATTTAGCAAAAAAATCCAGGTATACCTGGAAAATTCATCCACTAGAGTCATGAAAAATCTCTTTCCATCATGAATGGGTACGCTGTAGGGGCCCCATATATCAGCATGAACAACATTAAAGGGAAACATAGATCTGTTTTAACTTAAAGGAAGAGGAAGTCTTGATATTTTAACAACAGGGCAAATTGAACAATGATGATCTTTCAACCGCACATTATTGAGAACATACTTCAGCACCTTGAGAGGGGCATGCCCCAGTCTTCTATGCCACAAGGCAGATATTGCACAGACACTAAACATAGTTGTCTTCTCAGTCTTATTGAGAGTACTATGTACAGAATTAATGACAGAATTACTAATGCTTTCAAACTTTGTAGTAGGCATAACATTATTCTAGTAGGAGGTCTTGGTCTTGGATGGCAGTCCTCTTTTTAGTAGATAAAGGCCATGCTCCTCCTTACTAATCCCCAATACCTTCCCATTTGAGAGGTCCTGGAAAAAACAGAAGTCAGGATAGAAGGCTACCATACAGTTTAGCTCCTTAGTGATTTGGGATACTGAGAGTAAGTTGCACTTAAACTCAGGTATGTATAGAACATTATGGACATGCTGATCTTCAAATATAGTAGAGGTACCAGTATGTGTGATATCGACCTGTCCAACATTACGTAAGTTCACTTTACTCCTATCACTGCTCATTACTGCCTGATGTTTGCTTGGCAAGTCTAGATTATTAACCATGTGATTTGAAGCTCCGGTGTCTATTATCCAGTTACATCTAACTAGATTAGACATAAGTGCACTTACAGTACCTGCAGAGCTAGTAGTAGTTGCATTGGCCTCATGATCTACATACTAGCCCTTGTTAAGCATTTGAATTATCTGACTGAACTAATCATGAGAGAACACAGGCACACCTGAAGAACCTGCTACAGAATTCTGACTGCTGCAACCTAAATTACAATTCCACTGGCTGTTGTAACTTTGATTACTATTGTATTCTTGATTACCATTGTACTGAGTAGTGTCATTGTTGTTGTAACTCATAACTCTAGAAGGATAGTATTGTGCAACATCATTTCGTCCACCTGATGCATAGCCTTGAGTTTGAAAGTCAGAAGAATTATCACTGTAGTTTGCTGCATTGGCATGATTCTGCTGACCTTGATAGGTTCTTCCTTTCTTCTTTGGCTTATAGTCATCAGGATAACCAATGAGTTTGTAGCAATTCTCTCAAACATGTCCTTTGCCAGAATAGTAGTCACATTGAACAGGTGATCTGCCTGAGTTGTTCCTGTTATAGTTACCTCTAGGCTTATAGTTGGTATTATAGGTGGAATTACTTAGATTCACATTATTCAGTCTATTGCTCAAAAGAGCAGTAGGATCACTAGGTCCAGCTTCAAAGGAAGTGTTTGAAGTATGCATCCTCTGACTCTCCATAGTGATAATCATGGCATAGGCCCGATTCAGGTTAGGTAGAGGAACTGTCATCAACACCTGACTTTTAGTCTGAGCATAAGAATCATTTAGCCCCATTTAAAACTGCCATAACTTCTGCATTCGGAAGTGCTGAGCATACTCCTTGGATTCTGAACAGCCATAGGATGGGGGAGATATGAGAGCCTCAAGTTCATCCCAAATTTCTCTAAGTTTTGAGAAATAAGTGGACACAGATGACACTCCCTATGTCAAAGTTGCTATTTCCTTGTGCAGATAAAAGGCTCTAGATGCATTGACCTTATCAAATCTCTCAGCATCTGAGGCATATATCACTATACTCAAGAGGTCTTTAGACACAGTGTTCAAGACAATTGCATTGCACCTATCCCAGAGCTCATGTAACACAGGTTCAAAACTATTCTTCTTATAGGTGCCTAACACAAACCCTAGCTTGTTCTTTCCAGTTAGCACAATTTTCATAGACTTGCTCCATAATGAATAGTTTTCAGAACCTTGTAGTTGTACAGAAACAAGTACTAGTCCTTGTGTACCCGAAGTGTGAATGTACAGGGGGTGATTATGATGAATTTTATCAAAGGGATCAGTTACGGATCCAGAAGTTTGTGCAGTGGAACTAGTTGCAATATTAGCAGTATTAGCCATAGTTTCTCACAGAATAACAGCTCTTTACCGAAGTATCACATAATTAGGTCAGATTACTGAAGTTTTCACAAAACAATATCTCAGAATTTTGACTAATTTATGGGAAATTGTAGAGTATCAGCAATATCAAGGGAAATATCCTAGCTGAACTCGTAAATGAAGGGCCAAATATTGCAGAAATAGCCACAGAAATTGCAGAAATTGACCTAAGAATAAGAACACGATTGAGAAGAAGAAGCTTCGTTACCGATCAGCTAAGCTTTAAGATCGTGCGACCTTGCTCTGATACCATGTTGAAGCTCAGCGAGAAGCAGAAGCTTTGTTATTAAGCTAAGAAGGAAATGATACAGTTAGTTACAAAACTACTCCTACCTCCTATTTATATTTAACTCACTAACTAACTAAAATATCTTCTAACTAACTATCTTTAAATTAATTACACTTTGACCCCTATACTTTAATAACTAGGTGTGCTTGTTAAGCTCATACAAAATCTACCCGTGCACAAGTATTACAGCATGGGCTCACTAGGGGCGCTCGTTGAGTAGTCAAAAAATCTGCCCGCCTTAGCAAATCCCCAGCTTTGCTCGCTGAGGTTGCTCACTAGGCGAGCTAAATTTCTGCTTGCTTCCAATAACAGTCCCTTGCACTCGCTGGCTTTGCTCACTGACCATGGGCGAATTATGCCCGCTATAGTTTTACCCTCCCAATCTCTGCTCGCTGATTTTGCTCGTTGAGCGAGTGAAGTTTCTGCCCAGTTGAGGCTGCCACATTCCATGAAAACAATAAGGTTGCCAACCTCGCTCGTTGAGGTAGATAAAATTCTGCCCATCCCTTACATCCAAAGCTTGCTGCAACGCTACCCAGCTGGTAAACATCAAAGCAACGCTGCAATACACATCAATGTTGAAACAATCCAATGACCATCTAAGTTTCATGAAAATGATTTCAACTTGCCCAGCTGAATGTAATCTTTCCAGCGACGCATCATGTAAGGCACTAATGTCGTGAGAAAGCTCGTTGATTGAACAAACAAACTGGTCCCAACACCGCTCCATACAAAAACTCCAAGAGCTCCTTCCCGGATTACCCCTAGATGCTCAATCTGTATTACATTTGACCCAACCCACCTCGGGAGGACACCAACTCATCTTTGTAAACTTCAACCTAGGCGTATACACATGAAGCACATGAAGCAAATCACTCCAGTTTAAAGGCGCATATCTAAAGTTTTTCCTACGAACTTTCAAGAACATAAGAATATTTTGCATCACCTGAAAGATAACCCTTGTCCTAGACATTCTACCTCCATGTTGAAAAGCATTTCTTTTTTTCCATAACTCCCAAATAATAAAAATGGGAACTACATGAGAAACCAATTTCACAAGTGAATTCCCCAGAGCATCCCACCATTAATTAATAACTTGCACAAGATACAAGCCATCTATGTTAAAACCTGCATAGCTACCAAAATAATTCCAAACTTCCTTTGCAATAGGGGCATTCAAGAACACATGATCAATTTTTTTAACATCAGGGATAACACAACAATGACATTTTGAAGGAAATTGAAAACCCCACCTTTTCAGAGTATCATCCAGCGGCAACTTATTTTTCCATACTCTCCACAAAAAATATGACATCTTAAATGGAACCCCTTTAATCCAAATATATTTATAAAGATCGGAGGAAATTTTCTTGTGTCTAAGCAAATGAAAGGCCAAACTTACAGAGAATTTTCCACTGCCTACTGCACTCAAATAAGGCCTATCTGCCTCCTCTCCAGTACTAGGTGGAGAAATATTCTCGTTGGAAAGAAGGTCATTTTTTTTAAAAAAAAAAAAATCTCTTCTCCTTCCTTTTTTTCATTTATTTATCTTCTTTATTACCTCCATTAACTCACACTTCATCTGACACGACCCGAAATCCAGTTAGGTCGTGCGGGCACCCGACATCCTGCCCTAGACCCGTCAGGCGAACCCTTACCAATTAAATTAAGAAAATAAATATAACAATTCATTAATAAGGATAAAACTTTAAAAAAAACACAGACATACTGATACCTCTAAGCTGTACACAAGAAATTACAGCTGACTACCCAACATACTAGGTTTAGGGCTATCCAGACTAGACATCTAAGAGTACAAAAGAAAAAAAATACCTCCTGAAGGGAGCAAAATGCAACTGAAATAAAAACCAATAAACTGGTGGCCATCCGGAATAAAAGCTGGCTCACCCTGACAGCTGAAGTCGTCTTCACTCCTTTACAACGTGGCAAACTCAATCCTGGAGGGAACCTGCTGAAACGAAATAGATAGACAAGAAACAAACAACAAACAAGGGTGAGTCAAAAGGACTCAATAAGTGGGGCAGACTAGCCACCTCAAAGAATAGGATCGCTAGTCAAGGAGAAGAAACAGATAAACAAAATTTCTCTTATTTAAATTATAAAAAGGCAAAGCCAGATAATAACAGAAAACATGAATGAAACCATAAACTCAACAAGGAATACGAGCCAGAAACATGTTAACAAATAAGCAATGCACATATAAGCAGAACAATAGTCATGTACCGCAAGTCTACACAATGTTAGGAATTGAGATGCAATAAAATGAAGTGAGATGAAATGAAATGAAATGAAATATGATGCAAAGGGTCACATGTGCCCGCCATCCCATCTCGAAGTGGAATACTCCTGCATTCGAGGGAATCCAATCTGATAACCAACTGGAGCGGAATACTCCTGCTCCTGGGGCGGAATACTCCTGCACCCGATATAATCTAAACCAGAGGCGGAATACTCCTGCACCCGATATAATGTAAAGCTGAGGCAGAATACTCCTACACTCTTCTGGGGCAGAATCCTCCTACCCTCAATATGACACAATGGAGCGGAATTCTCCTGCTCCTGGGGCGGAATACTCCTACCCTCAATATGATACAATGGAGCGGAATACTCCTGCTCCTAGGGCGAAATACTCCTACCCTCAATATGATACAATGGAGCGGAATACTCTTGCTCTTGGGGCGAAATACTCCTGCACCCAATATGATATGCAATGTAATGCATATGAATGACATATAATGCATATGAATGCAATGTGATGCTATACGATGCAATAATAACTCTTCACCGGCGCGGGACTCTCATCGACAGCTGGGAAGTAGATGCCAACTCACAGCCAGAGTATAATGCTCAGATCCTCAATGCAATACCAACAACATGACATAATATATAATATACAAGGTAAATCCAAAGCTAAGGCGTAAGGAGTACGCCTATCGGCAGCTACACACGTAAGGAACACGTGGAAGAAAATCCACGAGGCCAAGAGCCTCCAAAGAAATAGATATACACACTTACGTCTTCCAAAAGTTAGTACGGCTAATCAACAACCGCTTTATCCTTTGGTTTCCTTGCCAAATGATCCCGCTCTATTCAATAAGTAGAAAAATATATCAAATTAGGCTAAAGGCTTCATTCCTCACATCTTAGGGCAATCCGGTTAAAAATCTGATATCCATGCGACCGTACTGTGTATCCAATGTCCAGCCTCTATGGGGGACTCCAAATCACACATAACATGATCACAATATAAGTATAAGTATGTATGAGGCATAACACATGTGGAAAAAATAGATATGGACTCAAAAGGAATGAGAAGAAAACTCAGGATAGAATTCGACAGAGTTTCCCTTGAAACGGGATGATCCGCAAAAACAGAACCAGCACTATACTACACACGGGAATGGATACCCAGATAAACTGATAATATAAACATGTTAAATAGATAACAAGATGAGACGACTTGATGACATAACAAATCCGCTAATAGAATGTCTGGACAGCACCACTGTCCTGCCTTTCGACCTAATTTTCAGAGTGTAGATTAAAGATATAGACTTCATGGTCTGCATGAAAGTTGTAGATATATGTCTTAGAATTCTGGGGATTCTTAAAGAATCTTAATATCAATTTTGTACAAGGAGGTATGCTCAAACTAGTAACAGCTGTCCGAAGATAAAAAAAAAATTCTAGATTTTGAAACATTTTGTGCTACTTTTTTGGACATCTTTTGCCGTGGTTCATAGCACCTAATTAAGCACATATACGGTCACCTTTATGCCATACAAGTTACCCACAAGAATCATCAATTTTGGAAATCAGAAAAGCTTCAAAAGCTACAAGATACATGCCTTGCCAAAACAAAGGTTTAGCCTTACATACCTTTGATGTTTCTTGCTTCTCAACCTTGTTTCCCTTGAATTCAACACCTTCTAAAAGCTTAAACAAGCTATAATACAGCATTTAGATACTTTACTTATCCAAGAAGTAATTCTAAAACTCAAGCTATAGACGAAAATGAAGGTAGCATAACGTTACCTTAATCGCGTAGAGCGTTTTGACGCAATCTATCTTCAATTTCGAGTTACGATTGGCGTCCTTCCTTCAAAAACTTGAAAATTTCTTCACTATTCATTAGAGCACTGTTTCTATCTTGAAGTTGCTAGAAAATGACGAGAAAATGATGAATTTTCTCTTTTATACTTGAAAAATTTCAGTTTTAGTCCTTTTTGCGCTTATTTCCCTTTTTCTTGCCTGACTTCTGATGCTCATATCTTTTTATCCAAACATTGTATGAACAAACCGTCAGAGCTGTTGGAAGCTACACTCCAAGACCTTTAATTTGGTATATGATATGTCCCCAAAAGACCTCATATATGGTACGAAATTAATTGCTGAAAAAGCTTCATTACAAGGCAATTCCTTTGTCGGTTTTTCCGCAACTTAAATCTGATTTTTCCCAAACTTTATATTCAAAATATAGACATCATATATGGTCATATTATGACTTTAAACTCACTTAAATCATTCTTAACATGTCATTAGAATGATATGCGTCACTTTGGACATACGGGGTGTAACAATCTTTCCCTGTTCGGAACATTCGTCCTTGAATGTTAAATGAAGTACGTAGAAGTATTAAGCAACGATCTGTCACATACTTGTAGTAGTGAAGAGAGGTGCAAGGTCAAATTATTTAACTTTTGGCATTTTAGCGGAAGCTAGCCGAACAACCTCGAAATTCAGTTTCGAAAAAGCACAAAAAGTCACAAATGATCATACGAACCTAACGGCGCTTTTGGATTTTGAATCGGAGCTCGTTCACCAAAACCGAGCTCGAAAATCTCTTTTTAGTATTTATCGACAATAAAAACTGAAACGTTCTTCCGATGCCTACCAAACGAGGTCTGATTTAGCTCAAATTTTACAGACAGGTCCTAATAGACATTACGAAATTTTTAAAATTATCGGCACGCCAATCGGAGTTTTAACTTCCGAAATGACTACCCGAGGTCGTTTCATTCTCCTCCACTTAAACTCTCGTTCGTCCTCGAACGAGCCTAAGTTTAAAGAAAATTCCTCACAGATAACAAAAGAACTCTCACGACTTTCATAAGCTACTCCACGGACATTATCTCATGACTGCAGAATCAGAATTATAACACGAACACCGAACTCTTAGAATAAAACGTATCTGGATAATATGATAACATCATTACCCAACTTATTTGGACTAAGCTGACCCTTTCTCGATCATGAGAGAAGAGTTCTATATTTTCGAAATGAAGATACACGCAACTCTTGATGTGCTAACATGATTCCAACAAATCACCTCGTCGATATAATTTCGATATAGAACAGGTCGATGAAACAAAGAATTAGCATACGCTTCAGCAACGGCTTAGAGATTTAATATTATGATTCGGCATCAATTGGAGGAAGACTCCTCCACTTAGAGCATAAACTCATAAAAATAATTTGAATAGAAATAGTCATCCTCGCACTACCTGCTAGATTAAGGAAGACTTAGCTAAATAGAAAACGCGGCTCAGGCCTGAGCTACCAAATTAGTCTCTCGATTTGCCAAACAGCTGCAACTCTCGAGTTCACAACTCCATACATTTTCTATAAGCACCAACGCCTGATAGATCAAATCAAAGGTCAAATGACACCTCTCATTACCCTTAGTATCCTTGAAAAATAACAATGTACTTACCCGGCCACCTTGACACGCACTCTGGCTCAACATAAGGAACATCACAAGAGGCTACTGACCGCCCAAGCTCACTAGTGCCGGACAAAGAAGAAATGGAAATGAACCGAGGATAGAAATAATTAGAGCTTCAGGAAGCTCATCTTCTTATTTGCTTGGCTATCAAAGCTAGACTACTTACGAGTCAAAGTAGCGCAAGAATCGCAATTGAAGAAACATATATTAAATGACCTTTATGGAACAATGTCCACGCCAATTTGACCTCCCAATAATAAGGAAACTCTGACAATTTACCATAAACCCTTTTATAGCCCAGACAAGCTCATAGGATAACATGACTTTACTAGACTTTTGAACCAAGAGGAGATACGTAGATCGAATATTACTTACTAATCCCTTTGCACTGGAAGAAACGATAACACCTTCTGATGGTGACGAATTAGGATCCCATTATACTACCAACATTGAATTTCGAGGAGAGAGGTAAACTGAATTGACATAATAACGGAAAGTGGTGTAACAAGATGCCAAGCAGACAATACCGATACTCACTCCCAAATCTCTCACATTTAAACTAGATAAACTAGTAGGGTCATCATAAATGCCAGGAATAAATCATATCAGTAGCTCACCCCTCCACCGCAATCGATTCTTAATGAAAACGACATCCAAGGAAACCATCGAAACATGATAAGACACCATTTCCAGATCGATCTAAAGAATCAAATCTTACTCACATTTAAGAGAAGAAAAAATCTCAGGGTCTACTATATCGGATACCTCAGCATCCTACCAGACAAGCAGTTCATAGAACTGCCTCTACATCTGAGCTGAGCCACTACCTTGACAATCACTTTCTGAAGAACCACTGCCACCACACTCTCAACCTCTACTGGATGGTGGCATTTCTTTTGCTGATTGAGATCTAAATGAAATCCCCTGCGACTGCGCAGATGCCTGATGACGAGAGAAAAGACGACTGCCTACTTGTCGGAGTAAGGGAAAGCTTCTCAAAGGCTAGCCAGACTCACGACAATGATACCACCTTTTCGCAAAAAAATGGAAGCTAGAAAGATTGTTGATAGCTGTAAAGAAAAGACTGAATATGATCTTGACAAGCTACTGGCACACTCTAAGAATCACGTGACACACGTTGAGATAACCTGGAAGGTGACCTCTAAAAATAATCAGAACTTTTACCTCCAAATGAGGTACCATGGTTGCCCACCAGGGCCACGGAATTTCTTGCTCTCCCACTCTAACGCTTCCCTCTCTAACTTATGGTATGCCTTATACCTTTGAGCAATATCAACAACGACATCATATGAAGTCCCAACCTCAATTTATCGAGCCATCTGGGATCTCAAGAAAGGAGAAAGGTCACCAATAAATCTTTGAATCTCTCGAAAGGCTCATGGACTAGTTCTAATGCATATTTAGCCATTCTATAGAATTCAAACTCATATTCTGAAACCAACAGGCTAACCGACAGTCTACCCTGTCCAATCCACTCGAACTGGCAATACTTTTCATCTCGTTCGCTACTCAAAAGGATCTTTTCCACGAATCTAGAAGAAAAATCGAACCAAGTTAGCTAATAAGAGAGAGAGGCCCACCAATTCAAGGTTGGACCCCTGAAACTGGAAAGAAGAATAATCAACATCATACTGCTCGATATAATCAAGAGCCTGAAGGATATGCTGACATCATTTTATTTTAAAAAAAAAACTTACACAGGGATTATCTGATGCATGGCTTGAGAATATCGGAAGGTTCAACCAGATAAAATAATACAGCATCTTCAGACACTCGGATCGAGCTATTACTTGGGCTAGCTAACCAACCAGAATAATTAGTGGCTCAACACATGCTGCCTCTGGAACATAATTTACTGGGGCAACATCAGGAACTGGAACTGGAACAAGAACTCTCTAAGTCCGAACATCTGCATCTGTGTCAACTTGAGAGGCTGCCCAGCGAATAATAGGTTCTTACGGTATCTGCATCACAAGGATTCTCGTAAAAGCATCGTAGAGAGCCAAGGGAACCACCAGGCAAGCCCATCGCGAGCTCGTACAGCTTGAGCCTGCACGAATGGATCGTCAGCACGACAACTCTCGGGGCTTGAGCAACGCTAGCCCTATGCTAGACTACTTCGTCCTGAACACTTACCGTTTGCTGGTTTGTTGCACGAGGGTTCACGATTACCATGAAGGAATTAACAAAAAAACTTTTGCATCCTAGACCGATGCACGATCAGAAAAAAATAGAAGTGAAACTTCCTAAATGCCATCATAGCCTCTCGTAGATAAGTACGGATGTCTATGTACCTATCAACGAGACTCTAATAGACACTGTCTTAGTCTGGATAGACTCTAAACCGGGCTCGGATACCAACTGACACGACCCAGAATCCAGTTAGGTCGTGAGGGCACCCGACATCCTGCCCTAGACCCGTCGGGCGAACCCTTACCAATTAAATTAGGAAAATAAATATAACAATTCATAAATAAGGATAAGACTTAAAAAAACACAGACATACTGATACCTCTAAGCTGTACACAACAAATTACAGCTGACTACCCAACTTACTAGGTTTAGGGCTATCCAGACTAGACATCTAAGAGTATAAAAGAAAATAAATACCTCCTGAAGGGAGCAAAATGCAACTGAAATAACAACCAATAAACTGGTAGCCATCCGGAATAAAAGCTGGCTCACCCTGACAGCTGAAGTCGTCTTCGCTCCTTTACAACGTGGCAAACTCAATCCTGGAGGGAACCTTCTGAAACGAAATAGATAGACAAGAAACAAATAACAAACAAGGGTGAGTCAAAAGGACTCAATAAGTGGGGCAGACTAGCCACCTCAAAGAATAGGATCGCTAGCCAGGAAGAAGAAACAGATAAACCAAATTTCTCTTATTTAAATTATAAAAAGGCAAAGCCAGATAATAACCGGAAACATGTATGAAACCATAAACTCAACAAGGAATACGTGCCAGAAACATGTTAACAAATAAGCAATGCACATATAAGCAGAACAATAGTCATGTACCGCAAGTCTACACAATGTTATGAATTGAGATGCAATAAAATGAAGTGAGATGAAATGAAATGAAATGAAATATGATGCAAAGGGTCACATGTGCCCGCCATCCCATCTCGAAGCGGAATACTCCTGCATTCGAGGGAATCCAATCTGATAACCAACTGGAGCGGAATACTCCTGCTCCTGGAGCGGAATACTCCTACACCCGATATAATCTAAACCAGTGGCGAAATACTCCTGCACTCTCTTGGGGCGGAATACTCCTGCACCCGATATAATGTAAAGCTGAGGCAGAATACTCCTTCACTCTCCTGGGGGGCAATCCTCCTACCCTCAATATGATACAATGGAGCGGAATACTCCTTCTCCTGGGGCGGAATACTCCTACCCTCAATATGATACAATGGAACAGAATACTCCTGCTCCTGGGGCAGAATACTCCTACCCTCAATATGATACAATGGAGCGGAATACTCCTGCTGCTGGGACGGAATACTCCTGCACCCAATATGATATGCAATGTAATGCATATGAATGCAATGTGATGCTATACGATGCAATAATAACTCTTCACCGGCGCGGGACTCTCATCGACAGCCGGGAAGTAGATGCCAACTCACAGCCAGAGTACAATGCTCAGATCTTCAATGCAATACCAACAACAGGACATAATATATAATATACAAGGTAAATCCAGAGCTAAGGCGTAAGTAGTACGCCTATCGGCAGCTACAGACGTAAGGAACACGTGGCAGAAAATCCACGAGGCCAGGTGCCTCCAAAGAAATGGATATAAACACTTACCTCTTCCAAAAGTTAGTACGGCTAATCAACAACCGCTTTATCCTTTGCTTTCCTTGCCAAACGATCCCGCTCTATTCAATAAGCAGAAAAATATATCAAATTAGGCTAAATGCTTCATTCCTCACATCTTAGGGCAATCCGGTTAGGAACCTGATACCTACACGACCGGACTGTGTGTCCAATGTCCAGCCTCTATGGGGGACTCCAAATCACACATAACATGATCAGAATATAAGTATAAGAATGTATGAGGCATAACACATGTGGCAACAATTGATATTGACTCAAAAGGAATGAGAAGAAAACTCTAGATAGAATTATAGACCCAACCTAGAACCCAGAATTTGTCCAACCCTTTGAATTTCCATAAAGTTTTCGGCAGAGTTTCCCCTGAAACTGGATGATCCGCAAAAACAGAACCAGCACTATACTACACACGGGAATGGATACCCGGATAAACTGATAACATAAACATGCTAAATGGATAACAAGATGAGACGACTGGATGACATAACAAATCCGCTGATAGAATGTCTGGACAGCACCATTGTCCTGCCTTTCGACCTAATTTTCAGAGTATAGATTAAAGATATAGACTTCGTATTCTTCATGAAATTTGTAGACATATGTCTCAGAATTATGGGGATTCTTAAAGAATCTTAATATCAATTTTGTACAAGGAGGTATGCTCAAACTAGTAACAGCAGTCCGAAGATAAAAATAATTTTCCAGATTTTGAAACATTTTGTGCTACTGTTTTGGACATCTTTTGCCGTAGTTCATAGCACCTAATTAAGCACATATACGATCACCTTTATGCCATACAAGTTACCCACAAGAATCATCAATTTTGGAACTCAGAAAAGCTTCAAAAGCTACAAGATACATGCCTTGCCAAAACAAAGGTTTAGCCTTACATACCTTTGATGTTTCTTGCTTCTCAACCTTGTTTCCCTTGAATTCAACACCTTCTAAAAGCTTAAACAAGCTATAATACAGCATTTAGATACTTTACTTATCCAAGAAGTAATTCTAAAACTCAAGCTATAGACGAAAATGAAGGTAGCATAACGTTACCTTAATCGCGTAGAGCGTTTTGACGCAATCTATCTTCAATTTCGAGTTACGATTGGCGTCCTTCCTTCAAAAACTTGAAAATTTCTTCACTATTCATTAGAGCACTGTTTCTATCTTGAAGTTTCTGGAAAATGACGAGAAAATGATGAATTTTCTCTTTTATACTTGAAAAATTTCAGTTTTAGTCCTTTTTGCGCTTATTTCCCTTTTTCTTGCCTGATTTCTGATGCTCATATTTTTTATCCAAATATTATATGAACAAACCGTCAGAGCTGTTGGAAGCTACACTCCAAGATCTTCAATTTGGTATATGATATGTCCCCAAAAGACCTCATATATGGCATGAAATTAATTGCTGAAAAAGCTTTGTTACAAGGAAATTCCTTTGTCGGTTTTTCCGCAACTTAAATCTGATTTTTCCCAAACTTTATATTCAAAATATAAGCATCATATATGGTCATATTATGACTTTAAACTCACTTAAATCATTCTTAAAATATCATTAGAATGATATGCGTCACTTTGGACATACGGGGTGTAACAATCTTCCCCTGTTAGGAACATTCGTCCTCGAATGTTAAATGACGTACCTAGAAGTATTAAGCAACGATCTGTTACATACTTGTAGTAGTGAAGAGATGTGAAATGTCAAATTATTTAACTTTAGGCATTTTAGCGGATGCTAGCCGAACAACCTCGAAATTCACTTTCGAAAAAGCACAAAAGTCACAAATAATCATACGAACCTAAGGGCGCTTTCGAATTTTGAATAGGAGCTCGTTCACCAACATTGAGCTTGAAAATCTCTTTTTAGTATTTATCGAAAATAAAAACTGAAACCTTCTTCCGATGCCTACCAAACGTAATCTGATTTAGCTCAAATTTTACAGACAGGTCCTAATGGACATTACGAAGTTTTTAAAAATCTGCACGCCAATCGGAGTCCTAACTTCCATAATGACTAACCGAGGTCGTTTCATCATCATCTTCATAATTTTTATACTTAATATCATACTTTCCAAGTTCATCACTCATAAATTTTTAATATCTAAGTTAATGTACCAACTTATAGTGTTCTTCCATGTAATCCAATATGTGTATATCTTTTGAGAAGAAGTACTTCAGAAAACAAATAGAAAGATAGATAAGACGAGTCTTGAAGTTAAATTCATTATCAAAAGAGAGACAAAAGAGTCCGCCATTTTGAAGTTAAAATTCATCATTAAAAGGTGAGTCTTGCACTGATCAAAGAAAAGAATCATCTTCTATGTCATAAGAAACCTCTGAAGTCTTATCTATTAAAGCAGTATATTTGAATAGAGAAGCTTCGATTTTATATAGTTTATTTCATGTGTATTTACTATTCTTTTTAAGAAAGCCCAATGGTTTAGAGGCCTTTGTTCATTTGAATAGGAAGTTTTAATTTATGATAATACTAAGAAGAAGAAGAAGAAGAAGAAGAAGAAGAAGAAGAAGAAGAAGAAGAAGTAGTAGTAGTAGTCCAGCGGCTCCACCTCTGAAGGCCAAGAAACCATTTCAATTCTGTAATGCTTGGACTCACAAGCTTGAGTTCCTAAAGATAGTGAAGCAAGGATGAGAAATGCAGGTTGAAGGGTGTAAGCTGTTTCAGGTTGTTATCAAGCTAAAACAACTGAAACAACTTTTGAAGTTACTTCATACTAAATCAAGTGGTAACTTAATCAAAGAAGTGAATGCAGCCGTAGATGAGCTGAAAACAGTGCAGCAGAGACTACAGCAGAATCCTCAGGATAGAGTACTGCAGCAAGAAGAACTGCAGAAGTACAGACATTTCAATAGAATATCATTCCTTATAGAGGTACAAATGCAGCAACAAAGTACAGCAAGCTGGATAAAACTGGGAGATGATAACACTAGGTTCTTCTTTTTTATGCTGAAACAGAAGAAAATGCACCAGGCAATCATACTGATGAAGGATGTACAAGGGGTAATACATACTGAGCAGGAAGAAGTGGCAGAGATATTAGTGAACTACGACAAACAACTGTTGGAGAGGGACCCAAGAGACAGAAGCAGGAGTCAACAGAGGTTCTTCAAGCAGGGTAAAGTGTTAATAGTGGATTAGCAGCTAGATATTTTGAAGCAATACACAACCAAAGATGTCGAGAAGGCACTCTTCAGCATCAAGAGCACAAAAATCCCAGGCCTGGATGGCTGCAATAGTGAATTCTTTAAGGCGGCCTAGGAGATCATAGGCAAGGATTACACTGAAGCTATTTTAGAAATATTCCAAAAAAGTAAGATGGTGAAATAGATAAACTCCACAATGACTGCCCTTATACCCAAAATTGAGAGCCCTCTTGAAGCAAGTCGATATCGACCTATATCTTATTGTAATGTGATGTATAAGGAGATCTCTATAATGATATGTATGAGACTGAAGGAAGTAGTATATGTACTTGTCTCTGACAATCAGTCATCGTTTGTTAGGGGTAGATCAATAATACATAATATACTAATATGTCAAGACATTCTTAGGCACTACAATAGGAAGACCTTTCCTAGATGCATAATGAAAATAGACCTCATAAAGGCATATGATATGGTGAGTTAAGACTTTATTGAAGAGGCATTGCTGGGATATCAGTTTCCACAAAGGTTTGTCAAGCTAATAATGTTATGTGTAAGGTCAACTTTCTTCACAGTTAAGGTAAATGTGGTTGGTCATGGTTATTTTGAAGGTAGAAGAGGTCTTAGGCCGGGAGATTCCATGTCACCCTTATTGTTTGTGTTAGTAATGGAATACTTTTCTTGAACAATGCAGATAGTAGAGGGATTTCCAGATTTCAGATTTCACCCCATGTGCAAGCATTCAAATCTAAACCATCTTATATTTGCTGATGACTTAATGGCGTTTTGCAAAGGGCCTGTAGCATCTGTGCATAGAGTTATGGAGGCACTTAACCAATTCTCCAGTGTGATAGGTCTAGAAGCAAATGCAGAGAAATCATGCATCTACATAGCTGGAACAATAGAGGAGCAAAAAGCAACAATACAGAAAAAAACTAGTTTGTACAAAGGAAGTTCTAAATGAGGTATTCAGGCCTACCACTATCACCAAAGAAGTGGAGCAAGGTGGAGTGTTTCCTGATAGTTGAAAAAATAGTATCCAGAATTAAAGCAGTGTCAAGAAGACACCTCTCTTATGCTGGAAGATTGCAGATCATAAATTCTATTTTGTTTTCAATACACAACTTCTGGGGAGCTTTATTTATACTTTCCAGGAGTATTGTCAAAGAGGTGGACAGATAGTGTAGGGAGTTATTGTGGGATAGCTCATAAGGGAAAAGGGAAGTCTCATTGGTGGTTGGGGAGAAGGTATGTGAAACAAAGAGATATGGTGGCCTAAATATAAGGTGCTACAAAGAGTGGAATGCTGCAACTGTTGGGAAACTGATATGGCAAATTTCTAAGAAAGAAGACATGTTATGGGTCAAATGGGTCAATGGTCTTTATATGAGGAACCAGCCAGATTTTTGGGAACATATAGCTCCAGCTGACAGCAGGTGGTACTAGAGAAAGCTCAACAAACTGAAGATGATGATGGTTGAGTAGTACAACCAAAGGAACTACACACTCAACAATACAGTAGAATACCTGGTAACTACAGGATATAAGAAGCTGAAGGGTGATAAGAAGGAATTCACCATCTATGAACTGGTTTGGACATTTGTTTCTATGCCAAATGTGAGATTTATTGTCTGGTTAGTTGCTCAGGGACGACTGTTAACTAGAGACAGGCTGTTGAAGCTGCAAATCAACTGCCCGGATGTCAACTACTGTCTGATAAAAGTCAAATTTAAGCAAAGCTTCTGATAGCTTTGCATTTCATTACCTTGGTGCCTGATTCAATCCATACAAGGATTTAATGAGCCTACACAACTGATTCTCTCCCTGGCTCTTGAATCTTTGTGGAAGTTCCATATAGATCTCATCATGCAAATCTCCTTGAAGAAAGGCATTATGTACATCTATTTGATGTATATGCCAATGTTTGGATGTTTCAATTGATAGCACAGTCCTTACGATTACCATCTTTACTACAGGAAAAAGTTTTCTTGATAATCAATGCCTTCACATTAGTTCTACCCCTTAGCTACCAACCTTGCTTTAAACTTCTTTAGATCACTAGAAGTTTTGTACACCTACTTGCAACCTATAGTTCTTTTTCCTTTAGTCAGTGTAACAATGTCTCATGTGTGATTGTTCTCCAAAGCTTCAATCTCAGTTTTCATAGCATCTACCCATCTGGGATGCTTGAATGCTTCTGAGTATACTTTAGGTTCAGTTATAGTAGAAAAGGCAGCTTGTAGGTTTGATATTTAGGAGATATATGATCATAGAATAAATATTTATTCAATAGGGTACATCATGATGCACTTCTAGGGAGACAAAGTCCTTTAACCAGACTGGAAGATTCTTGCTTCTACTTGACTTTCTGTGATTCTCAGAGGGTGCATGCACTAGTAGTCGAACTGGAACAAGAATTTGTGCTTAAATCTATTCCCTAGGGGGAAGAGGAACTTCTTGTTGCTAAACTAGTCCTGCCCTTTATATGTTGTTCCTGAGGATCAAGTGCAGGAACATGTGGTTCATCCTCCAATTCATGATCATCCACTAAAACCTGAAATTTCTCTATATGAAACTGCCTTGTTCTTTCTACTAAGATTATGCCCTGAGTATTGTCTATGAACATAAGAAGAGGAGAACTAGGACTTTTGAAAGGAAACAGATCCTCTCCAAATATCACATCTCAATTAATAAAGAAGGATCTACTAGAAATATCATGTAGTACATAACCTTTGTGCACATCTGACATGTGTATAGCTGCTCTACGTCAAGGCTCGAGCTTATCATTTTCTTGAACCACTTTTGCTTTATCACAAATAACCAATAAACTTGAGATGATTAAGAGATGGTTTTCTACCATATAAAACTACAGAAGGTGACAAATTCTTTATGACTAAAGATGGAATCATGTTTATTAGAGAGAATGTAGCTATGATTCAATGTCCCTAGAATTTGATAGTTATGCTTTCCTAGAATCGAATAGCTCTTGTGACTTCCAATATGTGTTTATGTTTCCTCTCAATACATGTTGCTCCAAACGCACACACAAGTATACGCGGTCGATCAAGTAATAAAGTGATAAGTAAAGTATCGTTCCCACATGGACTATTGACTACTAACTAAATCAGACAACTCCTCATTATCTAGACAAGCAGAGATTACGATAGTTGAGAATATTATAACTAAATTAACTAATTAAACTAAGAACATAATTAAAAAGTTAAGATCGGGTTTCAAGAAGGGATAATAGTCTAGAGTTATGGAATATCTGCCAATCCTATTGAATTCTTCCATTAATCTAACTAAATTAATTTATCTAGATTACTAATCACAGGATTAATATTACTCACAAGACTCTGTCGATACCTTGCTCGCCTATTCAAGTCAACCTAACGCTTATATATCTATGGAATTAGACTTAACAAGAATGCATTTATTTTTCATGTAGTGACTAAGTGTAACTGTTAGCTCTAATTTCATAGACATATAGGCGTTACGTTGTCGCTCCAAACGCACACGTATGTACACGCGGTTGATCAAGTAATAAAGTGATAAGAAAAGTATCGTTCTCATGCCACGTCAATTTTATTCTGGTGGCACAAACTTGTACAATTACATCCAACTCCACTCCATTAGATCCCTACAATATATATTAATTCTAGTAAGTGCAACATCAAAAATGTATCTTAGTTGGGCATATTTAATCACAAAAAATATTCAAAGGACAATAAAATTAGGAGTGAATTAATATTAAAATACATATAAATATCACCAACATCAACACCCCATACTTAAACCACTGCTCGTCCTTGAGAAATCCAATCAAACATTACTTTTCAATTAAGAACAACTGCACTTGTGGTTGATACCAACCATTAAACTATTTCACATGCATTTTTTCATACACTTCCTAATGTTTCAAAATGCCAAAATAGTCCACACATTGGAAAATAATCGAACAACGAAATTGTAACATCCTAGTGTCAATAACAGACTCATGACACCAAGTTTCTCAAACCAGCTCACTTACCTCGACTGAGAAGTCTAATAAAATCACATATCCTTCATAAGTCAAGTGCCCTCACAACAAATCAAGAGAAATATTCCAATACTCACAAAAATTACAATTAATTTCAGGACTTTAAATGTGGAGAGAATTCGCTCAACTCTCATAAAGAAGTTCACATGCCACACAAGAAGTACCATAGGCTTGCCCTTTATGTAAATCTTCACTAATGTACGTCCGCTCAGTCTAAAATCAAATAGGACTTAATACAGGTTGTAATGAAGGTTGTAGGACAAGTAGGATAGATATGGATAAAAGTGACTAAACCTCCCTAAGCATTTACAAAACTTCAATTTTAGCACACTTCCTTCTTTAAAAAGTTCTCCCCCTGTTTAATTTCAACCAACACCCAATCTTTTCCTTTTTATTTACCCCAATTGACAAGTTTCAGCTCAACAAGAATGCTCTTTTTAGTTTTTTCACACTTCACCCTATTTTGTGTACTTGATAGTTGGATAGGCCATTAAACAGATTTTTTTTTCTTTCACTTTTTTTTTACTCTCTTTTTTTTTCCTTTTCACGAGCACTTCTTTTACATGATAACTGGCACCAATTCACAAGCCAACCTTCCATTTTCTCCAACTATAGCTATTTAAGTTCATTGTGCATATAAGTGCTTAAGGAGATAAGGTGTGCAAAAGATAGGAAATTCAATTCAAAACAGGTCAAGGCTTGTAATAGGGCTACCAAGAAATAGGATAAAGTCTCAAAGGGGCTGAATAGGGTCAATGAAGTATAGGTAGGCTAGAAAAATCTCAAACGGATCAAGGAAGGCCTAAAATCATTTTTCAAACTGAGTAAAACTTAGGATTTTGCTTCAACCACATTACGGGCAAGTTCTACACTCAAGTGACAAGCATGGAACACAACTTAAACCCTCACTCATTCAATGGCACATGACTCACTCAAGATAGCTCAATTCGGACATTCAACCAAAGCAGTTAAACATGCTCGACGAATAAAGCGTAAAGCACTTAGCACACAACAGTCAAGAAACTGAGCTTAAGCGTCACAAACAAAGTTATTCTTTCTTTCTCTTGGAATGCTTTATTTCAAAACTCACAAGGAATGTATTATAATCCACGTTCTCATGTCTAAATATGTTAACATCAAACAGGTCACAAGGCACCTTGACTCAAACCCGAGTTTTTCCTTTCCTTCTCTACTAATACAACGAACCAAATACTATCTAAAAAAATAGAAAGTACCCGGTTCAAGCGTACAACCCATGGAAAAGAACCGATATCCAAAGAAAAACCACGGAAGATTATTATTTACTCTACTATGACTTAAAACTAAGAACATCACTCTTTTTGGAATTTTCTTGTTTACTATTTTTTTTTTTTTTGGAAGATTTATACCGAACTAGAAAGTATGGAATAAATAAATAAATTTGAAAAAAATGTCAATTGACAAACTGAAAAAATTGTATAACAAAATATAGACAATATACCCCACCCCACCCTACACTTAATATGGTGCATAGTCTCCAATGTACAACACTAAGGACATGAGGTGGTAACTTGAGGTAATCAGACTTCCTAACTAGCGCACACGGTATTTTTAATAAAAATATTCATTCGAACCACATAGTGCGCGCAAAGTGGGTGCAAGCACCCCACACTTAAACTGCAATTAAGCACTACGGACAACAAACATTCTTAATGGCGCACGACTAACACTTGTCATGCGCGAGTGAAGTGTATCATGTGCAAACAGCCCAAAAATGCATCCCCTAGGTCATCGCCATACTGAATTTCATGCCTAAACAGCTTACAAGTTAGTTTGGCTACACAAACTTTGCCAAACACTTCAAAAAATCTCATTGAGACATTTCAGCGAACACCTTGTGCACACTGTTTTAGACAGCTTTTACATGAGCATTTTATTTTTCTTTTACCCTCCCAAACTCCAAAAGTTTAAAAAATAACAACATTCACAATGCTTCTACGCACTCCCCATAATCAGATACCAATCAAACAACTTATAATTTTGCTCAAACTTTTCATTCAAAACATTAGTTGAAGCTTAGCCTTAGGGGTGGAAAAGGGATGGGGAATTATAGCAGATGGGTAGTAGGGTAGGGCTAAAAGAGAGAGAAAATAAGGAAAAAGAAGAGAGAAGAAGAATATACCTGGATTCTGGAAATTAAAGCAGCAACTAAGTTTGTGAAAGAGGACGATAGAAGTAGAAGTAGCGTGTTTTTTTTCTAATCCTGTGTTTTTTTTTTACTACGTTGTTGTGTATTTTAACTGGAGAAAATGATACATACCAGAGGTCTTTGATACACTTGGAAGCCTGTATGGCCTGGGATTAATCTCTTTTTCACACACACTTGCTGATACAGTGGCCTGCACGCTGCTGATACTACACTGTTTTGGAATTTTCACATGGTTCTCGCCTAAACAGTCCCTTATGCAACGCCAAGGATACTGTTTTCCCTGGGACTTTGTTGTTTCTGCATATTGAGGAGTTCTCTCTCTTGCATATCTTTTCCACGCAGCCATGGATTTCATTTTTAACTTGGGGGTCCTTAACTGCCTGAATTCACACATAATCAAATCAAGCAAGTTAGACTTCTTTTTAATCATTTTTGCTCTTTTTAATTTTCTGTTTTTTTTTTCTCTTTATCAAAATGTAAAAAGTAACTAACTAAAGAAAACAACAAAACATGGGTTACCTCCCATGAAACGCTTGATTTAACATCGCGGCACGATGTGTACAATATTCATCACTTTTTCCTCCACTTCGAAGATATGAATCGAATCCTCAATTTGCATTCAAGCTTATGCCCACGGTCCTGAGGTGGTGGCACAAACCTAAAGAAAAATAGAAATAAAAATCACATTTTGCACCTTTTAGCTTTTAAATGAGGGATGTCGTTTTGTCTTCTCGGTATCACATATTTTAGAATATATGCACTTTCTTCCTCCTCCCGTGAAATCAATTGGCTTGAACAACTTTATTTTCATGTCACCATCCAAACACAATGTGAAAAACTGTTTGGAATGAGGTCTAATGTGCTCAAAATCCAAATTTACTTCTCTTTAGACATCCTCATATTTTAACACACTAGAATCTCATAAAAATATATTTTCCACTTTCTCACTTGACTCTAGTGCTAATTTTTCGACCTCGATATCTTTAATTATTATATGGTCGAATGATTGCAACTCCACACTTAGCTCTTTAAATTGGCTCTTAAATTTTTCTTAAACTTTATCCACCTCAAATATACTATCCACAACAATTGGTTGTTGAGACTTAGAGGCCTCAATGTTTTTAATCAATTTAGCCTCACAGTCGTGAATAGCATCGCTAAATCGATCGATCTCTTAATGAAGCACAACTCTTTCTTCCATAAACTGTCTCGTCGTATTTGTAAGCTCCTTAGAGAAATCCTCATATTCTACTAAGAATTAAGCTTGCACATTTAGCCAAATGTGAGTCACAACCTGCACTTTATCAGAATCATCACAAACGGGGGAAGGAAAGTGACAATTACGACAATCAATTGTCAAAATTTCCAATCAAAGGTAGTAAAAGGTTCACTTAAATAGTCCCGTATGGTATCAAGATGTAGGCAATCTTCCCACCAGTGATGTACTCCATTAATTATGCAAGGAGTATCAAAATACGAGTACCAACTTTCAACCGATTTTTCAAAGATGACATGATAAGATATGTAAGACAATACTAAACTAATTAACAGAAAGTAAAAACTTGAATAGATACAAGAAAAAGTCTAATCTAAAAAATAGCTAATATCTAAGTTCCCGGCAACGGCGCCAAAAACTTGTCGCTCCAAATGCACGTGCAAGTATACGCGGTCGATCAAGTAATAAAGTGATAAGAAAAATATCGTTCTCATGCCACGTCAATTTTATTCTGGTGGCTCAACCTTGTACATTTGTATCCAACTCCACTCCATTAGCTCCCTACAATATAAATTAATTCTAATAAGTGCAACATCAAAAACTAATCTTAGTTGGGCATATTTAATCACAAAAAATATTCAAAAGAAAATAAAATTAGGAGTGAATTAATATTAAAACACATATAAATATGGTCAACATCAACAACACCATTCTACTGAGGAGTGTAGGCACAAGTCCTCTAATGCATAATGCCTAGTGCTTTCAATATAGAACTACATACATTATTTAGAAATTTTGGTCCATTATCTATTCTAATTACCTTCTTGATTTATCAAACTGGTTTTTAACAAACTTGAAGAAAGAGTCTAAAGCTACACATACATCAAATATCAATTTGAGAAGAAACGCCCAAGTCATTCTTGATAGATTATCCACCATCGTTAAGAAGTATCTATTACCATCAAATGTTGCATGTTTGTATGACCCTCACATATCCACATGAATCAAATCAAAACAACTTGTACTCTTGGTGCTGGAAATGCATTTCTAGTTTTTTTTTTTCACAAGGTAATATAAAACAACTATCAATTACAATACCACTCTGCTCAAGTTTAATAGAAAATAGTTTTCTAAGAACAGTAGTAGAAACATGACCTAGTCTCTTGTGCCATAGCCCATTATCTATGTTGCTCTTGTTATTAACAGATAGACTAACTCCTACTACATCTTTTAGAGCATGAATGACCTACATATACACACCATTCTTTTCTCTACCAATCTCCTTCACCTTCTCACTGAGCAACCTTACTCTTTTGTCATCTTCGAAGTTGAAAGCAGATTGTACTTGAACTGAATAATATACATACTGTAGTCTTTTCTGATATAGTACTAGGACCAGTGTGTGTCGCATGAGATATATCTCCATTAGGTAAAATCACTTTCTTAGGATTATCTTTCCTTTTCATAATGGATTGATCTAACATACTAATGTAAGACCTTATGGTTAATAGCTCCTGTATCTATAACCCACTCTTGAGAACTATTGTAGTACTTATATATGCTATATTAGCTGCTAGTGAAAAAGCACTATTATTGCCAAGAATCTGGATAATTTAATCATATTGCTCCTTAGTAAAAGTACAGGTATTGATCTGCTAAGGAGGATAGCCTGTATCATGTAGATTGTCACCAAGTCAAGAGATATTGACATGTAAATTCTGAGAACTTGACTGACCCTAAGCATCAACACCCACAAACACCACATTATGAGCTGTAGAGGTTCCAAACTTCATTCTCTTGTAACCTAGTGGGTATCCAATTTCTTTATAGCAATTTTCCCTATTATGTGCTCTCACATTACACATATCTTAGTAAAGATTGTAGTTCCTCTTAAACTTTTGTCCTCCATTGATTTTGGTATATAAAGCAGTTGGTTCAATATTACCCACTACAGGAGCAGCACCCAACACACCACTAGTAAAAGTAATTTTTTTTTTGACATTCATCACTAATGATCATATTATAAGCTTGATTCACGTTTGGTAAAGGACACATTAGCAGAATTTGACTTCTTTCCTATGAATCATTCTAGCCCATCAAGAACCGATACAGTTTTTGTCTTTGAAAATACACCCATAAAGTCCTTAGACTTCTCCCAATAACAACCAGGTGGGGCAACCAAAGCTTCAAATTCATTCCATAAAGCTTTCGGTCTTGAATAATAAACTAAAAAACATAACTAATCCATGTATAAGAGTTGCAATTTCTTTATGAATGTTAAATGTTCTTGAATCATTTTTGTGTAGGTAAAATACATCACCTACGATTACAGGTATACGTGTCAAGCTGGAGAAGACTAGACTTATTCTACAAGTCAACGGGCCCAGAGGATACACACATTATCCCCAGCCACGGCCTCTCAGAAGGCACGGGCCCTGTGATGTAAGACATACATCCCGTTGCCTTAGGATTTAGAGTCTCCTAGTTAGGGTTAGTATATTTCGCCGCCTTGAGTAAACAGGCCCACGACCTTATTAGTCTTTGTATTTTACCATAATTAGAACTGGGTAAATTATAGCTATAAATACCACTCTTTACATTGTATTGTAGAACACATAGAATCTGACTATTCTCAAGGAATTCAACTACTTACTTTTCTGCTCAATTCTTTTAGTTACTATTCCTCGTATTTTACCGTATTGCTTGTGACGCTACTACAAATTTAATTGTTTAACCTAGGAGGTAAATTTTAGGCATAAACAGTTTGCACCCACCATGGGGCCCAGGCAATTGTAAGTTTCTGCAAAGGAAAAGCACGACCATATCAAGTGGAAACGGTGATGTTCTGAAGAACACCGCCAGTCGCCGGTGTTCATGGTAATCCTAACAATCTCGTCATCCGAACAAGTAAATCCTCTTGTGACGAACAAATTGTTCATAACTTGGCCAACATGGCTGAAACTATGACCGGATGTCAAGAAACAATGTCTCTCAACCCGCTATTGAGGCCAATATCCCACCAAGGATCCGCGCCCTATACTAACCCCCACAAAGGCGTGGCCACTGACCAAGGAATCCCACAGTCTATAAACACGATCTTCAGAGGACCCAGAGTCAATGCCGGCAGAGGCAGAGCCATCATGATTTGCGAGGCCCACTAGGAGGTGATCAAGAAGGCTCGCATAAAAGCAATCGAGTTTAGCGATAATGACAGGCGCAAGGTTTTCTGCCCTCACCACGACGCCCTGGTCATTACCCTCAGAGTATCTGATGCCCAGGTCAAATGTATGCTGGTAGATCCGGGTAGCACTGTGAATGTTATCCACTGGGAAGCCGTCCAACAGATGGAGGTGCAACATTAGATAATCCCCAGCCCATACACAATAGCCAACTTCAATAGCTCCAGCGATAGGTCTGTAGGGGAATTGATCTTGTCGGTTCTCATCCAAGGGGTAACGAAATTGAGATCTTTCCAGGTAATAACATGCGATCTCTCGTAAAACATCATCTTGGGAAGACATTGGATTCACGAAGTACGTGCAGTTCTGTCAACACTTTATCAGGTCTTATATACCTTACCCCATCGGGAGTGAAGAGCAGAAGCTATCAAGAAGATAATATGTGGCCTCTGTCACATGCGCAGTAAAGAAGGAGGTCAACAACCAACGAAAACTGTTGGAAAAACTACTTGGGCCTTGCCTAATCACCAACATTACCGTTCGAATCTAAAGGACATGACGGAGCCGGACTCCGAGAGCCACCCGTCATGCCCCAAGACTTAGACGATGAGGAGCATACCGTCAAGGCTACTGTAGACAACCTTGATCCACTAGTCTTCGATGAGGGGTCCTCGGACATGAAATTTTACGTAGGGCTAAACTCTCTGCAGAAGCCAAGCAAGAGTTTGCCCACTTCCTGCATGCACTCGGTTAGGAACTTTTGCCTGGACACATACTGACATGCTTAGGATTTTAATCGATATCACAATGCACAACTTGAACATCGACCCTAGCTTCAAACCAATCAAGCAAAAGAAGCGGTCAATCAATTGATAAAGTGGCCAAATAGTTCATAAAGAGGCGGAGAAGTTGCTAAACAACGGGTCCATTTGTGAGGTCCAGTATCCCGATTGGCTGTCAACCGTTGTGGTCGTTCCAAAGAAGAACAACAAGTGGAGGATACGTATTTATTTCACCAATCTGAATAGGGCATGTCTAAAAGACTCCTTCTCATTGCCCAATATCGATCAGTTCATCGATTGGACGGCAGGTTACGTAACCCTCAGTTTCTTAAATGCCTATTTAGGGTACAATCAAATCCTTATGAACCCTTTTCATCCCGAATGATCAAGAGAAAACCTCTTTCATCATGAATAGGGGCACCTACTACTATCAGGCGACGCCTTTTGGTATAAAAATACGGGAGCAACTCACCTGAGATTGGTAAACCTGATGTTCAAAGACCAAATCAGCAAAACTGTGGAGGTTTACATCGACAACATATTGTTATTATCAAAATTTGCAAAATATCATATCAAGCACTTAGAAGTAGCATTCGACATCTTGGACAGATATGGTGTGAAACTCGACCCCGAAAAGTGCGCCTTCGGCATATCATCAAGAATGTTTCTTGTGTTCATAGTCTCAAACTAAAACGACCTTAGGTAGTTGTTTCGGGAGTTAGAACTCCGACTAGCATGCCGATAGTTTTAAAAGCTCCGTAAGTTTCATTAGGACCTCTCTATAAAATTTGAGCTGATTTGGACCTCGTTTTGTAGTATTTTTGAGAAGGTTTCCGTTTCAATTTTCGGTAAAGCTTAAAAGAGGTTTTTCGAGCTCGATTTGAGAAAATGAGCTCCGTTTTGAAATCTGAAAGTTGTGTTAGGTTTGTATGGTCATTTATAACCTGTAGAAACTTTCAGAAGTGAATTCTGAGGTCGTTCGGTCATATTCGCTAAAATTTCGAAAATTAAGAAATCGACCTCTTTCTATGGAAGCCATATCTTGAGTTCTGGAGATCCGATTTGAGTTCAATCTTCGCGAGCATATCACACATGTCTTGTATGACTTGTGTGAAAATTTTGGGTTCATTCTGAGCTTTGTAGGATCCTATTTTGATCCAAAAACCAGCACCAATTGTTGTTGATGCTGGTGCAAAAAGTATACAGTAAGCAGCTGACAGCTTTTCTTTTAACAGTATAAATGGGCTTCTCAGCTGCCTTTATTTCATATCTAAATTAAACTTTTTCAAGACGGTTTAGGGTGAAATTTTAGTACCTAATCATTCCATGATCATCAGGCATCGAACCCAAGCGATTTTATTTCGTTAGTTCATAATTCTTAGCTAGAATTTATTGAAATTTAATTGAGAGATTGAGTTAGGACCTTAGAATTTATGAAATTAGGAAACTTTATGAAATTGAATTCAAATATGAAAATCAATGGTACCATTGTACTCGTGGGATCATGAAAAGTCCAAAAATGTATAATTTTTGGGATTCTAGCTAAGCCCGACCCAGGGGTATTTTGGTAATTTTTAATTCTTCTTCGTCTAAAGGTTAAATAATCTTTCTTCGGGCACTTACAAGTGCAATTATATTTCTTTGGCTCAGAAAAAAGTTATTCTGAGGGACGTCGGGCTGGAAAAAAAGTTATTCAGTAGCTATTCTGACATAGGACTCTAGGTAGGGGATTTTATCCGCTTCTTTGACTGCCTTTGGCCTTTCGGATGATCTATTAACGTGTTCTTTACGTGAATAGCTGCCGATAGGGCGTACTCACTATGCTACAGTCTTGTTATGTATTTTTCGATTATGTTTCTTGATTTCGGGCTGTTATGTCATCTGAGGGCAGGAGGATTCCGCCATAGGAGTAGAAGGATTCCGCTCCTTGCATCATATCAAGGGTAGGAGGATTTCGCCCTGGAGTAGGAGGTTTCTGCTCAATTCATTGAGCACATATGACCCTATATTATTATGATTGCATTCATTTCATATCCTTATGTATGTTATGACTGTACTTCCTTATCGATACATTTTATTGGTGATATTCCGTTACTTACCATTTCCCTCGCTAACTTAACTGTTTTTTCGAGTTAAGTAGTTACTCTTCACCTACTGAGTCCTTATGACTCACTCCCTACATGTTTCTTGTTCTGTATTTTCGTTTTGGCAGATTTTTCTCCAAGACCCAGCCAGGATCACGAGTGAGGAGCGAGGCGATATCAGTCGTTTTTGGTGAACCAACTTGTTCGTTGAGGACACCAGCTATAGATGTTATTATTATGTCACATTTTAGTTCCCTTGGAAAAATGTATATATATTTTTGTCTTCTCAGGTTTCTGATCTGGGAATCTCTAGACCTTTGTACTGGGTAGCTAGCTGTATTTTTGGCAGCTTATAATATTTGTGTTATATATCATTTTTTAGTCCTCTACGTCTTATTTTATGCTTCTCCTTTCTCTTTATGCTGAGTTAATAGGGTTCGCTTGACAAGTCTAGGGGAGGTTGTCGGGTGTCCAGAAATACGGGTCGTGTCAGTTGGTATCAGAGCCTGGTTTAGAGTTTTTCCAGATCATGACAGCGTCTAATAGAGTCTTTCTGATCGAGCAGAGACGTCCGTACCTATCTACGAGATGTTATGGTGGCATTTAAGCAGTTTCCTTTCTTTCTTTTCTTTTCGCGCGGGGAGTTTTCTTGTCTCAGGTTAAATATCTTTGTTAATTCTTTCCCACTAAATGGTGACAATGCGCGCGACTGCTCAATGAGAGGCAGAGGAGCCAGAGGCAGCCAATATTGTGCTTTCAGTTGTTCATGCGCCTATCTAGGTAAAAGATCAGGCTGGTAATCTGGCGAGGCTGCATTATTTTTTCAGACTTAATCCTTTGAGATTCTCTGGTCATAGTTCTGATAAGTTTAAGCCCCGTGAGTTTGTTGATCGATGCCACCGTATTCTTGAGGCCCTTGGAGCATCGTCACTTTGAGCCGGGCCAACAAGTTCTTTTATTTAACTCCAGGTTGAAGCTCTTCCCTGGTAAGCTCAAGTCGAGGTGGTCTGGTCCGTTTGAAATTGTTAAGGTGATGCCCCATGGAGCGATTGCGTTGCGAGCCCCGGGCTCGGATAAGTCGTTTCTAGTGAATGGGCAAAGAGTGAAGCGATATTGGGGAGGTGAAGTCTATAGGCTTAAATCCTCCATTTCTTTAGTCGACCCTTGAAAAAGGGTTGTACTCGTCGTGCCGCGACGTTAAATCAAGCGCTTCATGGGAGGCAACCCACGTTTTATCGTTTTAGAGTAGTTAATTCGCATTTTCATTTCAAATAAAATAAAACAAAAATAAAAAAAAAAAGAAAAAACTTGAAAAGAACAAAAAGAATGGATTCTTGATGTGTTTAACGTGTTTGTGTAGTGCTTTTACAGGATGCCGAAGCTTGAAATCGGTTGGATCAACGAAATAGCCGGTCCCGGGCACCAAAAATAGAAAAAAATATTGTTTTGAGGCCAGCACAGCCTTGCATGCGTCGCATGCTTGGCTGTGCCCAGTGGAAAATTTTGAAAAAAAAATGCAGCAAAGAGGCAGTGTTGAGCAGGGAAAGCGCTGGCCACTGTTTCGCTATTTTTCTCTTCAGAACAGCCCCTGTGCGACGCGCCAGGGGCTGTATGCGAGCAGTTTTAGAAAAAAAAATTACGCAAGGCAGTGTTGTGGTTGAAAAACGCTGAAGGCTGTATGCTGGTAAGTTTTTTTTAAAAGACTCCTTATGCTATTACAACACACACACACGACACAAACACAACACACGGACACAAACAAGAACAGAAACACGGGAAAGAAAAAGAAACAGGAAAAGCTAGCGGCTGAATTCTTGGTTGCTTTCAATCTCTCAGGTATGACTTCTTCTCCTCTCTCTTGTGCTTCTCTCTCATCTCTGAAGCTAGCCGCACTGTGGTCGGGCTAGAATTATTCCCATCTCCCTCTTCCCTTAGGTTTAGCTTTTACTTAAAGTTGTGATGAAACCATGCTAAAACTTGGTTTTTTTTTATTGGTATTTGCTGTGGAGGGTGCGGTGATGCACCATGATGAGTATAAACGTAAGCTCCCGGAGTTGGGAGGTCCAAACATTAACAAAAAGTGCATACACAAGCTGTCCAATTTACTGCACATAAGGTGTTTGATAAAATTCTCCAATGAACAATTTGAGGTATTTGGTGAAGTCTGAGTAGCCAAATCAATTAGGGGGCATAAGTTGAACATATATTAGTTAGAATTAGGACATAGGGCTGATTTTAAAGTGTTCTCTCATGACCAACACTCAATGCACTTTATTCATACACTAGAAGTGTTGTTTTGCACTTTACTTGAGCGAGCCATTGCTCCGTTGTGAAATTCACGGGCTGCTTTTATTGCTTTGCTTAAAACAATATTTCTCCATATTTTTGAGATGAAGTAGAGCATAAGTGTGGGGTGTGGAGACCCCGTTTGCACACTTTGTTGAATTTTAACCATGAGAATTGTTTTGAATAAAGAAGTGCGCGTCGAGGGAAGTCTGAGTACCTCGCGAATATTACAATGAGCGTCCTATGAGCATAACTTGATTACTTGTAGATTACACTTGAGCTATAAGTGTGGGGTGCGTGCGCACCAATGAGAACTAGACGACTAGCTTGAATTGGCTTAGTTTCTAGCTACTTTAAAGAGCTCGGAAATAACTCATTGGCTAATTTCACATTGTTTGAATGCAGGTATTCTATTATTAAATGGCGATTGCAAAGCAACCATCCAAGAGTGGTGGAAGCGGGGACGGTGGCCAACCACCACGGAATCAACCTGAGGGCAAGGATAAAAGGGAGCAACGCTCAAAGAAGAAACAAGATACACCTGCTCCGGACATGACCATTCCCGCCTCTCAGGTAACCACGGGCAAGAGGAAATCAACCATTGCTAAGGAAAAGCCCGTGGTGATCCGTGAAGGTGGTGCTTCTAGACCACCGGCCAAGAAAAGAAGAGCAGTTCAGGGTAAGGGAAAGAAACAAATGGAGGAGGATGATGAGGATGATGATGCTGAGGAGGAGTACACTTCTATTCCAGAGCCTGAGGACATTCCCTCTACTAGTGGCCCGATTGACAGGGCATTGTGGGAGGACACCTTTGAGAGCGAGAGTGTATATTTGGCATATCAGTGGATCCTTAAGAAGCAGATTACACAGGAAAGACCACTGAACTATCATGCATGTGAGAAGGCGTGCCCTGCTATTCTGGAGGTTGTTAAAGATAGGAAGTGGGACAGATTTATGCAGGGTCCTACGGGCAAGGGCAATGTTACTGCTGTTCAGGAGCTATATGCGAACTGGATCAACCCGAGGAGCAGCATAGTGCGGGTTCGAGATGTTGATGTTGATATTTCTGCCCGAGCCATTAATGCACATTACAGGGTGACTGAAGTGGCAATGGATGAGTATAAGAAGATGCTAGCAGAGCCGGATTTTGCAGATGTCATTGAGGTACTATGTGACCCACCAGCTGTTCTGGATGATAGTGAATCTTCGAAGCCTGCGTGGTTGCACAACACGCAGAGAAAATATGCCACTTTACCCAAGCGGTTTATGTCGAGGGAGAGTCGATCTTGGCTCAATTGGGTGTCTAACAGGATCATGCAGGCTGACCATCAGATGAATGTACTTCAGGAGCGGGTGCTTCTTATTTATGCTCTGATGACTGGAATAGTTCTGAACTTGGGTGAGCTTATGTACGAGCAGATGATACGGACTCGTAAGGAGAAGACATTGAAGCTGTATTTTGTGCACACTCTGACAGCTTTGATGAGGAAGCACAGGGTACCATTCTATACGGAGGATGATCTTTTGGAGGTGCCCATTGCTCATGACATCACTTCAGTGCTTGACCCGGTCGCGGCCAAAGCAGATAAGAGAACTACATCAGAGCGACTTGTGGGCTTTGAAGCCGAGCTAGCTAAGTTGAGAGAGGCGCAGCAGGCAGAGCTGACCCAGTTGAGACAAGCGCAGCAGGCAGCGCTGACCCAGTTGAGACAGGAGCAGGCAGCGCGAGATACCCTGATGCAGAGCACACTGGCAGAGATCCTTGCCGCTATTCAGAGTCCCAGAGTGACGCGTTCCATTGGCGTCCAGACTGATGCAGGGTCCAGTGAGGAGGTTGTGGATTTGAGTGCTACTGATGGCACTGCTGCAGAGCCAGCTCCGGCTACTGCCACTACTATGGAGGGGTCGCTGATTGATGCGATGGATGCAGCTGGCACTACCTTGTTGGATCCCTCCACTGCTCAGACTGCGGGTTCAGACCGGTCTGCAGCACCTCCAGACTCAGCGGTTTGAGGGAGCTTTCTTGATACCCACTCTTGTTATTATTTTTGTATTTGTGCAGTGGGGACCATGCACTATTTTAAGTGTGGGGTGGGGTATCATGATTTGTACTTATATATATTTTTACTGCATTTAATTTTTTAGATTAGTGGCATAATCCTTGGGTTTTCTTCAAGCCACGGTTCTTTCCCGAGGATGCCTTTTGTTTTGAACCGGGTGTTTTTAGATAAAAATGACCAAAAAAAATATATATATATTGATATTTAAAATACAAAAAATTAGGAAATAGGAGTAGCTAAGTGGTAAGGACCTGTGCCTTCTCTGTGAATTGTTTGATACTGATATATTTAGTCCTTTACATGCGAGTTGAACTTCCCTAAAGATTTTTTTGTGTGAGTTGTATATTGGATTGATAGTCAGTCGTGTTAGTGACTCCTCGGCTCAGGTTTCTGACTCTGAGTGCTGACTGAATAGCATGACTTGTCTCACTTGTTTTTGTTAGGTGTTGGAATTGTTTTCGCCTTGAGTAGTTCATGTGCCATGAGTGGTGAGGTGCTTTTCTTTATTCTCGTGCTTACATTATTGGTCTAGAAATTGCCCCGCGTGTGTTCAAAGCGAAATCCTAGGTTTGCTCTAGTCGGGAGATGATACAGGCCTTCTTTGATAAACCCTTTCTTTTGCAGCCTTGATTAGCCTACCCGTTCATATATATCCCTTGTAATCCTTTTTGAGCCTATTAGTTTTTGTTGACACCCACATTACAAGCCTATTCCCTTTGTTCTTAATTACCTTCTTTTTGAACCCGTACTCCTTAGAGCACTTTAATTGAAATATTATTGTTGGTGGAGTTGTGGTTGGTGGAAATTGATGGCTTTTGAGTGGAGTCAATAAGAATAAATTTATGATGGTATTTTTGAGGAAAAAGTACATTGGCAAGGTTGAGGAAAAAAATCAAAAGTGAAAAAAAAATATAAAAAAAAATAAAAAAAGAAAGCGAAAGAAAAAAAAAAATTCTCAATCCTTGCTAGTGTTGTGCACATTGAAAAAAAAAATACTTAAAGGGAGGGAAGTGTTTGAGTTGATGTTCGGATGGTAGCTCGGTTGTTTTTGTGAAGAGTTGAGCTATATAAGTGGAAGTGATGTATTAAAGTGCTTAGGGAGGTAGTTATTTAACCATTACCCGTCCTTTGGCCTACATTACAACCCTTAAAGTCCTAGTTAATCCCGAATAGGGGCGAACCTACATTAGTGGAGTCCTACACTACGGGCAAGCCTATGGTACCATTGTGTGACACTTGAGATTCTTTTTGAGGGTGAGCGTATTCTACCTATCTTGAAAGTCCCTTATAATTCAGTTGATATATTTTTGTGTGATTGGGACTAGACTTTGATTGGTGAGGGCACATGGATTATGAGAGGTTGGAGCTTTTATTAGGCCCTAACCTTGAGCTAGTGGACAAGTCGTGAGTAAGTTGGTGTGAAGAGTCGTTTCTTGAGGCTTGGTTGTTGCTACTTGACTGCTTGATAATCCTTGTTTTCTAAATGTGTGGTATGCAAATATGGGGAGTTGTATGCTTGTATGTCTAGTGGCTAATTGTTGGTATCAACCTATTTCATAGGTGCGCTTCCTTGAAGTTCTTGAGTTGGGTAGTTAAGACCTATTGAGTATAAGTGTGTTGGATTTGTTTGTTCGGGGACGAACAAAGTTTAAGTGTGGGGTGTTGATGTTGGGCGTATATGTTATGTCTCGGCATTGATTTCTTATATCTTTTGTGTTATTTTCAGCGTATTATGTGCCCAACAATGTGAGATTTAAAGTAAAAAACTAACTTGAGGTGTTTGGATGTTTTAGGAGCAAATTGAAGGAATTTGGAGCTTGATTTGGACAAGAACAAGGAAGAAGCAATGGGTACAGCGTTGGATGCTTGGCATGCTAGGCTGTATCCATTGCTTCTTCCTTGTTCTTGTCCAAATCAAGCTCCAAATTCCTTCAATTTGCTCCTAAAACATCCAAACACCTCAAGTTAGTTTTTTACTTTAAATCTCACATTGTTGGGCACATAATACGCTGAAAATAACACAAAAGATATAAGAAATCAATGCCGAGACATAACATATACGCCCAACATCAACACCCCACACTTAAACTTTGTTCGTCCCCGAACAAACAAATCCAACACACTTATACTCAATAGGTCTTAACTACCCAACTCAAGAACTTCAAGGAAGCGCACCTATGAAATAGGTTGATACCAACAATTAGCCACTAGACATACAAGCATACAACTCCCCATATTTGCACACCACACATTTAGAAAACAAGGATTATCAAGCAGTCAAGTAGCAACAACCAAGCCTCAAGAAACGACTCTTCACACCAACTTACTCACGACTTGTCCACTAGCTCAAGGTTAGGGCCTAATAAAAGCTCCAACCTCTCATAATCCATGTGCCCTCACCAATCAAAGTCTAGTCCCAATCACACAAAAATATATCAACTGAATTATAAGGGACTTTCAAGATAGGTAGAATACGCTCACCCTCAAAAAGAATCTCAAGTGTCACACAATGGTACCATAGGCTTGCCCGTAGTGTAGGACTCCACTAATGTAGGTTCGCTCCTATTCGGGATTAACTAGGACTTTAAGGGTTGTAATGTAGGCCAAAGGACGGGTAATGGTTAAATGACTACCTCCCTAAGCACTTTAATACATCACTTCCACTTACATCACTTCCACTTAATTCAAGTTTTTTCTTTTTTTTTATTTTGTTTTATTTTATTTGAAATGAAAATGCGAATTAACTACTCTAAAACGATAAAACATGGGTTGCCTCCCATGAAGCGCTTGATTTAACGTCGCGGCACGACGAGTACAACCCTTTTTCAAGGGTCGACTAAAGAAATGGAAGATTTAAGCCTATCGACTTCACCTCCCCAATATCGCTTCACTCTTTGCCCATTCACTAGAAACGACTTATCCGAGCCCGGGGCTCGTAATGCAATCGCTCCATGGGGCATCACCTTAACAATTTCAAACGGACCAGACCACCTCGACTTGAGCTTACCAGGGAAGAGCTTCAACCTGGAGTTAAATAAAAGAACTTGTTGGCCCGGCTCAAAGTGACGATGCTGAATCCGCTTATCATGCCACCGCTTAGTCTTCTCCTTATATAACTTGGCGTTTTCATACGCGTGCAACCTAAACTCATCAAGTTCATTGAGTTGCAACAATCTTTTCTCACCCGCCAAGCCCATATCAAAATTTAGCTTCTTTATCGCCCAATAGGCCTTGTGCTCAAGCTCGACTGGCAAGTGGCACGCTTTCCCATATACTAGCTTGTACGGTGAAGTCCCAATTGGGGTCTTATACGCTGTCCTATATGCCCAGAGTGCATCATCGAGCTTTGCAGCCCAATCCTTCCTATTCGCACTGACAGTTTTCTCAAGAATTTGCTTCACCTCTCTATTGGATACCTCCGCCTGTCCACTAGTTTGCGGATGATAAGCGGTGGCGACCTTATGCCTGACCCCGTATTTAGCTAGAAGGTTGTTTAACAACTTATTACAGAAGTGTGTACCTTCATCGCTAATCAAAGCCCGCGGAGTTCCAAACCTAGTGAAAATGTTCTTCTTGACGAAACTCACCACCACCTTCGCGTCATTAGTAGGAAGAGCAATAGCCTCTACCCATTTAGACACGTAATCCACTGCCAGTAAAATATACTTGTGACCATTCGACGAGGGGAAGGGACCCATGAAGTCGATCCCCCACACATCAAAAATCTCCACCTCTAGAATGCCTTGTAGAGGCATCTCTTGCTTCCTGGTGATTGTGCCAGTTCTTTGACACCGATCACACTTCTTTATAAAAGCGTGAGTGTCTTTGAACAGTGTCGGCCAATAGAAACCAGACTGAAGTACTTTGGCGGCTGTTCTATCACCACCATGATGACCCCCATAAGGAGATGCATGGCACTCTTGCAGAACAGCCTCCGTCTCTTCCTCAGGAATGCATCTTCTCACCAGCTGATCTGCACACACTCTAAACAAAAACGGCTCATCCCAAACATAAAATCTCACATCATGAAAGAACCGACGCTTACCTTCTGCAGTCAGATGTGGTGGCACTGCCTCACTTACCAAATAGTTGACATAATCAGCATACCATGGGTCCGAGTGATTGGTGATGGCAAAAAGTTGCTCATCCGGGAAGGTTTCTCTGATCAACCCACCCTCATCCACATGATTGTGGTTCTCCAACCTAGATAGGTGGTCTGCTACTTGATTTTCCGTTCCCTTACGGTCTCGGACTTCCAAGTCAAATTCCTGCAGCAATAACACCCAACGAATTAGTCGAGGCTTAGCATCCTTTTTATCAATTAAGTACCTGATTGCTGCGTGGTCTGTGTAGACAATAACTTTGGTTCCAACCAAGTATGCCCGAAATTTATCAAAGGCATACACTACCGCCAGCAACTCTTTTTCAGTAACTGTGTAATTCAATTGGGCAGGATTAAGAGTTTTGCTGGCGTAGTAAATGGAATGAAACACCTTGTTCTTCCTTTGCCCCAGGACTGCACCAATAGCGACATCGCTAGCATCACACATTAATTCAAATGGTGCAGTCCAATCAGGAGCCACTATTATTGGCGCAGAGACCAATTTCTCTTTAAGCTCATTGAAGGCCCTCAGACAGGCCTCATCGAACACAAATGCTGCTTCTTTCTCAAGTAACCTGCACAAAGGAGTAGAAATCTTAGAAAAATCTTTAATAAACCTCCTATAGAAGCCAGCATGTCCGAGAAAACTTCGGACTCCCTTCACAGACGTGGGTGGGGGTAATTTTTCAACCGCCTCCACCTTCGCCTTGTCAACCTCAATTCCAGCACTGGACACCTTGTGTCCCAAAACTATACCTTCACGAACCATGAAATGGCACTTTTCCCAATTTAAAACAAGGTTAGTTTCTTCACACCTAGCAAGCACTAGACCAAGGTTAGTTAGACAAGCATCAAAAGAAGATCCGAAGACAGAAAAGTCATCCATGAACACTTCGACAAACTTTTCCACCATATCAGTGAAAATAGCCATCATACACCTTTGAAAAGTCGCAGGTGCATTACATAGCCCGAACGGCATCCTCCTATAGGCATAGGTACCGTAAGGGCATGTAAAAGTAGTTTTCTCCTGGTCTTCGGGAGCAATCCATATTTGGTTGTAGCCAGAGTAACCATCAAGGAAACAGTAATACTCTTGGCCAGCTAGCCTATCTAACATCTGATCAATAAAGGGGAGGAGAAAGTGATCCTTTCGGGTGGCTTTATTCAATTTTTGATAATCAATGCACACCCTCCACCCCGTAACAGTTCTTGTGGGGATAAGTTCATTATTCTCATTCTGCACCACTGTCATCCCTCCCTTTTTAGGGACACATTGCACTGGACTTACCCACTTGCTGTCAGAGATAGGAAAAATGATACCTGCATCTAACCATTTAATCACCTCTTTCTTTACCACGTCTTTCATGATTGGATTAAGGCGACGCTGATGCTCCACACTTGGCTTGTAACCGTCCTCCATGAAGATCTTGTGCATGCAGAAATCCGGGCTTATTTCCTTGATATCAGCTATAGTCCAGCCAATAGCACTCTTATGCTCTCGTAGCACTCTTAACAGCTTTTCTACCTGCAAGTCAAACAACAGAGAAGAAATAATCACAGGTAAAGTGTCAGATTGTCCCAAATAAGCATACTGAAGATGCGCAGGTAAAGGTTTGAGCTTAAGCTTGGGCGCCTCTTCAATAGATGGCTTGGGTGGTGGCCCGAGCGGTCTATCTAAAGGCTCAAACTTGGGGAACCCAGTAATAAATTCACAAGAACAGTCTAAGAGCTGCAATATCTCCTCTATGTCAGCATCTTCACTAGTTTCTTCTCCCAACATCAGTGCTCGCTGCAAGTCATCATTGACATAATCAGCTGGGTCAGTCGATTTCTCCTCCGGGTCATTCACTGTGATCATAGACAACTCTTCATGATGGTTAGGCATTTTTAGAGCCTTGTACACATTAAACACTGCTTCCTGATCATCCACCTTCATTGTCATCTTTCCCTCTCGGACACGGATCACAGCATCACCAGTGGCTAAGAAAGGCCGTCCCAAAATGATAGGAACTTCCTTATCTGCCTCATAGTCCAGGATAACAAAATCAGCGGGCAGAATGAATTGACCAATCTGAACCAGTACATCTTCAATCACCCCCTCAGGATAAGTAGTAGACCGATCAGCTAACTGAAGTGAGACTGTTGTTGGCTTTGGAGTACCGGGACCCAGTTGGTAGCACACAGACAATGGCATAAGATTTATGCTAGCCCCCAGATCACATAGGGCTCGACCAACTGCCACATTGCCAACACGGATAGGAATGGTGAAACTACCTGGATCCTTCAACTTCTGAGGGAGTTTGTTCTGAACTCTGGATGTGCACTCTTCAGTAAGTGCTATAGTTTCAAATTCATTGAGCTTCCTTTTTGATGACACTATATCTTTGATATACTTAGCATACTTTGGAATTCCTCGGAGCACATCTACCAATGGAATATTGATACTAGTCTGATTGAGTATGCCCAAGATCTTTGTAACTGCAGGATCTTGCAGATTCTTTTGCAACCTTCGAGGAAAGGGAGGTGGTGGTCTAGCAGCAATCACTGCCTCTTGCTTTTCTGCCTCCTTCTCGACTTCGACTACTGGATCTAGCTCTTTTCCTTTGTCAGGGTGAGACTGCTTTGGCTTCTTTGGCAATTCTTCCAGTTCTCTCCCATTTCGTAATGACACTGCTTGCACTTGTTCCTTGGGATTAGGATCAGTAGTGCTTGGCAAAGCACCAAGTGGCCTTGTATTTTGATTACTGGCAAGCTGTCCCATTTGTTTTTCTAGAGAGCGAATGGCACTGTCTTGGTTTTGCTGGAGAGTTGAAATTTTCTGGTTAAGATCAACAGCCAATTTCTGAATCATTGCCTCTATTTTTGACGTTTCAGACTGTTGCTGCTACGGTGGATTCTGCACCTGCTGAGTATTACCTTGGGGTTGTCTGCTGCCATGTCCGCCTTGATTACCGCCCCATGAGAAGTTAGGGTGGCTGCGAAAATTAGGCGGGTAAGTGTTGCCATACTGAGCATTTTGGTTAAAACCCCTGCCCTGCTGACCCACGTAAAATGCAGACTCTGGGTTTTCCGTGCAAATATTACTCAGATGATCAGAACCACCACACACCTCACAGTGTGGAGTTGCTTGCACTTGTTGAACCTGGGGTGGGGCCGGTTGCTGAGGTTGTGGATGTGGCTTGCTTACCTGGACAAGTACTGCATCAAGTTGCTGCTTAACAGAGTGTTGCATTGCTGCCATTTCAGCTTTCATAGCTGTCAGTACATCCACTTCCACCTTTCCACCTAGCTTGAGATTTTTACCTCTGCCTGAGTCACCATGATAATGCTGACTACCTTCTGAAATTTTGTTAAGAATGATCTCAAGCTCATCATACTGCTTCTCTAGACTTGGTTCGCCACAATAAGCATCCAGCAAGATTTTACTATGCGACTGCAGTCCCTCAACAAAAATATGTCCCAACACCTCCTTTGATTGACCATGGTGTGGGCAGCTTCTCAATAATGCCTTGAATCTCTCCCATACTTCACCTATCTCCTCTGATGAATTTTGACTAAATGACACTATCTCACCTCTGATCTTTGCAGTTTTGCCTGATGGAAAGAATTTGATCAGAAACTTCTTTGCCAATTCGTCCCAAGAGTTAATGGAGTTTGGTGGTTGAACCAAGAGCCACTTCTTTGCTTCACCCAGCAAGGTGAATGGGAACATCGTCAGCCGTATGTATTCATCCGACACATCAACATATTTGTAAGTGTCGCTGATCTCCAGAAAGTTCTGCATATGCTGCTGAGGATCTTCATTTGACAGTCCCGCGAACTGACCATTAGACTGGAATAGTCGGATCATACTCTCCTTCAGCTCAAATTTACCAGTAATGGTGGGCCTCACAATGGCCTTGGCCATGTTATCAAGAGTAGGTCTGGCCACATCCAGTATTGCGCGGTTTTGATTTCCATCCATCTCTGCAGGTTCAGAAATAGGAGCTTTCTCTAGCTTTGCTTTGAGTCTGGCTTCCCTCCTTAGCCTGTGAAAAAGTCTTTCAGGTTCTGGGTCAAAAGTGTAGAGTTTATCACCACTCTTGCTCCTTCGCATTCAAGCTACAACCTGAAACACCCAAAGACAACTAAAACCAAAATTAATCTTGAACAAATAATAAATAAAAGCTAATCTAGAAATTAATTAAATCTTAGTCCCCGGCAACGGCGCCAAAAACTTGTCGCTCCAAACGCACACGCAAGTATACGCGGTCGATCAAGTAATAAAGTGATAAGAAAGTATCGTTCCCACGAGGACTATTGATTAACTATTAACTAGACAAACTTCAATTCAAGTATTGTTCAAGAGAGTTTAACCAGATTTCAAGTTGTGTTTAATTAACTAATTAACTAAAAGTAATAGGAGTAAATAGAATGCAAGACAATTCAAGAGTTCTAGATATCAGTGAGAGGGAATATTCCAGGATTATGGGACGATCACCAATCCAGTTGCACTCATCCACTAATTGAATTAATTTTACTTATCTGAGTTGCTAATCACAGGGTTGATTATACTCACAGAGCTCTTTCGATACCCTGCTCGCCTATTCAAGCCAACCTAACGCCTATATGTCTATGGAATTAGAATTAACAAGAATGCATGTGTTTTTCCTGTAAACTGATTAAGCGTGACGGTTAGGTATATTTCTATCCTAACCGCGAAACCATTCCCCGATGCCGGGTTCAAGAACACGCTTTATTTAATTCTATTGCAACCTACGGTTCCCACTTTCGAGTTCAACCTTAGGTTCATGGATAATACTTAACAACTAGCCAGGAAATTAAGTAATTTAGAGCAGAATTAAATAAACAACTCAATCTGATAAATTTAAGATAACTCAATCAACTTCAGAGTACAACTTTCATGGTTAACCCATAACCCTAGAATAATAGAGTTTAGCTACTCATAGACAAGTTAGCTTTCTCACAAAACAATCTAGGATTCATGAAACAATAAAAAAGGAAGAAGAATTACAACTCAATTGATGAATCTTGGTTCTCTAGCCTCTACTGTGGTTCTTGCCTCCAAAAATACGTAATCCATAAGAAAATCACGTTCCAAGGGTTTTATCCTCGGAAATATTCTAATAATACACGTTTTAAGCTAGTCCTGGCAGCTCTGGGATTAGTTTACGGCGCATACACCGGAGCATGCCAAGCATCCGTGGCTGTATGCGCTCCTTTTCTCAATTTCTTCAATATTTGCACTCTTCCCAGTCCATACAGCCTAGCATGCCAAGCATCCAACGCTGTACCCATTGCTTCTTCCTTGTTCTTGTCCAAATCAAGCTCCAAATTCCTTCAATTTGCTCCTAAAACATCCAAACACCTCAAGTTAGTATTTTACTTTAAATCTCACATTGTTGGGCACATAATACGCTGAAAATAACACAAAAGATATAAGAAATCAATGCCGAGACATAACATATACGCCCAACATCAGGTATCTTGAGTAGTATGAAATTAAGTATATTGTGTTCTAGTTTGATGGTCCAGCTTTAGCTTGGTGGACCGCACTGTGATCTACTAGGCAAGGCTTACCTAAGCTGACCTGGAGTGAGTTCTCCCACCCATTCATAGAGAAGTTTTTCCCTCGTAGTCAGCAGGATAAGAAGAGGAGGCAGTTTGAGATGATTAGAGAGGGTAACCTGTCAGTCTCGGAGTATGAGCTTTTGTTCTCTGAGATGTCTACGTATGCTCGAGATATTGTGCAGGAGCCCTCCGAGAGGGTCAGACGTTTTATTGATGGACTTTCTCTTTATTCGCAATCCCAGATGGCTCGTAAGATTGAGGCCAGGACTCCAGTGGATGTCGTTGTTGATATTGCTAGGAGGTATGAGGTGTATCACAAATTGGAGATTGAGAAGTTAGAGCGGGAGAGTAAGAGATCTCGTGGTCTAGGGCATTCTAGTACCTCATCTTGAGGTAGGTGTTATCAGCAGTAGAGTAGGCCTTCTGAAAGGCAAGTCCAGCCCTCAGCGCATGGTTTTCAAGGTGCACTTATTACTTCTCAGGGTGGGTTTCCATCCAAGTCCCGTCCTCGTTATCAGTTCCAGTTTGAGCAGCACATGTCTTCTTCTGGGTGTTTTATCTATCAGGATTTAGGACATCATAAAAAGGATTATCCTTATCTTTATCAGCAGAGTAGTAGATGTCCTATCTCTCGCCCTCCGGCACCTGTACAGCAGTAGCCTTAGGGTGTCCCTTCACGGTCTCCACCAGCTAGAGGTGCACCACCACCTGGTAGAGGTCGTGGGCATGGTTCTAGTGGTCCCTCTAAAGGTGGTTCTCAAAGTAGTGGCTAAGCCGCAAAAACAGTTATTTGCATTGCTAGCCAGGCAGGATACCGAGATATCTCTAGCTGTTGTTACATGTATTTTATCTGTTTGTGGTCGAGATGCATATTCTTTGGTGCATCCAGGATCTACCTATTCCTATGTTTCTCCTTATTTTGCTGCCAGATTTCAGGTGGATTATATGTGTCTCCGTGATCCATTCTATGTTTCTACTCCCATCGCAGACTCTATTGTAAAGGATCGAGTTTATCATGTCTCTACTGTATCTTTTGGCGGTCGTGAGACCTTGATAGATCTTCTAGTTTTGGATATGCTCGACATTGATGTCATTATTGGCATGGATTGGTTGGCTTCATGCTATGCCACTCTAGATTATCATGCTAAGTCTATTCGATTATCTCTTCCTGACTCAGCGCCGATAGTGTGGTAGGGTTCTTAATTGCCACATACAGGGCGCGTTATTTCTTTCTAGAAAGCGAAGCGGATGATGGATAAAGGGTGCTTACCGTATCTTGCTATGGTTCGAGATACCCCTATGCAGATTTCATCCCTTAATTCCGTTCGTGTTGTAAGGGAATTCTCTGACGTGTTTCCAAATGATCTCCCAGGACCTCCTCTTAATCGGGAGATCTAGTTTGGCATTGATATAGTGCCAAGGACTCAGCCTATTCCCATGCCTCCTTATCGCATGGCTCCATCAGAGTTGAAGCAGCTGAAGGAGCAGTTGTAGGTTTTGCTTGCTAGGGATTCATTAGGCCGAGTATTTCTCTGTGTGGTGCTCCTGTTCTGTTCGTGATGAAAAAAGATGAGACTATACAGATGTGTATTGATTATCATCAGCTAAATAAGGTCACCATCAAGAACAAGTACCCCTTGCCTCGTATTGATGATTTGTTTGATCAGTTGCATGGTGCCAAATTCTTTTCTAAGATCTATTTATGATCTGGTTATTATCAGCTGAAGATTCAGGAGTCAGATATCCTGAAGACTGCTTTCAGGACTAGTTACAGCCATTATGAGTTCCTAGTTATGTCTTTCCGGCTGACTAATGCCACTGCAGCCTTTATAGATCTCATGAACCTGGTGTTTAAGCTATTCCTCGATTCCTTTGTCATTGTTTTCATCGATAACATTTTTCTCTATTCTCGTAGTCGCGAGGAACATGGTTATCATTTGAGGGTGGTTTTTCAGACCCTCAGTGATTGTAAGATATATGCCAAGTTCTGGAAATGTGAACTTTTGCTTGATTCTATGGCATTATTGGGTCACGTGGTGTCCAGTGAGGGTACCAAGATTGATCCGAAGAAGATTGAGGCGATGCAGAATTGGCCTCGTCTTACCTCGCCGACATATATTCGCAGCTTTCTTGGTCTGACAGGTTATTGTTGGAGGTTATTGGAGAATTTTTCCACTATTGCAGCTCCCTTGACTCGCCTGACACAGAAGGCGGTTCAGTTCTGGTTGTCCGATGAATGTGAGGCGAGTTTCCAAAGGCTCAAGGCCTTATTAACCTCAGATCTTGTTCTATCCCTTACATCTGGAACTGGTGGGTTTGTAGTATATTACGATGCATCCCGTTTTGGTCATGGATGTGTTCTTATGTAGCACGGGAGGGTGATTACTTATGTTTCCAAACAGCTGAAGCCGAATGAGAAGAATTATCCGACTCATGATCTAAAGTTGGCACCTATGGTCTTCGCTTTGAAAATTTGGAGGCACTATCTTTATAGCGAAATTTGTGAGCTGTATAGCGATCATAAAAGCTTGCAGTATCATTTCTCCCAGAAGGATCTTAATGGCCGGCAGTGGAGGTGGCTTGAATTGATAAAAGATTATGATCTGACTATTCACTATCATCCTGAGGAGGCGAATCTTGTAATCGGTGCTTTGAGCAGAAAGTCTATGGGCAGCATGGCTTTTCTTTATGCTAACATGAGACCTTTGGCTTGAGATTTGCAGTTCCTTGACAACTCTTGTGTGATATTTATTTGCCCAGAATCCAACCGAGTCTTAGCATGTATTACAGCTCAGTCTTCCTTAGTTAGTCAGATTAAGGGGAAACAGTTCAAGGATTCTCATTTGCAGGAGTTGCGTAGTCGTGTCCTAAGTGAAGGAGTTCCTCCCTTTCGAGCTTGATTCTAATGGTATTCTTCGGTTTAATGGCCGATTTGAGGCAATCAGTGCTCCGCGAGGCTCATAACTCCAATTATTCCATTCATCTTGGCATTACTAAGATGTATCAGGATCTTCGAAGTTATATTGGTGGAAAGGAATGACGAGGGATGTGTTTGATTATGTGTCTCATTGCTTGAACTCTCAGCAGGTTAAGTTCGAGCACCGGAGATTGATAGGATTATGTCAGGCATAGCCCATTCTTAATTAGAAATTGGAGCAGATCACTATGGATTTTGTGGTAGGTCTGCCAAAGACCCTGCGACACCATGATTAAGTCTGAGTTATTATTGATAAACTAACTAAATCAGCTCACTTCATCCCTGTGAAGACCACTGATTCAGCTCAGAGATTGGCTCAGAATTTTATTGATCAGGTGGTTAGGCTGCATGGCATTCCAGTGTCTATCATATCTGGTCATGGTTCCTAGTTTACTTCCCAGTTCTGGCAGTATTTGTAGAGAGAGTTGGGGACACAAGTGTAAGCTTAGCACGGCATTCCTTCCTCTGACTGATGGTAAGTCCGAATGGGTTATTCAGATTCTGGAGGATATGCTGAGAGCTTGTGCATTGGACTTTGGAGGCCACTGGGATGACTATTTGGCCTTAGGGGAGTTTTCTTATAATAATAGCTATCAGTCCTCCATTCAGATGGCTCCATTTGAAGCCTTGTATGGCTGTAGATGTCACTCTCCTATCGATTGGTTCGAGTCTCAAGAATGGAGGTGATGAGTTCAGATATGGTTCATCAGACTCTTAATGTTGTTTGTGTTATTCAAGATCGTCTGTGGACCTTTTAAAGCAGGCAGATTTCATATTCGAATCAGAGGAGCCGAGAATTAGTGTTCGAGGTCGGCGACATGGTATTTCTAAAAGTGTCGCCGATGCAGGGTGTAAAGAGATTTGGGAGGAAAAGGAAGCTCAGTCCCAAATTTATTGGTCCTTTACATATTGAGAAGCGCATCAGTAAGGTGGCTTATCGGCTTGATATACCGGCTTCTATGCCAGTTCATCCGGTGTTTCATGAATCGATGCAACGAAAGTGTATCCAGGATCCATCCGAAGTGATTGAGTCAGATCCTGCTCAACTGGATATGAGTCTAGCCTATGAGGAGTACCTAGTTGCCATAGTTTCCCGAGATGTTCGGAAGCTTTGTTTGAAGCAAATTCCGATGGTTCGAGTGTGAAGGCGCAACCATCCTCATAAAGAGGACACTTGGGAGCTTGAATCCACCATGCGTGAGAGATATCGTCATCTTTTTGATGACTTGGGTAGGAACTTAATTTCTAAATCTTAAAAGATCTTATCAATATTTATGTTTTCAGTTCTAAATGGTGCGATTATGTCCATTGAATAGTTGTTCAAAGTTGGTGTAAGATTTTCCATCAGTCATGTGAAATCTTCTCTGGACTCTAGCTCGTTCGAGGACGAATGAAAGTCTAAGTAGAGGAGAATGAAACGACCTTAGATAGTCGTTTCGGGAGTTAGAACTCTGGTCAGCATGCCGATGATCTTAAAAGCTTTGTAAGGTTCATTAGGACTTGTCTGTAAAATTTGAGCTGATTCGGACCTAGTTTAGTAGTATTTTTCAGAAGGTTTCTGTTTCAGTTGTTGGTAAAGCTTAAAACTAAAGTTGTGTTAGGTTTGTATGGTCATTTATGACCTGTAGCAACTTTCAGAAGTTAATTCCAAGGTCGTTCGGTTAGTTTTGCTAAATTTCAAAAGTTAAGAAATCGACCTCTTTTCATAGGAGCCATATCTTGAGTTCCGGAGTTCCGATTCGAGTTCCGTCTTCGTGATCATGTCACACATGTCTTGTATGACTTATGAAAAATATTTGGGGTCATTCCGAGCTTTGTAGGATCCCTCTAAAAACCAGCACCAGCTGTTGGTGGTGCGAAAAGTATACAGTAAGCAGCTGATAGCTTTTCTTTATAAAAGTATAAAAGGGGCTTCTCGGCTGCCTTTATTTCATATCTAAATTAAACTTTTCCAAGACGATTTATGGTGAAATTTCAGTGCCAAATCATTCATGATAATCAGATATCGAACCCAAGTGAATTTATTCCGTTAGTTCATAATTCTTAGCTAGAATTTCTTAAAATTTAATTAAAGATTGAGTTAGGAACCTAAAATTTATGAAATTAGGAAATTTTATGAAATTGAATTCAAATATGAAAATCAATGGTACCATTTGACTCATGGGATTATGAAAAGTCCAGAAATATATAATTTTTGGGCTTCCGGCTAAGCCCGGCCTAGGGGTATTTTGGTAATTTTTAAATCTTCTTCGTCGAACGGTTAAATAATCTTTCTTCGGGCACTTACAAGTGCAAGTATGTATCTTTGGCTCAGAACGGAGTTATTCTGAGGGACATCGGGCAGGAAAGAAAGTTATTTAGTAGCTATTCTGACCAAGGACTGTAGGTAGGTGATTTTATCCGCTTCTTTGACGGCCTTTGACCTTTTGGATGATCTATTCACGTGTTCTTTACGTGAATAGCTGCCGATGGGGCGTACTCACTACGCCACAGTCTATTTATGTATTTTCTGATTATGTTTCTTGATTTCAGGGTTGTTATGTCATCTGAGGGCGGGAGGATTCCGCCTAGGCGTAGGAAGATTCCGCTCCTTGCATTATATTAAGGGTAGGAGGATTCCACCATAGGAGTAGGAGGATTCCGCTCCTTGCAATATATCGAGGGTAGGAGGATTATGCCCTGGAGTATGAGGATTCCGCTCCATTCATTAAGCACATATGACCCTATATTATTATGATTGCATTCATTTCATATTCTTATGTATGTTGTATATGGCTGCTACTTCCTTATCTGTACATTTTATAGGTGATATTTCGTTACTTACCATTTTCTTCGCTAACTTAACTATTTTTTTAAGTTAGTAGTTATTCTTCACCAACTGAGTCCTTATGACTCACTCCCTACATATTTCTTGTTCTGTATTTTCATTTTGGCAGATTTCTCTCCAGGACCCAGCCAGCGTCACAAGTGAGGAGCGAGGCGATTTCAGTTGTTTGTGGTGAGCCAGCTTGTTCGTTGAGGCCACCAGCTATAAATGTTATTATTATGTTACATTTTAGTTCCATTCGAGAAATGTATATATTATTTGGCCTTGTTAGATGTCTGTTATGAAAATTTCTAGACCTTTGTACTGGGTAGCTAGCTTCATTTTTAGGTAGCTTATAATATTTGTGTTATATATCATTTTTCAGGCCTCTATGTCTTATTTTAAGCTTCTCCTTTCTCTTTATACTGAGTTAATAGGTTTCGCTCGACGGGTCTAGGGGAGGTTGTGGGGTGCCCGCACGACCTATCTAGAAATACGGGTCGTTTCATAAACAAAGGAATAGAGGCCAACCCCGCCAAGATCGAAACAATAGAACCCATACCAGAGGTTCTAAAAAGAGAAGTAGAAATAAAAAGGCTCAATGGTTGGATAAGCGCACTCAGCCAGTTTATTTCCCAATCTTCAGAAAGATGTCACCAGTTCTTCAATATCCTAAAAAAGAATAAAGGCTTCGAATGGACAGAACAATGCAGTCAAGCACTTTGAGATCTAAAGGACTACCTCTCCAATCCCCCGGTTCTAACTAAGCCACGCAAGAGAGAACCGTTGTTGTTATATTTGGTAGTATCTAAAGTAGCTGTAAGTGCAGTTCTTGTACGAGAAGAGAAAAGAGTGTAATCTCCCATATACTACGTCAGAAAATCTTTCTTGGAGCAGAAACACGCTATCAGCATCTGGAAAAGCTTGCTCTTGTTCTAGTGGTGGCAGCCAGGAATCTAATGTCGTACTTCCAGAGTCATATGATCATCGTTCTCTCTTCCTTCCCACTACAGACCATCTTACACAAACCTAAACTCTCGGGGAGGCTAGCAAAATATGCTGTCAAGTTAGCAGAATATTACCCACACACGACCATCAAATAAAAAGTCCTTGTAGACTTTGTCGCTGGCTTATGCGCCGGCATGATGCTGAAGGCTGAGGTCGAGTATAGGATCATGGAAGGCGTAACCCCCAAAAAATGGGTTATTCACATAGATGGATCGTTAAACGTTAAGGGAGTTGGGCTCAGTTTCGTGATCAAGTCTCTGATTAAGAATAGCTTTCAGAAGGCCGTCAGCTGCCCGCCGATCACGAACAACTAAGCAGAATATGAAGCTGTAACTTAAGTACCTAAATTAGCTTACATATTGTGGGCTAGGGAGATCAGTCTCTATAGTGACTCCCAGTTAGGATGGGCATCGAACGAGCCGAGCTGAGCCCGAGCCGAGCCTAACCGAGGTTACTATACTGACTAAACCTGCAAGTTCCTCTGTAAAGAATTTAGCACGGCTGAGATCCTTCATCTGGATTGTAAATCTTGTATCAAGAACTATCTCGGCACGCATAGGGCGACATTACCAACCCTAAGCAGCAACATCATCATGTCTTTGTCCCATGTGTGTTGGAAAACCAGTTCAACTGAGGAATCCCTTAGTAGGACAGTGGAAGAAGCAACACATAAGCCAACAGTTTTTGTTTGCGCCACATAAAGAGATACCAACATGGAACCACCAGTGGCTGCGGGAGCACCATGTTCCATGTTCCCCCCTCTTCTCCTAACGACTGGAAGCTAATGCAACCTTCAAACTGCAAACCGGGGCAGAGGTATGCGACTACATATCAATCATCCGGAGAAGGAGAGAAGACCATGGCAACGACCCCGCCGCGTCATGTGGTGCTATCTTTGGACTATTTGTCCCGTAGAGCCAAAAGATACGTAGATGAGATGTCTTCCTTGGCAGACGTTCATCTACTGAGCAGCTCCACATGACAAGAGGAATATCACAATAATTGATGCGTTGGAAAATGAGCGCACCGCAATCATTGTATATGCCATAAGAAAGACATTCCGGAGAGCGTCATTAACATCCCGATGAAACTTCATGACTCAGGGGACTTCATTCATCCAATCATGGATAGAGGAACAAAGAAAAATAAACATTGAAGTCTCAGTTTTCTCAAGCACCATCCATTTTGGATGAAGAAGTTGTTCTAGGAATATTATACCAGGATCAAAGGCAAATATTTTGGAGAAGATGAGTTATTCTTTCATGAGAAAGTTCAATGAAGGATAACATATTTTCTGAAGAAGTTTGTGATTTGCATTTACTATGAAGCCCCTTTCAAAAGGGAATGAGATAAAGATTGAGCACGAAACGGTAAATATAATTATGGCTCAGAGATATGAAACGACTCAGCGCAGTAAAAAGAAATTATGCGAAAGGTGCATGGAATCGACAAAACCCAATCAAATGAAGACGCGTGAAATTCCAGAAGAAATTAGGCGTCTGTCTCGATAAAAGAGACTCAGAGTTTCAAGGAGCCAGTGAGATATCTTTTCAGACTTCTCTTTCACATACCTCTTTCACTTCCTGATTGCTTACGTCAGCACATACAAGAGCAATCAACTAAAGCAAGTTTATTTCGACCTAGCAATTCAATCCTCATAGATCGACTCCACAAAGAGTAGTTTTCAGAACCAGTTAGCTGAATAGAAATTAAGAAAATTCCACTAACACCATTAGAATGCAAATATAATGGGTAGTTGTGATCAATATTGTTGTTAGCCATTATTGACAGCGGAAGAAGAAAAGAAGATTTGCAGAAAAGAGAAAAGATTTGATGAAATGTATACTGCACACAGCTAAGAAGCCTATAGCCCCAAGTTCTTGAAAAAACTTGCACCAGATTTTAAATTGTTGATGGCTCTGATACCATATTCTAATATGTGATGATTCGAAGAAGAAGAAGATAGAGCAAAAGAGGAAGAAATATTAATCAGTTTAATGAATTGAGATACAATGACTAGTTCTTATAGGAAAAGAAATGTTTTGTATTTAAGCTAACTACCAAAAAACTTAACTAACTAATTGAACTTCTAACTGATTTATTTAACTGATAATCAGACTTTCTAGAATGACTAAACTACCATTTTACACTTAGGACCCGTTTGTCCATGAAATATTTTTTTTCTTTTTTTCAAAAAGTTTTTGAAAAACATGTTTGTCCATGAAAAGGTGTCAGTTTTTGGTGATTTTTTCAAAAATAATTTTTGAAAACCCAAAAAATATTTTTGATCACTTTTTCACGTTTTTTCAAAAAACCAATTTTCTCTCCTCCTAAAACTTAAACTTCTTTCAAGTAAAGTTTATGTACAAACATAAATTCAACTTCCAAATATAATTTTTCAACTCAACTTCAAAAATACATTTTAATTTTTATTTTTTATTTTTTGTATTTATGGCCAAACGGCTACTTAGACTTGTTTAGCTCATTCAACATAGAGTAGTTTATTTGAAATTGGATGATTTTAGGGGGAGATTAAGGAATTAGATTATGCAAAAGAGAAAGAATAATGATGAAACTGGCAGCAATTATTTCTTGAAGCACTTGCCACATTGATACTGGAAGATGCCTTGGTTCCTAAGAACCAGTAGGCATTTCTTTCGCACACGAGCAAGTTCAATGCAATACCTTCTTCTGGAAAAGGAATTTAGCTAATTCAGATTCTCAGAACCTTGCTTGTAGAGTAAAATATTTTAGGGAGAGGATGCTCTACTCCAGACACAACTACGACCACCAGTATTCTTAGTCATTGTTGTGTTAGGAGAACTGCAGCGTTCTGTAGACTTTGTACGATAGCATGCGAATTTAAATCAAATCAAATCAAATGGAGTCATGCCAAGTCCCGAGTAACCCAATATACATATAGTATCACCTCTACCATACCAAATGCTATCTTGGACATTGTTCTAGTCCAAGATACCCCTTGCTACCTAGATGGGGGCAATGTGAAAAATCTTTAGCAAGTTGTTTTAGGAATTAGGACTCCGATTGGAATCTTCATAGTCTTAACAGTTCCATAAGATCTATTAGGACCTGTCTATAAAATTTGAGCTGATTCGGACTTCGTTTGGTAGGTCTTGAAAGAAGGTTTCAGTTTCGGTTGTCGGTAAAACTTCAAAGAGGTTTTGGAGCTCAATTTGAGTAAATGAGCTTCGATTCAAAATTCTAAAGCGTCGTTAGGTTTGTATGGTCATTTTCAAACTCTGCGAATATTTGGAAGTGAAATCTGAGGTCCTTCAGATAGTTTTCGCTAAAGTTCCAAAGTTCAAAAAATTGACATCTTCCTGTGGGACCTCTATTTTATGTTTTGGGGATCCGATTTAGAGATCCGTCTCTGTGAGCATGTAACAAAAGTGTTTTGTAACTAGAGTGCAAATTTTGGGGTTATTTCAAGCTTTGTTGGGTCCCATTTGGACCTGAATAGCAACACTAGCAACTACTAGTGCATTTCTGGACAACATACAATTAACCTTGTTTGATCGCGCCAGTAGCTGTGTGACAGTGTTGGCTTCTGCTTCTTGGTCTGTGCAACAGTGACCTAGTCGACGTAATAGCAATGCAACAGGGTGCGACAGCACTTGGCGGCACGCGGCAGCGCTGTTTCAGGGAGTATATATATGTCTTATTCGATCTATTTCATTTCATACTCAATCCTATCACTTTCAAATCAGTTCCAAACAAAAATAAAGGTACCAAAATGTTGGATATCATTAGGTATGGATTCTAAGCTAGTTAATTACATTAATTCATGATTCTTGAGTTAGAATCCTATGAATTTGACTTGGGAAAAAGGGGTTTTGGAACTCTAACTTGCAAATTAGGGAATCTAACTCGATTGGTAGAAACTAATAGTATATTTGGAATCATGAAGTTGTGCGGAGCCCAAAAATGTATAATTTATGCATTTTCGGCTAAGTCTAACATGGAGGTATATTGGTTATTTTCCTTCTTTCTTCGTTTAACGTCAAATAGTCATCTTATGGGCACTTATATGTGTGATTGAACTTAATTGGTTCAGAGAGGGATCATTCTGAGGGTTGTCGGGTAGGTAAAGGAGGTTGTGCAGTAGCTTTATTGGCTAGGACTTGAGGTAAGAAATAATATCTACTTCTTTGGTATCCTTTAGCCTTTTGGATATTCTATTCATACATTTTTTACGTGATAGTTACCGACAGGGCGTACTTTCTATGCCACAACCCAATTATGTATTTTTTGATTATGTTTCTTTGATTCTGGGTTGTTATGTCATTTGAGGGTAGGAGGATTCCACCCTAGGAGCAAGAGGATTCCACTTCATGCATACATATTGAAGGTCGAAGGATTTCGCCTCGGAGCAGGAAGATTGCGCCTTATTCATTGGGCACATGTGACCCCATTGCATCATGTTTCATTTATTTCATATGCTTATACGTGTTTTCTATCTTTTTATATGATAGCTTCTTGCTTATCTGTGCAATGCCTATATATTACTTGTCGTTACTTTATCTTTTCCTTGCTAGTTAGATATATCTCAAGTTAAATAGCTATTCCTCGCTTACTGAGTCCTTATGACTCACTCCCTATATGATTCTTGTGTTGTATTTTATTTCAGCAGATTCTGCTCTCAAATCCAGTCAGTTACAGTGTGGTTGAGGAGTAGGACGTTTCTAGTTGTCCACGGTAAGCCAACTTGTTCAGTAAGGCTACCAACTATAGATACTCTAGTTCTATCTTATTTTTCTCCCTTCGGAAGATGTATTTATCTCTTGGACTTCTTAGATGTCTGATCTGGAAATCTTTAGACCTATGTATTTTGGGTATTTAGCTATACTATTCAGACAACTTTTATAAATGTCAGTTTATATATGATATGAGTTTATATGCGTCTTTATATGATTTGAGCCATTTTATGTTATTTAAGTTGATTTTCTTGTATGTTCAAGTAAATTTAATATTATTTAAGTTGTTTTCATATCGCTCGTCTTGAGTTAAGTCTATAGGGTTGCCCGACAGGTCTTGGGGAGGTATTCAGATATTCGCACGGCCTAGTCAAAATTTCAGGTCGTGTCAGTTGGTATTAGAGCCTATTTTAGAGCCTTCCAGATCATGACAGTGTCTAATAGAGTCTTGCTGATCGGGCGGAGACGTATGTACCTATCTACGAGAGTTTATGGTGGCATTTAGGTAGTTTCCTTCCTTTCTTTCTCTGTCGTGTGTGAGTCTTTTTATGTGAAGCTAAATTTCTCTATTACCTCTTCGCAGTAAATGGTGAGAATGCGTGCAACTGCTTAGCGGGAGGCGCAGGAGCCAGAGACATCTTGTATGCATGCTGCTCCCCGAGGAAGTGGTGTTGGCCATGGTAGAGGCTGTGGTAGAGGCAGGGGTAGAGCTACCCCGGCCGCGAGGCTAGTGGATCGTGATGATCCAATTGCTGAGGCCCCAACATTGCTAGCTCCTGGTGGCAGGGGAGCAGGGCTTTGTAGTCCCTCGGAACTCCATGGAGCTTTTATGAGATTCTTGGCGGCACAGATGGCCTAGGAACCTCCTATTCCTCAGGCAGCTCCCCCGGCTGCTATAGAAGTTTGTGCTCTGGCACAGGGGCTCTATTCTAGTTCCAGATGTAGCTCCAGTCGTTCATGCTCCAGGTGGTCATGTCCTAGAGAAAGCAGATGTTGTGCCTTCAGTTGTTCAGGATGGTCAACTAGCCCAGGTAGCAGTTCAAGCCGAGATTACGGAGAGGTTGCATTATTATATCAGGCTTAATCCTCTGACATTCTCAGGTCATGCATCGGATAAACCTCGTGAATTTCTGGATTGATGCCAGCATATTCTAGAGGCCCTTAGGTATCTTGAGTAGTATGGAGTTGATTATACTACCTTTTAGTTTCAGGGTCCAGCCTTGGCTTGGTGGACCACACTTCAATCAGCTAGGCAGGGGTTGCCTAAGTTGACCTGGAGTAAGTTTTCTCGGTGATTCATGGAAAAGTTCCTTCCTCGTAGTGAGATGGATAAGAAGAAAAGGCAGTTCGAAACTATTGGGCAGGGTAACCTATCGGTATCAGAGTATGAGATCCTACTTTATGAGATGTTCAGGTATGCTCCAGATCTTGTTCAAGAGCCCTCCGAGAAGGTTAGGAATTTTAATGATGGGATTTCTTCTCATTTGTGGTCCAAGATGGCACGTCTGATTGAGGTGAGGACTTCATTGATGTCTCAGTTAATATTGCTTGGAGGTATGAGGCATATCATAAATTATAGGAGGAGAAGTTAGAACGGCAGAGTAAGAGATCTCGTGGTCCAGGGCATTCTAGTACCTTATCTGGAGGTAGGAATTATCAGTAGCAGATTAGGCCCTCTGTGAGGACAGTTAAGCCTCTAGCGCATGGTTTTCAGAGTGCGCCCGTTCCTCCTATTGGCCAATTTCTAATCCTATCTTGTCCTCGTGATCAGCTGTAGTTTGAGCAGCGTAGGGCTTTTTCTAGGTGTGTTATCTTTCAGGATCCAGGGCATCATAAGAAGGATTTCCCTTATCTTCATCAGTAGGGTGGTACCCGTCTTTTCCCTCGCCTCCGACACTTATGCAGCCCCAGGGTGTTCCTTCATTGCTCAGCTAGCTAGTGGTGCACCATCCCCTGGCAGTGGTCGTGGGCACGGTTCTAGTGGCCCCTCCAGAGGTGGTTCTTATAGTGGCAGCTCAGCTTAGCCACAGAGACAACTATATGCATTGCCAGCCAGGCAGGGTGCCGAGGCATCTCCATCTGTTGTTACATGTACTCCAACTCTTTGTGGTCGAGATGCATGTTATTTGGTTAATCTAGGATCCACCTATTTATATGTTTCTCCTTATTTTTCTATGGGATTTTATGTTGATTATATGCTTCTTTATGATCCATCATGTGTTTCTACTCCTATCGGAGACACTATTACAGTGGATCAAGTTTATTTAGCCTTTACTATTTCTTTGGTGGTCGTGAAACCCTGGTAGATCTTGTGATTCTAGATATGGTTGATTTTGATGTTGTTATCAGCATAGATTTGTTAGCATCGTGTTATGCCACCGTTGATTGTCATGCTAAGTCTATTTGATTGTTTCTTCCTAGTTCAGTGCCGGTAGTGCGGCAGGGATCTCAATTGCCATCTACAGGGCATATCTCTTTCTTACTGGCGAGATAGATGATAAATAAGAGGTGTTCGGCTTTGAGAGACTACTATGGAGACTCCATCCCTCGACTCAATTCCTGTTGTGAGGGAGTTCTCTAATGCGTTTCTAGATGATCTTCCAGGACTTCCTCCTGATCGAGAGATCGAGTTTGGCATTGATGTGCCAGAGACTCAGCCTATTTCTATCCCTCTTTATAGCATGGCCCTGTTAGAGTTGAAAGAGCAGTTGCAGGCCTTTGATAAGGGATTCATTAGGCCGAGTGTTTCTTTGTGGGGTGCACTTATTCTGTTCGTGAAAAGAAAGATGGGACTATGCGGATGTGTATTGATTATCGGCAGCTAAATAAAGTCACCATCAAGAATAAGTATCTATTTCCTTGTATTGATGATTTTTTTAATCTGTTGAAGGGTGCCAAATTCTTTTCTAAGATTTTATTGCAATATGGTTATCATCAATGGAAGATTCTGGAGTCAGATATCCCGAAGATTGCTTTCAGAACTCGTTATGGCCCTTACAAGTTCCTACTTATGTCTTTTGGGCTGACTAATGCCCCTGCTACCTTTATAGATCTCATGAACCGGATAGTCAAGCAGTTTCTCGATCCCTTTATCATTGTCTTTATTGATGACATTCTTATCTATTCTTGCAGTCGCGTGTAGCATGATTATCATTTGAGGGTGGTTCTTCAGACCCTCTATGATCATAAGATGTATGCCAAGTTCTTGAAATACGAGTTCTAGCTTGATTCTGTGTCATTTTTTTGGTCATGTGATATCAAGTGAGGGTACTAAAGTAGACCTCAAGAAGATTGATGCAGTGTAGAATTGGACTCGTCCTACCACTCTGATGGATATTCGCAGCTTCCTTTGATTGGCAGGTTATAATCGAAGGTTCGTGGAGAAGTTCTTTACAGTTGCAGCTCCCCTAACTCACATGATTCAAAAGGAGATTAAGTTCCACTAGTCCGACGAGTGCGAGGCGAGCTTCCAGAAGCTCAAGGCCTTATTGACTTCAGCTCCGATGCTATCTCTTCCTTCTGGCACTCATGGATTTGTAGTCTGTTGTCATGCGTCCCATGTAGGTCTTGGATGTATTCTTATGCCGTACGGGAAGGTGATCTCTTGTGCTTCTACGCAGCTGAAGCCAAATTAGAAGAATTATAGACTCATGATCTAGAGTTGGCAGCTGTGGTCTTCGCTCTGAAAATCTTGAGGCACTATCTTTATGGTGAGCCTTGTGACCTGCATACTGATCACAAGAGTTTTCATTATCTTTTATCTCAGAAGGATCTTAATGGCTGGCAGTGGAGGTGGCTGGAGTTAATTAAAGATTATAACCTCACAATCGGTTCTCATCCTGGAAAGGCGAATATTATAGCAAATGCTCTGAGTAGGAAGTCCATGGGCAGTATGGCTTTTCTTATGCTAACATGAGACCCTTGGCCCGAGAGTTACAGTCCTTTGGTGACTCTGGTGTGAGATTTCTTCACCAGACTCCAATCGAGTGTTGGCATGCATTGCAGCTCTATCTTGCTTAGTCAGCCAGATTAAAGGAAGACTACTCGATGATCCTTATTTACAAGAGTTGTGTAGTTGTGTCCTAAGTGGAGGAGTTCCTTCCTTCGAGCATGATACAGATGGTATTCTTCGATTAATGGCCGACTCTGTATCCCTGATGTTGGAGATTTGAGGTAGTCAGTGCTCCACGAGGCTCATAGCTCGTGTTATTCTATTCATCCTAGCATTACTAAGATGTACCAAGACCTTCGAGAGCTATATTGGTGGAAGGGAATGAAGATAGAAGTGTTCGATTATGTATCTCATTGCTTGAATTTTCAGTTGGTTAAGTTTGAGCATCGGAGACCTGCAGGGTTAGCTCCAGCATTGCCCATTCCCGAGTATAAGTAGGAGCAGATCACCATTGATTTTGTAGTTGGTCTGCCAAAGACCCTGCGGCGACGTGATTCAGTCTGGGTCATTGTTGACAGACTGACTAAATTAGCTCACTTCATCCCTATGAAGACTACTGATTCAACTCAGAGATTGGCTCAGATTTTCATTGAGCAGATTGTTAGGTTACATGGGACTCCTGTGTCTATCATATCTGATCGTGGTTCCCAGTTTATTTCCCAGTTCATTTCAGAGGGAGTTGGGGACCAAGGCGCCGCTCAATTTGGCATTTCATCCTCAGAATAATGGTTAATCTGAGCGGGTTATTCAATTCCTGGCGGACATGCTGAGAGCTTGTGCATAGAATTTGGAGGCCAATGGATAATCATTTGGCTTTAGCAGAGGTTTTTTTTTATAATAACAGCTATCAGTCCTCCATTCAGGTAGTTGTATTTAAGGCCTTGTATGGCCGTAGATGTTGTTCTTCGATTGGCTAGTTCGAGTCTTGAGATATTGAGATGATGTGTTCAGAGATGATTTGACAGACTCTAGATGTTGTTTATGTTATTTAGGATCGTCTGCGAACCGCTCAGAGCTGACAAATTTCATACTCGAACTGGAGGATCCGAGAATTAAAGTTCGAGGTTTGCAACATGGTATTTTCGAAAGTGTCACCGATGTGCAGTGTAAAGTGATTTAGAAGGAAAGTGAAGATTGATCGTAGATTCATTGGCCCTTTTCGTATCAAAGAAGTCTACTGGTAAAGTGGATTATCGGCCCGATTTGCCAATTTCTATGCCAGTTCATCTGGTATTTCATGTATCGATGCTTTGGAAGTGTATCCGAGATCCTTCCGAAGTGATTGAGTTAGACCCTGCTCAGCTAGATGTGAATCTAGCTTATGAGAAGTTCCCAGTTGCTATAGTTTCCAGAGATGTCCGAAAGTATCGTTCGAATCAGATTCCAATGGTTCGAGTGCGATGCATAACCGTCCTCACGAGGAGGATAGTCGGGAGCTTGAGTTCAACATGCGTGAGAGATATCCTCATCTCTTCGATGACTCAAGTATGATCTTGATTTAGAGTTTAAAAGTTCTTATCAATAGTTATGATTTTGGTTATGTAATAGTGTGATAATGTCTGCTGATTTGTGTTGAAAGTGGCGTAAGAATTTCCATTAGTCATGTGAAATCTGCTCTAGACTCTAGTTAATTTAAGGACAAGCGAGAGTTTAAGTGGAGGAAGGTGAAACATCCTTAGCTAGTCATCTCGGGAGTTAGGACTCCTATTGGTGTGCTGAAAGTCTTAAAAGCTCTGTAAGGTCCATTAGGACTGTCTGTAAAATATGAGCTGATTCGGACATCGTTTGGTAGATCTTGGAAGAATGTTTCAGTTCTATTTGTTGGTAAATATTAAAAGAGGCTTTTTGAGCTCGATTTGAGTAAATAAGCTCCGATTCGAAATCGAAAACCGTTGTTAGGTTCGTATTGTCATTTGATCGGTGTGAACTTTCGGAAATGAAATATGAGGTCGTTCGGATAGTTTTCGCTAAAGTTTCAAAAGTTATGAAATTGACGTCTTCCCGTGGACCCCTATCTTGTGTTTTGGGATCTAATCCAAGATCCATCTTCACGAGCATATCACACAACTGTTTTATAACTTGAGTACAAAATTTGAGGTCATTCGAGCTTTGTAGGGTCCATTTAGACCCATATTATTGCCTCACCAGCAGCTGCTGGTGCATTTCTGGACATTAGACCATTAACCTTGCGCGATCGCGTTAGGGATGCATGACAGCGCTGGCGCTGACTTTAGTTGCCTGGTCTACAAGATAGCGCCCTGGTGGACGTGATAGCGATGCATCTGAGCGCGACAACACTTAGTGGCAGGCGGCAGCGCTTTTTCAGGAACAATATATATGTCTTATTCGACCCATTTCACTTCATACTCAATCCTATCACTTTCAAATCAGGTCCAAGCCAAATTTATGGTACCAAAATGTTTTTATATCATCATGTATTGATTCTAAGCTAGTTAACTATATTAATTCATGAATCTTGAATTAGAATCCTATGAATTTGACTTGGGAAAAAAGGGGGTTTTGCAACCCTAACTTACAAATTTGGGAATTTAACTCAATTGGACTTACGTATAGAAACTAATAGTATATTTGGACTCATGAAGTTGTGGGGGGTCCGGAAATATATAATTAATGTATTTTCGGTTATGTCCGACTAAGGGGTATTTTAGTAATCTCTTTCTTCATATAAACGTTAAATAGTGTTCCTATGGGCACTTATATGTAGGATTGAACTTGTTTTACTCAGAGAGGGATCATTCCGAGGGATGTCGGGTAGGTAAAGGAGGTCGTGTAGTAGCTTCATTGGCCAGGACTTGAGATAAGTGATAATATCCGCTTCTTAGATAGCCTTTGGCCTTTTGGATATTCTATTCACGCGTTCTTTACGTGAATAGCTGTCGACAGAACACTCTTACTATGCCACAACCATGTTATGTATTTTTTTTATTATGTTTCTTTGATTATGGATTGTTATGTCATCTGAGGGCAGGAGGATCCCGCCCTAGGAGCAGGAAGATTATGCTCCTTGCATACATATTAAGGGTAGGAGGATTCCGCCCTCGGAGCAGGAGGATTATGCTCCATCATTGGACACATGTGACCCTATTGCATCATGTTTCATTCATTTCATACCCTTATTTGTGTTTTCTATATTTATATGAGAGATGCTTGCTTATTTGTGCAATGCCTATCTATTACTTGCCATTACTTTCTATTTCCTTGGTTAGTTTGACTATTTCCCGAGTTAAAAATAGCTATTCCTGGCTTAGTGAGTCCTTATGACACACTCTCTATCTGTTTCTTGTGTTGTATTTTTATTTCGGCAGATTCCGCTCCTGGACCCAGTCACCCGCAGTGTAGCTTAGGAGCACGACATTTCTAGCTGTCAATGTTAAGCCAACTTGTTCATTAGGTCCACCAGTTGTAGATACTCTTGTTCTATCTTATTTTTCTCCCTTTGCGAGTACTTATCTTTTGGACTTGTTAGATGTCTGATCAGGAATCCGGTAAACTTTTATATTTTAGGAAGTCAGTTTTATTGTTCAGACCGATTGTATATATGTCAATTTATATATGTTTCATACATGTCTTTATATGATTTGAGCTGTTTTATGTTATTTAAATTGATTTTCTAGTATGTTCAAGTAAAGTTTATAATATAAGTTGTTTTCATATCGTTCTTCTTGAGTTAAGTTTATAGGATTTGTCCGATAGGTTAAGGGGAGGTAGCTGAGAGCCCGCACGGCCTAACCGGAATTCCAGGTCGTGTCACGATGTTTGACCCTTGTACTAATAAGTGGCACGGTGTACTTTGTGTTAACGCCAACGTAACTGGAAAGAATTTTCTTATTTTTTGTGTCTCTCACATGTATAGATTTTTTTTTTTTTAACAGTACTAAATGATGCAAATTTGGGAGGTGAACTAAGTGAGGGCATAGGAAGCTTTGCGTCAATCACACAAATGTTAGTGTCATCTTTATGAATGCATTGATTTAACTTAAATGAGTTGCACCTAGTTATTCACAATAGGCACTTTGTCCTTCGCTGCACCATTCGGCTACTACATTTCTTTTATTCATTTTTTTAAGCTTTAGCTAACACTTCTATGTATGAAATAATTATACTCCCTCCGTCCCAATTTATGTGGCACTTTTCGCTTTTCGAGAGTCAATTTGACTAAACTTTGAAGCTAAATTGAATTAGATTAACTCAATATTTTAATATTAAAATTTATATTTTTGAAAACTACTTGAAACGTACTTTAAGTTACAACTTTTCTCATATTATTTTGGTGAAAAAATACGTCTTGAAATGTTGGTCAAAGTTCATGCAGTTTGAATCTCGAAAAGCGAAAAGTGCCACATAAATTGGGACAAAGGGAGTACTTTCTTTTTCAGTGAAATCAGAGTTCTCAGCATCAACCATATTGGAGGCAGTACGCCATCCAATATGCCGATTACCCTCAAAACCTTCTAAGCTGTTAATCTTTAGTCCTTACTCAGCTTCTTTGTCAATTTGTAAGTTGTTAGCTCGACCTAGATGCACATTTATATTCGAGGATCTTAGATGATGCTTAAACCAAGACATTTCATCGGTCCATTGTGACCTTGTATTATGTTAATTTAGTGGGTGCAGTCACTCTGTACCTACTATTTCTATGTGACTATGGTTAGACTTAAAAAGAGCAAATGTATAGTTCTTTTCTGCTAAAACATATATATTCCACTATATACTGCATATCCACATGTATATGGATGTTAACAGTAAGAAACGTTTTAGGATTTCTAACGAGATGAGGGAAATTGTTGAAAGCGATCAATAGATTTCCTGCATATTTATTCACTAATATGCCTTCTGCAGGATAGTTGTCATTGTTTTAGAGTTCAGAAAATTATGTGAGATGAAAAATATGGTATGAAGCAACCTTCTTATTACTACACATGCATTATCTATCTCTTCCTAGCAATCAGGTGCAGATAAGATGACTCAAAGTTATAACAATGATGTATGATAACACTGATTAACTAACTTCGCAGAAAAATCACTAATATTATTTAACATCTCAAAACTCCCAGAAAATTGTGTGACTATACAAAAGAACATACAAAATGCAGAATCAAGACAATCATTAACACAAGCATACTTTTTTGCTATGTACAGTCTACAAAACCAGTCACAAAGGTGTAATAGATATTGTATGTATATTGCAGGTGGTAGAGAAAAGCTAGAGTTAGCTCACTTCTCTCCGCCTTTTAAACAAAGACGGATATGTCTAGCAATTTTCTCCTGCTATTCACAGCTCAAGAAGCATCTACGGAACACCTGCCAGGTAAAGCTTCATTGCTAATTTCTCAAACCTCTCAAAAGTGTCTATCTGCACTAATGCCGTCATATTGATTGCACCTATAGTGATCTTTTTTTTTTTTTTTTTTTTTTTTTTGGGGGATTTTGGTTTGGAGAAAATGAGTAATTTAAACTTTATGTCTATGGATTAGGATCTGTCTCGATTTCTTGAGCCAATTCCCTCGTCAACATATCAGCACGATCATCTTGCCCACCAGCGAAAGTATAGACTCTGAATGCAAACTGGAAGGCCTTCCAAAGAAGTTTAGCTGATACCTTTTTCTGACCATCATTTTTCGGTCCAGCTCCTTCGTTTTCCTTTTGCTTTGCTTCTCTCCTCTCCTGAATCAACATCAAGTGTTACTTCAAAAGACACTTATGAAAACTACTCCAGTAATTTCATGAAATAATAAGTTTTCTAACCTTCAATGTAAGTTCCATACAGTTTGAGGATACATCCACCATCAATTCTTTGATACGCACAAGTATGCCAAAATCAAAATGGATTTTATGGCTTATAAATTTCTTGGATTCATCATCTTTTGTCCGCTCCAGTGTGTCCATTTCCCCCTTGATCTAGATGATAGAACCATTTGTTAGAGTTACAACTGAAATAATAAAAGCTGTATCATGAGAAAGTTTCTACTGGGAACTTAGTTCGTACCTTGCTGAAGTAACTCTCTGCTTTGTCAAGAAGTTGTCCAACAGGTGGAACTATTGGCCAATTCTGTAGAGTTTTGGCAATTGAATCTAACTTTGTATGAAGTGCTGCTGCCATTCTCAGTGCTTCCAACTTCTTGGTAGGAAAATCTTCGAACCTTGCTAGCACCTGTACCAAGAATATAACTTTAATCCAACACTCAGAAATGCGAACCATGGAGAAATATGAATAGAGCAGATATATTTGAACCTGAGATTCATCTGTTAGTTTCTCAAGGTGGGATTCTACATGCTTGTGGAACTTAATAAGCTCGGACATATCTGATGTTTGGAAATAAGTGATGGCTGTTTTCATCTCCTTGATTGTTTTTGCATGGACTTTGACATCCTCTTCAATTTGTTGGTGGTATGCTGACCTGAGACATATATGACATAATTTTCATACACATATCTAACATGTATTGGAGGATTTCAATAATATTACCTCTTTGTCATCTCTGCTAATGCATCGGCCATTCCCTGTTTACCTCCTGCTGGTGCAGCTGCACCAACTTTTCCTTTTCTCCCCTTTGATTTACCATCTAAACTAGATCCTTCAACTTTTCCTTTGAGAAGTCGATAAAGATTTCCCATTTGGGATGACCTCTTCAATTTAGTGGCTGCTTTCCTAGGTCCTAGGTTCCTGGCGCCTGCAAAACCTGGTGGTGGTGGAGGTGCACCTCCTTTTCCCATTGGCATGGGTGGAGGTGGTGCTGGCATTCTCCCATTTGAAGTCATTGGTGGAGGTGGAGGTGCAGGTGACATAACCTTTGATCCCATTGGAGGTGGTGGGGGTGGGGGTGCTATAACCTTTGATCCCGTTGGAGTTGGTGGGGGTGGAGGTGCTATAACTTTTGATCCCATTGGAGGTGCTATAGCCTTTGATCCAATGGGAGGCGGGGGTGGAGGTGGAACTGAAATTACATTTCCTGTTGTCATAGGAGGAGGTGGCGACGGGGGAGGTGCTGCTCCATTTCCTGACGTCATAGGATTTGGTGGTGGTGGAGGTGGACTTGTTATATCTTCTCTTGTCATGGGAGGTGGTGGTGGTGGTGGGGGTGCACACTTTGGTATCACAGGCAGTTGTGGTGTTGCTACTTTTGCCGATGTCATAGGAGGTGGAGGAGGAGGAGGTGGAGGCAGTGGAGCACCACTTAGTTGTTCTAACAATGGTGCAGGCTGTGACACTTCCGCATTCACTGATGAATTAGGTACTGGTGGAGGTGGAGGTGGTGGTTGTGGTGCTGCTGGTCCAAAAGCCGATGGCTGGTTCGTTGATAACGTTGGGGGCGGTGATTGCTCTGGTGGTGATGATGGTGTTGATATATCAGCATCTGGTGTGACCAAGGAAATCTGCAGAGGACATACTGGTTTTTCAGAATCTATGGCATTTAACGATAAGGTGAGTGATGATTGTGGCTCTGCTCCCTGTTCTGCTTTCAATTCAGGAGCTGAAGAATGAGGTAAAATAACATCTAATGTAACATGTCCTGATACCGGATGAGTATTCTTAGCACCAGTATTACATGTTCCTTTATTTTCTGATTCATCATCCATATTAGTCAGTAGAATCTCTGGGAAGTCTGTCATTTCACAATCTTGCCCCAATTCGTTATTGTCTTTCGGTTTGACTTCAGAATCTTTCTTTTCCTCTGTTCTTGTTAGCTGAACCACAAAGTTTGAATCTTGAGCTGCTACATGTGGGAACATGTGAAAAGAGAGGCGCTTTACATCAATGGGATTCAGCTTGCCAACTGCTTGAACCCTGAGTGGCAGGAGAAGAGGTGGAGAGTATGATGCCTTTGTAGCACCCTTCTTACTCATTAACTCGGGGAGGACCGAAGTCGGGGGTAACAGGAGTGCTCGAGAGAGAGGATTTCGCACTCGAGTAAGATTCAGAAAGAACCCTTCCAAATGTGTTGAATGATGGACGTTCATATCTTCTACGGCCATTCTCGTCTTCATCCTCGTCCTCGTCCTCGTCCTCATCCAGCATATCGAACATCCTTTCACTAGCTAGCTTAATCATGTCATCGAGCAATAACACGCCTAAAGGAAACATCATAACCTTATCAGGAGTGGGTAATAGATGAATAGCGTATCCATTTGGTGTTTAAAATAAACATATGACATACCATAATGTTCTAAATTGTCTAGTTTACTGAATGAATCCTCCTTACATTTGACCATCCACTCATCATTTCCTGTCCACATTTCCCCTATTGATATCAGAGTATCAAAAAAGCACTGCAGTGCCTGAGATATAGAACAATTAGGTTAGCACAGTGAACTATGGTTTGCAGTTCATTTTCTAATGCTTAACTTGAGTAAATAAGTAACCTGATGCACTGGTGCTTCATCAATGTTTGACAGAGATTTTGATGAATTGATTGAAGGATACAGTTGTTGCAGATCTTTCAGCGTCAAAACGAGCAGCTGTGGAAAAAATTTCACAATGAATGTCACCAAACTCTGTTTTGCTCTTTTCAGAAAATGTTATTGTGCTTGAACAAGCTTTCAAGACGGATTTAACTTAAATAGACATTGGCCGTGAAAAAGTGTTCATGCATCAGTGTTGTTTAACTTCCCTTATTTATCCAGGTTACCAATCTCACCTTTTTATAGAATGTTATGTGAAGGAACTCTTTTACTGTATAGACCTTGAAACATCCAAAAGCAGTTATTTCAACTTTACCAAATGATCATACAAATTGGTCAGACTCTAGTTTATGGCTGCTTCTCCATCGTACCAGTTGGCGTTTCATTTAATTTGCTTCATTAATAGGCTCATGCTTCGACTTTGATAGTGATGCACTAGTACCAAGATCGAGTACTAAACAAACATGTAATTTTAATAGCCAAAACAATTGAAATGGAAATGGCCCCCTCTTCACTGAGATTATATGAGCAAATGGCTGAGCCAAAATATGTTATTGCTGATAGGAGCCTGTTCATTTACTGTTCAATACCGATTCTTATAATACTGTACTGGGAATCGAGCTAAATTCTATAGATGTATATTTGCCAGTTTGCTCACCTAAACCATAAGCAGTTATAAATGCTATAACAAAACTTTATAAGAAAAATATCTCGAGAACTCTATGAAGATCAAATTAAGTCTCAATGAGCGAATCCATGTTCGACTACCCAATCACAAGTTTTATGTTGGACTCGGTGTTCATGAGGGAAATTATGATTCAAAGAATTCTTTGTCCGAAGTCTAACTCTTTAAGATACGTGGCGCTGAGGCATAATTTTTGCGCTGAGGCATAATTTTTGCTAAGGGTGTTCAAGATTTATCATATAATGTATATGTCTACAAAGCATAATTTGAACTATATGCACAATGTATTTTTCAACAACCTCACCGATAACAGAAGAATACCTCATTTCCCCAACTTTTTATAGACGGTTTACCTTTAATTTTCATTTAGCTGACCTTTATAATACAAGTAGTATTATTTTACACCGTTAGTGTACCAAAGTTAAATGCTTTGAAAACAAAGTAATAGAACAGTACCTCATTTACGGATGCAGAGCCAATACAAGGTGACAAATCAAGCAAGTCCCTCAAGGTGAGGATCTTGTTTCGAAGCTCAGTCATTATAATGAAATTGCCTGCTACTCTACATGAATTGCGCACCGTGGAACCTCTGTTTGATTTAAAACTTTTTGATATTACAATAGGAGGTGTTTTTTTGTTTTCACTAACAGGTCTTTTCTTCGTCTCTTTCATGTCCTCGTCCTGCACATTTTTGTTATAAACTACTGTTAGCGATATACGATTACCAACAATTGCCAACTTTCTTTGTCCGTAGATCATATAATTCTCATCTATGACAGAAACAAGTTTTTGTCAGATATCATTTTATATGCATGAGCTGTTATATTCCTAAAGCAAAGACACTGATTTTCACTGATCAAAACATATCTTTTAATATAATTAAACTTACTGTTGTATGCAATTTTATCTTCTTATTGTTTTATCCTATGATACAATTCATTAACCACTATAGATTCCCTGGAAAAAAAAGCATGGAGTCAAAAAGAAATGTGCTAGAAAAATTCCTCCAAATTAAACTCCATCTTTGGTTTGCATGAAACATTGCAGTGGTTGAAAATGTAGGATTTAGCATTCTGAAAAAGATTTTCATGCACAAATTATTTATATTCTTCAATATGGTTATAAAGTGTTCAGACTACAAAGAATTATGAGGGAAAAAAACAGTGGTCAGTTCTGTATTCTGATGAACCATTTTGAGGTTGTCTCTAAAGTACTTATCATATACTATTTACAATATTTGGGCTGTAAAACTCAGCTCTAAAGCTAAAACATGCATGTTTTATACTCACTCCGGTCCTATTTAGTTGTAACACTTGGACCAAAATATTTGTCACATACTTGGACCAAAATATTTGTCACTTTACAAATATCAAGATAAAATTTAGCATTTTCCTCTCATTACACCCTTAGTATTAATTGCTTTTGAAAAGCAATGAGTTTTTTAAAATATCATAGAAGGATAGTTTAGTAAAAATTCTTTACTTATTTATGATTTATTAAGGGACGTGCAAATAACAAACCTTACGACTAAAAACCTTATATGGGGAGAAATACTGTGATTGCATATGTTGTTATTTGTTTGACCATATGATATATATAATTGATTAAGCACTTTGGTTTACAAGAGAACAGAAATTAAAATGGTGCGGAAAAAGAAACATTGCCAGAAATTAAAGCTTCTACATTCAACATGGCCAACTTTGAGGTTTTATATGGAAATATTGCAAAAGTTGAGAATTTCTGATAAAGGTTTATGATATTGGATATATTCTCGTGTACAACAGTCGAAAACTTTAGATTCTTCAACATCATCGTAACATGCATGTTCAGACAACAACACAGAAGTTATTAGAAAAAATGGAAGAAGAAGAAGAAGAAGAAAAAAAGAAAGAGAAAAAAATACCTCAAATATTGTAGAATGCTTCCTGCGAGAAAAGAAAGGAGGCACACCAAAGCATGCCCCAATTGCCATTCTTAACGAGTAATAATGACAAGTTTTATAAAAGATTAAAGAAAACGGAAACAATAAAGAAGAAGAAAATAATGAATGTACAAAGTCAACTTTTTTGGTTTGGACAATTGAAAAACCAAAAATATTATTTGATGACGCAAAAAATCTCTGAACGATGACAATATTATAATAGATATGATTAAAATATTGAAGGAGGGGGAAGAAGAACAAGAGCATTCAAGATTTCAAGATCATTAAGATTAATATTAAAAGAATTCTCTTTTGATTTTCATAAAAGAAATAATAATTAATTGATAAAGATAACTTGTATAACGTGCAGAGCAGATGATGAGAAATGCCAGGCTCTTTTGAGTCAACTGGGGAAATTGGTTAATCCAACTTCCTCATGGACAAACACTCTCTCTCTTTTGTTTACAACAAAATAAAGAGAGAGAAAAAAATTGGAGGTCAATTAGTGAAATTAATTTTCTTGGTTTTAGGCCAAACCGCGTATGACCCCCTAATTCTTTGGGTTTGTTATAGTTTATCTGTTATCCTTTTTAGAGTTTATGAGCTGTTTCTGATGAGCACTTTTTAGATTGAGTTTGTATATAAGGGCTATGTGTTTTATCCAATAATCTCCTGGAAATGAGGAGCCTGTAGTGACCAAAACATGGTCGCCGCTCATACTATTGTCTATAAGGGCAGACAGTAAAAGATATTTACACTTCAAAAAGAAAGTTCCCCGATTTGGAAGATCTAGTGTTTCCACACTTCCCATAGAGCCATGATATTTACACTTGAATCACTTATATGTAAATTTATATAATAAGCATTTATTGAATGACTAGATAAAAATGATAACTAACATGTTATAATAGATTAAATTGCATTGATAGGTGTCAAAAGTCTCTATACTTCCGTGAGCATAACTATCTTCCGTGCATAAAATTAGAGTACAAGATTTTCTTCAAAAATACGACCTTAACTTGAGTACAATGTGGCTAGGAGAAAATTCAGTGGTTAACCTTTGAGTATGCTTTTATGATATTTACTATTGATCTGTGGTTGGTAATAGCCAACTTCACTTTCTTTGAAGTAGAAACTCGTTCAATTCGTTTAGAAGCTTCGCCCTCACTAAGGGGGAAAAAGTAAAAGAAATATTCGTGGTTGATGTCATTTGGACTGAAATTAAAATAATAGTAAATCAACTGGACCAATAAGGACTTTGAAATGTTCAACAGGTGTTTTACCTGCTGATAATATAAGAATATTGTTCAAAAAATTTGAGACCAAGCTCTCAGAAATTTCTTCTATCTGGAACACAAACTGAAAAAACAATGAAAAAATGGAAGTTTCTTTGTTCTGTGTCTTAGTCGTGACTTGTGACTTTGTTTAAGGCGCTTTGGTCTGTTTCGGGACATGCCTCAAATCAAAATAAATGGACGGATCAAGTATCTAATAAATAAATTAAAATGTATAGATAGATGTTGGAATCTTTGACAATAATTGTAATTTCAACTGGCCCTTTGATGATATATCCTCTTCTCAAAGAATTGGTTTCCACGACCTTAATGTATATAGTGAAAATAAACATTTGTCCTGAACCATGCTCAATCAGTTTTTGCCGATATCAAACTGACTTATATTTGTCATTACTAACTTACCGGAAACAATTAGGGGTTAATTAGTTTCCAATTGGACATGTTAGCACCAGAAATCGCTAGGTGCCCAACTCATGACTTAACTTAAGCTCACCTTTCCAAATTTACTCTTTCGTTTTCTTATAATCAAGAAATTCTCGAGGGCTAGGCCTGGGCATAAATCTAAACTCGGCTCAGATCAATTGCATTTTAGCTCGGCTCAATATGTTCAGAATTCGGCTCACTACTAGAAAAACGCAATTTAGAGACGGAATGGTAGAGACGGCTAGCCGTCCGTATAACCTTCGATAAATAAAAGATTATAGAACTAGAGACGGCTAGCCGTCCGTATATCGTTCTGTTAAATTAAAAATTAAACACCTAGAGAAGGCTAGCTGTCGCTACAACAGATATTTTTCAACAAAACAGATTCAGCAAGACGTAACGAGCTCATTCCCCATTTCCCCATTTCCTCTTCTTCCCCAAAAACGCAAATCTCCATTTCCCCATTTCCCGATTTCTTCAAAATCTCCATTGAAATCTGTCATCCCCATTCAAATGCGTAAGTTTGTTATTTTTTTTTCCGGATTTAGGCATTCAATGGGTTACTGATCTTTTTTTTATTTTCAAAATTTCAGTTGGAACGGATGAAGGTAGCGGTCCAAGGTTAATTTCAGTTCCAAAAGAGGTTCTTTATCCCCATTATTTTTAGTGTTTAAATAAATTTATGTGTTTAGAGAATGTAGTATTTTAGGTTTTAGTATTTGTATGATTTTTGTGTTTAGAGAATATAGTAAAGAATTTTAGTGTTTAGAGAATATAGTAAATCTCCATTATTTTTAGTGTTCAAATTATTTTATGTGTTTATAGAATGTAGTATTTTAGGTTTTAGTATTTGTATGATTTTAGTGCTCAAAACAAATATGCATTGACTAAATATAAGCATGTGTATATATACATTTGAAGAATTGAACCATTAAACATAAATAAAAATTGAATCTTGATGTAAAATGTAATAGAGGTTTGAGCTTATTTTATTGTATGAAATATTATAAATATATTAGGATGGTTGAGATTTTTTCTTAATATTCCACTATGTGTTATTTGTGTAGATGGAACGTCATCATGAAAATCATAGTTGGATGTATAATAGGAATAACCTGGGACGTCGGGGGTTGAGGAAAATTTTTATAGATGGGGTTGCAGAGTTTGTTGCCAAAGCTAAAATACTTCCTGAATATATAAGGGAGGGGAATATCAAATGTCCTTGTTTGGATTGCAAATGTTGTGATGTGAAAAACCTAAAAGAGGTTGTAATGCATCTTTATACTAAAGGTTTTATGCAAAATTATTTTGTATGGACTGCACATGGAGAGTTTGATCATAGTGTCAATATAGAGAATATATATGCTGGTGCGAGTAGTTCGTATGTTGACAATGAGACTCGTAATAATTAAATGCATGAAATGATTAATGATGCATTCGGGATGTTCTATGAGGAACCATCCCAACCAAATGTTGGGCATTTTCCAAACGATGAGGCCAAGCTCTTCTATGAACAGTTGTCGGAAGAAGCTAGTCGCCCATTTTTTTAGGGATTAACGCATTCTAAGTTGTCGGTTGCAGCTAGATTATTAAGTATAAAATCATATTACAATATATCTCAAGCAGGCATGGATGAGATAATTGGGCTTATGAATGAACTTAATCTGGCAAACTTGGGGTTACCTGTATCGTACTACGATACAAAGAAATTGGTTTCCAAGTTAGGTCTTTCTTCTGAGAGAATTCATTGTTGTAGAAAAGGTTGCATGTTATTCTATAAGGAAGATAAGGATAGGGTTCATTGTAAATTTTGTGGGGAGGCTCGTTATAAGCCAGTAAAAATTAAAAGGATAAGAAGGTCCCAGTTAATGTGATGCATATTACTTGCCCCTTATTCCTCGGTTGAAAAGGTTGTATGCATCGATGAGCTCTGCTTCTCATATGCGATGGCACCATGAACGTATAAAACAACCTGGAATTCTAAGTCATCTTTCTGATGGTGAAGCATGGAAACACTTTGATAGGGTGTATCCGGTATTTGCTAGTGAACTTAAAAATATTAGGTTGGGTTTATGTTCTGATGGTTTCACTCCATTTGCAATTTCTGCCACATCATATTCTTGTTGGCCTGTATTTATCACCCCGTATAATCTTCTACCTGAATTGTGTATGACAAGTCCATACATTTTTCTGACTTGCATTATTCCGGGTCCACACAACCCAAAAGGCTTGATTGATATATTCTTGCAGCTCTTGATTGATGAGTTAAAATTTGTGGCATGAAGGTGTAGAAACATATAATTGCTCCCTTAAGGAAAACTTTATATTGCATGCTTCTTTCATGTGGACTATAAATGGTTTTCCTGCTTATGGAATGTTGTCTGGTTGGTCCACTGCTGGTAAGTTTTCTTGCCCTTGCTGTATGGAGGACACAAAAGCTTTTTATTTGAAAAATGGAGGAAAGAACACATGGTTCGACTGTCAACGTCGATTCTTGCCAGATGATCATCCGTTTAGGAGAAACACTAGTGCATTTATGAAAGGACAAAAAGACTTTGATGACCCTCCACGAAGGTTGTCTGGTCATGAAACTTGGGATAGGGTGAAGGGGTATCTTAAGGTAACTGTTAAAAAACAACGGTTTAAAATAACTAGATTTGATGAATGGCATAATTGGACTAAACAAAGCATATTTTGGGAGTTGCCTTATTGGAAGGACAACCTTCTCCGTCATAATCTGGATCCCATGCATATAGAAAAGAATTTTTTTGATGCAGTCTTTAATACAGTGATGGATGTCACTAACAAGACAAAAGATAATGTTAAGGCCTGGTTGGATATTCAGGAATATTGTAGGCGTAATGAATTGCACCTATATCCTGTTAGTGACAAGGTTCGGATGCCGTTAGCCAATTACACATTTGAATTAGATGAGAGAAGAGAAATTTGTGAGTGGGTACGTAATTTGAGGTTTCCCTATGGGTGTGCATCAAATATATCAAGGTGTGTTGACATGCGAGAAGGAAAGTTAACTAATATGAAAAGTCATGATTGCCATGTGTTCATGGAGAACTTACTCCCTATTGTTTTCCACGGTTTGCCTGATACTATATGGAAACCCCTGACAGAGATGAGTGTATTTTTCAAAGACTTGTGCTCTAACACATTACGGGAAGAAAATCTTGAATTGATGGAAATAAACATCCTTGTGATCTTAACTAAATTAACCAAGATCTTTCCTCCTGATTTTTTCAATGTGATGGAGCATCTTCCTATTCACCGTGTGGAAGAAGCACGCCTTGGAGGCCCAGTTCATGGCAGATGGATGTATCCTTTTGAAAAGTAAATTCTTTTCAAGCGTTTGTATTCTTATGTTTATATTAATTCTTTAAACTCAACTATTAGTAACGTATTATGCAGGACTGTTGGCAAGACCAAGCGAACTATGAATAATAGAAATAGGATTGAGGGCTCGATATACTAGGCTTACCTTATAAGGGAAACAACGCATTTCTGCTCGTACTATTTTGGTACCGAGGTCCCATGTTTGAAAAATAGGCCGAATCGTCACAATGATAGTGGGAATGATGATTCATTGTATCCACCATTTTCCATATTCAATCATCCGGGCAGGGGGTGTAAGCAAGGGAGACAGATACCATTTACCGACATTGACAGAAGAGTTGCTACACCTCATGTGTTGTTGAATTGTCCAGAAGTCCAAGAATTTTATAGGTAAAATTTCAAGTAGTTCAATAAACATAAACTTAAAAATAAAAAACTTTTATGATTAATTGAGAGTTTGTATTGTCCCGAGCAGTTACTTTGTTCGTTTCTTTGGGCATGAGGCAGTTCCTGTAAGATTTTCAGAATGGTTTAGAGAATATGTAAGTATTTAATGATCAAAGATAATTTCTATCGTTTTGTGATTTTTACCCTCTTTTATTTTGTTTACTTGTAAACTAACCTGAACTACATATAGGTAAACAATCCTGCTAACGGTTGCAATGCTCCATTGTTTAATGATTTATCCTTGGGACCAGTGCATAAGTACAAAAGTATATATAAGTACTTTATCAATGGTTACAAGTTTCTTACTCAGGAATGGTCTATGGGGAAGAAAACCTATAACTGTGTGAGTGTGAATGCTGGAACTGGTGATGAATACTTTGATTATTATGGTATTATCCAGGAGATCTTAGAGGTTGAGTATCAAGGTTGACCCAAGAAAAAGTTGGTGCTATTTCGGTGTAAGTGGTTTGATCCAACACCAAATTGAGGTACCCGGATGCATCCGCAGTATAAATTGGTGGAAGTCAATCACAAGAAAATATATGCACATTATGAACCATTTATCATCGCGCAGAATGTGAAACAAGTGTACTACTTTCCTTATCCACGATGTAAGAATAAATTAAAAAATAAGGCTAAAGAAAACTGGTGGGCAGTTTTAAAAGCTAAGCCGGTTGGGAGACTCGAAGTCGAGGATGCATTAGAGGTTGCATACCAAAACGACATTTCAACTGTCCAGGAGATTGTGGACGAGGAATTAGCCGGTCAGTTGCATTACGGTGATGATTTGTATGAGGAATTTGATTTTTCGGTCTTCAACCATAGTGGAGGAACGTCAATGGCAGCTGAGAATGAACATTTTATTGATGAAAATAATACAAGCGAGGAAGAATTACTTGAGGAAAATGATGGAAGCGAGGATGATTGATTATTTGGTAGTTTTAATATATTGCATCACTTGTTTATTACCTTGTTGATCTAATATTCACACTCGATTAATTTATATTATATATTTTAATCTAACACTCATATTAAATTATTCGTTGAATGTTTTCATTACAGTGATGTCTTCTACAGGTAAGAGGGGTCGAGGCAAACTTTATGGCAAAGTACATGTCGGAAAAGGGTGATGGTAATGACTCGGATGGAGTCGAGTAAATGGTTGGTTTGTTAAAACTTTATGTCCTAGACTTGGCTTTTATCTCATCCTTGTTGTGAGGCTTGTAGTTTAAAACTTTATGTTCTAGTGGTTTAGACTTGTGGTTTTTATCCCGTCTCCGTTTATGATTCATTGTGAGACTTTATATTTGGTTTATTAAAGTTTATTGTTAGGACTTTATGTTTAGTTTGTTAAGGTTTATTGTTATCCTGTTTTAGTTTTGTTTGTGTATTTTAGTTTAGTAAGATGTTAGGACAGCTGTGTGTATGAATATGTATTGGTTTTTGGCAGGCATGTATCTATTTTTTGACAATTTATTGTGCAGGTTTAACAAAACCAGCGACGGCTAGCCGTCTCTAGAAAATAAAAAATGTCAACATAAACGTCCCTAAACCAAAAAAAAAATCAGTTTTTTTAGTTTAGGGACGGCTAGCCGTCCCAAATTGACAAAAAATTAACACACAGCGACGGCCAGTCCTCCCTAATCGAAAAAATATATTTTAGATTTCAACGTGTTGGGAGGGCTAGCCGTCGCACATCTCGGACGGCTGCCCGTCGCTAGGAGTCTAGCGTCGAGTGATATACGGACGGACTATGCCGTCGCATAGCTCGTCCGTAACATCATTTAGGGACAGCTCCGAAAAATGCACTTTTCTAGTAGTGGCTCTACTCAGTTCGACTTGGTGAAAGCTCATTCAAACTCGACTCGGTGAAAGCTTGGTCAAGCTCGACTCAGTAAAAGCACGGGTTCAACTTAGCTGGCTCAAGTTTTGATTCGACTGAGCTAGCTCAAGCTCGGCTCTATTAGCTTAATTGATTATGTAACTTTTTTTTTAAGAAATAACATTCATCAATTAGGCTTAATCACAAAGTAAATTTTAAATCAACTTTAAAATTATTATGTTAATGCAATATTTAACAATTGATAAATTTGTACTTGGAAACTTATTTACTTGGGGTAAGTTTTTACCACAGTTTAACTTAAGCCAATTATATTGTTGACAGATGCAATAAAACTTTTATTTAAGAATTTTATCACTAACATGTTAAAATTTGTAATTATTATTATAATTATTATTATTATTATTATTATTGTTGTTGTTGTTGTTGTTGTTGTTGTTGTTGTTGTGATATATTTAATCTTTAAGGTGTGATTGACTTTAGTATTATTATTATCTTGTGCAAATTCGTTGATCATGTTATATTTTACTTGACAAATTATGTTTTATATTATATATTTGATTTAACGTGTATCAACTTCTCCATAATAAACTAATAATTCACATTTTTATTATTCTTCTAGTCAATCAAAAACATGAATATTCAGGTTAACTTATTCATTCTTGGTTAAGACTAAACTATCAATTTATCAAATTCCCTTTAGTCAGTGATGAACAAACAAATTCTAATTTAATTCTCCTATTATTATATTTTTAAAATAACATATCAATAAAGTGAAACCACCTAGACATTCCCCAATATATGGATACAAATATAAAAGAGTCCGGTCAAGTTATAGCAAAGCTCGATTGGACTCGGTTTAAATCTGTGATGTGCCCTTTGTTGAGGATACTGATCCACCATATTTGTTTAGTTTAGTTTGTCCCTCTCAGTTTTATTTATATGTGCTAGTCCACAATGTGTCTAAATGTATTACCCCCTCTGTTTTAAAATGGATGGCATGTTTTTTATTTCGAGAGTCAAACGAATTCATTTTGATCGTAAATTTAAACATATAATCTTTATGTTTTTTTGAACGACGTTTATATATTTAGAAACTACATAAAAAATACTACAAGTCACAATAATTAATATTTCAAAATATGTAAAAAATATGAAAATATTACGGTCAAAGTTAAACTCGTTTGACTCTCGAAATCCGAAACATGTCATCCATCGTGGAACTGAGGGAATAGTTTAGTTTTAGGTCTATTTGTGTAAGTAGGTAGATATTGTGGTAAAAATTTCGCCCAACGGCCACTTTTGACACTGGTCTTTACTTTGAAACCAGTTTTTTCTTTGGTCTTACACTAAAGGCCACTTTTGGCTCTTTACAAAATAAGTTCATTAAACACGCCTAACTAGAAAAGACGAAATTACCCCTAATTTTCTCCGAATTCCCAAAGTTTTGTTAAACCCGTTCTCACCGTTTTTACTGCGCTTTACTATGCAACCATGCAAACTGCCATATTTGCTTCAGTTTCTCAGCTTTTTTTTTTTTTGTGCTCGTGTTAACTGTACTACTTAAATCGAAGAACATATTGTGATTTTTGTATACCCAGAGATAATTTTGTACTCTTCACCCATGCCAAAAATTGTATAACCAGGTATTACATTTTTTTATTTTTTTCTAAAATATCTGTGTTAAATTTGTGCGTGTTAAGTTATTTAAGTTTAAATTTGTATGTATTATGTTATTTAAGTTTAAATTTATATGTTTTTGTGTTGTTATTTAGTTTGATTTTATTAGTGATTGCTTAAGTTTAAATGGAAAAGGTTAGTTGTATGATTGATAAAAATTTTGTTAAATTTTTAGAGATTTGTATGTTTGATAGTTAGTAGTTACTTTTCATATTTTGTATGTTTGTGATTGGGGTAAAATTTATACTGTTTGTTTGATGTCAGTCGCCATATACATTGGCCAAGGTTTTTCATGATTATTCTGTGCCACACAACTTGCTTACGTATGTGTGTGTGCGTGTGTGTGTGTACTAGTAAATGTGTGTCGAGAATGGGGGTGTATTAAAGTGCAGTCCGGTTATTGGACTGAAGTTTTGAAATGCTACTTATTAAAGTTCAACCCACATGGACTGAACTTCTTTACTCTTATGGACTGAAGTCATAGACTGAACTTCTCTACACTTATGGACTGAAATTCTATACACATGGATTGAACTTCTCTACCATGTGTACTGAAGTTCTATTCCCAAGGGTTGAGCTCCTCTCTCCCTATGCCACGCGACTCGCTTACCTGTGCACGTGCGTGTGTGTGTACTAGTGAATGTATGTGTAGACTGGGTCTATCAATGTGCAGTGCTATTACTGGACTGAAATTTTTGAAATGCTACTGATTGAAGTTTTATCCACAAGGATTGAACTTTCCTACTCTTATGGACTGAAGTTCTATCCGCATGGATTAAACTCCTCCCTCCCTATGTCACGTAACTCGCTTGTGTGTACATGTGCGTTTGCGTGTGTGTGTGCGTGTGCGTGTGCATGTGCGTGTACGTGTGTGTGTGTGTGTGTGTGTGTGTGTGTGTGTGTTTACTAGTGAATGTATGCATAAGACTGGGGTGTATTAAAGTGCAATCCTATTATTGGACTGATGTTTGAAATAGTACTGATTGAAGTTCTATCTACATGAATTGAATTTCCTTACGCTTATGGAATAAAGTTCTATTCACAGGGATTGAACACCCTCTCCCTATGTTGCTGAAGTTCTATCCCCAAGGATTGAACTTTTCCCTACCCCTATGATATGAAGTTCTACCCACAAGGATTGAACTCCCCACCCCTATGTACTGAAATTCTATTCATTTCTGCTGAAGTTCAGTTTGATACTTATGTGCATTATTTTATTTAATTTGTGTATGGGCTTATACTGTATTTTGTGTATTGAATTTGAGGTTTTTGGTTTGAATTTTGCTGCATTTTTATTTTCGTTTTGTATGTTCAACTGATAGTTTGTTTTTATTGTTAGTTTTTTGCAATATGGATGCTGGAACGTCAGGGAATATAGTGTATCCATTTGAAAAATGGTTTAATTAGAATCCATATTGGCACGGGGAATACAAGTTGGATGAATTAATTTCAAGCTTCTTAAGTATAGATCAGTATAAGAAGATTTCAAATGGTGTTTTTGGCAACTTTGTGAAGTTACGGTCGTACAAAACTTCTATGAGGTTACTGCACTGTTTACTGTTGTCTCGAATTGTGACCAGTGATCCAAACATAGTAAGCTTCAATGTTTTTGGTCGTGTAATTCATTTCGGTCCTGAAGAATACCATATTTATACTGTTTTGAGATTTTCTCCAAGTCGTGGGGATCTGTTTGATAGACCAGCTGAGAATATGGATAGGAGGCTTCTCAACCAGTACTTTGCTGGTAAAGAGAATCTTCAGTTGTCTGACATTCGTGCGTTTATGGTAGCCAATTCAAGGAGCACATCGATTTTTTTGGATGAAGATGATGCAATATAGATTGCATAGTTTTATGTTCTCCAGTCAATTATATTGGGTTGTAAGAAAAAAAACCAATGTGGTGGATGTTCATTATCTAGACATAATTGACAACGACGATCTTTATGCAGCTTATCTGTTAGGTAGTCTGGATTTTGAGACACTTGTTGAGTCTGTGAGTACACCTCTAAAAAGTGTTGGAAATTCAGCAAAAGATGCATACTATGTTGTTCTGGGATTCCTTTTGGTTTTTTGCGCTTGATTTGTTGAGTTATTTCCAAAAGTCGGTTCTAAGTTATGTGACTTTACAAGTGATGGCTTTTCGAGGATCTTGAGGTTTATTAAGTTCAATAATCCTCAGTATAACATTTTGGTTGACAATTATTTTCACAATATTAATGTAAGTTTCTATATCTGTAAGTCAATAAGGATTTGAAGTTCAATCTATATGGTCCTTGAAGTTCTATCCATAAGGTTGTTAAAGTTCTGTACCTATGGATTGAAGTTATGTTTATATAATACTTAATTTTTATCCATAAGCATTGAACTTCTATTTATATGGCCCTGAACTTCTATCCATAAGACTGTTGAAAGCTGTCCTCCTATGGATTGAACTTCTGTCCATAAGGATTGAAATTCTATCTTTATGGCCCTAAACTTCTATCCATAAGGCTGTTGAAAACTCTCCCCTCATGGATTGAAGTTCAATGCATAAGGATTGAACTTCTATTCTTATTTACTAAACTTATATCTCTGCACGTAGAAGTTTTATTCTTATTTTATTGAAGTGCTAATATATTTTTCATGGTTTCTTTTTTAATAGAGGTTTGACAAATTTGAAATGGTTTCAATTGTTCTTTTTGAGGAAGAAAAAAGGTTGGTGGAATTGAATGTAGTAATAGAAGTGGCTCATATTGTTGCATTCAAACAAAGAAAAGGAAAAGAAGTTGATGATCATGTCCAAGAGAGTGAGGATACTGGTGATGAGAGTGAGGATACTGGTGATGAGAGCGAGGATAATGGTGATAAGCATGAGCATAATGTTGATGAGAGTCAGGATACTTCTCATGGTGTACAGCTTGATTAGGATTTAGTTTACGCAATTGTTATAGTGAATTTGAAGCATCATGTACATTCATTCTTTTAGAATTATGTGTTTGTGTTTTAACTGAATATTTTTATGACTTTTATTGGTTTATTTTTTGCAGAAGGTGAATGTGAAGGTTCGGGAGAGGTTACGTAGTCACCGACGCCGCATAAAGGGGTATATTGATGGTCTAGAGAACAAGGTTGACTCTGTTCTGGATTTTATGAAGAAGTCGGGTAAAAAATTTGAGGAACATGAGGAAAATGGGCGGAAAAGTGGAAGTGTAAGAATGGGCAAGGAACAATCTAGCAGCTATGGTCATTCCTTAAACTTGTATTCACATGGAGGCAATGCTAGCATTAGAAGGAGGGATATCTGTGTTTATAGCAGCAGGGATGTTAATGCAGGAGTTGGTGATAGTTAATTGGGAAAGAAAAAGACTCTTTCATTCGGAAAATCAAAATCAAAATCGAAATCTCCTTCATATGTTAGACAAGAAGAAGGCAGTGATGGCAGCTTAGTTAGGAAATCGAAATCTCATTCAGATGTAAGAAAGAAGGTAGTAATGGTAGTGTAGGTCGAAAATCAGCTGCACAATTTCATGTAGAATCGCGAGGAGAGTTAGTCAGCAAAACACCTGCACAATTACATGCAGAAAGTGAATTAGACATGTTTGGTGAGCTGACTGCGGGACATAAGGAAGTGCTTGAAATTGCCTTGCAAGTTGCAATTGGAGAACTTGATCTGAAAACAGTTGGTCTCACTCCTAAGGATATGAGTGTGGGGAAAGGAGGTGCAACTTCTACGCCTATTGGTGACATATCGAGTGGTCATGTTATTGAGTTGTCATCAAATGTAGTTTCTACACCTGTCCAAGCAAAACCATATCAAAGGAAAAAGAAGAAATTGAAAAAAACAACATTTCGATGATATGCCTACATTTAATATGAAGTGGTCGTGAGGGTTCATGTGATGATGAAGATACACCAATGGTCGAAGTAAATTAACAGGATATGTCAGAACATCAGCAGCATGGTATTGAGAATGTCATGGACAAAGGTCATTCAATTGATCAACTGGGGAAAGAAGAAGGCATACCTCAGGAACAGAAGAGGCCTCTTGATATTGTAATGCAGAATGTTGAGGCAAGTGATCAAGCAGGAAGAGAAGAGGACCTGAATGAAAAACAACAGGCTTTTGAAAGTGCTATCGACAAAGGGCAGTCAAGCGACAAAGTGGGCAAAGAAGAAATGATGACGCAGGAACATGAGAGTCCTCTTGATGTTGTTATGAAGAATGTCGAGGCAAGTAAGTCAAGTGACCAAGCGGGCAAAGAAGAAGTGATGATGTAGGAACAGGAGAGGCTAGGGCTCTTGATGTTGTTATGGAGAACGTTGACACAAGTCATCAAGTAGGAAGATAAGAGCACCTGATTGGACAACAACATGCTGTTGAAACTGGTATGGACAAAGAGCAGTCAAGCAACCAAGCGGGGAAAGAAGAAGTGATGACACAGGAACATGAGAGGCCTCTTCAGATTGTTATGGAGATTGTTGACACAAGTCATCAAGCAGGAAGACAAGAGCACCTGACCGAACTAGAACAAGCTCTTGAAAATAATAAGGATAATCCTTAGGCAAGTTATCCAGCAGACAGTGAACAGTTGATCAATGTCGAGAAGCATCCGGAGCAGCATGATCTTCTAGGGAAAAGGGAACGAAAGCCCAGTCAGTGGTTGCTATCTCCATATTTTGTTTCAAAGACTAAAAAGAAGATCACTGACTGGAAGGACAATTATATACGTAGTTGTCCATTCCACTACTTGAAGATTGATTTGGCAGTGTTGGAAGAATTCACAAATTGGTTGGAACTTCAAAGAAATGGCACTGAACTTAGATCGTAAGTCTATTTGTAGTTTTATGATTTCTTGTCTGTAGCTTTTTAAGTTCAATCCATAGGAGATGAATTTCAAAGCTTATAGTTTAGAGTTTCTTAAATTCATTCCCCTATGGATTGAACTTCAGTCTATATACAGGAGATATAGTTTTTGAAGTTCAGTCCAATGGGGATGAACTTAATGGTCCATAAGCTATGAGCTTCAATTCATATGGACTGAACTTTCATACCCAAATGAGTTTCTTAATTTCATTCCCGTATGGATTGAACTTCAGTCCATATACAGGGGACATAGTGTTTGAAGTTCAGTCCAATAGGGATTGAACTTTAAAACACTTCATACCCAATGAGCTTCTCAAGTTCATTTCCCTATGGATTGAACTTCAGTCCATACACAAGGAAATAGTTTTTGAAATTCATTCCAATAGGGATGAACTTTAAAGGTCCATAAGCTATAAACTTCAATTCCTAATGACTTAACTTCATATCCAATGAGTTTCTCAAGTTCATTCCCTATGGAATGAATTTCAGTCCATATAGGAAATGTAATATAGTGTTTGAAGTTCACTCTATTGGGGATGAACTTTAAAACTCATAAGCTATAAAGTTCAATTCCTATCGACTGAAATTCATAGCATATGAGTTTCTTAAGTTCATTTCCTATGCACTGAACTTCAATCAATATGGGAAAAGTAACGTGTTTTGTATTTTTGTATCCTTTAATTAGGAATAACCGTGCTCTTTTTATACCGGATAATGATTATGATGGAAATGCATATGAGTTGGAGAGTTTCAAGCCAAATAAACAGTGGTTTTTGGAATTCGTAAATACTATCTATCCTCTGGCTGATAATGTTAGTGCACATTGTGTTTCTGATTTGTTCTGTTCTTTATTACTTATCTGTGTGTTCAGTAAACAGGTTCCTTTTTTTTTTTTTACATTTTTGCAGCATGTTTATGTCGCTATGTATTATCTTAGAAAGCGGATATGTTACTATTTGTTCCAGCTTCATCATACACTTTCAATTACCGATATAGATTTTGATAGTTGTATTTGCTATATTTATAAGTAAAAATTTGAGGGAAAAAAAACAACCTGATTCGATGTGGCTCGATGGTGTCGGACTGTTCCTGTGCAATAATATTTTTGGCTTGGAACGGAGGTGTTCAATTCCATAGGCTGGAGTTGATAAAGTCTATTTTCCATGCCGACTCGAACCAGAACATGATGAAACGGTGACGCATTACTTTTTAGCAATTTTGGATTTGCACGAGAAGAAAATATGTGTATATGATTCGATGGTCACCGATTCAAAGCACCCGGGAAAGAGAAAAATAGATCACATGAAGTGTTATGCTATTGTGCTCCTGTATATGCTGAAGTATCTCAAGTTTGGCAACCTACATGCTTCATTTAAAGGAGATAAGTTTAATATGGCCTTTAGAACTCAGTGGATACAATCACCACAGCAACCAGATGGGTAAGTCTTGTCATTTTTGTGTAAGTTTTAGCACAAATAAGATATAATGGACTGAATTTAGAAGCTCTCCACTACTTATGTGTTACTTTTTATTTTTGTTTTTGTTTTTTTAAGACTAGTTGTGGCGTTTTTACAATGTATGTTGATCAACTGATCAGTGGTAGAGATGTACAAGATATTCAACAAGATCTAGTTGATAGGTACAGGAGCCGATTTGCTTGTCAGCTTTGGGCTCATGGCTGTGCAAAGGCTAGGAATGGATTTGTAACTCCACCAGAATTTGTTGACCATGATTATGGAAAACATGATGAAGACATATGTCAGTTATAAATATTTTTGTTTTTAGCTTCAGACTGCCTAGTAGTATTATGTAAAGTTTTAGGTAATATATTGACACGACCCGGAATCCGGTTAGGCCGTGCGGGCACCCGACATCCTCCCCTAGACCCGTCGGGCGAACCCTTACTAATTAAATTAGAAAAATAAATATAACAATTCAAAAATAAGGATAAGACTAACAAAAAAGGCACAGACATACTGATGCCTCTAAACTGTACAAAAGAAATTACAGCTGAGTACTTAACATAGTAGGTTATGGCTATCCAGACTAGACATCTAAGAGTACAAAAGAAGACAGATACCTCCTAAAGGGAATAAAATGCAACTGAAATAATAAACAATAAACTGGTGGCCATCCAGAATAAAAGCTGGCTCACCCTGATAGCTGAAGACGTCTTCGCTCCTTCACAACGTGGCGAACTCAATCCTGGAGCGAACCTGCCGAAATGAAATAGATAGAAAAGAAACAAACAAATAACAAGGGTGAGTCAAAAGGACTCAATAAGTGGGGCAGACTAGCCACCTCAAAGAATAGGATAGCTAGCCAGGGAGAAGAAATAGATAAACCAAATTTCTCTTATTTTAATTATAAAAAAGTAGATCCAGATAATAACCGGAAACACGTATGAAACCATAAACTCAACCAGGAATACGAGCCAGAAACATATCAATAAATAAGCAATGCACGTATAAGCAGAACAGTAGTCATGTACCACAAGTCTATACAATGGTATGAAATGAAATGAGATGAAATGAAATGAAATGAAATGAAATATGATGCAAAGGGCCACATGTTCCCGTAATCCCATCCCAAAACGGAATACTCCTGCGTTCGAGCGGAATCCAATCTGATAACCAACTGGAGCGAAATACTCCTGCTCCTGGGACGGAATACTCCTGCTACTCTTGCACTCTTCTGGGGCGGAATACTTCTGCACCCAATATAATGTAAAGCTGAGGCAGAATACTCCTGCACTCAGTATCTGACATAAGAGCGGAATACTCCTGCTCCTGGGGCGGAATACTCCTCCTGCACTCTCCTGGGGCGAAATACTCCTGCACCCGATATGATATGCAATGTAATGCATATGAATGACATATGATGCATATGAATGCAATATGATGCAATAATAACCCTTCACCGTCGCGGGACTCTCATCGTCAGCCGGGAAGTAGATGCCAACTCACAGCAAGAGTACAATGCTCAGATCCTCCATGCAATACCAAAAACAGGAAATAACATATAATATATAATGTAAATCCAAAGCTTAGGCGTAATGAGTACGCCTATCGGCAGCTACACACGTAAGGAACAAGTGGTAGAAAATCCACGAGGCCAGGCGCCTCCAAAGAAATGGATATAAACACTTACCTTGACACAAAGTTAGCATAGTTACACAACAACCGCTTTGTCCTTTGGATTCATTGTCAAATGATCCCACTGTGTTTAATAAGCAGAAAAATATATCAAATAAGGCTAAAGGCTTCATTCCCACATCTTAGGGTAATCCGGTTAGGAACCTGATACCTTATTCGTATACGCAATACGCAGGCCAGACCTATGTACCGGGTTTAAGGTCACATAACTAAACCCTAAATAAATTACATTTATATATTTTCCATAACTCACTGAGTATGAATATATAATTAATTCCATTATCGGGGTCCAATTGACCCTTTGAACTATTAATTGAACTTATTAAAACGATGTCTAATATCCCAATTTTTACCATCAAAATATATTCAAGCACACGTAATAAACTCAAATAATATATTAAGATCATTACCTGAATGCTTCGGGGTAAAAAACCTACTTTTCTCCGGCTCTTTTCTCATTTTCTGGCATTTTTTTCCTTTCTCTACTTTTGTTCGTTTTCTGTGCTCTTTTCCTTTTTGAGCTTCGAACTTGACGCTTGTTATCAAGGTATATATATCCCTGCACTTGTTGCACCGCCTTTCAATTTTAGTTTCTTTCTTCTTCTTTTTTTCTTTTTTTTTAACTTTAGTATTTTCTTTTTTTAATCGAAAATTAAAACGGTACCCTTATGATACTCGAAATAATTCCAACTTTTGCATACAAGTTATACAAAATATGTGTAACACACTTGCTCAGGAGGATCTCAAATCAGATTCCCAAAATTCAATATGCAAATTAATTGGAAAAAGGTCAAATTATTTAACTTTCGGCAGTTTAGCGGAAACTAGCCGAACAACATCGAAATTCATTTTCGAAAGTTCACAAAAGTTACAAATAATCATACGAACCTAACGGCGCTTTTGGATTTTGAATCGGAGCTCATTCACCAAAACCGAGCTCAAAAATCACTTTTTAATATTTATCGACAATAAAAACTGAAACCTTCTTCCGATGCCTACCAAACGAGGTCTGATTTAGCTCAAATTTAACATATAAGTCCCAATGGTCCTTACGATGATTTTAAAATTATCTGCACGCCAATCGTAGTCCTAACTCCCCAAAGGACTAACCGAGGTCGTTTCATTCTCCTCCACTTAAACTCTCGTTCGTCCTCGAACGAGCATAACTCTAAAGAAAAATTTTGCACAGATAACAAAAGAACTTGTACGAACTTCATAAGCTACTCCACGGACATTATCTCATGATTGCAGAATCAGAATTATAACACGAACACCGAACTGTTGGAATAAAACATATCTGGATAATATGATAACACCATTGCCCGGCTTATTTTGACTAAACTGACCCTTCCTCCATCAGGAGAGGAGAATTTTACTTTTTTCGAAACAAAGATATACGGAACTCTGGATGGATTAACATGATTCAGCCGATAATCACCTCTTCGATATACCTTTCGATATAGAACAGGTCGATGGAACTAAGAATTAGCTCACGCTTGATGCAATAGGGGAAGCTTTTGAAGTACCCTGTCACTACACACTATAGAAGATTTGATGGAAGCTATATTATTTTTAGAACGCACTATGCAACATCTCAGTTGATGTTAGTGTTGTTCCGCAAGCTCCTAGTGTATCCAAATGTATGTCAAAGGTTACTCATATCCTAATGTATCCTAATGTATGTCAAAGGTTCATCTGAACAGGGTCTATCATATAAGGATAAGGATCATCCAAATACTACTGGATAGTATGATGCAGACCAGGAATGATCTCCAGACTGAACATCTACTTCAGGGTATTGTCTTTGAATTGGAAATATTATGACTTGAAAAAGGTAAAATAAAAGAGATATGTAGTTAGACCATGAGCTGGGGCAGAATACCGGCAACAAAGTTGATTACATGTGCACTTATAACGCTAAAGTAACTTCTCAAAGAGTTGAGGTGTACAGGAGATATACCAATGATGGATGGACGACAAGTTGCACTAGACCTTTAACTCTAAATTTTCATGAAGCAAAACAACGTCAGTATGAGGATCCAGTTCTAGTTGATTACAGACAGATAGCCAGAAGAAAACCGGAGTCACCATACATGGTTACTACTGACAGTGTTCTCATGTATAAACACAGACTTTGTGTTCCTGATGTTACAGATTTACGTGGACGGATTATGATAGAGGCACATTATTCCAAGTAAATTGTTCATCCAGGTTCGACTAAGATGTACCATGATCTTAAGCAGATTTACTGGTGGGACGGAATGAAGTGTGACGTAGCAGAATTTATGGCTCAATGTTCTAATTGACAGCAAGTTAAAGTCGTGTCATCTTTCCAAACTTTGTGCTTTCAGCAGATAGGTACGTATATATGATCAGGTTGCCAGCTTATCTCTATCATTATTAGATTATAAGTGGGTTTAGCAATGATCGACATCCTTGTAGGTTTCTGTCGTGGCCCTAGGTTGGGTCGTGACAAAACTGGTATCAACGCCTTAGAGATTTAGTATTACCATTAAATATTTGAAGGAAGACTCTTCCACTTAAAGCACAAACTCATGCAGCTATTTGAATAGGGATAACAATCCCCGCACAGTCTGTTGGACTACAGAGGATTTAGCTAAAAGCTTAACGTAGGCAGACCTAAGCTACCAACTACCCTTTCGAGTTGCCAAACAGCTACAACTCTCGAGTCACAACTCCATACATTTTCTATAAGCACCACCGCCTGATAGATCAAATAAAAGGTCAAATGACGCCTCTCAACCCTTAGTAGCCTTGAAAAACGACAATGTGCTTACCCAACTACCTTGGCACGCACTCTGGCTCAACGCAGGGAACATAACAATAGGTTACTAACCGCCTAAGCTCACCAGTGCCGAATAAAGAAGAGATAGAACCGGACTGAGGATTGAAATAATTAGAGCTTTAGGAAGCTCTTCTTCTTATTTATTTGGCTACCAGAGCTAGACTACTTACGAGTCAGGCTAACCGAAGAATCGCAATTGAAGAAATAGATATTAAATGAGCTTTATGGAATGACATCTATGCCAATTTTACCTCCCAATAAGAAGGAAACTCTGACAATTTACCATAAACCCCTTTTATACGGAGACAAACTTGTAGAATAACATGGCTCCACTAGCGTCTCGAACCAAGATGAGACACATAGATCGAGTATTACTTACTAACCGCTTTACACCTGAAGAAACAATGACAATTTCTGATGGTGACGAATAAGAATCCGATCATCCTACTGACACTGAGTTCCAAAGAGAGGTAGACTGACTTGACATTATAACATAATGAGGCACAACAAGATGCCAAGCAAAAAATACCGATACTCACTCACAAATCTCTCACATTTAAACTAGATAATGTAGTAGAGTCATCATAAATGCCAGGAATAAATCATATTAGAAGCTCACTCCTCTACCGCAACCGATTCTTAATAGAAACGGCATTAAAAGAAACCATAGAAACATGATAGGATAAATGAAGTTCAGACCGATCGGAAGAATAAAATCTTACTCATATATAATGTGAGAAGAATTACATGGGTGTTCTACATCGGATATTCCTACCAGACTGGCACTTCATAGAACTGCCTCTACTGCTGAGCTGAGCTACTACTGATAATCACCTTTTGAAGAACCACTGCCACCACGCTTTCGACCTCTACTGGATGGTGGCATTTTTGCTGGCAGATTGAGATCTAAAGGAAATCCCCTGCGAATGTGCAGGTTCCTGATGACAGGAGAAAGGACGACTGCCTATTTGCCGGAGTAAGGGAAAACTCCTCAAAGGATAACCACACTCACGATAATGATAACACCTTTTTGCTGAAAAATAGAAGCTGGAAAGATTGTTTATAGCTGTAAAGAAAAGACTGAATCTGATCTTGACGAGCTACTGGCGCACTCTAAGAATCACGTGACACAAGCTGACATAACCTGGAAGGTGACCTCCAAAAATAATCAGACCTCTTACCTCCAAATGAGGTACTATGGTTACTAACTAGGGCCACGGAATTTCTTGCTCTCCCGCTCTAACTCTTCCCCCTCTAACTTATGGTACGCCTAATACCTTTGAGAAATATCAACAACGACATCAAATGAAGTCCCAACCTCAATTTTTCGAGCCATCTGGGATCTCAAGGAAGACAAAAGGTCATCAATAAATCTTTGAATCTCTCGAAAGGCTCATGGACTAGTTCTAATGCATATTCAGCCATTTTATAGAATTCAATCTCATATTCTGAAATACCAACAGGCTAACCGACAGGCTACCCTGTCCAATCCACTCAAACTGGCAACACTTTTCATCTCGCTCGCTACTCGAAAGGAACTTTTCCACGAATCTAGAAGAAAAACTGAACCAAGTGAGCTAATAAGAGAGCGGTCCACAAATCCAGGGCTGGACCTTGAAACTGGAAAGCAGAATAATCAACACCATACTGCTCGATATAATCAAGAGCCTGAATGATATGCTTACATCATTTTATTTTTAAAAAATTACACAGGGATTATCTGATGCATGGCTTAAGAATATCGGAAGGTTCAGTTGGGTAAAATAATGCAGCCTTTTCAGATACTCGGACCGAGCCATTACTCGGGCTAGCTAACCAGCCAGAATAACTAGAGGCACAACACATGCTGCCTCCGGAACATACTTTACTGCGACAATATTAAGAACTGGAACAGGAGCTCCCTGAGACCGAACGTTAGCATCTGCAGCAACCTGATAAGTTGCCTAACGAGTAATAGGTTCTTGTGGTGTCTGCATCGCTAAGATTCTCGTAAAAGTATCGTAGAGAGCCAAGAGAACCACAAGGCCCTGCTCCTTTGCCCATCGCGAGCTCGTACAACTGGGGACTGCACAACTGGATCATCAGCACGATCCACATCTTTTGGGGCTTGAGTAGCTCTACCCCCAGGCTAGACTACTTCGTCCTGAACTCCTATCGTTAGCTGATTTGTCACACGAGGGTTCACAATTACCACGAACGAAATAATGAAAATACTTTTGCATACTAGACTAGTGCACGATCAATAAAGAAGGAAGTGAAACTTCCTAAATGCCATCATAGCCCCTCGTAGATAAGTACGGACGTCTACGTACCCATCAACGAGACTCTACTAGACACTGTCTTAGTCTGGATAGACTCTAAACCGGGCTCTGATACCAACTGACATGACCCAGAATCCGGTTAGGCCGTGTGGGCACCCGACATCTTCCCCTACACCCGTCGGGCGAACCCTTACTAATTAAATTAGGAAAATAAATATAACAATTCAAAAATAAGGACAAGACTTAAAAAAAAAGGCACAGACATACTGATGCCTCTAAACTGTACAAAAGAAATTACAGCTGAGTACCTAACATAGTAGGTTATGGCTATCCAGACTAGACATCTAAGAGTACAAAAGAAGACAGATACCTCCTAAAGGGAATAAAATACAACTGAAATAATAAACAATAAACTGGTGGCCATCCGGAATAAAAGCTGGCTCACCCTGACAGCTGAAGTCGTCTTCGCTCCTTCACAACGTGGCGAACTCAATCCTGGAGCGAACCTGCCGAAATGAAATAGATAGACAAGAAACAAACAACAAACAAGGGTGAGTCAAAAGGACTCAATAAGTGGGGCAGACTAGCCACCTCAAAGAATAGGATAGCTAGCCAGGGAGAAGAAACAGATAAACCAAATTCCTCTTATTTAAATTATAAAAAGGCAGAGCCAGATAATAACCGGAAACACGTATGAAACCATAAACTCAATCAGGAATATGAGCCAGAAACATATCAATAAATAAGCAATGCACGTATAAGCAGAACATTAGTGATGTACCACAAGTCTATACAATGGTATGAAATGAAATGGAATGAAATGAGATGAAATGAAATGAAATGAAATATGATGCAAAGGGTCACATGTGCCCGTAATCCCATCCCGAAGCGGGATACTCCTGCATTGGAGGGGAATCCAATCTGATAACCAACTGGAGCAGAATACTCCTGCATTGGAGGGGAATCCAATCTGATAACCAACTAGAGCGGAATACTCCTGCTCCTGGGGCAGAATACTCCTGCACCCGATATAGTATAAGCCAGAGGTGGAATACTCGTGCACTCTCCTGGGGCAGAATACTCCAGCACCCGATATAATGTAAAGCTGAGGCAGAATACTCCTGCACTCAGTATCTGACATAAGAGCGGAATACTCCTGCTCCTGGGACAGAATACTCATGCACCCAATATGATATAAACCAGAGGCGGAATACTCCCGCACTCTGCTGGGGCGGAATACTCCTGCACCCGATATCATATGCAATGTAATGCATATGAATGACATATGATGTATATGAACGCAATATAATGCAATAATAACCCTTCACTGGCGTGGGACTCTCATCGACATCCGGGAAGTAGATGCCAACTCACAGCAAGAGTACAATGCTCAGATCCTCCATGAAATACCAACAACAGGACATAACATATAATATATAATGTAAATCCAAAGCTAAGGCGCAATGAGTACGCCTATCGGGGTCCATTTTCGGGGTCCAATTGAATATATAATTAATTCCATTTTCGGGGCCCAACTGACCCTTTAAACTATTAATTAAACTTATTAAAACGATGTCTAATATCTCAATTTTTTCCGTCAAAATATATTCAATCACACGTAATAAACTCAAATAATATATTAAGATTATTACCAGACGGGGTAAAAATTCTACTTTTCTCGGGCTCTGTTCTCATTTTCTAACATTTTTTTCCTTTCTCTGCTTTTGTTCGTTTTGTGTTCTCTTTTCCTTTTTGAGCTTGAACTTGAAGCTTTTTATCAAGGTATATATATCCCTGCACATGTTGCACCACCATTCAATTTTAGTTTCTTTCTTCTTCTTTTTTGTTTTTTTCTTTTTTTTCTTTTTTTTTCCTTTTACTTTTATATTTTCTTTTTTTAATCGAAAGTTAAAACGGTACCCTTATGATACTCGAAATAATTCCAAATTTTGCATACAAGTTATACAAAATATATGAAATACACTTGCTAAGGCGAATCTCAAAACGGATTCCCGAAACTCAATGTGCAAATTAATTGGAAAAAGGTCAAATTATTTAACTTTCGGCATTTTAGCGAAAACTAGCCGAAAAATATCGAAATTCACTTTCGAAAGTTCACAAAAGTTAAAAATAATCATACGAACCTAATGGCGCTTTCGGATTTCGAATCGGAGCTCATTCGCACAAACTGAGCTCGAAAATCTCTTTTTAAGATTTATCGACGATAAAAACTGAAACCTTCTTTCGATGCCTACCAAATGAGGTCTGATTTAGCTCAAATTTTACAGATAAGTCCCAATGGTTCTTACGAAGATTTTAAAATTATCGTCACCCCAATCGGAGTCCTAACTCCTGAAACGATAATTGAGGTCGTTTCATATATGTTGAACATATATTATGCACAGATTTATGTAAATGCCATGTTGTTGTAGTGATATTTTTTTAGCATGAATGTATTTTTATTCGTTGTGATATCTAATAGGAGTATTTTTTTTTTTTTAAGAAAGTGAGTGAAGTTATAGGTTCTTAGTCCATAAAAGATTGAATTTCTGTCTTTAAGGTTTGAGTTCAATCAATAAGTATTCAACTTCTGTCCCCATTTATTCTTCGTCCGGCACTAGTGAGCTTGAGCGGTTGGTAGCCGGTTTTGATGTTCTCTGTGTTGAGACAGAGTACGTGTTATTGTAGCCGGGTAAGCATATTATTATTTTTTGAGGCTTCTAAGGGTAATAGAAGTACCATCCATTAGGCGTTGGTGTTTACGGAAAAGGTATAGAGTTGTGAACTCGAGAGTTGCAGCTGTTTGGCAACTCGAAAGGGTAGTTGGTAGCTTAGGTCTGCCTACGTTCAGCTTTTAGCTAAATCTTCTTTAGTCCAGCAGACTGTGCGAGGATGGTTATTCCTATTCAAATAGCTGCATGAGTTTGTGCTTTAAGTGGAGAAGTTTTCCTCCAAATACTGAATGATAATACTAAATCTCTAAGGCGTTGATACCACTTTTGTCACGACCCAACCTAGGGCCACGGCAGAAACCTACAATGAGTGTCGATCATTGCTAAACCCACTAGTTATCTATTAATGCTAGAGATAAGCTGGCAAGCTGATCATATATATGTACCTATCTGCTGAAAGTATAAAGTCTGGAAAGATGACACGACTTTAACTTGCTGGCAGTTAGAACACTGAGCCACAAATTCTGCTATGTCACGCTTCATTCCGTTCCACCAATAAATCTGCTAAAGATCATGATACATCTTAGTCGAATCTGGATGACCATTGTATTTGGAATAATGTGCCTCTATCATAATCTGTCCATTTAAGTCTACGACATCAGGAACACAAAGTCTATCTTTATACATGAGAACACCGTCAGTAGTAACCCTGTATGTTGACTCTGGTTTTCTTCTGGCTATCTGTCTGTATTCAACTAGAACTGGATCCTCATACTGATGCTGTTTTACTTCATGAAAATTTAGAGTTAAAGGTCTAGTGCAGCTTGTCGTCCATCCATCATTGGCATATCTCCTTCACACCTCAACTCTTTAAGGTTACTTTAGCGTTATAAGTGCACATGTAATCAACTTTGTTGCTGGTATTCTGCCGCAACTCATGGTCAACTACATGTCTCTTTTATTTTCACTTTCTCAAGTCATAATATTTCCAACTCAAAGACAATACCCTGAAGTAGATGTTTAGTCTGAATATCATTCCTGGTCTGCATCATACTATCCAGTAGTATTTGCATGATCCTTATCCTTATATGATAGACCCTGTTCAGATGAACCTTTGACATACATTTGGATATGAGTAACTACATTCCCACAAGGAGCTTGCGGAACAACACTAACATCAACTGAGATGTTGCATAGTGCGTTCGTAAAAATAATATAGCTTGCATCAAATCTTCTATAGTGTGTAGTGACAAGGTACTTCAAAAGCTCCCCCTATTCCACCAAGCGTGAGCTAATTCTTAGTTCAATCGACCTGTTCTATATCGAAAGGTATATCGAAGAGGTGATTATCGGCTGAATCATATTAATCCATCCAAAGTTCCGTGTATCTTTGTTTCAAAAAAGTAACTCTTCTCTCGTGATCGATGAAGGGTCAGTTTAGTCAAAATAAGCTGGGCAATGGTGTTATCATATTATCCAGATATGTTTTATTCCAAGAGTTCGGTGTTCGTGTTATAATTCTGATTCTGCAATCATGAGATAATATCCGTGGAGCAGCTTTTGAAGGTCGTACAAGTTCTTTTGTTATCTGTGCGGATTTTTCTTTAAACATAGGCTTGTTCGAGGACGAACGAGAGTTTAAGTGGAGGAGAACCTTGGTTAGTCGATTCAGAAGTTAGAACTCCGATTGGTGTGCTGATAATGTTAAAATATTTGTAAGGTCCATTGAGACTTATCTGTAAAATTTGAGCTAAATCAGACCTCGTTTGGTAGGCATCGGAAGAAGGTTTCAGTTTTTATTGTCGATAAATATTAAAAAGAGATTTTCTAGCTCGATTTTGGCGAATGAGTTCTGATTCAAAATTCGAAAGCTCTGTTAGGTTCGTATGATTATTTGTGACTTTTGTGAACTTTCGAAAGTGAATTTCGAGGTCGTTTGGCTAGTTTCCGCTAAAATGCTGAAAGTTAAATAATTTGACCTTTATCCATTTAAATTCGCATCTTGAGTTTCAGGAACCCGATTTGAGATCTGCCTTAGTGAGTATGCTACAAATATTTTGTATAACTTGTATACAAAGGTTGGAATTAGTTCGAATATCGTAGGGTACCGTTTTAATTTTTGTCACGAAAATAAAATAAAAGGAAAAAGAAAGAAAGAGAAAACGACAAAAAGGAAAAAAAAAACAAAAGAAATGAAAGCAAAAAAAAATTGAAAGAGGAGGCGGTGGTCAAGGGATCCTAATCTCTTTGCTTTAAGTCGTAAGGAAAAACGAGAGTAAAAACAGTAAGCAAACAAAACGAAGAGATACGCAGAGGGAACAGAAAAATGCTGGGAAATGAGAAAAGAGCCGGAAAAAGATAGAATGTTCACCCCGAAACATTCAAGTAATGATATTAATGCATTATTTTAGTTTATTACGTGTGTTTAAATATATTTTAACGGTAAAAATTGAGATATTGTATATCATTTTAATAAGTTCAACTGATAGGTTAAAGGGTCAAATGGACCCCGATAATGGAATTAATTATATATTCGTACCCAGTGAGTTATGGGAAACATATAAATGTAATTTATTTAGGGTTTGGTTATGTGACCTTAAACCCTGTACATAGGCCTGGCCTGCGTTTTGCGTATGCGAATAGGGTATCAGGTTCCTAACCGGATTACCCTAAGACATAAGGAATGAAGCCTTTAGCCTAATTTGATATATTTTTCTGCTTATTGAATAGAGTGGGATCGTTTGGCAATGAAACCAAAGGATAAAGCGGTTGTTGATTATCAAGTGCTAACTTTTGGAATGAGGTAAGTGTTTATATCCATTTCTTTGGAGGCACTTGGCCTCGTGGATTTACTACCACATTTTCCTTATGTGTGTAGCTACTGATAGGCGTACTCATTACGCCTTAGCTTCGGATGTACATTGTATATTATATGTTATGTCCTGTTGTTGGTTGTATTTCATGGAGGATCTGAGCATTGTACTCTGGCTGTAAGTTGGCATCTACTTCCCGGCTGTCGATGAGAGTCCCGCACCGGTGAAGGGTTATTATTGCATCATATCGCATTCATATGCATTACATTGCACTATATTGAGGGTAGGAGGACTCTGCCCTCGGATCAGGAGGATTCCGCTTCATTGCATTATATTGAGGGTAGGAGGATTCCGCCCTCGGAGCATGAGGATTCCGCTCCATTGCATCATATTGAGGGGTAGGAAGATTCTGCCCTCAGAGCAGGAGGATTCCGCCCTTAGTGCAGGAGGATTTCCCTCCATTGAATCATATTGAGGGTAGGAGGATTCCGCCCTCGGAGCAGGAGAATTCTGCTCCATTGCATCATATTGAGGGTAGGAGGACTCCGCCCTCAAAGCAGTAGAATTCCGCTCAATTGCATTATATTGAGGGTAGGAGGATTCCGCCCTCGGAGCAGGAGGATTTCGCTCCATTCATTCTGCACATGTGACCTTTTGCATCATATTTCATTTCATTTCATCCCATTTCATTTCATTTCATAATATTGTGTAGACTTGTGATACATAACTATTGTTCTGCTTATACGTGCATTGCTTATTGTTGATATGTTTCTGGCTCGTATTCCTGGTTGAGTTTATTGTTTCATACGTGTTTCCAGTTATTACTGGCTCTGCCTTTTTATAATTTATATAAGAGGAATTTGGTTTATCTGTTTCTTCTCCCTGTCTAGCTATCCTACTATTTGAGGTGGCTAGTCTGCCCCACTTATTGAGTCCTTTTGACTCACCGTTGTTTGTTGTTTGTTTCTTGTCTATCTATTTCGTTTCGGCAGGTTCGCTCCAGGATTGAGTTCGCCACGTTATGAAAGAGCGAAGGCGACTTTAGCTGTCAGGATTGTTTATTATTTCAGCTGCATTTTGCTCCCTTCAGGAGGTATCTGTGTTCTTTTGTACTCTTAGATGTCTAGTCTGGATAGCCCTAAACCTAGTATATTGGGTAGTCAGCTGTAATTTCTTTTGTACAACTTAGAGGTATCAGTATGTCTTTATTTTTTTTAAGTTTTGTTCTTGTTTATGAATTGAATTATATTTATTTTCCTAATTTAATTGGCAAGGGTTCGCCCGACGGGTCTAGGGGAGGATGTCGGGTGCCCGCACGGCCTAACCGGATTCCGGGTCGTGTCATATCAGTAACCAGAGCTGGCTCTGTAGCAGTGCCATCAGTAGCACTCAAATCCAAAACCTCAGGTAGAGTCTCTATCTCTGTCTGATTACCAATGGAACGGGTCACTCTGGCACTCTGAATAGAACCAAATATCTCCGGCAATCTACTCAGCATCAGGGTATCTCGAGCTTCCCGCTCCTGCCTCAGTCTGGACAACTCGGCCTCTTGGCCCTGTCTCAGCCTAGCCAACTCGGCCTCAACTGCCTCAAGGCGCTCAGGGACAAATTTCTTATCCTCTTTTGCAGCAATCGGGTCATGGACCGATGTAAGGTCATGTGCACTGGGTGCCTCTAAGAAATCATCACTCTTATAAAATAGGATCTCGTGCTTCCTCATCAGAGCTGTCAAAGTATGCACAAAGTACAACTTCAAAGTCTTCTCGTTCCGAGTACGCACCATCTGCTCATACATGATCTCACCCAAATTCAATGCTACTCGAGTCATCAAAGCATAAATAAGAAGCACTCTCTCCCGAAGGGCATTTGTTTGATGATATGCTTGCATTAGTCTATTGGACACCCAGTTTAACCAAGATCTGCTCTCCCTAGACATGAACCTCTTCAACAATGTTGCGTATTTTCTCTTAGTGTTGTGCAACCATGTAGGCTTAGAGGAATCGCTATCATCAGTAATAGCTGGTGAATTACACAATACTCGAATGACATACTCAGAGTCCGGCCTCTCTAGCATCTTCTTGTAATCATCCATTACCACTTCATTAGCTCTGTAATATGCATTAATGGCCCTGGCAGAAATATCAACCTCAACCTCTCCGATCTGCACGATGGTGCTCTTTTGTTGCCCCCAGTTAGTGTATAATTCTTGAACCGCAGTAATGTTTGGCTTGCCCTTCTGGCCTTGCATAAATTTGCCCCACTTCCTTTCTTTCACTATCTCCAGAATAGTAGGAAAAGCATTCTCACAAGCATGATAATTCAACGGCCTTTCTTGAGTAATCTGCTTCTTTACAATCCACTTGTGAGCCTTGTATGCATTCTCACTCACAAATATATCCTCCCATAATGATATGTCAATAGGAATACTCCTGGATGGCATTTCTTCAGGCAATGGAATGGTAATGTGCTCTTCTTCATCATCACATTCAACCTGGACATCATCATCATCGTCCTGCACCAATGGTTCCTTCCCTTTTCCTTGAACCACTCTTCTCTTCTTAGCCGGTGGTTTAGAAGTACCACCCTCACGGATCACCGCTGGATTTTCTATCACATTGGTTGATTTCCTCTTACCCATGGCAGCCCGAGGAGCAGAGATGGCCCGAGCACTTGGAGCCGACCTCTTCTTCGCTAGTGTTATGATCTCAAGTTCAGCATCCTCCTCCTCCACTTCTGGGGCAGGTCTGTCTTGTTTCCTCTTTCAGCGTTGCTCTTGTTTAATTCTTGCCCTCTATTGGATTCCGTGGTGGTCGAGCCCCGGTCCCTCCTCCACGGCTCCTTGATGCTTGCTTTGTAAGCGCCATTTTATAATGAAATACCTGCACCCAAACAATGTAAAATTAGCCAATGAATTGCAACCTAGCTCATTAAGATATCTAGAAACTCGTCCCATTCAAGCTTTGTTTTTAATTCACATTAGTGCACACGCACCCCACGCTTAAAGCTCAAGTTTATTTCATATTTAATCAATTTATGCTCATTGTACACTCATGGTGTCATTCGTGAGGTAATTAGACTTCCCTCGACGTGCAGCTCTTTGTTTGAAACAATTCTCAAGTTTAAAAATTGCCAAAGTGTGCAAATGGGGTTCCTACACCCTACACTTGTGCTATTCTTCATCACAGAAATATGGAAAAACATTAACTTAAGCAAAACAATAAGGGCAGCCCGTGAATTACACAATGGGGCAGCGACTCGCTTAACTAATGTGCAAAACGACACCTGTCGCGTGCGTGCGACGTACAATGAGTGTCGCTCAAGTTAAAGCGCACTAAACTCTGTCCCCAAGCCATAATTCTAACCAATTTATGTTCAACTTATACCCCATAACTAATTCGGTTACTTAGACTTGGCCGAATGCTTTAATATTTTCATTGGGAAATTTCATCGACCACCTAACGTGCACGATTCTGGACAGCTTGTATGTGAGCTATTTGATTGTGTTTTGACCTCCCAACTCTGGAATCTTTCATGTAATACTCATCACGGTGCATCACTGCACCCCCCACAAGCAGATACCAACCAAACATATTCAATATACACCATGATTGTGACCACAGAACTGGAGGTTAAACTAAGCCTAAGGGAAACAGGGAGGGGGAAAACTGAATGTAGCAGTACAAAGGATTAATTGCACGCCCTAAGAGAGAGAGAGAGAGAAAGTGAGGAGGATTAGTTCATACCTGGGATTTTTGAATCAAAGCAGCAAAGTTTTTATTTTTCTCATGAAGAAGTGAAAATGAGAGGCCGCTGGTATGTTCCCAGCGTGTTTCTATTTCCTGTTCTTATTGTTTGTATTGTGTGTGTTTAAGTGAAATTAAAGAAGCATACCAGCGCTAACAGTAGAGGAGGCGACGCGCAGAAAACTGTATGGCACTAATTCCCAAACATTGGAAGGTGCGATATGGGATACAACACTATTTATAAAAAATTTAAAACAATAACGCATACAGTGCAGCATGCGACGCGCTACTGCCTGTTTGGCCTGGAACTGCATTTTTTTCACTCTCAATTGCTGCACACAGCATACCATGCGATGCACGGAAGCATGTTCTACCTGGTTCATCACAGGTTCTACTGCTTTGGTGTCTGGTGCAGTCCAATCCCAGCAACCACACCATTTTGAGCCTTTGGAACCTGTAAAAACTACACAAACACATGAACCTCACCAAATTTCCATTCTTTTTGTTCTTTTTTTTTTAATTCTTTTTTAATAAAAACACGGATTAACTAACTATGAAAAGCGATAAAACATGGGTTGTCTCCCATGAAACACTTGATTTAACGTCGCGGCACAACGATTACATCCTTCTTCAAGGGCTGACCAAAGAAATAGAGGATTTAAGCCTATCGACTTCACCTCCCCAATGTCGCTTCACTTTTCCCCCATTCACAAGAATGGACTTGTCGGAGCCTGGGGCTCGCAATACAATCGATCCATGGGAGATAACCTTAACAATTTCAAACGGAACAGACCACCTCGCCTTGAGCTTACCAGGGAAGAGCTTCAACGTGGAGTTAAATAAAAGAACTAGTTGGCCTGACTCAAGGTGACGGTGCTGAATGCGCTTGACATGCCACCACTTAGTATTTTTCCTCGAACCCCTTCTTCAGACCTTCCAGCTCTCGATCTAAATCTTCCACCTCATGTCTGTGCCTCTTTCGCTCTTCCCTTCTTAATTTCTCGTACATTTTCAGTTTTTCCATCAACCATTTAATCATTTTAGGTAACAATTTTTAACGTGAAATTTGAGAAGGTGAGCTGTTAAAGTTTTGACTGTCACTTCTCAGAGATTCAAAAATATTATCATGTTCAATCATAAGTTTTGAGTTGGAAATCTAAAAAATGAAATTATTTATATGTTATCCAATAAATTTACTTTCACGGTAGGTAATCAATTTTGCTTCTCTTCATATAACTTAGCGTTTTCATAAGCGTGCAGCATAAACTCATCAAGTTCATTGAGTTGCAACAATCTCTTCTCACCCGCCAATTCCATACCAAAATTTAGCTTTTTAATCGCCCAATAGGCCTTGTGTTCAAGCTCGACTGGCAAGTGGCACGCTTTCCCATAGACCAGCTTGTACGGTGAAGTCCCAATTGAAGTTTTATAACCTGTTCTATATGCCCAGAGTGCATCATCAAGCTTGGTAGCCCAGTTCTTCCTATTTGCACAGACAGTCTTCTCAAAGATTTGCTTTACCTCTCTATTGGACACCTCAGCTTGCCCACTAGTTTGCGGATGATAAGCAGTGGTGACCTTGTGCTTGACCACATACTTAGATAGAAGGTTGTTTAGCAATTTTTTGCAGAAGTGTGTACCTTCATCACTAATAAAAGCCCGCAGGGTCCAAAATCTGGTGAAATTATTCTTCTTGACGAAACTCACCGCCACTTTTGCATTGTTAGTAGGAAGAGAAACAGCCTCCACCCACTTAGACACGTAATATACCATCAGTAAGATGTATTGGTTACCATTCAATGAGAGGAAAGGACCCATGAAGTCGATCCCCCACACATAAAAAATCTCCACCTCTAGAATGCCTTGCAGCGGTATCTCTTGTTTCCTTGTGATTGTGCCGGTTCTTTGGCATCGATCACACTTCTTTACAAAAGCGTGAGCATCTTTGAAAAGTGTTAGCCAATAGAACCCAAACTGAAGTACTTTGGCGGCTGTCCTGTCACCACCATGATGACCCCCATAAGGAGATGCATGGCACTCTTGTAGAACAGCCTCCGTCTCTACCTCAGGAATGCATCTTCTCACCAACTGATCAGCACACAATCTAAACAAAAAAGGCTCATCCCACATATAAAATCTCACATCATGGAGAAAACGATGCTTACCCTCTGCTGTCAGATGTGGCCGTACTACTTCACTTACCAAATAGTTGGCATAGTCAGCGTACGATGGGTCCGAGTGACTTGTGATGGCAAAACATTGCTCATCAAGGAAGGTTTCTCTCATCAAACCTCTTTCATCCATATGCTTGTGGTTCTCCAACCTAGATAGGTGGTCAACTACTTGATTTTTCGTTCCCTTACGGTCCCAGACCTCCAAGTCAAATTCCTATAGCAATAACACCCAACGAATTAGTGGAGGCTTAGCATCATTTTTATCAATTAAATACCTGATTTCTACATGGTCTGTGTAGACAATAACTTTAGTTCCAACCAAGTATGCTCGAAACTTGTCGAAGGTATATACTACTGCCAGCAACTCTTTTTCAGTAACTGCGTAATTCAATTGGGCAGGATTGAGAGTTTTACTGGCGTAGTAAATGGAATGGAATACTTTGTTCCTCCTTTTCCCCAGGACTGCACCAATAGCGACATCGCTAGCATCACACATTAATTCAAGTGGTGCAGTCCAATCAAGAGCCACTATTATTGGTGCAGACACCAATTTCTCTTTCAGCTCATTAAAGGCCCTCAGACAGGCCTCATCGAACACAAATGCTGCTTCTTTCTCAAGTAACCTGCTCAAAGGAGTAGAAATCTTAGAAAAAAACTTTAATAAACCTCCTATAGAAGCCAGCATGTCCGAGAAAACTTCGGACTCCCTTCACAGACGTGGACGGAGGTAATTTTTCAACTGCCTCCACTTTCGCCTTGTCAACCTCAATTCCAGCACTGGACACCTTGTGTCCCAAAACTATACCTTCACAAACCATGGAATGGAATTTTTCCCAGCTTAGAATAAGGTTGGTTTCTTTACACCTAACAAGCACTAGACCAAGATTGGTTAGACAAGCATCAAAAGAAGATCCAAAGACAGAAAAATCATCCATGAACACTTCGACAAACTTTTCCACCATATCAGTGAAAATAGCCATCATACACCTTTGGAATGTCGCAAGTGCATTACATAACCCGAATGGGATCCTTCTACAGGCATAGGTACCGTAAGGGCATGTAAAAGTGGTTTTTTCCTGGTCTTCAGAAGCAATCCATATCTGGTTATACCCAGAGTAATCGTCAAGGAAATAGTAATACTCTTGACCAGCTAGCCTATCTAACATCTGATCAATGAAGGGAAGGGGAAAGTGGTCTTTTCGAGGGGCTTTATTTAATTTTCTATAGTTAATGCACACCCTCCACCCCGTGACAGTTCTTGTAGGGATAAGTTCATTATTCACATTTTGCACCGCTGTCATCCCTCTTTTTTTAGGGACACATTGCACCGGACTTACCCATTTTCTGTCAGAGATAGAAAAAATTATACCTGAATCTAACCACTTAATCACCTCTTTCTTTACCGCCTCTTTCTTTACCACCTCTTTCATGATTGCTCCACACTTGGCTTGTATCCTTCCTCCATAAAGATCTTGTGCATGCAAAAATCCAGGCTTATTCTCTTGATATCAGCTATGGTCCAACCAATAGCACTCTTATGCTCTCGTAGCACTCTCAACAACTTTTCTACCTGCAAGTCAGACAATAGGGAAGAAATAATCACAGGTAAAGTGACAGACTGTCCCAAATAGGCATAACAAAGATAAGCAGGTAAAGGTTTGCGCTCGAGTTTGGGAGCCTCTTCAATAGATGGCTTGGGTGGTGGCCCTCGTGGTCTATCCAGAGGCTCAAACTTGGGAAACCCCATAATATACTAACAAGAGCAGTCTAAAAGTTGCAACATCTCCTCTACATCAACATCTTCACTAGTTTCTTCTCTCAACATCAGTGCTCGCTGCAAATCATCATTAACATAATCAGCTGGATCACTCGACTTCTCCTCCGGGTTACTCAATGTGATCATGGACAACTCTTCATGATGGTTAGGAATTTTTAGAGACTTGTACATATTGAAAATTTCTTCCTGATCATCCACCTTCATTGTCATTTTTCCCTCTCGGACACGGATCACAGCATCACCAGTGGCTAAGAAAGGTCATCCCAAGATGATAGGAACTTCATTATCTGACTCATAATCTATGATAACAAAATTAGCTGGCAAAATAAATTGACCAATTTGAACCAATACATCCTCAATCACTTTCTCGGGATAAGTAGTAGACCGATCAGCTAATTGAAGTGAGACCGTTGTTGGCTTTGGAGTATCGAGACCTAGTTAGTTGCACACAGACAATGGCATAAGATTTATGTTCTCCCCTAGATCACATAGGGCTCGACCAACTGCTATGTTGCCAACACTAATAGGAATGGTGAAACTACCTGGATCTTTCAACTTTTATGGGAGTTTTTTCTGAATCCTAGATGTGCACTCTTCAGTAAGTGCCACAGTTTCGAATTCATTGAGTTTCCTCTTTGATGACACTATGTCTTTGATGTACTTGACATACTTTGGAATTCCTCGAAGCACGTCTACCAATTGAATATTGATACTAGTATGACTGAGTATGCCCAAGATCTTTGTGACTGCGGGATCCTGCATATTCTTTTGCAACCTTCGAGAGAAAGGAGGTGGTGGTCTAGCAGCAATCACTGCATCTTGCTTTTCTACCTCCTTCTCGACTTCGACTGCTAGCTCAGCTTCTTTTTCTTTGTCTGAGTGTGACTGCTTTGGCTTGTTTGGAATTCTTCCAGCTCTCTCCCATTTCTTAATGAAACTGCTTGCACCTGCTCCTTGGGATTGGGATCAGTATTGCTTGGTAATGCACCAAGTGGCCTAGTATTTTGATTGCTAGCAAGCTGTCCCATTTTTTTTTTCTAAAGAGCGAATGGCGCTGTCCTAGTTTTGCTGGAGAGTTGTAATCTTCTGGTTGATATCAACAGCCAATTGTTGTATCATTGCCTCTATTTTTGATGTTTCAGGCTGCTTCTGCTGCGGTGGATTCTGCACTTGCTAAGTATTACCTTGGGGTTTTCTACTGCCTTGCCCACCTTGATTACCGCCCCAAGAGAAATTCGGGTGGTTCCAAAAGTTAGGCAAATAGGTATTTCCATACTGAGCATTTTGGTTGAAGCCCTTGTTCTGTTGATCCACATAGTATGCAGACTCTGGGTTAGCTGAGCACACAATACCTATATGATCATCTCCACCATATTTACATCACAGAATTGTAGTGCTTGCACTTGTTGAACCTGGGGTGGAGCCTGTGACTTGCTTACCCTGGACTAGTACAACATCAAATTGCTGCTTAACAGAGTGTTGCATTGCCGCTATTTCAGCTCTCATAGCTGTCAGTGCATCCACTTCCATCTTTCTACCTAACTTGAGGGTTTTACCTCTGCCTGATTCACCTTGATAATGCTGATTACCTTCTGAAATTTTGTTAAGAATCATCTCTAACTCATCATACTGCTTCTCTAGACTTTGTTCACCACAATAAGCATCCAACAAGATTTTACTATGCGATTGGAGTCCCTCAACAAAAATATGTCTCAATACCTCTTTTGATTGGCCATGGTGTGGGCAACTTCTCAACAATGCCTTGAACCTTTCCCATGCTTCACCTATCTTCTCTGATGAACTCTGACTAAATGATACTATCTCACCCCTGATCTTTGCAGTCTTGCCCGTTGGAATGAATTTGATCAAAAACTTCCTTGCCAATTCATCCCATGAGTTAATGAAGTTAGGTGGTTGGATCAAGAGCCACTTCTTTGCTTCACCCATCAAAGTGAATGGGAACATAGTCACACGTATATATTCATCCAACACATCAACATATTTGTAAGTGCCGCTGATCTCCAAAATATTCTGCATGTGCTGTTGAGGATCTTCACGTGATAAGCCCGCGAACTGACCATTAGACTGGAAGAGTCGGATCATACTCTCTTTCAGCTAAAATTTACCAGTGATGGTGGTCCTCACAATTGCTTTGGCCATGTTATCAAGAGTGGGTCTGCCCACATCCAGTATGGCACGGTTTTGATTTTCAGCCATCTCTGCAGGTTCAAAAATAAGGGCTTTCTCTAGCTTTTCTTTGAGTCTGGCCTCCTTCCTTAGCCTGTGAAAAAGTCTTTCAGGTTCAGTTTCAAAACTGTAGAGTTTATCACCACTCTTGCTCCTTCGCATTCAAGCCAAAACCTGAAACACCCAAAGACAACTAAAACAAAAATTAATCCCGAACAAATAACAAATAAAAGCTAATCTAGAAGTAATTAAATCTAGTCCCCGGCAACGTCACCGAAAACTTGCCGCTCCAAACGCACACGCAAGTATACGCGGTCGATCAAGCAATAAAGTGATAAGAAAGTATTGTTCTCACGAGGACTATCAATTAACTATTAATAAGACAAACTTTAATTCAAATATTGTTCAAGATATTTCAACCAAATTCTGCGTGTTTAAATTAAAACTAATTAACAGATAGTAAATGAAGTAAAAGTTGAATGCAAGACAATTTCAAGAGTTTTAGATATCAGTGAGAGGAAATATTGCAGAATCATGGGATGTTCACCAATCCAGTTGCACTCCTCTGCTAATTGAACTAACTTTATTATCTGTATTGCTAATCACCAGGTTAATTATACTCACATGACTCTTTCGATACCCTACTCACCTATTAAGGCTAACCTAACGCCTATATGTCTATGGAATTAGAGTTAACAAAAATGCATGTGCTTCTCCTGTCTAGTGATTGAACGTGACTGTTAGGTATATTTCTATTCTAACCGCGAAACCATTCCCCGATGCCCAGGTTCAGGAACACGTTCTATTTAATTCTATTTCAACCTACGGTTCCCACTTTCGAGTTCAAACTTAGGTTCATAAATTGTACTTAACAACTGGCCAGGAAATCAAGTAATTCATAGCAGAATTAAATAAACAACTCAATTTGATAAATTTAATGGATCTCAATCAACTTCAGATTACAACTTTCATGGTTAACCCATAACCCTAGAATAATAGAGTTTAGCTACTCATGGACATGATAGCTTTCTCACAAAATAATCCAGAAGTCATGAAACTGTGAGATGAAAGAATAATTACAACTTAATTGAGGAATCTTTAGTGCTCTTACCTCTACTATGGTTCTTGCCTCCAAGAGTACATAAACAAACTCTAAGAATATATTTACAAGGGTTTTAATATGGAATACAATAAGTGGGTCACGCTATTAGCTTCTCCAAACTCATATGGGACTGCCTTTCAGCGCGCACAACCGAGCATGCCACGTGTGGGAGGCTGTATGCGCTGCTGCTACTTGTTTCTTCAATTTTCCGCTCTTCCCAGGGCATACAGCCGAGCATGCCAAGCATGGGAAGTTGAATGTCCTGCTAGTTCCTTGTCCTTGTACAAATCAAGCTCTAATTTCCTTCATTTTATTCCTAGAACATTCAAACACCTCAAGTTAGTATTTTACCTCAAATCAACCATTGTTGGGCACATAATACCATGAAAACAACACAAAAGCCATAAGGAATCGATGCCGAAACACAAGACATATGCCCAACATCACTCTCCATAAAGATTGAAGTTTTATTAAAGTTCAATCAATGCAGCATCAGGCTTTAAGGGTTGAATTATACATTAAAAATCTGAGTTCAACGAGAAGAAGAGTGAAAGTGTAGAGACAAGTAGTTTACGTAAAATACTAGCATCAAATTTATTAAAAAATAGTTAAAGAACATGAAAAATCATCCAAACAAACTATAAGAAGCTACAATCAAAATTTTTGAGTTCATATCTTGAATGTTGGTAAGAAACTATCAGCAATTTGATTATCTTCATGTATTTCTGCACCATCATTCACCACCAAGCAGTTTCATGCAATAAAAAAGAAGTTAAAAAAGCAAATTAGTAGGAGGGAAATATTTAATAAAAAAAGTTTATGGGTAATGAAGGAAGTAGCAGTACCTATATATCCTTGAGTTGGGTCGGAGTATTAGAGTATTTGTACATGAGACTCTATCATGTCCTCTATTTTTGCATCGACTACATTTGGTTAATCGTGCAGATTCAGCAATCGAGATGTATTTCTTGTTTTCCTTCTTCCAAGTTGTATTATAATATTAGGAGTTTCAATCCTTTGGTTTTTCACAGTGTCTGGTACATTCCAAGAGCTTTTGTAGCCTATCATATTCACCTCACCTTAATATGTGTTTAACCAATAATCTCGTGAATACCATTTCGAGCAGAACTTAGATTTCGACAGGCACCTTTTCTCAATGCATGAAATTGCATGGACACATGGTAGTTCATCAGTCTGGAATTCAAGACAGTCACACGTCCTATTCTTTAATTCGACGTTGAAGCTTGTTCCTTCATGTTGCCCATTGAATGTTGCTGTACCTGTTGGGAATACCTATTTGAAATGAAATGAATAACTTTTATAAGTCAGTACAGATGATATTTAAATCGGCTATTACTAATTCAGAGCAAGAGTTCACGAGTACATTCCTAGTGTACTGAACTTCAGTTTTCTTTGTTTTGTGTTTCCAGACATAAATAGGATATAAGTAATGCAGGAAGAGAAGAACAAGTCCTGAATTTCAGTTTACCTGGACTGATCTTTCAGTCTCCCTGATATGTATTTTTAGACACTACTAGAATTGTATAGTTCAGTCTACTTGCAGCAGTCAATTTTTCAGTGAATTTGGCGTGAGTGAAGTGCTCTATACTCACATTTATTGTGAAGACCAACTGAATCTTCTTGTTCATTCATCTTCTGCCCACCTTGATAAGTGATGAAAAGTCTCTTTAGTAGTACTTCTTCTTTCACAAAACCATTTTTGCTTCTTAATTATGATTAAATCCAAAAGGCTTAAAATGGGCAACTCTCTTGCTTCAAGTAATGCAGAATTCATTGACTCCACCATATTTGTTGTAAGCATATCATATTTTCGCCTTGGCGAGTAAGATCTAGCCTATCTTTCATGTGGTTCTTCCATTATGTAGTTGAATGTTTTTCTATTAATTCCCACTATTTGCAACATGAGGCTATGAAAGTCTTCACGCTTGTAAGCTCTTGCAGAAGTTTGAAATAGACTTATCATTGTGGTTCCCATGTTTCTTTTGTTTAGACTCTTTTCAAAGTGGTATATGCATATACCATGGTGGCTATCTAGATAAACTTGTGCAATCCCATGCGCAATTGATTTATTTCTATCTAACAGAAACACCAGTTCAACACGACTACCTATTGCCTTTCGTAGCTCGGTGAAGAACCAAGTGTAAGCTTCATTATTTTCAGAGTCTTCAATTCCATAAGCTAAAGGGAACAGTTGATTATTTGCATCATTTTTTATAGCAATGATGAGAACACCTAGATATTTTGCCTTTAGAAATGTCGCGTCTACTGCTATGACTGGTCGACAATACCTCCAACTGTCAATTGATAACTTGAAAGCAATAAACATATACATAAACCTAAAACGTTTTAACACAGGACAAAGTTAATTCTTAGAAAGTTTTGAATTTCATATAGGCATTGAATTCTTTTTTTGAGAAATGCTTATCGATTAAGACTGTCTATCTTTATATTAGTGTGAAGCTTGGATTTGTCTCTTTCACCACATGCAAGTATGAAGGGAGGAGATGATAATGCTCATCAGGTCGTCCCCTAATCAATGCGTTTGCTGCTTGAATTGAACGCCATGCCTTGTGATATCCTATTTCAACTCCATGTATTCTTCTCATTTCGTTGACAATAAATATTGGTCCAACTTCAGTTTTGTTGTCTCGAATTTTTTCGAGAAAGTATTCACTTATGAATGTTGATGTGGCATGTTTCTGATCGACCTTCTTAATGTCAACGGAGCATTTATGTATATTCTGAAACTTATGTACCTTAAACAGTGAGGAATCTTTTATCCTTCTGGCACGAATATTCCAATCAAAGTTGGGATCGATGCATTTTAGTTCATATCTTGTTCTATTTGATCTAATAACCTTGAACTCAAAATGTTCCTTGATTGCCGTCTTGACAAAACACTTCATCATGGTCTCCTTGTTGTCAAATATTGAGTAGGCTACTATATCTTTCGATTATACATCTCCTGTTAATATCATCGCTGGATATTATTTCTGTTTTACGCTGGACCTTTTCCTTTTGCTCTTGGCAGCCGGTGTGCTGCGAGGGCATTCAACTGTTGGTGCTGGTGACCGAAATTGAGTATTATTTGGTTGCAGTGTCTCAACAATGGCAGGCGTTTCAATTGCTTGATTGCTGTCGATCTGCATTATCAAGTCCCCCTCTTCGTATGGAAGCTCTGTGCATGGAGTCTGATTCTCTTCAATTGCTTGATTGCAGTCGATTTGCGTTATCAAGTCCCCCTCTTCGTGTGGAACCTCTGTGCATGGAGTCTGATTCTCTAACTTATCAACGACAAAATGACTATTCTTAAAAAATGAATCATTATTCAACAAGTGGATACATGTCCTGAGTTCTTCTTCTGTTATTACAAGCATTCTTTTGCTCGAATCCATTCTAATATCAAACCATATATTCAAATCTTCAGTGAAATGTGTTGCTTCATAAATCTTGTCCACAAAAGTTCTGAATTCAATCATTTCGTTAACAAGTAGAAGTTTAGCTTCATGATCCAAGTACTTATAATCTTGTGTCCAATTTCCATTGAAAGCAATAACCAGAAAAACTGTAGTCATTCTGAATTAAATAAGTAAACCAGAGAAAGAATTGTGTTAGTATGGAAAACTTTCATATAGACTTAAGTTCTATATATGCAGTCCTGAACCTGGCACTACAAAGACTGAAGTTCAGTCTATATGGCCCTGAACTTATATCCATAAGGCTCTACCACTATGGATTTGAAGTTCAGTATTAATGAACTTAACTTCTATCCATAAGGATTGAACTAAGTTCTATCTATATGGCGCTGAACTTCTATCCGTAAGGCTATTTAAAAGCTCTCCCCTTATGAATTTGAAGTTCAGTCCATATGGACTTAAGTTATATCCATAAGGATTGAACTAAGTTCTATCCATAAGGTTGTTGAAAGCTCCACCCCTATGGATTGAAGTGCTGTCCATATGGACTTATGTTCTATCCATAAGGATTGAACTAAGTTCTATCCGTATGGTCCTGTGTTGAAAGCTCTCTCCGTAAATTCAGTTTATAAATGAACTTTCAGGACTTAACCAGTGAAATTCACTCTTAATGAACTGAATTTAGTTCAATTTCAGTTTGATACTTCGTGTGACAATGGCGATAAGCAATCGCCAAGTCCTGAGGTTGTTTTTTTCATTTTATAAATGAACTTTTAGTCCTTAAGCACTAAAGTTCAGTCTTAATGGACTAAAGTTCTATCCATTAGGATTGAACTAAGTTCTATCTATATGGAGCTGAATTTCTATCTGTAAGGCTGTTTGAAAGCTCTCCCCCTATGGATTTGAAGTTCAGTCAATATGGACTTAAGTTCTATCAATAAGGATTGAACTAAGTTCTATCTATAAGGCTGTTGAAACTCCACCCACTGTAGATTGAAGTTCAATCCATATAGACTCAAGTTCTATCCATAAGGATTGAACTAAGTTCTATCTATATGGCCCTGTGTTTAAAGCTCTCTCCCTAAATTCAGTTTATAAATAAATTTTTCAGGACTTAAGCAATGAAGTTCAGTCTTAATAAACTGAATTTAGTTCAACTTTAGTTCTGATACTTCACGTGACAATGGCGATAAGTAATCGCCAAGTCTTAAGGTTGCTTTTTCAGTTTATAAATGAACTTTCAGTCCTTAAGCACTGAAGTTCAGTCTTAATGGACTTAAGTTCTATCCATAAGGATTGAACTAAGCTAGTTTTGATTGATTGAATTTAGTTCCTCAGCTAGTTTTTCACTTTATATTTGAATATTCACGCCTTAAAAACCGAAGTTTAGGCATCGACGTCTCGTCGAGGTATTAAAACTACCTAATTTTAAACGAATTTCTCTGAAACTGGCTTCTTTTGTGAGTGTTATTTTGAAAAAAGAACCATATTAATGGCGAAATATGGAAGGCTAACTGCCTTCTTGTGAGTGTTATTTTGAAATAAGAACCACATTTATGGCGAAATATGGAAGGGAAATTAAAAATGTAGCCGGTATTTGGGAGAAGTGAGAGACAATCTTTCTTGATTTAGATTTAACTGATTGACAAGTGGAACTTACCTAAGTTCACTTATCAAACAACAGAAGGCCTCACACAAATATGACTTGGCATGTGAGGCATATAACAAAATATCGGCATATGATGCATAGGCTTTTACAACCTTCTTTATTCTATATTTTTCTTTTGTATTTGCCAAACTACGTGCATTGTATTTCATGTGAATATCTCTTATTCGGTTCACATGGATTGAACTTAGTTCAAATTCAGTCCTAATGCAGCATAACGTAAAATTGAAACGAAGAATACTCAAAATTTTTAAGCGAAACTGGTGAAGAAAATTGAAAGCGAAGTTGGTGAAGAAAATTGAATTGAGAGAATTGAGCAGCAGCAGTACGGGAACAGAGAAGTGAGAGATGAAGGAAATAACGAACTATGTTGTTTATATGTACTGGGGTAATTTAGTCTTTTTTTTTTTCGTTTATGGTGGGTGTAATAAAAGTGGCTACAAAGTAAATATTTTGGTATTAGTGACCCATGCCCAAAGACTAGTGGCAAAAGTAGCCTTTTGTGCACTTCTCCCGATATTGTATGGAATTTTTACACTCTATATCCATAAAATTTAAAGTATTTACAAGTCATACCCATTAAAAATTATACTACCCATAAAACTAGAAGTATTTACCAACCTACCCCTTTATTATTGTATACCTTTGTTATGCCTTATAGGTGTATACCTTTAAGGTATACTGCATAAATTATGATATACAAGTCTGGAGGGTCATTTATTACTGTATACATTTGCTATGCCTTATAGGTGTATAAACTATGGTATACAAGTCTGGATGGGTAGAGTGCGTAAATAATTTAGTGGGTAGATCGGGTAATATTTGAAAATAGTGGGTAGTGACTGTAATTATTTTAGGTTTTGTGGGTATTTATGTATCCCTATTGTATAAATGACTGTATAGTCCAGGCCCAAAGTATAAATACTTGGGTCCAATACATTTTTCATTTAGTGAATTCATTTCTCTAAATTATTTCTGTCTTCCCTATTTCTCTCTTTCGGTAGAACCCTAATCAAACTTTGTCTCCGGCGATTCATCTCCTCCCCAAACTTAACACCCTTAGTCCTTTTTCTTCTTCTCCTCCATTTTTTCTTCTCCTCAACGCCAGTCTCTGCTCCACTCAGAGTAGTTCTATCAGAGTCCCACTATCAAATTGGTTTAGGGGGATATATAGATAAACTAAGAAAAGACCAAACCAAAAAAGTAGTAATAGATAGAAAAAGAAGCTTTGGCACAGTATCTTGCTTCCTCACATATTTGAAAAAGTGGAAATTGTTGAAAGTAAAGATTATACAGAAGTAGTTAGGGATAGAAAAATTACTGCTTTAACAGAGTTGGTGATTCTTATTTGTGATATTTTATACAAAATCCACTGTGAATAAAGAATAAATATGGAAATAGAGAGCTTCTTAGTACATACACGGCAATAACTGCATAAAGTACCAAAGCCTAACTTCACTTATTCAGAAAAGAAACAAGAATTGCAATTACAAGTTTAACTCAGAGATAGATTTACATATAGCTTTACACAATATATGAACAAATAGCAGTTTTACAAATAAAAACCAAAGCCTCAATCAACTATATTGGAAAAGCCTTATGATGGGATATAATGTCTAGAAAAATGAGAAAGAACTTGCATTAAAGCAAGCAATATAAAGAATCTCTAGGTTTCGTCGAAATGATTTTAATTCTCCAAAAATTTTGTGGATAATCCAAGTATGCACAAACCACACAAGTTGTCGCTGTTCCAAGTTTGCGGAAGTATTCTAGTGATTTTAGGTCGGGTCTGATCATGGTTCCTCTGGATAGAGTTCTCCTTAGTGTTTGACCTGTACCGGTAATGTGTGAACTTTGGATGCAGTAGATATCTTTGAGGAAGCTGTTTTACTTCCTGCTGGCCCTTTCTTGGAGCCTGTTGAGCCCGAACCTTTAGCTGCAGTTCTTTCGGCAATCCTTTTCTGCCTCTCAATCACTAGTTCTTCCATTCTTTTACGCATTTCTTCCTCCTATATAAGTAAAAGAAAATGAAAATATATGAGAAATAAGAAAACGAAGAAAAGTGGAGGTGCAAACAATGAAGCAATAAGTTTATGGTTGTACCCTCTCTAATTTGCTCTTTTGGCTTGTCAGCTTGCCAGAAGGAGACATCTTCTTGCTCTTTGCTAAAGCATCAATCCTGCTCTTTGACATGGATCCCGGGGAGACTTTAGACCTTGCATTCTTTGCAGGACTGTCCTTCTTACTTGTGCTTTTACCTTTCGGGGGAGAATTTTCTTCAGTAGTCGTTGCCTCAATAGCAGAAGACTTTTTATTGACTCCTGTGAATGAAGCTTCCATCCCAAAATCCAATCCTGGTTGCCAACATGCCTCCACAGGATCCAAACTTGGGTCTCTTGCAAGCACCACGCAGAGGTCATCGGGTTGACTGGCCCCATATGAACCGAGCTTGGCTTTCGGATCACTATTTTCAGGATTGGCTGCAGCAACCAAGTCCACATCCATGCTAATGTCTCTTTTCCACTGAGAGTCATAATGATCATCAAAATCTGGTCGAGATTGTACCATGAAAGAATCATCAATAGGAGCAGCTCGTTCACTTGCTGTGTGTGAGGAACTTTTTTGAATTGACATGCTACTGTCATTGTCAAATATTATTTGCTTAGCGTCTTGAGTTTCTGAACTGCCAGAGTGGTCGGCAACAAACCAGTCTTCCCCCTTACTCTTTCTAATAGTGGTGGATTCAGCACCAAAGTCAGATAGAGTTCCCAATGCATTGACTCCTGATGGTTCATTGTGTGAAAGTAGAAGATGCACATCATCAGAAATTCCTTTCTTCAAACTTGGCCGCATATCCTCACCATTTGCAAAATCTACCATGTTATCCTTTGTCTCATTTTCTTCATGCTTATTGGTCATGAGAAGAGAATCATCAGTTGTCATGTGCTCTCTTCTAACCTTAGATTCCAACTCTGCACAATTGCCTTCATCCTGGAAGTTCAAAGGTAGCTGGTCTCTCACCTCATTCATACTTGACTCATCACGACTCATCAGAATGTTCTGGAATGCCCCCCATGCCTCGTTTCCCTTTGCTTTCTCTGATGTCCTTGGTGAATTATATCCATAACCATTTGATACATTCTCAACATCAAGATCCTGAGGTCCTGTATTCTTGATACCATTACGTGCTCTTGAGTTGCGACGTTTCTCGAATATTGAAACAGCATCATCTACCTGCTCCTTGATAGAATCTTCATCGAGTAAATGTGATTCAGCTGAAGAAGAATCATAAGAGGAACCGTCCTTATCCTCATTCTTTCTATTGGAAGTGATATAATTGATATTGCGGATTACAACTGTTTTTGAGGATTTCTTCTTGTGCTTTTTAGCATGTGAGTTATCCCTTGTAGAATGGTTTTTCTCATGCTTCCCAACTTCATCTGAATCAGTTCCAGAATCAGAGGCACTTGACTCAGTTTGTTCATCATCTTCTGAACTGCCATGTTCTTTCCGATTGGATTTCTCCTTCTTCTTTGATCGTTTGTGAGAGTCTCGAACATGACCATTTGTTGAGCCATTTACACTCTGTGGCCAGTGCATATGTGCTGGATAATATTGTAAAGGATGCATGCCAGCAAAAGGAATCTGTTGAGCTGGGCCATGATAGTTGTACATATACGGAGGAATCTGGTTCTGCCATGGCATCTGCATCTGAGCTTTTGCTGACATGGACGGTTCATTATCATCTGCAAATACCGGTTGATGTTACCAAAAAGGCGAATCTATGCTGAAGGCATACATTTATACACATCCATTGTTACAGAAAATGTTTCTTGATCATCTCAACTGTATGTATGACCATGACTAATATAGTTATTTTGACAGTCCTTTCTTGTACTGTTGTACAAATGAAGTTAATCTAAGCACACAGTGGGAATTGATCAATTAAAATTATAATCATTCAACAGAAGTTCCCCTCTTATATAATATTTATTAATTTTGATAACAGAGAAATTTCTGAGGGCTAGTGGCGCACAACTTGAAACTATGTGAATTATGGGCCCGTCCTTCTACCCTCTCCACTTAGATATCAGGATTTTGCCTGCGGCAAGGTTCACTCCCGTGATGTACGCCTAATCCACACATCACAAGTTGCATTCTTACCACTAGATCAAAGCCTGGGACAGACAGATTTTATATCTTAGTTGATATAACAAGGGAGATATTTTGCCCCAACATGTATTACCTGGCAAAGTGGACTCCTGCTGATAACATTAACTATCTGCTAAACTTAAATCGAGTAAAACAGAATAATGTTAGGAAAGTTTAGATAGGATACCTCTGACACCATTTGTATTTGTTGATTCCTTTGAGTCAGGACTATCCAAAGAGCCATTTTGTATAGGTGAAATATTGCTATTTTCATATGCGAGAATAGCACCTTGAGTTCCAAAGTACGACAACTCTGCTGCCTTCATTGCAGCCACCTCATCCATCCATTCGCCATCAGTGTGCTTTTGCTTGTAAAGTTCCTTGAAGTCAACGCATGCTTCCCTACAAGAAAGGAAAGATCAGACAGTTGAAATTATAAAAGGTCAATACCTAACAGTCAGACTCAACCTTTACTTCCCCACATAGTATCAGGTACACAATGAAAGATGTATGCCTAGGAGTTTTTTTTTACTTCATAAGTAGGAGAGGCTTCCTTTAAAAATTCAATATCAAGTGGAGAAAATTTTACATTTAACCTTATACCAAGTTAAAAAGATCAACTCACAGAGATATATAAAAGAAGTAATAAGGGACACAGGGAGCTTTCTTTGGTTGTTAGACAGCAGATGTCCTCAATAATCTGTTTCTGCTGTGAACCGCAATAGGGCAAACATTCTTGATGATTGTTGAAACTGGCGTTGCAGATTCTTTATTTTTTTTTTATAAAGATAACAGTGTATTCATCAGCATTAAGGAAATGCTGGAAACTGAAATTGTATTTTACAAAAAGAGGAATGAAAATATTTTCATTCTTAGAAAGATCCTGCAGATTCTTCAAACTATAGTTGAAAAAGACAAACTTTGGTAATCCACTCCGCCGTGTTTTATTTACATGCATTTGCTATACAAGTTAGGTTATGAAGACATTATACTCAGTCATACCTAAGACGTAAGGCACCAAAAGTATTAGCAAATTGTATGAGATCATCCAATTGGTCTATCTCAAAGCCTGCAACGGTTGCACGGGCATAAGCCATGGCTTGCTCTTTCCGAAGTAATGCTTTCCGGGTATCCATGAGACGCTGAAGGTGAATCCTGAAAGGAGAAATATATAGAAGGTTAACTCGATACTATTCTCAGCAGAGATGGATTGATAAAAATACACCGTTCGCTTCAAAGGACAGACAAACATACTTGGAGTTTTCTTCTGGTGCAGCATTATCAGCTTCTGCAACATCACGTTTTGCCTAGAGAAAACCACGGAAGAGAAATAACTAATGAGCTACTAGACTAAAACAGTACAAGCTGAATAACGATCATTGATAAAGAAAAGACCTTTAAGGAATCATTTGACTTCCTGGTGCTCTCACCATTAGCTGGTGAACTCCCTGTACGTGAAGCAATAACTGTACATTAAACCAAACTGACTACAATATGAGCTCTAGAACAGAAGGTACAAATGTTATTTATCGAAAAAGAAAGGTACAAATGTTTAAAAAATAAATTAGAATTGATAACTAATGGACAAATAAAAAGTCTGAGATCATGAAAATCTAACTGATTTGATGTCTACACAGTAGGAGAAATTTTCAGTCTGCCCAAAACATACCTTCCTCTGAATTGCCGTTAGAGCATTCATTGGATTGAATGGAACTCTTGATCTGTGAAATCTCTTGTTCCAACCGCATAAACCTCTCAAGAATTTCAGGTGTACTTACAAAGCGTACAAATCTGCAAACAAACACAAACTACAAGTAAATAAAATTGAGTCTTTGATTGAATCCAACCGAAAGTTCTTTAATCTTCGGTTATCTTACAATTTGTAATTAGAGTTTAGCTCCCAATATGCTAAAGTATATTGGACTGATTAATATGCTTAAACACTACCCCGATTCTAAATGGATTATGCTTGAAGACAGTCAACCTTTTCAGTATGGAAGTTCTCAGGGTTCGGAAATCTTTGTGAATTCAATTTCTTGTTTCTTCCTCTTTTTAAGAACTGTCGGACAGATGTATTAGCAGCACTGAGAACAAATGGTTTAGAGACAGAGTGGGTACAGATCAAGTCCCACCTTCACCATCCTCCTTTTGAAAATCAAGTAGATGATATGAAAATTATACTAGCAAATAGTTGTCTAATTAACTCTATGAAGCAATATCTGGATGAATCAAACAGTCCATAAAGATTGGGTCTGCTGTTTGAACCCATAAATCATAATTTGGTGATGCTTTATGACCGATTAGACAATGAGGGTACCTAAAGTAAGTAGTAAGTTACATTATCTTCCTCCTTTATAACCACCTACCTAGGGATGTGTTGGGCTGGATGGGATTCCTCCCCTTAACCAAAGGTCTTAGTCTGAGAATGCAAAAACCTCCAGTAGAGAATGCTTCCCCCTTTAATAGGCCCCAGGCAACGCGAATCTAGATTAGCGCCGCCATTAGGTACTAGATACCGGGTGGTTATACCAAATAAAAAACTTTTTGTCCTTTACAGGTGGAGCTCTGCATTATTTTGAACCTATACACCATAACATATAGCACTATGATCATCAGCAAGTAACTCTCAACAATTCCAACATGCAGTACCATATAGTGATGAACAATGACCACAGAAAACTGATGAAAAACTAAAAGCTTATAACTTGACAAAGGATCAAATAAAAATTATACCTTTGGAATGTGGATTTGGTGAACCAGTAAGCATGAGTTGAGGGTGGACGCATAGTGATTGAATACCCTCCTTTTGGAATCTGATCTTTGGCAAATTTCAAGTGAGAAATGAAGGGTTCCACCAATCCAGAAGCCAATTTCTCACTTCTACCCCCAGAAAACACCATGAGATCACATCTAACCAAAATCAAAGAGAAAAATCCCACCTTTATCAGTTTCCATAACTAAAAAACACCACAAGATCATATATATTACAATACATACAAAACCAAAACAAGAATAAGATCACAACTTCATCAATTTACATAACAAGTCAAGCTAAAAATAGTAAAAATGAACTTGATTAGTACAAGAAAACCAACCTTGTTCTAGTTGGAGTAAGCTGAAAGAGAGCATAATCAAGAAGGGTCTTAGAATCCATGTTTTGCAAACTTAGTGAATGAATGAAGAAAGTGAAACTCAAATAGAAAAAGTGAAGAGCAAAGACATGTTCAAGAACGTGACATTCACAAATCTTTTATGAACTGTAAGACAGCAAGAAAATGCAAGATTTGCACATGGACATGAAGTGTAGAGATATTTGAGCTTGTGACTGTAACCATTTTTTGACAATATGGAAGTGGGACCCCTCTAACATTGTGGCCCCATGTTTTACCCTCAATTATTTGATTTTTATTTATTCCACCCATTATCTCTTTGTCTTTACTCTTACTTTATGACATTATTTATCTACAATATCTAGAAATTGATGCAAATTTGGTAGATTTTTTTATATGTAACCGACAATTTTTCAACATTTATTAATCTAAGTTGCTGAAATTTGCAATTTTGAGATGTTAAAAATATATAGTACTCAATAAAGTTTGTACAAATTATGGAGATCATCATTTCAGTGGATAAAAAGAAGTAAGCTGTTTTTTCATTTACATATAATTTTTGATGGACAGAGTTTACTTGCTTGTAACTATGATTGTAGGAGGGCGCAAGATGGCAACAACATTCCCATCATAAATAAAAGAAATTTAGTATAGTACCCTATGCCCCATTTGGTGTGATTATTACATTTGAGAAGTCAAGTAGTTTTTCTTTTATTACTTCCTCCGTTCTATATTGTATGATATAGTTTGGCTTGAATCGAAATTTAAAAAATAAAATAAAGACTTGTTAAGTTTATGGTCTAAAATAAAGTATAAATATTTATGTGACTTATATATTTCATTAAGGATAAAATAAGAAGTTTGAAATTTAATTGTTATCAAAATTAGAATTGTTCTTTATTTTTTAAACGGACTAATATGAAATTTGTATCATTCTTTTTTAAGGTGAGATTATGATATACTCAATTTCTTTTAAATATTATAAATTATTAACTCTATTAACTTATAATAGAACTTTTTACTTAGCTAATCATGAATTTTATTTTAGCAAAAGTTGAAGAATTTATACTCACTTCACAGAAAAATTTAGGCTTCGACACTCGGCCTACTTTGAAACCCTTCAAATAAAATAAAGGCAAATGGATTATAATTTTTTCACCAAAAAAAAAAAAAAAAATTGTACTTACAAAGTCGAGCTAAAACGGTTAATTCATAAGAAATAAATCTCATGAGAAAAGAAACTTTATTTCTTCGACTATTTCTTTTCTTCTGATGCTTTTATGTTCTCATGCATGAACTCAAGTATTCTATGGTTTCTATTATTATTATTATTGTTATTATTATTATTATTGTATGGTTGCTTTATTTAGGATCCTGAAAAGAATGGATTTCCTTCTAATGGCTCCATAATTGAGATCTTTGACTTTGTAGCCGAACATGTTAAATATTTTTAATACAGTACTTATTTAGATTTAATAGTTTGGTAGTATGTAGATTGTAGATGAGTTGGAAAAGATTATAATTAGGATTAGTTGGGAGGTCTACGTCTTCTTTTAGCCTCACTGTCTCACTAATTGAGAAGATGGACTGTAAGTGTTGTAGCCTGTAGGAGTGTTGATTATTTTATTTTTAATTAACTATTGGTAGATCTATTCTCACTTCTTCACTTTTGCTAATTTTTGTGACGTGTAAACCTTTAGCTTTGTTATTTCAACTCCTATGAATTGACAATTGAAAGTTTTTTGTTTTTTTATAAAATACGGAGTGCATAGATAGAAATCACGGGGATTACATAAGGAGTTTATGCGGCTATTAAGTAAGTTTGCCGCTTGATTACAACAAGGATTTAAAATAGACATAGCATTTAACACATTAATATTTCCTAACTTAGATAAACAGCTAAAAGAGCTTTTCCGAAATTTCAATAGTAGTTTGAGTGCCCACACGATCCTCCAACAAAGCTTTATGAACAAAATTTGGTGGCACTGCATAGTGATAGATGGAAGTAGTTTTGGACTGATCAGGAGCTCCTTCTGCCAGTAGGTGCGCAACCTTGTTTCCTTGCCTGAAAGTATGCCTAATTGTTGGCATTCGCAGGAGGTTCATCATTGACCTACATTGCAAAACAATTTGAGAAAAGGAAAAATTAGTGTTTGGATTTTCTAAAAGATGGATTATCTCAGTTGAATCCGTTTCTATTTCCAAATTTATGAAGTTTTGATCGATTGCTAGGGTAAGACCATGATGTAGAGCTAGAAGTTCCACATGTGTAGAGGTAAGACCACTAACTTTTTTATGGAAACCAAGCACCCAGTTTCCTTCCGACAATTGAAAGTTCCTTTACACCGTTCGGTTAAAATAATCTATAATAGTAACAAATAATTGTTCATCATAGTTTAGCAACATAACAACTGCAGTACATAACCAGATAAAATATAATAATTGTGTAAAAAATCTTTATGTTGTTTAACTATCAAATCAGATTATAGTATTTCTCAAGCTGCCATGGATTCCATCATAGGCCTTATGAATGAACTAAAGCCGACTAACATGGACTTACCAACTTCTTATTACTTCACTAAGAAATTGGTTTCCTCATTAGGCCTTACTTCTCATAAGATTCATTGTTGTGTTAATGGTTGCATGTTATATTACAAGGATGATGCAGAGCTCGTGCAATGTAGATTTTGTGAGGAGCCTCGATACAAGCCCGAGAAAAATAAAAAAAAGAAGCCGAAACCTGTTAAGTGGATGCATTACTTGCCGCTTATACCCAGGTTAAAGAGGTTGTATGCTTCGATGAGTTCTGCTCCTCACATGAGGCGGCATCATGAGCGGACCAGGCAGACGGGTATTCTATCACACCCCTCAGATGGTGAGGCATGGAAACACTTTGATCAAGTGTATCCGGCATTTGCTAGCGAGCCGAGGAATGTAAGGTTGGGGCTGTGTTCCGATGGCTTCACCCCTTTTGATGTCTCGTCTACACCATATTCTTGTTGGCCCGTATTTGTCACACCATACAACCTGCCTCCCGGAATGTGCATGACCAGTCCATATTTTTTTTTTGAATTGTATAATACCTGGTCCACATAACCCGAAAACTCGTATTGATGTTTATTTGCAGCCTTTGATTGATGAATTGCAGACACTTTGGCATGAAGGAGTGGAAACCTATGATGTATCAATGAAACAGAACTTCCAAATGCATGCTTCTTTGATGTGGACTATAAATGACTTTCCAGCTTATGGGATGCTGTCTGGCTGGTCCACTGCAGGGAAGCTAGCGTGCCCATACTGTATGGAAGATACAAAGGCCTTCACATTGAAAAATGGAGGTAAAGTGACATGGTTTGACTGTTGCCGTAGATTCTTGCCAATGGACCACCCTTTTAGGAATAATACAAATGCATTCAGGAAGAATCAGGTTGATTATGAGGAGGCTCCTCGCAGGTTAACAGGGATAGAGATATGGAACAGGGTTAAGGACCTTCCTAAGGTAACTGAAAACTTGCAACGGTCAACGTTTCTATCCTATTATGCGACTGAATATCGGTCGCATGGTGGTCGAAGTCTCGACCAATTTTCGGTCGCAGGGCTTTTTGTTACCATTAATTCTCCGACCACCCATATCGGTCGCCGATCGGTCGACTGGGCGACCAATATGCGACCGATTGGGTGGTCGGAGAACCCTGTTTTTTTAGTAGTGCTTGTATGTAAGTTAAATTAACAAAACAATAACTTTTTTAAGAGAACTTTCGAGTCGTTTCCTTTCTTCTTCTTCTCTCTTTCTCTCTTTAAACTACGGTTGATCCGTCTATCAAGAATGTTTTGATTTTGAGCTAATAATCATTTAACTATCGGTACTGTAAATATGTAAGGAAAATGGTGGAAGAAAAGGTTTAGGTACCTGGGGTTAAATGAGATTATATTTAACTATTACTCTATTAGGGTTGATATTATGTGATCTCCTCGTATTAACAGGGAAAAAAGAAACACAACTGAAAAAGTGGGTGTACCTGTATTGGGTGAAAATTCATCGAAGCTTTTGCGATAGGGCTCAGTGCATGATTTGATTGAATCCCTCGGAAACGAGCTCTGGAAAGTTCGCTCAGCCTCCTAGGCCAATTGCCTCAAGCACGAAATGAATATTGGCCACAAGCTATCCCACAAGGCGATTGGAAGACAACCATCACAAGGCATGAGATTCACCCCTCGTTGAAGATTTGCCTTTCGACAAACGAGCCCTCGTTTTTTGTAACTGCCAACTGTTGCCCATACATTAAATGGGGAGATCATGAGCGGACCACGATTGAACATGGAGTAATGAATTGTTTTCCTCGTCCTTGTAAGCTATAAATAGCCATAAAAAAATTGTGTAAAGCATCCAAAAATATATCAAATACACTTATATTTTGTCTTCAGTCTCTTGTCTGCCTTTCTTCATCAAATTACATGTCTCTTTGTGGCTTTGATAGCCTAGTTTAACACCACCTGGCATGACTATACCTGGCTTAACACCGCCCGCTGGGTTGATTCCTTCAACCGGTTTAAGCCTCCCAATTGGTGTTATTCCAGCACCACCAACCGATCCCTCATCATCAAGTTCAAACGACCCTTTTCAGTTGTACGTAATGGAAACTTTGCAACGACTTCAAGAGAAATTTGCTGCTTTCTCTGGAAGTTGGAGAAACGCAACAAATCTTGCCGAGCCCGCACTCAATGGAAGCATTCCGAACGTTATTCCTACGAGCGCAACAATAAGGGGACTTCCAAACGGGGCTGCATCTGGTGGCTCGGGGTCTGCGCCATTGGGGAATCAACCTTTTGGGGTAGCTCAAATGGTGGCTAAAACTAGCGTCCCATCGGACTTTGAGAAATAAAAGAAAGAATTCGAGGCCAGCATGGAAAAACGGCTCGAAAACATCCATGGGGTCAGAAAACCTCAGCGAGCAATAGATATTGAAAAGTGCAGGCAGCAACCTTTTAAGCCCGAGGCTGCTCCGTCTCTCATTCCCAAGCACTTTAAGTTGCAAATCTTGAAGAAGTAAGATGGGACAAGTGACCCCGTTGATTATATAACTGAATACATAATTATGGTGAAGAGCAACAACTTGACCCCGGTGGAAAGGGAGTCAATGTTTCTTAAAAAGTTTGCTGACACCCTTGAGAAAGGAGCGATGTGCTGGTATATGCACCTTCCCTGCGAGTCAATATCAAATTTTGAAGAATTGACTGATATGTTTATCAAGTCCCATACTGAGGCCTAAAGAAACCTCAAGTGAAAGGAGGATATCTTCGAGGTTAAATAAAATACCTCGAGCCGATCAAGGACTTCCTCAAGTGCTTTCATGCCAAAAGGATGGACTTGCCTAAAATAGATGATACTCTGGCAGTCATGGCTTTCGAATGAAATTTGAATGTGAGTAACTCTGAGGCTGCCGCCGAACTGAAGAAAGAGCTCCAGTAGTATCACGCCAAAACTTGGGGTGAACTGCACGATAGGGCCTCGGCGAAAATCAGGCTCGACAAGGCTGAATGGAGGATGGCTGGATGATATAATTCGTACCGAGGCCATGCAGAGTCCTCTCGACGCGCCGACGCGCCACGAGGAAACTCTAAAGAGAGATACGAGCCTTATAATTCGCAGAGGCAACATGTAAGCCAGCACCTCGGATGACAGCAGCATGTAAGTCAAAGGCTAGGGGGGGAAGGTTGGCACAAACGCTAATCAGAAGAGCTCCTCGGGGCCATCCTTGGTATCCAAGGATAAAGATTAGCCCCGAATCTCTGATTATAATTTCAATATTTTCACTTCCGAGCTGGTGAATACCATAAAAGGGATGAGGAATCAAGGTGTGAGGTTGCCGAGGGATATGAGAATGCCTCTAGGGAAAAGAGATCAGACTCAAGAAGGGTGTGTTACCTGAGTATCTTACCGATAAGGGGAAGCAAAATTTCTCCAAGAATATAGGAGGGGGACAACCGCCAAAGGTGGAGTCTCCAAAAAGAGTAGTGAATGTTATAACTGGGGGGTTTGAGGTAAATGGCATCAACTTTAATGCTGCAAAAAAATTCGCAAAGCTTTTGATCACTGTGGAGAAAAGGACTCGAGCTAGTAGGTCGAAGAATGAGATTGTCTTTTATACAGAAGAATGTGATGTGATGATGTTTCCCCATCACGATGCTTTGGTGATCATGCTAAGGATCAATGAATGTGATGTCAAGCGAGTTTTAGTTGATCCTGGCAGCTCGGTGAACATAATCAACTATGGAGCGGTTAAGAAAATATGGTTGAAGGACCTCGTCGTCCCGAAGGCAACCATATTGACAGGATTCAACAATTCAACCGAAAAAATACTTGGAGAAAACTCTTACTACAACTACGAGGGAGTAGATAAGAAGACTGTTTTCCAAGTAATGTGAGAGGATATGGCTTATAATGTTATCCTCGAGAGGCCTTGGATCCATGAAATGGAAGCTGTTCCATCTACCTTGCACCAGGTAATTAAGTTCCCAACACCAAGGGGAATTTGTGCTATCCGAGGAGTGCAACGAATAGCTCGTGAGTGCTACTTGATTACGATGAAGAATGGATTAGCTTCGACCAAGCCACCTAAATAGAAATTACTCGGTCCGGGGCCTGACATTGAGGTACGGTACCCCTCGTTAAATACAACATCAAGCTGTCAATACCCCAACATATGGGCCGAATGATGCTCACCCCTCGTTTTCTTTGACTGTCCTTTTCAGGAAGCGGAGTGAATGGTAAACAGTGCTTGGGTCAGTATTCTTCATACCCGAACACTGGGGGGATGAAAGAGGAATGGGTTCAGTTAGTTCTCGACCGGCGCCACAAACAACTAGGGACTTCGAACGAAACTCGAAGACTGTCAATCTACACACCGGGGACTGTTCCTTTAGGAGTTTGTTCTGTTGTTTAATATAATCGCCCGAGGTGGCTGTTGTAATAAAAATTTGCCTAATTTTTGCCTATGTCTTGTGATGACTAAAGCTTATGTAAATTGGCTCGGATTCCAACAATAAAACTTGATTCATTTTTTTTATTTGACGTTTAAAGCCAATTTTTACCTTTACGCCTCGGCTCGTGAACGAAACGTCATTCTAAGCTAGCTTCGTTTTATATTATTTAACTCTTGCAAGCAGAAAACTCAAGTGATACGAAGTAAAAGATGCGATGTTCTGAAGCATCTAAATATTCATTAACGTCTCGAAGGCCAAAGCAGGAAGATTTACAAAGCGTTGACCCGAAGGCTTAAGGCTCGAAGCCCAAACGGAAAAAAAAAAAAAACAAAAGGAGGGAAGCTCATTCAGACGAAACTTCAGAACCCTCACTTTCTTCATCACCACTTTCGCTACTCGAGAAAACATTGCTCATCAGCAGCTGAGCCTTGGCAACATCTTCTTTCGCCTTGGCTATTTCCTCGTCCAAATTTGCCCCAGCTTTACACAACTCAAGGGTCTTCAGCTTGGTCTAAATAATAGCCTAGTTTCTATAAACTCGGGCTCTAGTATCACGAGACTTCAGCTTAGCCTCGATCTTGGACTTAACCTTGGATGAAAACATGGCTCCCTCGTTCTGAAGGGTATCAACCTTTGCTTCGAGGGTCTGGGATTGGACTTTCAAGCTCGTTCATCTTCGATGAAAGCTCTTTCCATTGGCTCTTAAGCTGCTCGTTCAAATCATCGATCGTTGCATTTGCTGCTTCGATCTCACCTCGGAGAATTTCCTCTGAGCTTTTTTTTCGGCTTTAAGCTTGGAAATGGTCTCTCGAGATTTGTCTAGCTCAAGGTTGGACTTCTCGGCTTCTTTGCAAGCTCGATCCAAGTCAACCTCGGAGTCGAGCAAATGCTTCTCAAGGTTGGCAACCTTGGCTTGAAGTTTAGCCTTTAAGCGATCCCAGCGACCCCCAATCTTCCTCAGTTCTGCCGCTCGGTTAGCCTCCATCTCGGCCGGCTTCATAGTGTATACAAAACTATACAAAAAGAAGGGATTAAGGAGGCTGCTTTGCAAGCTCGATCCAAGTCAACCTCGGAGTCGAGCAAATGCTTCTCAAGGTTGGCAACCTTGGCTTGAAGTTTAGCCTTTAAGCGATCCCAGCGACCCCCAATCTTCCTCAGTTCTGCCGCTCGGTTAGCCTCCATCTCGGCCGGCTTCATAGTGTAAACAAAACTCTATAAAAAGAAGGGGTTAAGGAGGCGTAAATAAATCGAGGATAAAAAAATCCGAAGCAAAAGAGGAAGATTACATGAATCGCATGCTGAGATGCGAAAGCCATCAGATCATAAATTGGAAAGCCCTCAAGGCGCTCTCGTTCTGCTGGGCCAAAAAAATCCCTAAGGCTGATGGGAACAGCCACTGTGTCATCCAATATACTCAGTTCAGGGGGAATACTTATCATCCTAGGGCTCACAGCAAAAGACGTGAGATGATCAACCCGAGCATACTCTTTATACGCCTACTCTTCATCTTGAGCAGGGTTGTTAGTCGTTCTCTCCTCGGCGGGAATATTTTCGGCAACGTTGGCCTTACCCTTGGCTCTCTCCACCGCTCGGTTCTCTTCGGAATCGGCCATTCCAACTTTATTGTGGGCCTCGCCACTTGCGGACTTAATAACTTGGTCACACTGAGGATCTTCAAGTGACTTGGCCCGAGGCCGTTTAGCTTGGGATAGGTTGGCTGATGCGCCTTTGCTCTTCTTTGAAGCTTTAGCTGTGAGGACTCCCACCAAGTCCTCCAAATCCTTTAGACTCTCCCCAACCTTGGGGACCCCAACTTCTTTCTTTTCTCATTTCTTCTTTTTCTTTTTCTTTTCTTCTTCTTCTTTCTCTTCCGGTTCAGTAACCGCTTTGTTAAGGAAACCTGCAACAGATGAGGCAAAAATGAGGGAAAGTTTTTGAATTAAGAAAAAGTCATAATTCACACTTACCGTGCCGTTTGCACGACTTTTGCTGCTCTTTCAACGCCGCCAAGATCATCTACGATCTCTCTGGCCTCGGCTTGGCATCAATCAGAGCTTAAACCCCATCAAAACCTGATGAGTCGTGCAAATAAAGGATAAGTCGAGGTTTGGCAACTTACGAGTTCTGTTCCACACTTCGGGGAACTCAGCCTCAAAAGAAAGAAAAATGGTGGGAATAAGAACGAACCGATCACACCAACCACGGTCCTCGGTATCGTCACCCTTCAAAATTATGAAAAATTTTGCCCCGTTTATTCAACTGGACAACACCATCTTTGTGCATGTGTGGGGCATAAAAGGGAAATAAAGTGGTCAAAAGTAAAAGGGACTTTGGCTCGTTGGCTCAGAAAGTCGAGGCACTGAATGACTCTCCAAATGCCAGGACCGAGCTGAGCCAAACATAAGTTGTATGTTCGACAAAAAGCATCGGCTATGTGATGAATTGGGAGTGAAAAACCTATTATAAATGGATAAGTGTAAACAAATGAGAGCCCGGGGATTCTATCACAGGTGCGATGCTCCGGGGCAGGGACCACGATCTGGACCTCCGGGCTCCAGCCACAATCTTTTCGAACCTGATCTTGCGTGATTAAGCTCGGTGACTGTTGAACTGATACTTTTCTATTTTTCTCAAGGTCGGAGGCTGTTTGTTTCTGCATTTTGAAATCTTTGTTGTGGTCAAACTTTGAAGGGATCACTTGATGGGGTTTAAGTTCTCCGACGAAAGTTTTCTTCGTGGGTTGTGAAGCTTCAGCGGCTTCAGCCTCATTGTTAACAACATTGGTGGTTTCCTCAGCCACAGCTCTATCATCGCCGATTGATATTTCTTCCTGGTTAGTGGTGTCGTGGTGGTTGGAGGTGGTTTCTTTGTCACACTCCTCCGGTGAAATAACCCTCAATGGTACTGGCACATCAGCTAAGTCACCACTCGTATCATGGAGTTATCATCCACTGTTCTTACTTCTGGAGATTTTGAGGAATTTTTGACAGAAGACATGGTAACAAGATTTTAACATGAGGAAGATTTGCCGAAAACTTGGTTACTGTTGATCAAAGATTTGAAGAACAATGTAAGCGGTGGATTTATAGGAAAGATGGTACTCAACTGCTTCGAAGAGTTGCCATTATTAATTTTACATTGGGAAGGTAAAACGAAGGGTTTACAACCGTTCTGTAAATGCCGCGTGTAGCGGATGGGACATTGAAGGGACAACTAGCTTTTCGAATTCCTTGGCGGAGGATTTGCCACGTCGCTCTCCCGCCGGTTTTGTTCTACCCCTCGAAAATTCCTGACTATTATTCCAGGGTGGGGGGACTGTCTGTATTGGGTGAAAATTCATCGAGGCTTTAGCGGTAGAGCTCAGTACATGATTTGATTGAATCCCTTGAAAATGAGCTCTAGAGAGCTCGCGCAGCCCCCAAGGCCAGCTGCCTCGAGCACGAAATAAATATTGGCCACAAGCTATCCCACGCAGCGATTGGAAGACAATCATCACAAGGCATGAGATTCACCCCTCGTTGAAGATTTGCCTTTCGACAAACGAGCTCTCGTTTCTGTAACTGCTAACTATTGCCCACGTATTAAATGGGGAGATCATGGGTGGACCACGATTGAACATGAAGTAAGGGCCATTAAGTGCAGTAATTGTTGTCCTCGTCCTTGTAGGCTATAAATAGCCATAAAAAGATTGTGTAAAGCATCCGAAAATATATCAAATACACTTATATTTTGTCTCTAGTCTCTTGTCTGCCTTTCTTTATCAAATTACTCGTCTCTTTGTGGCTTTGATAAAAATATTGCTAGTAAACCCAAAACAAATTCGATTTATCGTTCTAATCATATTTAGGCCAATACAGTACCAAATTTTGATTAACGTTTCCCACATTACTAAAAGAACCAAATTTTGATTAACGTTTCCCACATTACTAAAAGAAGTGAATCCACAGTGCATTTAAGAAGTGAATCCACAGTGCATTTAAGATTTTTAGTCGGAATGTATTTAAACTTTAACTAAACTTATTAATTTCGATTCGATCCACATATGTTTAATGAAACTTTATGCTTGTGTATGTGTATGCAGATTACAGTAATATTGAACGTAACAGTTAAAATACTACAGAATTCGCATCGAGTACTGGTTAAGTTAAAACATTGGCCATTTGATTTATACAAAGTCCAAGAAAAGGTAACAGTGCCTTGCTTCTCATCAAAGGTAGGAACAACAGAAAGTTGCAGATGACATCTCGTGTGATTCCTCATAGCTTTTATTGCCTGAACGTTTGCGTCACAAGTGAGCTATCGAAGATAGCATATGGGCATCATTTCACCACTCATCAATGCAGAAATAAATAAAGTCTAGAATCGTGTGGAAAAAAGTACTCCCTGTATTTCAATTTATGTGGCACCATTCTTTTTTTTGTTTGTATAAAAAAGAATGACACATTTCCTTATTTAACAACTATTTAATGTATCATCTCTATTTTACCCCCTGTTGGGTCCTACATACTTTTAAAGCTACAAACAACTTTTTTATTACTCAAATCTTCTCTTTCTTACTTTTTTCAAGAGTAAAATTGAAGATTTACCAGGTCAACCTCTATTTCATAAACTTCGAGCAAATGATGCCACATAAAATGGGACGGAGGGAGTACTAAGAACTAGTACTAATATATTAGGTCAACTCTTTGTCCAAATAAAAAAATAAAAATAAAGGCAAGAGCAACACTTAACTACTAACTCTATTTTCTCACTTACTCTCAGTAATACTTCAGTAATCACCAAATGTCTGTGGTTATGTATCCCTAATTTATAACCAAATAGGAGTATTTCATATTTGAGTCATGAAAATAGAATCGCGTTTTTAGAAAGGAAAACATTTTATAAGCCAAAATATGTAGGTCATGAATCATGACTGATATCTAACTAACATCAATCAACCAAACCAAAAGAATATCGACAAAACAACAAGAAAAATAAGGGTGAGTTACGAAACTCAGCAAGTAAGGTAGGTAGCCTCCGAAATAATAAATAGATTAGCCATCGCATATACGAATTATCAAAAAAAAAAAAAAAAAAAAAACCTTTATAAAAGACGGAGAACACATAAAGTTCCAAGAATATTCTTTTAGACAATTCCCGATATGACAAATCAGATAACAGAATAGACTTCTGAAATTGTGTTCCAAAACTAGTGTTTATCAATAATTGTTTGCAAAACAACACTTTTAAAACAAGTATTTCAAAATAGTGTTACTCTTAAAACTGCATAAAATCATGTATACGCCACGCTATAAGCATAACCAACATATTCACAAATTAGCATAGTCAAATACGCAACCGTGACAAGATGAATGAAGATGCATATGAATGCAACACAAACTAATATGCCAATATCCGTGCACACTACCAATGGCGCTACAAAGGACAATGTGTTGTAGGACTGATCATTCCATACGTAACTTGAGCCAAGAAGATTTGCTCGCAACCAACATTCACTAGGCCAATTACCCAAATCATAAGTCACGATCCTAAGGACATAGAAGCATATATCAGCCTGTATCGCATCAGGAACCCAATGACACGGTAGTATATGTCCGTCCGTATCATCAGCACAGATCCGAGCATCCTTCATCCGGATATCAAATATTACTGCATGAGCCAACAAATGCTCAACAATATATGCTTAAACGGATTAAAAATATAATCATAATCGATTACATTCTCAACATGAAATCAGACGGGTATAAGTAGTATACCCAAACAGGCAGCTATGCAAATATCCATACAGAGACATCCCAATATAGAGAAAGCCCACCCAAGAAACAAGAATGAAACTTACCTCAGGTCGGATGATAACTATCTAACTAGCTCATGATTGCATTGCAATGCTCAATATTCTCGAATTATCGTTGGTCACCTCAAATTATTCAAATTAAAATATGAAAGAGCATGCGAAATTAGGTTATGTGAAAAAGTTCTAAATTACCAAAATTAGCCTGGACTGGGTCAAAATGTTCAATCCTTGTTCTTGCTCAGATCTCGAAAGGAACTTTATCTTCACTTATACATTCAATAACATTTCAAACAGATAAATCATAGACATTGGACCATACTAAGGTACTAAAATCAAGCAAAAACACCAATGTTAACTTAGGTAAAAAAACACTAATTACCAATTTTAACTTAAGTCTAAAAACAACAATTTTGAGCAATTGAAACGAAAGATTTACTGGATAAAATCTCACCAAAATTTGATATATTCAATAGGTAGTGCAAAACATTACTTCAATCACACATGAAATAATCTCAGCTTTTGGAAGTTATTCACAAGCTTCCCAAGTTCAAAAATGGGAAGAAATGCTAACTAAAATCTCGAAATCTGTCCTAGACCCAGATTTGGTCATCGTAGTCAAGAGCTAAAAATTAAAGAAAGATCACGATCATGAAGATAAAAATCTTGCACTAGAAATTGTCCAGAACCAACAACTTTTGAAATCATTTCATTATCGAAGCACCTTAAATAACCTCGAAATTCAACAAAACCAGTCTCTATGAGACAAATGACGAAAACATACTCAATTCCGTACAAATGTATATACCAAGAGGTCAGGTTGTTCTAACTTTATTATTGACCGAAAATGGATTCTTGTTCTAAAAACTTATCAAACAGACTTTGAAACTCACAAAACTTTGCACATATTTCATAAAGGAAAAATGACCAAAATTGTCATTAAACTATAGAAATAGGTCTAATAATTACTAGACCTTAAAAATAGAGTTCTAGTATGTTACTACCGTTATACTTTGGATATAATTTTCTATTTTTAAGTTGGGGTTGGAGGATTTATATTGCCACATGTCATGTTCTTATATTTTGTTTGTATTTTTGAATATTAGAAATTAGGAAAAGAGACTTCATTAAAAATTTAATGAAAAAATTGGAAAGTATAACGTAATGCAAAAATTGGACATAAAATATAATTGTAATGGCATATTAATACTATATTTTTAACACATAGTATTTATAGATATTTTTTTATAGTTCAATAGACAATTTTGGCCCTTTGTCCTTTCACAAATTATAAAATTAACATATTATCAAGTCTGATGCGCAAAACGGAGTTCAGTACTCAAAACAAGGGGTCAAGTTTCAAATTGACCGAAAGTGAATCCTTTACCTAAAATCAACTAACAATCTTAGAACCAATCCAAATTTTTTAAAGAATTTCACTACATGTACCTCCTTACTCTTGGTTATGGTTTTTTGAATATTTCAAGTATAAATTTCAAGTAAGGCAGCACTTCAAGTTATATAGGGAGAATGTTGACAGAGATAAAAGCTCAAGTGCTGCCCCGTAGGTGTACTTGTCAAGTTAGTGAGACCATTCTTGTAAAACTACTTTAAACAAAGTCAATAAGACAAACCATGGGCTAAGGTGTCATAGTTTTGTAAATTCCCCCAAATTTTTACATGCAATTCACAAATGACTTAAAGGAGCTATCAAAACTGATAATTCGCAAAAATGGAGCTCAAATACATACACGGATCAGTTGGATTGTTACAACTTTATCCACAGAAATGTGACTTGCGGACATAAATTCTGAGTACTCGGGTCCTAATGCGGGTACCAGACACTAAGTGAAAAAATATAACTAACACTTCTATATAAAAATTAGATTTTAAATGGACCGTGAATTGTTAGAATTACCTACAAAGTTCAGACTAACTATAAAATTATCAAAATCTCCAAATATATTTTAAAAATAAACTCTTCAATATGAGTACGAAAATTTGAAGGCTTTGCTATATCATTAAATAGGAAATGAAATACTAATATTGTCCTTGCTTTAAATTTTCAGAACTTTTTTTTTTTATAATTCATAAGTATAAAATCTTCTTTCAAGTATGCAGTGAGCTACTATAAAAGCAATAATCACATACAAAAATCAACTCGGCATTCCACTAGAATAATATAAAAACTTTGGTCAACTAAAATGCTCCATCTTATCTTATTTCGGTAACTTGGTCGGCCAGTGTGGACATAACGAAAAAGATAACTACTCTACTTAATTATACATGTTCTTAGCTCGAAGCATAATAATTAGTAAAATATGCAAAGGATATTTATAATTACTAGATAAAGACTACAACAAAGTGACATCTTTTTATTATTCATAATAAGAGGACCAAAAAGGATACGAAAAGCAAAAGACCATTTAATACTACTTATGTAAAAAGAAGGATTTCCACCAAAATCTCAACTATTAAAGGCAAGATCCATCATTTTCATATTTATTATACAACGCCATAAAAACTGAAAGACCAAATCATATAGCCGTAATTTCAAGCCAGCAATGATCCAGCTAATATATGCCTTGCAAGTAGTGACATTTACATCTTTCACGTACCCCCACCAGTAAAGAAAAACGACGAAAAAGAAAGGGAACCTCATTGGATAGCTAGCATTTGACACAAACTATTATTAGCAGCCTTCATATATCATTGTGATCTATGTAGGGTTCTACTGCCTTGTTTGTTTGTTTGTATTTTTATTTATTATTATTATTATTATTATTATTATATTATTTTTTTATTTTATTTTTTGTGTTTTGCGTTAGTCGCTTGAAGGCCCGACAAACTCGATATCATGTTATTAATTTATAAGTTCCACCTAGAGATAAAATGCCCCTTATTAAAGATGATTTAGTTCTCCAAGTTCGAACTTAAGACCATTGACCAAGAACTTTGGTGCGGATACCAATGGATTGATTCAGTCAGTTATTTGAAAATTTTTGTACAATACAAATTTTTCGATTATTCTAGTATATATAATCAAAATCTGAATTTTAGAAAATGTCCAATCATATCAGTTTCTTTTCGATTTAGGTACTGACACGATGCGGATTTTCGGATAGGCTGTGTAGGCATCCGACTACTTCCTTAGACCTGTCAGACGAAACCCTATAGGCTTAAGCCAAGACATACGATTTGAAACGACTCAGATAACACAAACTTTACTTGAAAATATTAGAGATTCAATTTAAATAACATAAAAACGCATATGAGACGCATGTTATATATAAACTGACATATTTACAAGCTGCCTGAATAAATACAGCTACTACCCAAAATAATAAGTATAGAGGTTTCAAGATATGACATTTAAGAAGTCTAAAAATTAAATGATATTCTCCAAGACACACCACTATTACGTTGAAGGGCCAGTTTCTCAGATGTATTCCTTTACTTTGTTAAGTGCGGAATAGATAAAAAACAAGTAAATGAACACTGAATTTTAGCATGAAAAAACCCCTATAACTTGGGATAAAAAAATCACGACCTACTTTTTGAAGTGGGATTTCAACTTCACTATTTGAAAGACATTACTTGGTTACAAGACTTCCTTCATACTAACCTAGGACTAACTCTAATCCTATAGTGACCCCTTTCAAAATCAGTGAAGTTTCTCCAAGTACCAGACTTAAATGATGTGCACTCTTACATAACTTCTATGAAAGTAAATAGTACAACTCAATAGATCCTACTATAGATGAACTAAGACTGAGAACAACAAGACTCAACCTAAGGAATAGGTTCTTCACTTAGTTCCCTGTAGCTTAATGACTGCTCAAATACAACTTAGACTTGCTTCAATGCTTTTGCTCCAAATTCTCTGTATTTGTGCCTGCCTTCAACAGTTGAAATGCTTCTCAATTTATAGACTTGGAATCTTGAGAAGTCTTGTGCAATTAGAACTCTAAAGCCTCCCAGAGTTTAAGTCCTAATTGAACTCCTTGCTTGGATATGCGAAACCCTTTGGCCTTATCCCAATCTTATGAAATCTTTTCTATTTCATGTATTCCTGCATAATTATCAAGATAAATATTAGATTTTGGGATAATAATTAATTTTTCCGCGCAATTGATTTTGCATAAATATTTATTCAGCTGCAGTGATCCAAAGGAACATGTCCTTTGATCCGTTCCTTAGTCATCAGTCAAAACTCCAAGCTTCTCCAAGCTAACATTTTTCCCCTTTTTGATGATGACAAACTCATAGACTTTGCTTTTTGTTATTAATATCCTGAATCACCACTTGCAACTTAAGAGCAACATTAGTAGAAACTAATTTCATCATTAAGGATCAGGTTCTTAAACAGGTTACAAATATCACAAGCAAAATCATACTTACTCTTCCCCCTTTTGGCATCATTGAAAAGGTTGCATAGGTCAGAATTAATTTAAGCAATAGAACAAGCAAATCATAGCCATTTAGGAAACTCAAAATGCAAGCATAATTAAATATAAAGCAACTGCATTAAAATGATATTAGCCATCGAAGATATGATATCATAAGCAAAAAGATTTCAGCCAGGGAACAAACAAAAAGCAAGTACTACTAAACTATTCAAAGACTAAAGACAAGAAGACTAGGATACTAAAAGTAAACTAAATCCCACTGGAGAAAAGATAGCGTTTTGATTTGGATTATCAGGTATTGGAAGGACCAGGTCCCTGAGTTTTTACCTGCACCAACTCAAACATCTGTTTGAGCATCCCTTCATTTTTTTCTTTGGCCTTAGCAGCCTTAGTTCTCCAGAAGTCCCTTTCTTCCTAAAACCTTTTGAGCTCAGCAGCCTGCACACCTATCTGCTGCCTCAAAGCTCTCACCTTATTATTCAATGGCTCCTTGGAGGTTCCAACCACAGCAACCTCACCATTCACAGTCATATCACAACTAGTCAATGTAAAAGCACCAAACCTTTCCTTCTTGGTAGCATTCTTCAATTACTTCGAAAGAATTCCCAACTTATCAAACAAGTCAGTTAGAATGAAACCAAAAGGAAGTGCATGCTTCTTCTTTCTAGTTATAACCCTTGTAATCAAATGAATTATGAACATGGGCCAATTTATCTGCTTTTCAGAATCCAACAGCTCCATAAGGACCAGGTCCAAAAAGCTGGCTAGTCCTCTTTTCTCCTGCCTAGGGAACATGATTTTGTTCACAAATTCAAACAATAAATGGTGACAAGGCTGCATCTCACATTTCTCTACTGCTCTAGGTCCCTCCTCATTAGGATTTTCAGCAAATTTGCATGTAATTTTCAAAGCAGTAGGAAAATTAGTTAGATCAGGCCATTCCCCTTTAATGTAATCATCATAGCCAACAGAAGGAATGCCAAACATTTCACCTAACTCTTGTGCATCAAAGTAAATTTCCTTATTATTCACAGAACTGTTGATTCTGCCATCATTGATGGTGTAGTTGAAAAAGAATTCAACCACCTCATCTCTGGTCAATTTCCCTCTAATTTTAAGGACCATGTCCTTCCAGCCTTGTTTGTCCATTTTTTGCAACAACCAGACCATCCCCTCTTCTTCCACATGTGTAAGTACCATACTTTTCAATAATTTCCTTTTGTCAAAATCAACATGCACAGTTTTTCTAGCTTCATCATCCTTACTCTCACTTTCAGCTTCAGCACCCTTATTCTCAACATCTTCCTCAGAGTCACCGCTTTCATCTACTAGTGTTCTCCTTGAGGATCTGGTTCTCTTGGAAACAGGACCAGCACTAGAGGATTTCTCATCATTCTTTGCAGACATCCTTTGAGATGATCTTCTTTTTCTGGTCAAAGGAACAGTTTCTTCAAATTCCTCCTGAGAATCCTCAACTGCCACCACAGGCTCAGGCACCTGTTTCTGCTTACCCTTCCTACTTCTCTCAAAAGCTGCAGTCATTCTTTCATCAGCAGCCCTTACAGTGCTCCTGGTTCTCCTAACCCCACTAGTAGGAGTTTGAACAGAAGGAACAGTTCCTTTGGCCTGTGCAGAACTTTCCCTTGGCTTTTCTTCTTAAGGCCATGTTTATAACTTTCACTAATTTTCTTGAGCATGGAATTAATTGCAGCAAGCTCTTTAGCATCAACAGGACCCTATTTCTCCAATTATCTTTTCATTCCTCTCACATTTATTAAATCAATTGTAGGCCTATCACTGTCACTAATAGCCTCAACAGCATCCTCAATATCCACCATGTTTTCATCCTCCATGGGTGCTCTAAAAGAAACCTCTGGAGACCCTGGAGACTCATGCATGAGAGCCTCTATACCCCTCACTTCCTTCTTTTTCTCCTTTACCCTTTAGAACAGGCAGTCCTAAACCTTTTACATTTTCTCCCCAATCAGCAACAACATTAAGGGGTTCAACGTAGTTTACCTGAAATTGATATAAGATCATAGCCCAGACAAATCCTCCACTTGTTCTAGCATCTCAGCAACAGAAGGAACTGATCCTTCCCCATGAGTTTCAGGTTCAGGGTTTTGAGGGTTTGGATTTACTGGGTATGGTGAAGTAGTTTCCATGGGTGAAGGTGGGTTGCTGGTAGGTGGTTGATCAGCAGTAGGAGAAAAGGAATCAATGCTTGGAGACAAAGACAAGGCTATTTTGCGTTTAAGAAGATAATTAACAATTCTTTCTGAAATTTTGTAAAAGCTTGAATAAAATAAATGAGATGAGAGAACAAGTTTATATAGGAGTGAATTTAGTGATAGAGATGGAGTGTAAAACAATTTACCATTCAGCTTACTTGATTAAATAGAAGTACAATTGGTTTAGGTGCCTTGAACGTTTCAAAAATTAGCCGTTATGATTAAGAGTTAAAGTGGGATATGGAGTGTGGAATGGTTCCTTGATGGGACTGATTTCAGAGAGATAGAGTTTGAGTGGGATTTAAATTAGTCTAGTTACCTGCAACCTTCAAACTCTAATAATTTCTGAATAGTAAAGGAGTACATGCCTAAGAATGTGATAAAGAAACAGTTTCCACACCCGATTTTAATCAAATTGCACAATCTGAAATTTTAAGAACATAAGGGTAATTTAGCAAACTTAAGTAGAAATTCATGGCATAGAGTATACAATTAAGTACGGAACTGAGCTGAAACTTCAAATTGACTTTAATAAATTCCTTTTTAAGTTAAATTTTCGAGCCAATTTTTGAAGTAAAGCTAAGTAAACTTAGGTGAATTTAATCATCCCGAATTCTAACATGTTCCTTTCAAGATGAGCTCTACTTAAGGCCTTTGTAAAAACGTCAGCAATTTGTTTATTAGTGGGACAAAAAGCTATAGTGATCAAACCTTTCTCATAATTGTCCCTCAAGAAGTGATGCCTTATGTCAATGTGTTTAGTCTTTTTGTAAAGCTGTATTGGGTGAAATTTTACCGAGCCTTGGTGCTAGGGCTTGATGTGTGGTTTGGTTGAATCCTCTGAAGACGACCCTCTGAAGAAGTTTACTATGATCCTGAGGTTAGGCGCCTCGGGCGAGAATGATCATGACTACAAGTTACTGCTTGGGACGACTAAAGGATAACTGCCATGAGGCGTACAGTTTACCCCTCGATAAAGGTTCATCCTTCGGTGGAAAGAGCTTCGCTCTTTGTAACTGTCAGCCATTATGCAGGCATTTAAGAGGGAGATCATGGTCTAACCATGATTGAACGTGGTATAATTGCCATAAAGTGTATTTATTATTCCTTCATCTCTGTAAACTATAAATAGGTGCTATGCAATCAAGGAAAGAAATCCAGAAATATATCACAAAACACTTACTTTTTATCTTTACAATTGTTCGAGTTATTTTATTGTATTTCTTATTATTTTTAGGCTTTGATACAAATAATTGCTAGTTAGCCCAAAACAAATACGATTTATTATCCTAATCAGATGTAGGCCGACACAAATTGGCGCTGTTTGTGGGGATCTAGCAATAACATTTGTTCCAAAGTCACATTTTCCGTCTTACATACCATTTTTACCAATTTCATTCAATGGCAGACAATAGTAATAACTCCTACAATACAACGGTGCAAACTCCTGACCCAATCATTGGCGTTACTTTATCAGGTGGTGGAACACTAATTGGCTCAACACCACCGCTTGGCTTAACATAGCTACCTGGTTTAACCCCGCCAATTGGTTTAACTCCATCAACTGGGTTAACATCACCAACCGGCTTAAACCCCCCAATTGAGGTTATTCCACCACCGGTTGATCCATCTTCTTCAAGTTGAAGCGACCCATTTCAAGTATATGTGATGGCCACTTGCATGCAACGGCTTCAAGAACAATTTGCTGCTTTCTCTAGAAATGGGAGGAGCTCAATAAATCCCACCGAGCCTCCACTTGTAACACTTACTGGAAGCATCCCGAACGTTGTTCCTACGGGCGCAACAACATATGGACTTCCAAAAGGAGTTGCATCTGGAGGCTCGGGATCCGCCCCATTAGGTAATCAACCCTTCGGGGCAGCTCCAACGTGGCTGAAACTAGCGTCCCGTCGGACTTTGAAAAATAGAAAAAAAAAGTTTGAGGCTAGCATGGAAAAGCGGCTTAAAAATGTTCCTGGAGTTAGAAAGCCTCAACGGGTGATATATATTGAGAAATGCAGGCAGCAGCCTTTCAAGCCCGATGCTGCTCCTTCTCCATTCCCAAACATTTAAGTTGAAAATCCTAAAGAAATACGATGGGACGACCGACCCCGTTGATCACATAAATGAATATATGGCTATGGTTAAGAGCAATGACTTGACCTCGGTGGAATGGGAGTCCACGTTTCTAAAGAAGTTTGTTGATACCCTTGAGAAGGGAGCCGCTGTGTTGGTACATGCACCTTCCATCCGAGTCAATATCGAACTTCGAGGAATTGGCTGATATGTTTATCAAGGCCCATACTGGAGCCCAAAAAATCCTCAAACGAAGGGAGGATATCTTCGAGGGTAAACAAAAATACGTCGAGCCAATCAAGGATTTCCTCGAGCGCTTTCAAGCTGAAAGGATGGACTTGCCAAAAATGGATGATAATTTGGCAGTCATGGCTTTCGAAAGAAATATAAATGTGAGCAATTCCGAAGCTGCTGCTGAATTGAAGAAAGATCTCCAGCAATGTTACGCCCAGACTTGGGATGAATTTGCACGATAGGGCGTTTGCAAAAATTAGTCTCGAAGAGGCCGAGTGGAGGATGACAGGTCGATACAACTCATACAGAGCTCATACAGAGTCCTCTTGACGCGCCGATGCACCACGAGGGAACTGCAAAGGGTGATACGAGCCTTATAATTTGTAGAGCCAACATGTAAGCCAACACCTCAGAGGACATCATGTGTGGCAAAGGCTAGGGGTGAAAGTCGACACGAATGCCAATCAAAAGAACTCCTCGGGACCGTCCTTGATGTCCAAGGGTAAAGACCTGCCCTGAATCCCTGATTACAATTTTAATGTTTCCACTTCCGAGTTGGTAAACGCTATAAAAGGGGTGACAGATCAAGGTGTAAGGTTGCCGAGGGACATGAGAACACCCCTGTGGAAAAGAAATCAAACTCAACATTGTGAATTTCATATAGATTATGGGCATGCCACAAAGGGCTGCAAAGCGATACGCCTCGAGGTGGCCCATCTTCTCAAAAAAGGTTTGTTAGCTGAGTACCTCACTAATAAGGGAAAGCAGAATTTTGCTAAAAACTGGGGAGGGGGACAGCCGTCAACGGTGCAGTCTATTAAAAGAGTGGTGAATGTTATTGTCACGCCCTAAAAATTAATTAACGAGTTGTTTATTATTTAAAAGGCTCGTGACTGGTGTTCAACAGGTACAACATTTATTTAGAGAAACTCGGAGTCGCCACTTGACATAGTTTAAGGTGTGCCAAGTCACCAAAAGGTACCTTGGAACACCTCTGACTCGTCTAATGGTCTGCGTTTAGAGATTCGGGTAAGGTTCTCAGTTGACTCTCGGGAAGGTATTAGGCACCCTCGAGTCCTGTGCCGAGCACAGTTGCTTTATTTTCGCAGTTTTAATTTATTAAATATGGTTGTTATATTTTTATCGTTCATTTAAAGTTACGCTTTGATTGTTTGAAACCGAGATTGTGTCAAGTAACCCACAAGGTATACTTGGGACAAATTTATATATATATTTATTTGTCCTAATAAGTAGATCACAAATCATACTTATAATTGCCTAATTGAATTTACTCCTATTATTTTGCCTAATCGTTACACCTTGGGTGGATAATTAACTATATCAAAATAAGGCACATTGACTAATTTTAGGCATGAGATAAATGACACAAATATTTAGCATTCGAATAAACTTGTTACTAATAAAAGACTTGTGGCCATAAGTTAAAATACCATTTGAAACTAAACTAATTTGCAAATTATATACAATATGGTTCTGCTATTTGGGCTTTAAGAAGTTTGCAACTGTAGGCTAATTTCGAAGTGATTTGCAACAAATGTCCCTTCTCTCTTAAAAAAGAGTTTAACGTTTTCCAAATTTTACAGAAATGTACCAGTTTGTAAAAACGGCCAGATTTGCACCTTGTTTAACTTTTTCCAGATTTGCAGAAATGTATCATTTTGTAAAAAACGGCCAGATTTGCGCCTTTTACACTAATTGTGCACTTATATCTATTTTGCCTACAAACATCAGTGTTAAAACAATTTTTTTTCAGAACTCCCAAATTTGCAAATATGACCATTTTTCATAAACAGTCCCAGATTTTATAACTTACTGCCCAAACGGGCCTGAATTTGCCGATTTAAGAAAAAAAAAACTTTAAAGTATCTATACACATTGCTTTAAGCACAACTCAAACGTACATACATGGCTCAAAAATAGACGTACCAGAACAATATCTTTCATTTTTCCAACCATGTTTAACAAAGATCAATTAAGACATTATATATTTATACAAAAGCAAAGATAATATTATAAGGCTTTCACAACATGCTGAAATTGATATCATTCACATAGCCAAGTGCAAATTTAATGCAAGGTTAAATCGTGTTTACCTTGCGTAATAAAGATCCAACACAAAGCAAATATCAACAGCCCTTTAAACAACCTTTACTCCACAAATCAAGCAATCAAACAGCCCTTTAAGCAGCCTCCTAATGCTCCCATTTAACCTTTAAGCTTTAAGATTTATGCCCCAAAAAGGTCCTTGATGTAATGGCTTTTGGTTCTAAATCCTAACTCTCAAACTTACTATTTTTTTTTCAAGTGTTTTGCTCTCAATTTAATGTTGTTTCAGCAGGTTGTTGGTGCCTTAAATGAGGAGTAAAGGCTCCTATATATAGCTAAAGGTGGGGGCTAAAAGGTGGGGGTGTGGACTTGTACAAAAGTACAAGCCCACACCGCTATACTTGAGTGTACTTAGCCCTTATTTTCAGCCAAAGTACGGCAGCTATAGGGCACTATTTCAGCCACCTAAACTGTCCCCTAAAGCTGAAAGTACAAGTTGTCCAAGTTGGACAAGTACTTGGACAACTAACCTACTTCAAGTTCAAAACAAAATCCCCTTCACAATTGAACTAGAAATCTGAAAAGACCAATATTGTAACACTAAATCAGCCCATACACTAACTAAATGGACCAAACTAGACTTAAAACTAAACAAATTGACTAAACTAAACCAAACTAAAAATCAAGACAAGAGCACAAAAACTACTAAGTTTCCTGGACAAATCAAACTTAACTATAAATGGACTACATGAATTGGACAAGTTCATTCCCAGTATAAACTTAAACCAAAACTCACAAGGATTTAAGTCCAAAGCTAACTAGATTCTATAAACTAATAGTGAGGACAAGAAAGCCATTCACGAAACATGCATAGGTGACAGACAACAACCAAGCAAATTGAAACATGCTGACTATACTTGAGAGTAAGCATCAAATCCAAACAACCTCTATTCTAGTGGATGCTATTTCACAACAAATTCATTCAAGATGCAATTCAATGCCAAAATAGGCACCAACTATGCAAAGAGAAAAACTTCTACTCTAAACATCGAACACTACTAACAGCATTGGCAAACCAGAAAACATGCTTGGTACGCTTGAGCTTACATTTAACCCACACAAAAAAAAAACGAACATGGATAAACAAATGCACACAACTTTCAATCTTGGAACAAGACCAACTAATATATTCCAATGAATGGGCAGCCAAGAGATACTCGACTGTGAGTTCGACTAACAATGAAAGCATGATTTCATAGCCATAAACAACATACACACACATTGACAGTACTCTAGACAAGATTTCCAATATTCTAACTCATAAGTAACTAATCACTAAATATAATCGATAAACAACTATACTAATAGACATTGAAATACCAAGTAAGAAAGGAATGGAAATATGGATTTACTCTAACCACTGCCAACGGCTGCTTCGCCATCGCCATCACCCCAGAGTAGGTCGTTCAGCCACTGCCTCGCTTCCAATATCGCAGCGTCACCAACACTGTTGCATCACCCCAGTTCCAGCCTTGAATCAGCTGCATCAAACACAAAACTGCCTCGCTCCCTCGTTACTGGTACACAGCCATCGCAGCACCATTCAGACAAAGCACAACCTCGCAGCCCCGAATTCATCCTCATCACAAGCCAATAAATAGAAAAACAGCCCCTCGTCTTGGTACACGATAGGCAGCCCACTGCCTCCCCTCATCTCCTCCACAACCTCAACAAGATTGAAACAAAGCCTTCCCAAACGAAACCTCCACAAAACTCCCAAACAACAACATCAAACAAAAACAGAAAACGAATAAGAAGGAGAAGAAAATAAAAGAAGAACAGAAACGGGAAAAGGAAAAAAAAGGAAACGGGCAAAGGGATGGGGTATTTGGGAAATGGGATGTGGGAAGATAATGAGAAGAGTGAGAGTAAGAAAAAGAAACAAAAACTTACCCGATTTGAAGTTTGACCGAGCTTTGACCTCCGATCTACGCTAAACCGCTTAGATTTTGAAGAAACCAATAGCGGAAATGGAAAGAGGGGGTCAAGATCTATCAAATGGTGTGCTTTGGTATTTGTCCGACCACCGGAGGTGGTGGTCGGCGGCGGAGCAGCGGCAGAACCTCGGCGGAAGCACGGCGGAGCGATTTCCGGTGAGCAAGGGAGAAAATTTGGCATGGCTCCGCCAGCTTGGAAGCTAAAGGGGTGTGAGGGAGTGAAATGAGGGAGAAATGGTTTATATAAGGTGGGTTTGGGCTTGGGTTAGAGTGTTGGGCTGGTGGGTTAGGCATTGGGCAATTTATTTTGCAAACATGGCCATTAAAAGACTCTATACTAATAAAACATACACAATTAATCATAATTTAAACCACATAAATTCACGATACTATCACAATTAAAACGTAGAATACAATTAAACACATAACAAGTAATTTTTTTGGTATTTTCATATTTTCTATCCTAATTAAAGACAAATTTAGCTAAGAATAAACACTAGAAGTACAGAAAAATTTGACGACACGTCCTAAAAATCTAATACGATTATTCTTAGCAATTTTATGAATTTGGTGCCAAAATTAGGTGATTACAGCTGCCCCTCTTTGTTCGGGAACACGAAGAGTTTTCGGACAAAGAAATAATCGACAACTAATTTTGGCTTTTCGGTTCTAGCCGAGAGCATGCTTTCCAAAATGGTGACCGTACCTTGAATTTCGGTTCTAACCGAGAACAAAGTTACTTACATATCCCCGGACTAAGGAATCAGGTCAGTGTAGTTCCTCACGTGCGGTAGCTGGGACTACCACATTCAAACAGACACCAGACTCCTCTAGACTCACTAAGACAAACTAGACACTCTAGACTACTAAGACTGACTAAAGACTCTTCTAGACACACTTGGGGCTGACACTAGACACTCTAGACTGCTAAGAGGCTATCGCTGCTTAGTACTGGTCGCTTGCTGGTGGTCATGGCTTTTACAAGGAATGGAAATACAAGAAAAAAATGTAAAATTACAATCCCTAGCCTAAATCTTCATGCTTCCTTGAGGTAAATCTTGGCTTGAAAGACAACTCCATCGCCCGTGGTATAGGCAAGCACCATCTGAAACTTGAAATGGTCGCATCTGTTTCAACCAGGTCTTGACTTGAAGCTGGGGATGGTTGCTGTCTTCGAGCAGGACTAACTTGAAAAGGGAGTGGTTGCTATCTTTGAGCGAAAATGACGTGAACTAAATGTGAGTGCTATCTTCTAGCAAAACTGACTTGAAAGGAAAATGATCGCTATCTTTTAGCAGATCTTGACATGGAAAGGAACTGACGCTATCTTTGAGCAAAACTGACTCGAAAAGGAAATGATCGCTGTCTTTTAGCGAAGCTGACGCAAAAAGAAATTATCGCTATCTTTGAGCGAAGCTGACTCGAAAAGGAAATGATCGCTATCTTTTAGCAGATCTTGACATGGGAAGGAAACAACGCTATCTTTGAGCGAAACTGACTCGAAAAGAAAATGATCACTATCTTTTAGCAGATCTTGACATGGGAAGGAAATGACACTATCTTTGAGCGAACTGACTCGAAAAAGAAATGATCGCTATCTTTTAGCAGATCTTGATATGGAAAGGAAATGACGCTATCTTTGAGCGAACTGACTCGAAAAGGAAATGATCGCTATCTTTTAGCAGATCTTGACATGGGAAGGAAATGACGCTATCTTTGAGCGAAACTGACTCGAAAAGGAAATGATCGCTATCTTTTAGCAGATCTTGACATGGAAAGGAAATGACGCTATCTTTGAGCGAACTGACTCGAAAAGGAAATGATCGCTGTCTTTTAGCGAGATCTTGATATGGAAAAGAAGTGACATTGTGTTTTAGTGGGAACTGACTCGAAGAGAGAATGGAGTTTCGTCTGATATCTGGCGCAACTACCCCAATTCAAGTGGTCCTAGCTCTTTCTTGGCAACATAGCAAATGTCACACTTACTTTCTGCATCGTGGATACACCCTATTTCAGATCTTGAAAATAAGCTTAGTGACTCTCGTTCTGTTTCTTCACAGTACTGTGGGATGAACAAACGCCTAAAGCTTCTCCCAAACATATCCACTCTTCATGATACAATTTTGGTATGCCGTCCTTCCGGCCTGATGTGCGGTGCTGGGCTCCAATTATCAATGTTGATCATGACTTGCTGAGAACTTTTCAATTGTCGAAGGTGTGCCCTGCTCGCTGGAATTAAACTTGAATCCTGTAAGACAGAGTTTTGCTATTTTCTTTTGTTGCTCATGGGAGGTTAGCGCCGAAAGGGCGAGGAATTAATGGTGAGGAAAGATGTACAAAATGGAATTAAAAAAAAGTTTAAGGGCGAAAGTCGTTTGGACAGGGAACGTCTTTCTGAAAAGGGAAACTTATCTGGCAATATACTGGCGGCCTTGATGATCATGACATGTATCTTGGATGACCTCGTCCGACCAGTGCCACTTGTTTGTTGAGAGTTGATCCACGGAAGATATCAAACCAATAACCAAGTTGAGGTGACTCTCAAGTCGACTAGCAGCGCCCTTTCGGGTTTTCGCCAACTAGCCTCTCTCTTTAATCTTTTGCCTCACTGTTTGTCTTGCGGCGCCTTCTCAGATTTTCACCGGCAAGACTTCTTTTTTTTTTCTTTTTTTTTTCTTTTCTTCTTTTTTTCTTCAATTCAATTTACAACAAAACAATCCTCGACTAACTGTTTAGAATAAACTGGGGCGCTTTGTTTTCTTCCTTGACTTCGAGACTGGTATGCCAGACATATCATGAAACATGTGAATGAATGTTACAAAAATAGAAGTTTGTTTTTATTTTATTTTATTTATGAAATAAAATAAAAACAAACTTCTGCCCCAGTTTACCATAAAAAAAGGGGGATCTAAATTTCCTTTGATGTTGGCCGCAAACTTGAAGGCAAGTTTTGCGTCAATATGAGACAGGAAAGAATGAACCTTTCACTGTTACGAACACAAATAAAATGGGGAGGAATATTGAATTTCCTCCATTTTCTTTAAAAAACAAAAACAACTTCTGCCCCTGTTTAGGATAAACGGGGGTCTCTTGTTTTCTTGACATATTCCGCAGGCCTGGAGGCAAACTTTACGCGAATAAAAGTAGAAAGGGAAAGAGGAATTTTCTCTTGTTGTGACCGCACCGAAGTGGTTGCCTACGTATCCTTTTGAGAGGAATCAGGTCAGACGTAGCTCTAGGCAAATGCCCAGGTTTCTTTTTGAGCTTTTCAGTTTCATTTCATTTTGGTGCAATTACATTGATTTCAACTGAGAACATGCCTCAAAAGTACAATGTTCAAAATGCTAATAAGGGATACAATTTGGGATAGCAAAAGAGAAACAAAAGGCTTGCATTCATCCTGATTTGAGAGCCATCTTGGAGTCAAATGTAGTACCTCTTGACCGCGTCCGTATTGACGGGTATTTCAGTTGTCCTGCCTTCTGGATCTGTAAGGTACAAGGCGCCATTTGGCAATACTTTCTTTACCAGGTATGACCCTTGCCAATTTGGAGCAAATTTCCCTTTAGCTTCTTCCTGATGAGGAAAGATTCTTTTCAAGACTAATTGCCCTTCTTTCAAGTCGCGGAGGCGCACTTTCTTGTTGTAGGCTCGGGCCATTCTTTGCTGATACAATTGACCGTGACAAACTGCATTGAGCCTCTTTTCATCAATGAATGACAACTGTTCCAATCGGGTTTTGACCCATTGTGTCCTCAATTTCTGCTTCCACAATGATCCTGAGAGATGGTATTTCAACTTCAGTGGGTATGACTACCTCAGTTCCATATACTAATGAATAGGGGGTGGCACCTCTGGAAGTACGCACAGTCGTGCGGTAACAAAGCAAAGCGAAAGACAACTTCTCATGCCAATCACGAGATCCTTGTATCATTTTCCTAAGGATCTTCTTGATATTCTTATTGGCTGCTTCGACCGCGCCATTTGCTTTTGGTCGGTAAGGCGTGGAATTTCGATGCACGATCTTGAATCTTTCACACACATCATTCATTAAATGACTGTTCAAATTTGCCGCATTATCAGTGATGATGGTACTTGGGATACCAAAGCGATAAATAATGTTAGAATGAACGAAATCCACCACGGCTTTCTTGGTCACGGATTTGAGAGTGACGGCCTCAACCCATTTGGTGAAATAATCTATAGCAACCAAAATGAATCTGTGTCTATTTGATGCTTTTGGTTCAATAGGCCCGATAACATCCATCCCCCATGCTATGAAATGCCAAGGGGCTGACATTGTGTGCAACTCTAAAGGAGGTGAATGTATCAAATCACCGTGTACTTGGCATTGATGACACTTTCGCACAAAAGTAATGCAGTCATGTTCCATGGTAAGCCAGAAGTATCCTGATCTAAGTACTTTCTTAGCTAACACGTGCCCGCTCATGTGGGGTCCGCAGATCCCCGAATGCATGTCATTGAGAATTTTTGTGGCTTCAATTGCATCCACGCATCTTAACAGTCCCAGATCGGGTGTTCTTTTGTACACCACCCCTCCACTCAAAAAGAAACCACTTGCTAGTCGTCGAAGGGTTCTCTTTTGATTGTTTTCCGCTAATGGAGGATGCGTCCCATCTTGAAGGAAATTCTTGACATCAAAGTACCACGGTTGGCCGTCAATTTCTTCTTCAACTACATTGCAGTATGCATGTTGACTTTGGACCTGAATCTCTAACGGATCAATATGGGCTTTATCAGGATGGACAAGCATTGAGGCTAATGTAGCCAATGCGTCAGCCAACTCATTATGTATTCTGAGAACATGTCTAAACTTTAGAACATCGAACTTTTGGCGAAGATCGTCCATACACTGCTTGTACATGATCAGCTTAAGGTCTCGAGTTTCCCATTCACCCTTCATTTGGCGTATCAAAAGATCTGAATCTCCGATCACCAGCAATTCTTTGATGTCCATGTCTAGAGCCATACGCAAACCCATTATGCATGCTTCATATTCAGATGTGTTATTAGTACAACTGAAACGAAGTTGGGCAGCCGCCGGATAGTAATGTCCTGTGGGAGAGATGAGGACTGCTCCAATGCCATGACCCTTTGAGTTAGAAGCACCGTCAAAGTACATTTTCCACACGTGCTCTTCTTCATTAATCAATTCTTCAAGCACATCTACTTCCTCATCCGGGAAGTAAGTCTTCAATGGCTCATAATCATCATCAATCGGGTTTTCAGCCAAATGATCAGCTAAGGCTTGAGCTTTCATTGCAGTTCTGGTGACATAAACTATGTCAAATTCTGTGAGCAGGATCTGCCATTTTGCAAGTTTGCCAGTTGGCATTGGCTTTTGAAATATGTACTTCAATGGGTCCATCCGGGAAATCAAATAAGTGGTGTAGGACAACAAATAATGTTTCAGCTTTTGTGCGGCCCAAGCTAGGGCACAACACGTCCTTTCCAACCAAGTGTATCTGGCCTCGCAATCTGTGAACTTTTTGCTCAGATAATAAATTGCCTGCTCTTTCTTTCCTGAGGCATCATGTTGCCCTAGTATGCAACCAAAGGAGTTTTCATTGACTGACAGGTACAAAAACAATGGTCGGCCAGGCTCAGGCGGAACCAAAACAGGAGGATTTGAAAAGTATTGCTTGATCTTATCAAAGGCTTCTTGGCACTCTTCGGTCCATGCAATTGATGCATTCTTTTTCAACAACTTGAGGATTGGCTCACATATTGTGGTAAGTTGAGCAACGAACCTACTGATGTAATTCAGCCTACCTAGAAAGCTTTTAACATCCTTCGTGGTTCGAGGCGGAGGTAATTCTTGTATTGCTTTGATCTTTGCGGGATCCAATTCAATACCTCGCCTACTAACAATGAAACCTAACAATTTTCCAGCAGGCACACCAAATGCACACTTGGCTGGATTCAGCTTCAGATTGTACCTACGGAGCCTTTCAAAGAACTTTCTGAGATCTCTCACGTGTTCTTCAGCCGTTCTAGACTTGATAATCACATAATCCACGTACACTTCTATTTCTTTATGCATCATATCATGAAAAATGGCAGTCATAGCCCTCACATAGGTTGCCCCTGCATTTTTCAAACCAAACGGCATCACTCTATAGCAATAGGTTCCCCAAGGAGTAGTGAATGCCGTTTTGTATGCATCATTTTCATCCATCTGGATTTGAAGATATCCAGCATAGCAGTCAACAAAGGATTGTATCTCATGTTTGGCACAATTGTCTACGAGAGTGTGAATATTAGGCAATGGGAAATTATCTTTGGGACTTGCCTTGTTCAAGTATCGATAGTCGACACATATCCTTGTTTTTCCATCTTTCTTAGGAACTGGAACAACATTTGCAACCCAAGTAGTGTACCGAACCGATTGAATCACTTTTGCATCCAGCCGTTTCATTATTTCATCATGGATTTTTTTGATCATATCAGTTTTGAACTTCCGTTGCATTTGTCTCACTGGAGGGAAACCCGGTTGAATTGGCAATTCGTGGACTATCAATTCGGAGCTCAAACCCGGCATCTCATCATATGACCATGCAAAAATATCCCGATATTCAAAAAGCACTTTCCGAATATCGTTCTTCACTTCAGGTCAGGCATACATGCTTATCTTGGTTTCCCTCACATCATCAGGGCTCCCAAGATTAACATCCTCTGTATCAGCCAAATTGGGTTTAGGCTTGCCCTCATGACGTTCAACTTCCAGGCCTATTTCAAAATCTGCCTGTTCCCCATCATATTCGATCTCATTAACAGATTCCTCTATGTTTTCTTCATCACTTTCAACCTCAACTATGGTTATGGAGCCAAAATCAGATTACGGTCCCTGGATGGACGATAAGTTCCTTGAACATGTCATGATATCAGGACCGGCAGATATATCACTACAGATAAACAAAATGGAATAAAATTAGGAATATGAACAGAGATTTAAAGGAAAGCTTGGCTCTTGGGCCTTTCATTAATGAAAAAGGGTTTGAATTACAAAAGGAAAGATGAGCAAAATAATACACTTGGCATACAACCCTTAGAATATCCAAGTGTATTCAAAAGAAAACTGTAAAACAACAGTCTACCAAGACCCCTTCCTGATGGGGAAGGGAGTTGAGTTAGTCAGGTGCACGTCCGGGCCGATGTACTGAATTGAAGCATTACTGGAGCCTTCACCCGGCTGTACCATGCAGATTTAAAAAATGCCACCTAGATCAAATGGTGCATCGTGATTTTCTTCCACTGTGTTGACATTTGTAGCGACAACCTTTGGTTTCATGACATATCCCACAAAAGACTGAGCGAGACACGGAATTGGCTTTGGGAGAGACCAAACTTCCGACTTCTTTTTCTTTGCTTGCTTGCGATCAGCTGCTTTTGGCTTGAACCCTAATCCCCACGTGCCTTGCACGCCATTTGGATAAACTGGATTTACCCTGCCTTGTAGTGATGCTCCCAAACCCTTTCCAAATTGGAAACCATGCTTTAACATTTCAGATGCCATCATTATAGACGTCTCTGACACTCTTGGGATGGGTATAGGTTTCCCCTCTGTTACCTTTTCCACATACACCACATCGGAGGTTTGATACATGATGGTCGGGCGTGTAGTGACAGCTTCAAGGGCTGGTACGTCCAGGCTATTGTTAAACTGCGAGTCATCCTCTCCATAAACCATGACAGCTTGATTATCCCAAGTAAACTTGACCACCTGATGAACTGTGGAGGGTACAACACAAGCTATGTGAATCCATGGTCGGCCAAGTAACAGATTGTACGATGCATCTGTCTCCATGACTTGAAACTCAATGCTAAAGGTAGCGGGCCCAATGGTTAACTCAAGATTGATGATGCCCAAAGATTCTCAAACTCCACCATCAAAAGCACGAAGAGTAGAGGAACTTGCCATGATTTTGCTCATATCCACCCTTAGACTCTTTAATGTAGACAGAGGGCAAATGTTCAATCCCGCGCCACCATCTATTAAAACACGTGTTACATAGGAGTCTTGATACTTAACTGAGACATGAAGCGCTCGATTATGACCGGTTCCTTCTGCTGGCAGCTCCTCATCGGTGAACATCACACGATTAGTCTCAAATACTCTGCCAGCAAGTGCTTCCAAATTAGCCACAGTAGTTTGTTCAGGAATGTAGGCCTCATTCAGTAGTTTCAACAGTGCATTGTGATGTGATTCAGAGTTCATAAGTAGAGACAAGAGTGATATCTGAGCTGGAGTCTTTCTCAATTGCTCGACGATAGAATAATCTGTCGATCTCATTTTCTTCAAAAATTCTTCAGCTTCTTTCTCACACACCGGCTCTTTGATGGGTCCTTGGTCTTCTCGACCTGGCTTTGCCTTTCTCAATTCTTTCGGGGTAAAACATCTCCCGGACCGAGTTAGACCATTTACGTCTGCAGCAACCTCCATGATTTCTTTCCCATTGTAAGACACAATTGTCTTGTTGTAGTTCCAAGGAACAGCCTTTGTACTTTTGATAGGGAGTTGCGCTGCTTGAGTGATGATAACCGGTTCACATTTCTTTGCCTTAACCTCGAAGATCGGAGTTTTCTGGCATGATGGCCCTTGCACAAGAAATGCTGGTGCATTGTCATGAACTTTTTCCTGCTTTGCAGCCGGAATTATGAAACTTGGCTCAACAGCTGCATCTTGCTTTGCTTTGTTGACAACAGACGCACTTGACTTTCCCCCGATTACAACAATAAATGGCTCACGGGCTTTGATGCCTGGGGAGGGACCAACTGCCACGATCTGCTTGACGACTTTCCCTTTCATGTCCTCTTCTATGCATACCATCCCTACCATGGGTACGTTGTTTTGAACATCATGAGATGGTAAAGGATTTTGATTCACATTTTGTGTTTCATCCCCCACGACTTTTATCTGATTATTGTCTATCATTGCCTGGATTACCCTTTTGAGTTCCCAGCAGGATTCTGTGTCATGTCCAGGTGCTCCAGAGTGAAACGCACAATGGCGTGAATGATCAACTCTTCCATTAGGGTTCACTTTTCCCGGGATTGGCTTCAACAGATTGGCTTGTTGCAACTTTTCAAACAAATTAGTGTAAGTTTCCCCCAGTGGGGTGAACTGCCTTTTCTCTTGTTGCATGTTTCTCTGTTGCATGTTTGGACGAAAACCCTGCGGACCTCGTGGTCGATAAGGCATCTCCTGGTGAGCCTGGAATTGAGTATGTGCCTGTTGATTGTTATATTGGACTGGAGCAGGGGGTGCACGCCATTGTGGACCAGATAGAGCCTGAGCATAAGATGCTGCATTTATAGGGAATGAGAACTGCGGCATGGAAAATTGTTGGCCATGAGTTGGATAGAATTGTTGTGGCGGGGGTGTCTGAATGTACCCTTGACGGTCGTTGTATCTTCCATCATTTCTTCTCGGTCCAGGACCAACCATTGCCACTTCATCTTTCTTTTCTTTCTTCTTCCTAAAAGTACCTGACCCTGATTGCAACGCTTAGGTCGTGGCTCTCAAAGCTGTTTGGCTAACAATCTTGCCTGCTTTGATTCCTCTCTCAATCATCTCCCCAATTTTTACTGCTTCACTGAATTGCTTCCCAAGGGCAGAGGCCATCGCCTGGTAGTATGTTTCGTCAAGCACTTCGATGAATTCTTCAACCATCTTATCATCTGGGATCAAAGGGCTCACACGCACCGCCTGTTCGCGCCGCCTGTAGGCATACTCTCTGAAACTTTCACCTGGTTTCTTTGTGATCGTCTTCAAAGAAGAACGATCAGGAGCAGCCTCCATTTTGTAACCATAATGGTTCAGGAAAGCGCTGGCCATGTCGTCAAAGGTGACCCACTTCGAAACATCTTGTTGCACAAACCATTCTGTTGCCGGTCCTCCCAAACTGTCCGCAAAGTACGCCATCAATAATTCGTCCTTCTCGATACCCCTCATTTTGTTAAGGTATCTTCACATGGATCCTTGGATCACTTTGTCCAGTGTACGGATCAAATTTGGGCACAACAAAACCTTCAGGCAATGGCACATGAGGGAACAAGCACATGTCTTTGTATGAAATACTGGTTTTACCCCCTTGCCCTTGTATGTTTTTCACAGTTTGCTCCAAGCTTTTCAATTTTCGAGCAAAGTCAGCCTCTTCTGTTTTCCCCAATCTTTCGATATCAGTATGTGATTCTGGGTGGTGTCCATGATCATACGACTCAGTGGGACGGAGTACATTACCCCGAGCTTGGTCGAATTGTTGATCACGGGCCCTTAACTGTGGGTCACTGTTTGATCTTTGCAAAGTGTGTCCTGCGGGAACGGTGAATACTGTGGCAGGAGCTTGGGCTTGGCCATGTTGTCCATGCTGTGGGAATTGTGCCCCAGGTTGTACAGTAGATGGTCCGGCTACGTTGTCAGTTTCTAGATGTGGACCGAAACCTGGATGATAACGGGGGTCTTCTACCATTGTAGATTGCCCTTGCCCTGGTGGCTGAGTATTCGCCATGAAACCAGCAGCACCTGGCGGAACAGGAGGTGCCTGAACTGCTGCCAAGTTACGGACCAGCTGCATCATTTCTTTCATGGCCGTGAAATCCTCGGCCATCTTAGCCTGCTGTTCAGCCAAGCGAACCAGCTCAGTATTCTCAGTTTCTTCGACCATCGTTGTTGGAGTGTTTTCTTGAAGAGGTGCTTCAACCACTTCTGGAACAGGCAGTGGTCCCTTGATTCTGGTGGAATAGGAATGTGGGGCCAGCACGGCAGTTGCTCAAGCTCTAATGAAATCAAAACACGTTAGTGCAACAAGATAGCATGGAACATGAATTTGCTCGTTGGCCTAAACAATGCCTAAGGTCGTTATGCGTCATCCCGAATTGGTTTGGATTAGATCCCCAAGTGTATTATTTGATTTCTTTTCTTCTCTTTTTTTCTTTTCTTTTTTTTTCTTTCTTTTTTTGTATTTTTTTTTCAAGTGAGGCTAGAGGGTGAAATGAATTGACATATAAATATAAGCAAAATATTTTCATTACTTAAAAAGAAAGAGTACATACGGTGCTTCCGGAGCACGACCAAAAGAAACGTACAAATGACTGAAAAAAGTGAAAATAAATTAAAACATGCCAAATTCAAAAGCGACATAAAGTACAACAAAGCCAAGATGTAAAATAAATGACAAAAAGCAATAATCTGCATCATCTTGGCCTGATGTATCTACTAAGGTGACTGGGGCACAAAGTCAGCTGGCTCCTCTGGGTCGAACTCGAATGGCTCCTCGGGATCTACTGGCGGGCCTTCTACAAAGGTACGACGCAATCCATTCAAATCTGCTACAACTCTAGTGACGAAGGGAAGCACATGTGGGAGTATGTCCTCCGCGGGAAGCCTGCTATAGTCATTGATGGACCGTGCAACATATGTAGCAGAGTCGTAAACCTACCGATAAGCTACACTGATGGTCTGTCCTGCAGCCTGTATATCTCGAAGTCGGTCCTGTGCTAGTCCTCTGAGCTGCTCACCCTGCTCTAATGCCCTGTCAAGTTGAGCTCGAGAATCTATGGCATCCTGGCGATGATAATCCTCCCTTCTCCTGCTTTCCAACAAAGCTGCCCTGTCGGCATCCCGCTCTGTCAATGCCTGTGAGTGCATGACACGGAGTCGTCTGACTGTGTCTAGGTGCTGATGCGCGAAACCCTCACTCTCCGACTGAGCAGCTCTGGCGGCATCCCTCTCTGCAATTAAGCTTTGTATGGCAGCACGGTATTCCTTCCCAATCTCGTGCCTAGCAAGCTGAACCTGCATATCCAACCTGGCCTCAGTGTCAACCATGCCCGCTCTCGACCTCGCGGGCATCTCTCCGGGTATGGGCTGGTGGTAATACCAAAACTTGTACTCCCGAACGACCTCCCCCTTAAGTCCATCCTGAACCTGTGTGTTTTCTGCGAGGCGCCTCCTAGTATCCCACAAGCGCAAGATCTCACCTCTAAGAGTGGCTGGGTTGAGAGGATAGTTTGAGACATATGCACTCATGTCCTCAACTATTGGGATCTCCTGCTTTTGACCCAGCTGCCTAAGTACACACAGAGGAACATAAGGCTGGGATGCTGTCAAACCCATCAGAACGAGAAAAGGACGGTCCACACATCTGTGTACAACCTCCCTCTTAGGAAACCAGCTACACTGCCACAAAATCTTGTCCGGCGTGAGAGAGTTCAAGAAAGACCTCCAATCTGGCTCATTTTCTGGGAATTTATACTTCTCGATGTGTTCGAGATGGTATCCAAGATAATCGATGTCACAGCACCTAAGAATATCACGAGGTGGGTAAGGGCGTACATGCTCCAAGAACCAGACCTGTAATAGAAGGATACACCCCTCAAAGAAACCGCTTTCTCCCTTGTGGCATCGAGTCAAAGCATGAAACATACTACCCAGAATCGTCGGGATGATAGTGGCGTCTGGTGCTCCACCATATAAAGCTGCCATGGTCCAACTGACCTTAATAGATATCGCTCTATCCGGTAGTGGGAAAACCAACAACCCTAGCAAAGCGAACACAAAGACCTTAGGACAAAGTTGCACCCAATCTTCATATTTCAGCTTGTCATGGAACTCAAATCCATACTTCTTAAAACCATTATCGGCCCCAAAATGATCATAAAGGTAATCAAATGAAATCCAGCCTTGACGAACACTAGCGATTGAGAGGTCTGTTCGTACCTTGATATTACTGAAAAAATCACGCTCATTAACCTTCTTCGGAGCAATCATGCTCTTTTTCTCAAAATCCAACTTAAGAAGCCCAGCTATCTCCTCGAGGGTCGGCGTCATCTCAAACCCCTTAAAACAGAAGGTATTTTTGTTTGGGTTCCAAAACCCAACTAGTGCACTGATCAAGTCTCGACGCGGGACAATAGGTTTAGTCACAAGGTCAGTCAGAAAACCAATCTTTTCCTGGACTAAGTCTTTCTGCATTTTACTCATTGTGTCCCACCAAGATTTAAGAGATTTATCCGATTTGGGTGGGCCATCAGTCATCATGATAGAGGGTGGAATGGCATCAGCAGGGTATTTTCTCTTGACCGGCCTAGAAGATGATGCAGCCATGGTTCCTAATGAAAAAATGTGTCAAATGTTTGAAAGCCTGGGAACAACTTAAAACAGCTGACCGACAGAGCGAAACAGATGCCTAAACTGCTAATTCGAAACTCCAATTTTCAACAAAACTTTTGTCATTGTAATGATGTAAAGTTGACCCTAAGAGAATCGAAAAATTTTCCATCGTAATGGCATCAGGACTGATTCCAGGAAATTACCAACATTGGTATTTAGATGTAATTTATAAAAGAAAAATTCGACGTTACAACGACGACACATTGACATCAAAACAAAAAATTCATTCCAGTGATGACACTACAGTATTTTTGCAAAAAATTCGCCGGCATAACGACATGAAAAACTGGATCTCAAAAACTCCCCACATCGATATACGAGCCTTTTCTAAAAATTCGCCATTATAACGACGTGAAAACTGACACCAAACTTTTTCGACTTTCTAACTACTAAGTATGTATATATATATATATTTTTTTTTTTGTAAAATTTTCGTCATTATAATGACACAAAACTGACATCTACAAAAGACGGCCAACACTGGCGTTTTCTTACAAAAATTTGCCATTACAGCAGTATGACTCAATTTTATAAAAATAACAAGACATTTACATTTAAAACATAAAATTCACCCTGCTTCCTCACTTTTCCTTTCATTTTTTTTCTTTCTTTTTCTTTTTCTTTTGAAATCCGTCTCTTTCCAATTTGGTCAGCATAACAACCTTTCCTAGTCGCATGCAACACATAGAATGCCTTTTAGACAAGTCTTTCCCGGGAAGTGGGTCCCGCTTAGATAAAAAGGTAGTCAGCCTAGACAAGTGCAATACCGGTGTATCGCACCTCATTAAGTCGGATATGATGCAGATAATTGGGCCTAAAAGTTTAACTCTAGGTGACACAAGTGACTCAGTGTCTAGACTGGCTGAAAACCCGGTGGACAAACCGGGCGGAAAGCGCATCAGGGCCATCCGGAGACAGTGTGTCTAGCCTAAAACCCCGTCACGCCTTCCTCCTAAATCATGGGCAATTTAGTAAGAAAGTCCCAGATGCTACAAGCAATCTGGTAAGTGCACGTGTGTGTGTGTTTCAGAGACTCAGAGGGTTGCGGAGGAAGACAGTTTTTATATGCAGTTCAACAATATCAAAGCAGTAACATTCAACTTTTTCATGTAATAACGACAATAATATAGCAACCAAATATTTAATAAATTAAAACATGCGACAATTTTATCAAAGCCGGAGATTCTAGTTTTCACTAATTTCCCCAGCGGAGTCGCCAAGCTGTCACGCCCTAAAAATTAATTAATGAGTTGTTTATTATTTAAAAGGCTCGTGACTGGTGTTCAACAGGTACAAAATTTATTTAGAGAAACTCGGTGTCGCCACTTGACATAGTTTAAGGTGTGCCAAGTCACCAAAAGGTACCTTGGAACACCTCTGACTTGTCTAATGGTCTGCGTTTAGAGATTCGGGTAAGGTTCTCAGTTGACTCTCGGGAAGGTATTAGGCACCCTCGAGTCCTGTGCCGAGCACAGTTGCTTTATTGTCGCAGTTTTAATTTATTAAATATGGTCGTTATATTTTTATCGTTCATTTAAAGTTACGCTTTGATTGTTTGAAACCGAGATTGTGTCAAGTAACCCACAAGGTATACTTGGGACAAATTTATATATATTTTTATTTTTGCCTAATAAGTAGATCACAAATCATACTTATAATTGCCTAATCGAATTTACTCCTATTATTTTGCCTAATCGTTACACCTTGGGTGGATAATTAACTATATCAAAATAAGGCACATTGACTAATTTTAGGCATGAGATAAATGACACAAATATTTAGCATTCGAATAAACTTGTTACTAATAAAAGACTTGTGGCCATAAGTTAAAATACCATTTGAAACTAAACTAATTTGCAAATTATATACAATATGGTTCTGCTATTTGGGCTTTAAGAAGTTTGCAACTGTAGGCTAATTTCGAAGTGATTTGCACCAAATGTCCCTTCTCTCTAAAAAAAGAGTTTAACGTTTTCCAAATTTTGCAAAAATGTACCAGTTTGTGAAAACGGCCAGATTTGCACCTTGTTTAACTTTTTCCAGATTTGCAGAAATGTATCATTTTGTAAAAAACGGCCAGATTTGCGCCTTTTATACTAATTGTGCACTTATATATATTTTGCCTACAAACATCAGTGTTAAAACAATTTTTTTCAGAACTCCCAGATTTGCAAATATGACCAGTTTGCATAAACAGTCCCAGATTTTATAACTTACTGCCCAAACGGGCCTGAATTTGCCGATTTAAGAAAAAAAACTTTAAAGTATCCATACACATTGCTTTAAGCACAACTCAAACGTACATACATGGCTCAAAAATAGACGTACCAGAACAATATCTTTCATTTTTCCAACCATGTTTAACAAAGATCAATTAAGACATTATATATTTATACAAAAGCAAAGATAATATTATAAGGCTTTCACAACATGCTGAAATTGATATCATTCACATAGCCAAGTGCAAATTTAATGCAAGGTTAAATCATGTTTACCTTGCGTAATAAAGATCCAACACAAAGCAAATATCAACAGCCCTTTAAACAACCTTTACTCCACAAATCAAGCAATCAAACAGCCCTTTAAGCAGCCTCCTAACGCTCCCATTTAACCTTTAAGCTTTAAGATTTATGCCCCAAAAAGGTCCTTGATGTAATGGCTTTTGGTTCTAAATCCTAACTCTCAAACTTACTATTTTTTTTTCAAGTGTTTTGCTCTCAATTTAATGTTGTTTCAGCAGGTTGTTGGTGCCTTAAATGAGGAGTAAAGACTCCTATATATAGCTAAAGGTAGGGGCTTAAAGGTGGGGTGTGGACTTGTACAAAAGTACAAGCCCACACCCCTATACTTGAGTGTACTTAGCCCTTATTTTCAGCCAAAGTACAGCAGCTATAGGGCACTATTTCAGCCACCTAAACTGTCCCCTAAAGCTGAAAATACAAGTTGTCCAAGTTGGACAAGTACTTGGACAACTAACCTACTTCAAGTTCAAAACAAAATCCCCTTCACAATTGAACTAGAAATCTGAAAAGACCAACATTGTAACACTAAATCAGCCCATACACTAACTAAATGGACCAAACTAGACTTAAAACTAAACAAATTGACTAAACTAAACCAAACTAAAAATCAAGACATGAGCACACAAACTACTAAGTTTCCTGGACAAATCAAACTTAACTATAAATGGACTACATGAATTGGACAAGTTCATTCCCAGTATAAACTTAAACCAAAAACTCACAAGGATTTAAGTCCAAAGCTAACTAGATTCTATAAACTAATAGTGAGGACAAGAAAGCCATTCACGAAACATACGTAGGTGACAGACAACAACCAAGCAAATTGAAACATGCTGACTATACTTGAGAGTAAGCATCAAATCCAAACAACCTCTATTCTAGTGGATGCTATTTCACAACAAATTCATTCAAGATGCAACTCAATGCCAAAATAGGCACCAACTATGCAAAGAGAAAAACTTCTACTCAAAACATCGAACACTACTAACAGCATTGGCAAACCAGAGAACATGCTTGGTACGCTTGAGCTTACATTTAACCCAAAAAAAAAAAAAACGAACATGGATAAACAAATGCACACAACTTTCAATCTTGGAACAAGACCAACTAATATATTCCAACGAATGGGCAGCCAAGAGATACTCGACTGTGAGTTCGACTAACAATGAAAGCATGATTTCATAGCCATAAACAACATACACACACATTGACAGTACTATAGACAAGATTTCCAATATTCTAACTCATAAGTAACTAATCACTAAATATAATCGATAAACAACTATACTAATAGACATTGAAATAGCAAGTAAGAAAGGAATGGAAATATGGATTTACTCTAACCACTGCCAACGGTTGCTTCGCCATCGCCATCACCCCAGAGTAGGTCGTTCAGCCACTGCCTCGCTTCCAATATCGCAGCGTCACCAACACTGTTGCATCACCCTAGTTCCAGCCTCGAATCAGCTGCATCAAACACAAAACTGCCTCGCTCCCTCGTTACTGGTACAGAGCCATCGCAGCACTATTCAGACAAAGCACAACCTCGCAGCCCCGAATTCATCCTCATCACAAGCCAATAAATAGAAAAACGGCCCCTCGTCTTGGTACACGATAGGCAGCCCACTGCCTCCCCTCGTCTCCTCCAAAACCTCAACAAGATTAAAACAAAGCCTTCCCAAACGAAACCTCCACAAAACTCCCAAACAACAACATCAAACAAAAACAGAAAACGAATAAGAAGGAGAAGAAAATAAAAGAAGAACAGAAACGGGAAAAGAAAAAAAAAAGGAAACGGGCAAAGGGATGGGGTATTTGGGAAATGGGATGTGGGAAGATAATGAGAAGAGTGAGAGTAAGAAAAAGAAACAAAAACTTACCCGATTTGAAGTTTGACCGAGCTTTGACCTCCGATCTACGCTAAACTGCTTAGATTTTGAAGAAACCTATAGCGGAAATGGAAAGATGGGGTCAAGATCTATCAAATGGTGTGCTTTGGTATTTTTTTGGCCACCGGAGGTGGTGGCCGGCGGCGGAGCAGCGGCGGAGCCTCAGCGGAAGCACGGCGGAGCGATTTCCGGTGAGCAAGGGAGAAAATTTGGCATGGCTCCGCCAGCTTGGAAGCTAAAGGGGTGTGAGGGAGTGAAATGAGGGATAAAGGGTTTATATAAGGTGGGTTTGGGCGTGGGTTATAGTGTTGGGCTGGTGGGTTAGGCATTGGGCTATTTATTTTGCAAACATGGCCATTAAAAGACTCTATACTAATAAAACATACACAATTAATCATAATTTAAACCACATAAATTCACGATACTATCACAATTAAAACGTAGAATCACAATTAAACACATAACAAGTAATTTTTTTTGGTATTTTCATATTTTCTATCCTAATTAAAGACAAATTTAGCTAAGAATAAACACTAGAAGTACAAAAAAATTTGACGACACGTCCTAAGAATCTAATACGATTATTCTGAGCAATTTTATGAATTTGGTGCCAAAATTAGGTGATTACAGCTATAATTGGGGGATAAGAAGTGAACGGTGTCAACTTAGCTGCTGCAAAGAAATTTGCAAAACTTTTAATCACTGTGAAAAAAGGACACGAGCTGGTGGGTTGAAGAATGAAATAGTTTTTTATGCTGAAGATTGTGATGGGATGTTGTTTCCCTATCATGATGCTCTAGTGATCATGTTGAGGATTAATGATTGTGATGTTAAGAGAGTCTTGGTTGATCCTGGCAGCTCGGTGAATATCCTTAATTATATGGATGTTATGATGAGGTGGTTGAAGGATCTCGTCATCCCGAAGGCAACCATATTAATAGGTTTCAACAATTCCATCGAGAAGACACTAGGAGAAATTACTCTTACTACAAATGCTGAAGGGGTTGATAAGAAGACCTTTTTTCAAGTGATGGCCGAGGACATGACTTATAATGTTATCCTCGGAAGGCCTTGGATACATGAGAATGAAATTCCCAATCCCATGGGGAATTCTTGCCATCCGAGGTGAGTAACGAATAGCTCGTGAATGCTATTCGATTGCGATGAAGAGCGGAGTTGCTCCGATTGAGCTGTCCAAATAGAAATTACTCGGCCCGAAGCCCGATGAGGAGGAGAGGTCGGTTATTAAAAAAGGTCCCATTATTTATGATATTGAGGTACGTTACCCTTCGTCAAAGCACAATCTTTCGCCTACGTCATCGAGCTTTCAATGCTCCAACGTTTGGGTCGAATTATCTTACCCCTCGGTTTTCTTACTTGTCCTTTTTCAAGGAGCTGGGGGAATGACGCACAGTGCTCGGGTCTTCATTCTTCACTTCCGACCACTGGGGGATGCAAGGGGAGTCAGCTTAGTCAGCCTTTGACTTGCTCTACAACCAGGGACTTCAAACAAAACTCGAGCTAGCAATCCGTACACCGGGGACTGTTCCCATAGGAGTTAGCCTAGTTGTTTGTCGTAGTCGCTCGAGGTGGCTATTGTAATAAGAATTTGCCTAAGTCTTATCATGGCTAGGATTTATGTAAATCGGCTCGAATAGAATAAAACTTGATTCAGTTTCTTTACCCAGTGTATGAAGCCAGTCTTTTATTTTAAGCCCCCGCACGAGGACGAGACGTCGTTCTAAGCTAGTTAAGCAAAATTTATCTAAGTCTTGCAAGAAAAATATTCAAATGGCATGTCAAAGCACTTTCAATACAAAGTAAAGACTAACATTTGAAGCATTCAAAAGTTCATTAAGGGCTCGAAGGCCGGCATAAGGATATTTAAACGGCTCGGAGGCCTAAGGCTCGGAGGCCCAAACAAAAACAAAAAAGGAAAAAGCAGTAATGAAGTTGATTCCTCAGCACTAGAAGACGAAGCTTCAAAATCCTCACTCTCTTTATCTTCATCACTCGAGCTTTCACTGCTCAAGGGAAGTTTGATCATCAGCAACTGAGTCTTGGCAACACCATCTTCTGCCTTGGCTATTTCTTCATCCAAATTCACTCCGGCTTTACATTGCTTGAGAGTCTTCAGCTTGGTCTTGATAATCGCAGAGTTCCTGTCAAAACGGGCTTTAGTATCTCGAGACTTCAGCTTAGCCTTGATCTTGGACTTAAACTCAGATGAAAAAATGGTTCCTTCACTCCGAAGTGTCTCAATTTTTGCCTTGGGGGCTTGGGTTTGGGCTTTGTGCCCGGTCACCTTTGATGAGAACTCCCTCGACTGGTTTTGAAGCTGTCCAGTCAAATCATTGATAGTTGCATTCAGTGCATCAATTTCAACCCGGAGGTCCTTCTCTTGAGTCCTCTTTTCAGCTTTAAGTTTGGCAATGATCTCACGAGACTTGGATAGCTCGAGGTCCAACTCTTTGGCTGCTTTGCAAGCTCGGTCTAGGTCAACCTCAGAATCAAGAAAATGTTTCTCGAGCTCAGAGATTTTGGCTTGAAGTCCAGCATTTACGCAATCCCATTGTTCCCCAATTTTTCTAAGGTTCGCCCCTCGGTGGGCCTCAATCTCAGCCGCCATAAAGAAAATTCTACAAATAGGAGGAAAGGGGTTATAGTGGTGTAAATGTAATTAAGGATGAAAGAATTTAAAGTAGAAGAAGATAACATGAACCGCATGCTAAGCTGCATAAGCCATCAAGTCGTCGATCGGCAAATCCTTGAGGCGCTCTCGCTCTGCTGGGCCAAGCAAGTCCTTAAGACTGATGGGAATAGCCACTGTCATCCAGCATGCACAGATCGGGAGGGCTCATATTGGAAGCCGAGGGACAATCATCCTGAGCGGAGTCATCCGCTGCCCACTCTTCGTCTCTCGCAGGTTCAGTAGTTGTCATCTCTTCGGTGGAGAGGCTTTTAGCCACCTTGTCTTTACCTCTAGCCTTCTCAGCGACCCGGTTTGATTTTTCGAGGTTAGTCACCTCGACTTCATTATGAGCATCACCATCCACATGTTTGTCAACCTGACCTCGCCAAGAAGCCCTAGGTGATTCAACCCGAGGGCGTTTTGCCTTGAAATGGTTAGTTGGTGCTTTCTTCTTTTTCCTTGGATCTGAACAAATAATGGCGGCATTTAAGGAGATGAAATGAAGAAAGCAATTAAACCAAGGATTCAAACCTTTTAATATCTTGTGACTGGGTGACTTTTTTGAAGCTTTGGCCTTAGAGAGGACCTAAGCTGAGTCCTCCAAGTCCTTCAAACTATTCCCAGCCTCAGGGACTTCAGTTTTCTTTTTCTCTTCCTTCTTCTTTTTCTTCCTCTTCTTATCCCTTTTCTTCTCTTTCTTTTCTTCTTCCTCCGGCTCGGTAGCCGCCCTATTGGGGAAGTCTGCAGAAAAATGGGGAAGAGTAAGGACAAGTCTTTGAACCAAGAAAAAAAGAGCATAATGCACACTTACCGTGCCGTTTGCACGACCACTGGTTCTCATCTAACGCTGCCAAGATCATCCACAATCTCTTTGGCCTCGGCTTGGCGTCAATCGTCGCTTGGACACAGACAATCAAACTCTTCGGAGGATTGATGGGGAGTTTCTCCGTTGAAAATATGAAAGGTTAATAAAGTCTAAGGAATTATGGAAGATAAAAAAAAAAGAAGTCGTAATCGGCCACTTACGATTTCTGTTCCATGCTTTGGGGAATAAGAACGAACCAATCAGACCAGCCACGATCCTCGGTATAATCATCCTTCATGATTAAAGAAAACTTGCCTCGTTTGTTCAATTGAACAACTCCATCCTTGTGCATAGTTGGATAGAAGAGAGAGATCAAATGGTCGAAAGTAAAAGGGACCTTGGCTCGTTGGCTCAAGAAATCAAGGCATTGAATCATCCTCCAAAAGCCGGGACCTAGCTGAGCCAAGCACAATTTGTAGGTTCAGCAGAAGGTGTCAGCTATATGGTGAATGAGAAGGGTGAAACCTATCGTGAAGAGATACATGTAAACAAAAGAGAGCCCAAAAATCATATCACAAATGCGATTCTCCGGGGCAGAGGCAATGATTTGGACCTCGAGGCCCCAACTGCAATCTTCCCGAACCGACTCTAAGTGAGCTTGTGTAATCAGTTTCAGTGAATGTTGAACATGCACATTCCTATTTTTCTCGAGGACGGAAGCTGTTTGTTTTTTGCAATCTGAAATCCTTACCGGGGTCGTACTTTGAGGGAATGACTTGATGAGATTTGAGTTCCCCAGCGTAAGATTTCTTCTTGGGTTTTGAAGCTTTTACAACCTCTTCTTCATCATTTCCATCGTTAGCAACTTCTTCAGTTGCAGCTTCATCGTCTTCAACTGATACCCCTTCTTGATTGGTGGTATCACGATGATCACTTGGATGAGAAGTGGCTTTATTATCGCCTCCCACCAGTGGAATAACTTTCAATGGCACTGTTACGTTCGCCAATGCATCACCCATTACCACAGCGTTGTCGTTAATGGTTCTTTCTTCCGATGATCCAGGAGAATTTTGGATAGAGTGAGTAGAAGACACGGTTGCAAGGTTTTGTAGAGGGAAAATAGAAGTTGCAGAAACTTTTTACTGTTGATCAAAGACTTAAGAAACAGTGAAAATGGCGACAAGTTGGCTAATTCATAGAAGAAAGGATACTCAAGTGCCCTAAAAGCTGTCATCATTACTTTTACATTGGGAAGGTAAAACGAAGGTTCACGCCCGCTCAGAAAATGCCGCGTGCGGTGAATGTGATGTTGAAGAGACGACAAACTTTTCAAATTCCTTGGTGGATAATTCCGCGTCGCCTTCCCGCGATTTTATTCCACCCCTCGGCAAATCTTGGCAATTACCCTACCTGAGGGGTGGGGGGGCTATCTCTATTGAATGAAAATTTACCGAGCCTCGGCACTAGGGCTCGAGGCGTGGTTTGGTTGAATCCTCTGAAGACGACCCTTCGAAGAGGTTTACTATGACCCCGAGGTTAGACGCCTTGGGCGAGAATGAGTCATGACTATAAGTTACTGCTCGGAATGACTAAAGGATAACTGCCACGAGGCGTACCGTTTACCCCTCAGTAAAGATTCATTCGTCAGTGGAAAGAGATTCGCTCTTTGTAACTGTCAACCGTTATGCAGGCATTTAAGAGGGATATCATGGTCTGACCATGATTGAACGTGGTATAGTGGCCATAAAGTGTATTTATTATTCCTTCATCCCTGTAACTATAAATAGATTCTATGTAATTAAGGAAAGACATCTAGAAATATATCACAAAACACTTACTTTTTATCCATTACAATTGTTCAAGTTCTTTTATCATATTTCTTGTTATTTTTAGGCTTTGATGCAAACAATTGCTGGTTGACCGAAAACAAATTCGATTTATTGTCCTAATTAGATTTAGGCCAACACAGATGCACTGGATTCTTAGTCTTATTAACTGCACCAGTGTTATCACAATAGATAGGAACAGTTTCTATATCAACACCAAAATCTGGTAATTATTATTTTATCCACAAAAAATTGAGAACAATATGAGGCAGCTGCTACATACTCAACTTCTGCAGTGGAAAGAGCCACTGATTTTTGTTTCTTGGTTTCCCATGAAATCAAACACTCACAAAAAAAATGTACCATACCTGATGTACTTTTTCTATCCATAAGAAAACCTGTATAGTCAACATCAGTATATCCAACAAGATTAAAGTTTCCACCTTTAGGATACCAGAGTTCCAAGGAACCTGTTCTTTTCAGATATCTTAAAATTCATTTAATAGCTTTCAAGTGTGATTGCTTAGGATCTGATTGAAATCTCTCTCACAAACCAACACTAATTACAATATCAAGTCTACTAGCAGTTAGGTAAAACAAAGAACCAATCATGTCTCTATACAATTTTTGATCAACTGAATTACGATGTTCAACAAGTTCTAACTTAGTGGCAGTGGCAATTGGTGTATCAATTTCTTTAGCATTATCCATGTCAAACCTTTTAAGCAGTTCCTTAGCATATTTTTGTTGGTGGATCACAGTTCCATTTGAGATTTGTTTGATTTGTAAACTCAAAAAGAAATTAAGTTCATCCATCATGCTCATCTCAAACTCACTCTCCATCAAACTTACAAACTCCTTACTTAAATTTTCACAAGTAGCACCAAAGATTATATCATCTACATAAATTTGAACAATTAAGAGATGTTTACCTTTTTCCTTCAAAAATAGTGTGCTCTCAATTTTACCTCTTTTGTATCCACGCTGAAGTAGGAACTTAGACAATCGTTCATACCAAGCTTTTGATGCCTGCTTGAGTCCACACAAAGCCTTGTCTAACTTGTAAACATGTTCTGGGAGTTGTTCATTCTCAAAGCCTGGTGGTTGTTTGACATACACTTCTTCCTTCAAGTAGCCATTCAGAAATGCACTCTTCACATCCATTTGTTGTAGAGTCAAATCCATGTAAGTAGCAAAGATTATCAGAAGTCTTACTGCTTCCAATCTTGCAGTTGGAGCAAAAGTCTCATCATAGTCAATGTCCTCCTCTTGGCTATATCCCTGAACAACCAATCTGGATTTATTTTTTGTTACCATACCATCCTCATCAAGTTTGTTCCTGAAAATCCATTTTGTTCCTATAATGGACCTGTTCCTTGGCTTGGATTCCAAATGCCAAACTTGACTTCTTTGAAACTAATTCAACTCCTCCTGCATAGCATTGATCCAATCTGCATCCTTCAATGCCTCTTTTACATTTTTCGGTTAAATATGAGATAAGAAGGCACTAAAGGCACACAAATTGTGATTCTTGACTACAGATTTTGTTTGAATTCCAGCAGCTTTGTCTTAGATTATCTGATCCACATGATGTGAACCTTGATATTTGTAAGGCTTCAGTACCAGTTCATCCTGTGGGTTTCATGCTGAGGAACAGTTCCTGCTGTAGTAGCATTGCAAGTTTGAGGGGTGGATGTATCATTTGTTCCCCCTGTCTCCGTGCTGCCCTTTTCAGTTTCAGTTAGAGGAACTATTCCTTGTGATTCCTTTCTCACAAATTCACCTGACACAGGTTGCATTTGTTGAGGAACAGGTTCACCATGCCTCAACATTCCAATTTCTTCATCCTCATGTACCTGTTCTTGAGATAGATTGTCAGATTCATCAAACTTAACATTAATGCTTTCTATTTATTTTGTTTTCTTATTAAATAATCTATAAGACTTGCTATTTAATGAATAACCAACAAAGACTCCCTCATCACTTCTAGGATCAAATTTTTCTAAGGCATCTTTTCCATTACTATGAATAAAATATTTGCAACCAAAATGCCTAAGATGTGAAATATTTGGTTTTCTTCTTTTAAGCAATTCATAGGGGGTCTTTTCTAACAAAGGTCTTGTTATTCATCTATTAATTATATAACAAGCAGTATTTATAGCTTCAGCCCAAAAACTTTGTGGAAGGTTTCCAGATAACAACATGGTCCTAGCCATTTCTTCTAAGGTCCTATTTTTCCTTTAAACTACTGAATTTTGTTGTGGAGTTCTAGGTGAAGAGAAATTATGATCAATACCATTTTCATCATAGAAATTGAAGAAAATTTAATTTTTAAATTCAGTACCGTGATCTGACCTAATAGCAACAATATGACTATCTAGAGTTCTTTGAGCTTTCTTAGTAAATATTGCAAATGCTTTAAATGTTTCTTCCTTAGATGCAAGAAAAATAGTCCAAGTAAATCCAGAGTAATCATCAACTAGCACCATAACATATTTCTGAAACGACCTCGGTCAGTCGTTTCGGAAGTTAGGACTCCGATTGGCGTGCCAATAATTTTAAAATATTCATAATGTCCATTAGGACCTGTCTGTAAAATTTGAGCTAAATCAGACCTCGTTTGGTAGGCATCGGAAGAAGGTTTCAGTTTTTATTGGCGATAAATATTAAAAAGAGATTTTCGAGCTCGGTTTTTGCCGAATGTGTTCCGATTCGAAATCCGAAAGCGCCGTTAGGTTCGTATGATTATTTGTAATTTTTGTAAGCTTTCGACAGTGAATTTCGATGTTGTTCGGCTAGTTTCCGCTAAAATGCCGAAAGTTAAATAATTTGACTTCTTTTCATTTAAATTCGCATCTTGAGTTTCGGGAGTCTGATTTGAGATCCGCCTTCGCGAGTATGTTACATATATTTTGTATAACCTGTATGCAAAAGTTGGGATTATTCCGAATATCGTCGGGTACCGTTTGAATTTTTACCGTATCAGTGAATTTTAAAAGAAAAAGGAAAAAAAAAGGAAAAAGACAAAAATTTAGAAATGGGAGTCGGTGGACAAGGGATTAAGTTAATCCCTTGTCTTCCATTCAGCAACATACGTACATATATCAGAAGCATAAAAAGAGGAAACACAGTGGAAAAAAATGCCAGAAAATGAGAAAAGGGGCCGGGAAAAAGTAGAATTTTTACCCTGAAACATTCAGGTAACGATCCTAATATATTATTTGAGTTTATTACGTATATTTGAATATATTTTTATGGTAAAAATAGGGATCTTAGACATCGCCCTAATGACGTAAATTGGTAGTTTAAAGGGTCAATTGGACCCCGATGACGAAATTGATTATATATTCGTACTCAGTGAGTTATGGGCAACATATAAATGTAATTTATTTAGGGTTTGGTTATAATTTATTTAGGGTTTGGTTATGTGACCATAAACCCCGTACATAGGCTTGGCCTGCATATTGCGTATGCGAATAGGGCATCAGGTTCTTACATGGATTGCCCTAAGATGCGAGGAATGAAGCTTTTAGCCTAATTTGATATATTTTTCTGGTTATTGAACACAGTGGGATCGTTTGGCAATGAATCCAAAGGACAAAGCGGTTATTGAGTGGCTGTACTAACTTTGTAACAAGGTAAGTGTTTATATCCATTTCTTTGGAGGCACCTGGCCTCGTGGATTTTGTACCACGTATTCCTTACGTGTGTAGCTGCCGATATGCGTACTCATTACGCCTTAGCTTTGGATTTACATTGTATATTATATGTTATGTCCTATTGTTGGTATTGCATTGAGGATCTGAGCATTGTACCCTGGCTGTGAGTTGATATATACTTCCCAGCTGTCGATGCGAGTCCCGCGCTGGTGAAGGGTTATTATTGCATCATACTGTATTCGTATGTATTACATTTTCTGGTTATGCATTGCATCATATTGAGGGTAGGAGGATTCCGCCCTCGGAGCAGGAGGATTCCGCTCCACTGCATCATATTGAGGGTAGGAGGATTCCGCCCTAGGAGCAGGAGGATTCCGCTCCACTGCATCATATTGAGGGTAGGAGGATTCCGCCCTAGGAGCAGGAGGATTCCGCTCCACTGCATCATATTGAGGGTAGGAGGATTCTGCCCTCGGAGCAGGAGGATTCCGCTCCACTGCATCATATTGAGGGTAGCCCTCGGAGCAGGAGGATTCCGCTCCATTGCATCATATTGAGGGTAGGAGGATGCCGCCCTCGGAGCAGGAGGATTCCACTCCATTGCATCATATTGAGGGTAGGAGGATTCCGCCCTCGGAGCAGGAGGATTTCGCTCCATTGCATCATATTGAGGGTAGGAGGATTTCGCCCTCGGAGCAGGAGGATTCCGCTCCATTGCATCATATTGAGGGTAGGAGGATTCCGCCCTCGGAGCAGGAGGATTCCGCTCCATCTATTTGACACATGTGACACCATTGCATCATATTGCATTCATCCCATCCCATTGCACCGCATACTGACTATTATGTGTACTGTGTTGTGTTTTATGTATGCGGTATGTATACTATGACGTGGACATATCTCAGTTTGCCTATATATTTCTTGCTCGTATCCCGGGTTGCGGGAATCGAGTTGCACGCCGCAATGGTATAAATTTATGGATCGGGTTACACGCCGCAACAGGATGAATATATGGATCGGGTTGCACGCCGCAACAGGATATATTTCTGATTGTTGATGTGTTTGGGATACCTATATGTTTTGGTTATCTTACGTTCCTAGTTGTTAATAAGTTTGTCATCCCATACGTGTTTCTAGTTATTATCTGGCTCTGCGTTTTTATAATTTAAACAAGAGGAATTTTGTTTATCTGTTTCTTCTCCCTGGCTAGCTATCCTATTCTTTGAGGTGGCTAGTCTGCCCCAGTTATTGAGTCCTTTTGACTCACCCTTGTTTGTTGTTTGTTTCTTGTCTATCTATTTCGTTTCGGCAGGTTCGCTCCAAGATTGAGTTCGCCACGTTGTGAAGGAGCGAAGACGACTTCAGCTGTCAGGGTGAGCCAACTTTTATTCCGGATGGCCACCAGTTTATTGTTAATTATTTCAGCTGCATTTTGCTCCCTTCAGGAGGTATATGTCTTCTTTTGTACTCTTAGATGTCTAGTCTGGATAGCCCTAAACCTAGTATGTTGGGTAGTCAGCTGTAATTTCTTTTGTACAGCTTAGAGGTATCAGTATGTCTGTAAATTTTTTTTAAAGTCTTGTCCTTATTTATAAATTATTATATTTATTTTCCTAATTTAATTGGTAAGGGTTCGCCCGACGGGTCTAGGGGAAGATGTCGGGTGCCCGCACGGCCTAACCGGATTTCGGGTCGTGTCAGTTGGTATCAGAGCCTAATTTAAAGTCTATCCAGACTAAGACAGTGTCTAGTAGAGTCTCGCTGATGGGTACGTAGACGTCCGTACTTATCTACGAGAGGCTATGATGGCATTTAGGAAGTTTTCACTTCCTTCTTTTCGGATCGTGCGTCGGTTTAGGATTCAAAGGTATTTTTGTTAATTTATTAATTACTTCATGGTAATTGTGAACTCTCGTGCGATAAATCAGCAAACGGTATGAGTTCAAGACGAAGCAGTTTGGCCTGGGGTTAGCATTGACGAAGCCCTGAGAGTTTTTGATCGTGCTGACGATCTAGTTACGGAGGTCCCAACTGTACGAGCTCGCGATGGGTAAGGGAGTAGGCCCTTGTGGTTCCCTTGGCTCTCTACGATATTTTTACGAGAATTTTGGCGACATAGATACCGTAAGAACCTATTATTCGCTGGCAGCCTATCAGGGTGCCGCATGTGCAGACGTTCGATCTCAGGGAGCTCTTTTCTGGTTCTTAATATTGCTGCAGTAAATTATGTTCCTCAGACAACATATATTGTGCCTCTAGTGATTCTGGCTGGTTAGTTAGCCTGAGTAATGGCTCGGTCCGAGTGTCTGAAGAGGTTGCATTATTTTACGCGGTTGAACCTTCCGATAATCTTAAGCAATGCATCAGATAAACCTCGTGATTCTTTTTAAAATAAAATGATGTCAGCATATCCTTCAGGCTCTTGTTATATCGAGCAGTATGGTGTCGATTATTCTGCTTTCCAGTTTCAAGGTCCAGCCTTGGATTGGTGGACCACTCTCTTATTAGCTGACTTGGTTCGGTTTTCTTTCAGATTTGTGGAAAAGTTCCTTTCAAGTAGCGAGCGAGATGAAAAGTGTTTCCAGTTTGAGTGGATTGGACAGGGTAGCCTGGCGGTTAGCCTGTTGGTGTTTCAGAATATGAAATTGAATTCTTTAGAATGGCTGGATATGCATTAGAACTAGTCCATGAACCTTTCGAGAGATTCAAAGATTTATTGGTGACCTTTCTCCTTACTTGAGATCCCAGATGGCTCGAAAAAAAATTGATGTTGTGACTTTATTTGATGTCGTTGTTGATTTGCTCAAAGGTATCAGGCATACCATAAGTTAGAGGGGGGAAGAGTTAGAGCAGGAGAGCAAGGAATTCTGTGGCCCTGGTGGGCAACCATAGTACCTTATCTGGAGGTAAAAGTTCTGATTATTTTTTGAAGTCACCTTCCGGGTTATCTCAGCTTGTAGAGCGTGATTCTCAGAGTGCGCGAGTAATTCATCAAGATTAGACCCAGTTTTTCTCTTTATAGCTATCGACAATATGTCCAGCTTCAAATTTCAATGAAAAGCTGTTATCACTGTCATGAGTCTGGTTATCCTTTGAGGAGTTTTTCCTTACTCCAGCAAGTAGACAATCGTCCTTTCTCTTGTCATCAGGCACCTGTACAGTCGTAGAGAATTTTATTTAAATCTTAATTAGCCAGAGAAACGCCACGATCCAGTAGAGGTTGAGAGCGTGGTGGTAGTGGTTCTTCAGAAGGTAATTATCAGTATAACGGCTTAGTTCAGCCGCAGAGGCAGTTTTATGAACTGCCAGTCTGGCAGGATGCTGAGGCATCCGATGTAGTACACCCATGTAATTCTTCTTTCATTATATATGAGTAAGATTTGATTCTTCTGATCGGTCTGAACTTCGTTTATTTTACCATGTTTCCATGGCTTCCTTGGATATTGTTTCTATTAAGAATCGGTTGCGGTAGAGGGGTGAGTTTCTGATACGATTTATTCCTGGCATTTATGAGACCCTACTAGTTTATCTGATCTAAATATGAGAGATTTGACGGTGAGTATTGCTATTTCCTCCTTAGCAGCCTGTTATGGCACCTTGTGTTATTATGTCAAGTCATTTTACTTCTCTCCTCGGAAATCAGTGTTGGTGGGATGATGAGATTCTTATTCGTCACCATCAGGAAGTGTCATTGTTTCTTCCGGTGTAAAGTGGTTAGTAAGTAATGCTTGATCTATGTGTCTCCTCTTGGTTCGAGATTCTAGTTGAGTCATGTTATTCTATGAGCTTGTCTTAGTTATAAAAAGGGTATTCTGGTAAATTGTCAGAGTTTCCTTCTTATTGGGAGGTTAAATTGGTATGGATGTTTTTCCATAAAGTTTATTTAATGTCTATCTCTTCAATTGCGATTTTTTTGGCTTGCCTGACCCGGAAGTAGTCTAGCTTTGGTAGCAAAAAAAAAAAAAAAAATTGAACTTCCTGAAGCTCTAATTATTTCTATCATCGATCCATTTCCATTTCTTCTTCGTCCGGCACTAGTGAGCTTGGGCGATTGGTAGCCGCTTGTGACGTTTCCTGTGTTGAGCCAGAGTACGTGTTATTGTGGCCGGGTAAGCATATTATTGTTTTGGAAGCATATTATTGTTTTGGTCCAGTTGTCTTATCTTGTTATCAGTTTATCCGGGTATCCATTCCCATGTATAGTATAGTGTTGGTTCTGTTTTTGCGGATCATCCAGTTTCAGGGGAAACTCCGCCGAAATTTTTATATAGAAGTACCATCCATCGGGCAGTGATGTTTACGTCAAAGGTATGGAGTTGTGAACTCGGGAGTTGCAGTCGATTGGCAACTCGAGAGGGTAATTTGGTAGCTCAGATCTGAGCCGAATTCTATTTTTAGCTATTTCTTCCTTAGTCCGGTAGACTGTGCGAGGATGACTATTTCTATTCAAGTTAGCGGTATGAGTTAATGCTCTAAGTGGAGGAGTCTTCCTCCAATTGATAGTTTCGTGTATCTTTGTTTCGAAAATATAAAACTCCTCTCTCATGATTGAGAAAGGGTCGGCTTAGTCCGAATAAGTTGGGCTATGATGTTATCATATTATCCAAATATGTTTTATCCAAGAGTTGATGTGCGTGTTATAACTCTGATTCTGTAATTATGAGATAATGTCCGTGGAGTAGTTTATGAAGGTTGTGCAAATTCTCTTGTTATCTGCGTAAATCTTTCTTTAGATTTAGGCTCGTTCGAGGACGAACGAGAGTTTAAGTGGAGGAGAATGAAACGACCTCGGTCAGTCGTTTCGGAAGTTAGGACTCCGATTGGCGTGCCAATAATTTTAAAATATTCATAATGTCCATTAGGACCTGTCTGTAAAATTTGAGCTAAATCAGACCTCGTTTGGTAGGCATCGGAAGAAGGTTTCAGTTTTTATTGGCGATAAATATTAAAAAGAGATTTTCGAGCTCGGTTTTTGCCGAATGTGTTCCGATTCGAAATCCGAAAGCGCCGTTAGGTTCGTATGATTATTTGTAATTTTTGTAAGCTTTCGACAGTGAATTTCGATGTTGTTCGGCTAGTTTCCGCTAAAATGCCGAAAGTTAAATAATTTGACTTCTTTTCATTTAAATTCGCATCTTGAGTTTCGGGAGTCTGATTTGAGATCCGCCTTCGCGAGTATGTTACATATATTTTGTATAACCTGTATGCAAAAGTTGGGATTATTCCGAATATCGTCGGGTACCGTTTGAATTTTTACCGTATCAGTGAATTTTAAAAGAAAAAGGAAAAAAAAAGGAAAAAGACAAAAATTTAGAAATGGGAGTCGGTGGACAAGGGATTAAGTTAATCCCTTGTCTTCCATTCAGCAACATACGTACATATATCAGAAGCATAAAAAGAGGAAACACAGTGGAAAAAAATGCCAGAAAATGAGAAAAGGGGCCGGGAAAAAGTAGAATTTTTACCCTGAAATATTCAGGTAACGATCCTAATATATTATTTGAGTTTATTACGTATATTTGAATATATTTTTATGGTAAAAATAGGGATCTTAGACATCGCCCTAATGACGTAAATTGGTAGTTTAAAGGGTCAATTGGACCCCGATGACGAAATTGATTATATATTCGTACTCAGTGAGTTATGGGCAACATATAAATGTAATTTATTTAGGGTTTGGTTATGTGACCATAAACCCCGTACATAGGCTTGGCCTGCATATTGCGTATGCGAATAGGGCATCAGGTTCTTACATGGATTGCCCTAAGATGCGAGGAATGAAGCTTTTAGCCTAATTTGATATATTTTTCTGGTTATTGAACACAGTGGGATCGTTTGGCAATGAATCCAAAGGACAAAGCGGTTATTGAGTGGCTGTACTAACTTTGTAACAAGGTAAGTGTTTATATCCATTTCTTTGGAGGCACCTGGCCTCGTGGATTTTCTACCACGTATTCCTTACGTGTGTAGCTGCCGATATGCGTACTCATTACGCCTTAGCTTTGGATTTACATTGTATATTATATGTTATGTCCTATTGTTGGTATTGCATTGAGGATCTGAGCATTGTACCCTGGCTGTGAGTTGATATATACTTCCCAGCTGTCGATGCGAGTCCCGCGCTGGTGAAGGGTTATTATTGCATCATACTGTATTCGTATGTATTACATTTTCTGGTTATGCATTGCATCATATTGAGGGTAGGAGGATTCCGCCCTCGGAGCAGGAGGATTCCGCTCCACTGCATCATATTGAGGGTAGGAGGATTCCGCCCTAGGAGCAGGAGGATTCCGCTCCACTGCATCATATTGAGGGTAGGAGGATTCCGCCCTAGGAGCAGGAGGATTCCGCTCCACTGCATCATATTGAGGGTAGGAGGATTCTGCCCTCGGAGCAGGAGGATTCCGCTCCACTGCATCATATTGAGGGTAGCCCTCGGAGCAGGAGGATTCCGCTCCATTGCATCATATTGAGGGTAGGAGGATGCCGCCCTCGGAGCAGGAGGATTCCACTCCATTGCATCATATTGAGGGTAGGAGGATTCCGCCCTCGGAGCAGGAGGATTTCGCTCCATTGCATCATATTGAGGGTAGGAGGATTTCGCCCTCGGAGCAGGAGGATTCCGCTCCATTGCATCATATTGAGGGTAGGAGGATTCCGCCCTCGGAGCAGGAGGATTCCGCTCCATCTATTTGACACATGTGACACCATTGCATCATATTGCATTCATCCCATCCCATTGCACCGCATACTGACTATTATGTGTACTGTGTTGTGTTTTATGTATGCGGTATGTATACTATGACGTGGACATATCTCAGTTTGCCTATATATTTCTTGCTCGTATCCCGGGTTGCGGGAATCGAGTTGCACGCCGCAATGGTATAAATTTATGGATCGGGTTGCACGCCGCAACAGGATGAATATATGGATCGGGTTGCACGCCGCAACAGGATATATTTCTGATTGTTGATGTGTTTGGGATACCTATATGTTTTGGTTATCTTACGTTCCTAGTTGTTAATAAGTTTGTCATCCCATACGTGTTTCTAGTTATTATCTGGCTCTGCGTTTTTATAATTTAAACAAGAGGAATTTTGTTTATCTGTTTCTTCTCCCTGGCTAGCTATCCTATTCTTTGAGGTGGCTAGTCTGCCCCAGTTATTGAGTCCTTTTGACTCACCCTTGTTTGTTGTTTGTTTCTTGTCTATCTATTTCGTTTCGGCAGGTTCGCTCCAAGATTGAGTTCGCCACGTTGTGAAGGAGCGAAGACGACTTCAGCTGTCAGGGTGAGCCAACTTTTATTCCGGATGGCCACCAGTTTATTGTTAATTATTTCAGCTGCATTTTGCTCCCTTCAGGAGGTATATGTCTTCTTTTGTACTCTTAGATGTCTAGTCTGGATAGCCCTAAACCTAGTATGTTGGGTAGTCAGCTGTAATTTCTTTTGTACAGCTTAGAGGTATCAGTATGTCTGTAAATTTTTTTTAAAGTCTTGTCCTTATTTATAAATTATTATATTTATTTTCCTAATTTAATTGGTAAGGGTTCGCCCGACGGGTCTAGGGGAAGATGTCGGGTGCCCGCACGGCCTAACCGGATTTCGGGTCGTGTCAATTTCTTACCTGCACGGCTCATTGTCCACATTGGTCCAGAAAGATCCATATGGACCAGTTCCAAAGGTTTGGTAGTACTGACCTGTTTCTTTGGTTTAACAGAAGACTTTACCTGCTTCCCCCTAGCACAAGCATCACAAACTCTTCTTCTTTGAACTTGATGTTAGGGAGACCTATCACCAAGTCCTTAGAAACTAGTTTATTCAATTGCGAAAGACTAGCATGACCAAGTCTTTTGTGCCATAGGAGGGGATCATTTTAAATCACACTTAAACAATTCATACTCCCATCAGCTAGTGACAAGAGATCTACTTTATAAATATTTCCATGTCTATTTCCCTGCAAAAATGATCTCTCCAGGTGCTTGGTTAGTCACAATGCAACCTGTAGAAGAGAAAATCACATTGTTACCTTTTTCACACAATTGAGATATGCTCAATAAACAATGTTCCAGTCTATATACCAGAAAAAATATTATCAATGCTATGTGAGTCAGGCCTACCTACCTTTCCAATGCCAATAGTTTTCCCTTTCTTACCATTTTCGAAGGAAACACTTCCTCCATGAAAAGCTGGGAGTGAAAGAAACAGTTCCTTATGTCCTGTCATATGCCTTGAGCAACCACTGTCTATGTACTATTTGTGGTTCCTCACTTTCACTCTAGCCTGCAAAAGAAAACTAGGGGTTAGCTTTAAGAACCCAAACTAGTTTGGGTTCCTTTCTTTGAGAAAAAGGATGGATCATATTCTTCTTAACCTAGACTGGTAATGCTTTCTTTGTGTGAACAATTTTCTTGGCTACATATTTTTGAATAGGTTTATAGGACCTGTTCCTTTGTGTAGCTTTTGCCAGAGATTGACAATTTCTTTTCAAGTGACCAGTATTCCCACAATGTGTGCATAGCTAATTTTCAGGAAGAATTAGATACTTACTCTTTGGATCCCATTTGGGCAATGATTGAGATTTCATAAACCCATACATTTCCTGTTATTACTTTGATTTCCTGTAACCATTCTAGTGCTTCAGAGGACTTGTTATATTTGACAGTTTTTGTTCAATTCTTCTTTTGTTTTGATCAAATTCTCTTCCAAATATCTTATCTTTTCATTTTTCTTAAACTGTTCATCAACTGTCACTTTCAATTTCTCTTTAGCAAGTTGATGGGAATTAACACTACCCTCAACTGCTCTTGTTTCTAAATTTACATTTTGTAATTTCTGAGCTATTGATTCAAGTGTAAGGATCCGTTCCTTTAGCATGCTATTTTTCCTTTTCAAGATATCATTTTTTACTACAATTTTCTTATGTTCAATACCCAAACTTTCAATTTCATCATGCATCTGTTCTTTAACATTACTTATAGACTTAAGTTCATTCAACACAGTAACAAATACTTTGACAAGTTTATCTCTAGGCATTTTTTTATATTATTTTTAAGTTTAGAGATAAATACCTCAAAATCTTCTTCATTATCTGAATCTTCAAGAGCCATTAGAGCAAGCTCATCATCTACATCATCATCAAACTGCTCATCGTCACTATCTTCCAAACCAACAACCATGGCTTTGGGAGATCCACTTTTCTTGCGGACCTGTTCCTTACCCTTTCTTCTTTTCTCAACATGCTTCTTTCTCCATTCTTCTTCCATAACTAGGTATTTGTTGATATAGTGCTCCATGCTTCCACATTTAAAGCATTGTCTACCATATTTCATGTTAGAAGACCTACCCTGTCCACTTAACCTCTTTTTCTTATTCAAGAACTTTTGAATACTTCTAGCGATCAGGACCAGTTCCTTCTCATCATTTACAGGTTTATCAGCAACAGTTAATGCTAGATTTGGTTCAGTTTTAACCGGTTCTCCTATATTCTTGACTTTCTTCCTTAGTTCATAAGTTCTTAGATTACCTATCAGTTCATCTAAGGAAAGAGTACTAAGATCCTTGCTTTCACTAATAACACATGCCTTAATTTACCAAGAGTCTGGGAGTACCCTAGTAAGGATCTTTTCAACCCTATCTTCTACAGTTAAAATCCTTCCTAAAGAGATAAGTTCAGTTGCAATGGCATTAAACCTATGTACATTTCAGAAATTGTTTCTCTTTCTCTCATTTTAAAGTTTTCATATTCAGCAAAGAGAAGTGTACCTCTAGATCTTTTAACCTGGTTGGTTCCTTCATGAGCAACCAGCAATGCATCCCAAATTTGTTTCCCAATAGAGCAGCCTTGAACTCTGGTATACTCATCAGGACCAAGTCCACATATGAGCCACATTTTAGCCCTTGCATTGTTTTCCCATTTCCTTAAATCATCACCATTACATTCCCTTATAGTTTTGGGAACATCATTGCCTTCAACATCCTTCTTTATAGGAATTATAGGACCCACCCTCAGTGATTATGTCCCATAGTTCATAATCTTCAGCTTGAAGATGATCTCTCATCCTGTCTTTCCACCAAAAATAGTACTTATCATCGAACAATGGTGGCCTAACAGTAGACCGACCCTCAGTATTTCCCTATGGTGCACTCATTCTAATACTAAGGTGTTAGGTTCTTCAAGGATAACCTGCTCTGATACAGATTGATATTCCCCAAGACACACCACTATTACGTTGAAGGACCAGTTTCTCAGATGTGTTCCTTGACTTTGTTAAGTGCGGAATAGATAAAGAACATATAAATGAACACTGAATTTTAGAATGGAAAAACCCCTATAACTTGGGATAAAAAAACCACGACCTACTCTCTCAAGTAGGATTTTCAACTTCACTATTTGAATGAGTCACTTGGTTGCAAGACTTTCTTCTTACTAACCTAGGACTAACTCTAATCTTATAGTGACCCCTTTCACAATCAGTGAAGTTTCTCCAAGTACCAGATTTGAATGATGTGTACTCTTACAGAACCTCTATGAAAGTAAATAATATGACTCAACAGATCCTACTACAAATGAACTAAGATTGAGAACAGCAAGAGTTAACCTAAGGAACAGGTTCTTCACTTAGTTCCCAGTAGCTTAATGACTGCTCAAATACAACTTAGACTTGCTTCAATGCTTTTGCTTTAAACTCTCTGTATTTGTGCGTGCCTTCAACAGCTGAAATGCTTCTCAATTTATAGACTTGGAATCTTGAGAAGTCTTGTGCAATTAGAACTCCAAGCCTCCCAGAGTTTAAATCCTAATTCAGCTCCTTGCTTGGATAGACGAAACCTTTTGGCTTTATCCCAATCTTATGCAATCTTTTCTATTTCGTGTATTAATGCATAATTATCAAGATAAACGTTAGATTTTAGGATAATAATTAATTTTCCCGCTCAATTAATTTTGCAAAAATATTTATTCAGCTGCAGTGATTCAAAGGAACATGTCCTTTGATCTGTTCCTTAGTCATTAGTCAAAACTCTAAGCTTCTCCAAGCTAACAATATGTACATCTCCTGAAGGGAGCAAAATAAGATAAAACTAAGATATCTACCATCAGTGTCCTCAATGAATAGGCTGGCTCACCGTAGACATCCAGAATGGGATCATGCTCCTCAATTAAGCTGCGACTAACTAGGTTCGGGAGCGGAATCTGCCGATATGAAATACAACACAAGAAACATGTAAAGAGTAAGTCATAAGGATTCAGTAGGTGAGGAATAACTACTTAACTCGAAAAATAGTTAAATTACTAGGGAAATGGCAAGTAATGACATATAACATATAAAAATATACAAATATTCAAGTAGCAGTCATATACAACATACATAAGGATATGAAATGAATGCAATCATAATGAAATGGGGTCACATTTGCCGGAAACCTATCTCTGGTGTAGGACCCTCATCGACTACCAGAAGTTATATGCAATAATAACCCTTCACCGGTGCGGGACTGTCATCGACTGCCGGGAAGTACATATCAAGCTCGCAACTAGAGTACAATGCTCCTACGCTCAATGCAATACCAACAATAAAGCTTAACATATAATATACAGTGTAAATTGATCACGCCCAACTACACCCAATAAAAGGGACTAAGCGGTCATGGCAAATATAGCTCGATATTTAAAGCCCAAAGATTAAATCCCTCAGGGAACACTCGAAATTTAGTTGCTAATCTAACTAAACTTATCTAATCAATGAACTTCGAAATTTTATATTTTTATGATGGTTTTAATGTGACAACTAATTAAGAATAAAGTAAATTACAAAGTAGTAAGAAAAAGACTAATTCAAGGGTTTAGATGTATAGGATTGATCTACCTAACTCCTACTCATGTGTTAGAAAAATACATTATTGGATTCAACTTGCTTCGTCCTATTGAATACTTGCTCCAAATTCATAACTATTCACTCCCGTGTAGTAATTATAACTTTCACTAATCAATTTTTCAATTAATTAATGAAGATATGTAGGACTACAAGTATTATTCACAATAAGGTTCAATGGTCACAAATCACCTTTTTGACTACCTAAGTAATGCCTTTATTTTAGGTTGAAATATTGCTAAGTATTTAACTCTAACTCATGAATCTATCCCTGGATGCACAAGAATAAAGGGCATTGGGAGTTCTACCAATCAATAGCATACAAATCATAAACACTTAGATAAGAAGAATTAACAAGTTTCATCCATCAAAGTATATATTCGTCACACATAAGTGTTGGAGTGGTTCAATCAACCCTAGAATGGGTAACTTAGCCACTCATGTTTATAACAATCATGTCAAAGTAATTCATTAATGAATAAACCAGTAGAAGAAAGACAGAATTTAAGAAAAACTGTTGTGTTCTTTAAGCCTCCAAAGCTCTAGCCTCCTTTTGCTCCTTCCCAAGTCAAAAGTTATTGTCTGGGGTGTGTTTTAGGTCTTTTATACCGTCCCTATAGACCCAGACAAGCTGGGAATCCAAAATAAAGTCAGAATTAAAACGTCAGGATTTTAAACCAACGGTGCCGCACTGCGCAATGCACAGAGCACCGCGGTAGGCCAAAAGCTGGAGGTTTTCAAAATTCCCAACTCTCTGAATCTTGCCCCTGTTGCGTCGCGCAGTGCAACACCCAGCGCGGCGCAACATGCTTATTTTACCGCTTGTCTAATATTTTGTTATTTTTTTATCCACGCCTTCGTTCGCTCGACCCTCGGGCTTCTACTCAGACTTCAAAATCCTTGTTTTCAATAAACTTTGCTCCACGAATGCCTCATATCATCAACGTAATTTCTGCAACATGAAAAACGCCAAATGAGAGAAATTTAACTAAAAGTGCTAACAAATATAACAAGTAGAAGCATGAATATGAGGCAGAAGTATACGAAATATAGTAATTTTTATCCTCCTATCAACACCCCGCTCTTAAAAGTTTGCTCGTCCTCGAGCAACTTATACCTTAAACTCAAAACACATCAAAACCACTCACACAATGACTTGGGTTTATATAGGAACTTAACCAGTTATATATGCACTAACCATGCTTTATTCTCACGTAATCCATGCCAAGAATATTTTAAAACAACCAAGTGCATCAAATCAAATTCCCAATCCCACATCACCTCCAGACTCACCCAATTAGTCATGCAAGTACTCACTCTATCCAAGAGACTAATAAAAGAGCTCGCTTCTTGTAAATCATGTGCCCTCACAATCAAATAAAATATTTGAGAAGGAATTCACATTAGAGTTTGATCATGAACAAAAAGTTCACATATAGATGAAACACTCACTCTCAGAAAAGAACTCACATGCAACACAAGATGTACCATAAGCTTGCCCTTAGTGTAGGACTCGACTAGTGTCCATCTACTCGGCTAAGATCAATTAGGACTTCTTTTGGTTGTAATGTAGGCAATGGGACGGGTAGGATATATTTAGGTAATAGTGACTAACCACCCCAAGCAATTAAATACACCACAATTAATTCAAATATTCTTCCTCCCAGCCAATCTTTCTTTTACCAACACAGAGTCAACTTTGGTTTTACCAACCTTCTTCTTTAAGCAAAGTAGGAGCTAATGATAGGGACTACTCACTTTTTTTCTTCTTTCTTCCTAGCAATTTTTTTTTTCAATATATATTTCAATTATTACACAACACTTTAAGCTTTCAGTTTTTTTTCTCTTTTTTATTTTTTAAAGTAAATCCCTCCAATAGCCTCCTCCTATGCACCTTTGTCTTCCTCGAACAACCATATGTTTTCCACTTTATTAACTATCCTTTTAGGCTTATAACACCACAAGTAAAACTCAGAGGCATTCAACACAAGAATAGATATCCCAATGGCTATCAAGGAAAAGGTTACAGGTTCAAAAATGTTAGCTAAGGTCAAATTTCACTAGTAAACATCTAACTCTGAGGTTTCAAATAAATTGGCTATGAAAGGATAGCCTATATCACTTCCTAACCGAGCAAATATCTCATTTCGATTTGCACACGCACCGAGCAAGTTCTAGACATCAAGTAGTAAACATGGAGAAAACAAAATTCTCAGTCACACATGGCACATAACCTACTCAAAACGGCTCAATTCGCGCTATCAAATAACGCAATGGCAAGCAAACTCCTTAGCAAATCCAGAGTGAACATCATGGTCATAGGCTTCAAACAATGCGCTAAACGTTCCTCAAGGCAAATGGATCCTGACAGAATATATGCCTGAAGTTCACATATCCCAAATCAAATATCTATATAAAACTAGTCAAAGTGGAGCCAAGACTCTCCCATCCAATTAAATCTACCTATACCCGGTTCAAACTACATCCTTTGAAAAAAAAACTGATTCACAAAAAAAAAATCAAAGGGGATTATTAACACAAATAGGAAGACTCCCACCGCACACATAAAATCTGGCATTGCCTTCGATGCATTAAAAATTAAAACTAAGGGTGATAGAGAAACTCATTAGGGCTCTAAGCCCGAAGAACATCTATGTGAGCTTCCTTAGGGCACGAGGTACTCAGAATTCCTCCAAACAGAACATCCTCATCCAATTGTATGATGTTGCAAGCACCCCACACTTAGACTTTAAACCAATCGAAACCTGCAAAACAAAGAAACTCACTAAGTAATATCCTTCAAAAGATAATAATTTTTTCTTTTTTTTTATTTTTATCTTTTCATTTTTTTTGTATACAATTACAATCACGGGTTGCCTCCCGAGAAGCGCCTTAGTTATAGTCGTGGCACGACTTCGATCAGATCAACTTATGGCTCATCGAGGCTCGAATGTATGCACACACGAACAGTTCACATCATCACAATGTCCCTTCAGCAATTTTCCAATATCAACTGCTATTTCTTAATCATACAACTTCAAAGTCATCTTCCCCTAGTCAATATCAATCACTGCTCTACCAGTAGCTAAGAATGGAAGACCTAAGATAATTAGAACATCTTTATCAAAGGGGCAGTCAAGAACCACAAAATCTATCGGAAACATAAAACTACCCACATGCACAAGTACATCCTCAACTATTCCAATAGGCTTCTTTTGTCTTCTATCTGCCAGCTGGATTCGCATTGAAGTCGCTCTCATGCCAGTCAAACCCAACTTGTTGTATACTTCCAGCGGCATCAAATTAATGCTTGCACCAGAATCACATAAGGTCTTACCAATTGTGAGATCACCAATAGAGCACGGGACTGTAAAACTACTAGGATCTTGCTTTTAAAAAAAAAAATTAGCTACAGGCTTTGTGATGACAATACTACACACCTTATTCAACTCGACCATCTTTACCTCATTAAAGTAAACCTTCTTAGACAGAAGATCTTTTAACAATTTAGTATATCCAGGAACCTCTCGCATAACTTCTATGAAAGGCATGGCTTCCATTTTTTCAACAAATCAAAAAGCTTATTAAACTTCAAACTTTTTTTATTTCTTTGCCAATCTTTGAGGAAAAGAAGGTGATGGTGTTTTCGCCTTGGAGTTCTGCTCCCTTGATACTCTACCTTTTTCAACCACCCTATCGACTTCTTTAACAGGTTCTTTAGCAATTACTTTCTCAGTACCAGGAGCAGGTTTTGGAGTAGTCTCTTTCTAAAAAGGATCATTGCCAGCCAGTTTGGCAGAGTCATCAACAGGCTCAATATTTGGCATGGTTGGTAGTGCACCTTTAGCTAATTCTTGCTGCTTTTCCAAATCTCTACCATTCTTTAAAGTGACTGCCATCAATTGATAAGGATTTGGAAACTTAGGATTCACCATAGTATTGCCCGGTAGAGCACCTTGAGGTCTATTATGTAAAGCTAGGACAATTGTCCCAACTTGGTCTCTATATCCTTTATTGCAGTGTCATGTGCTGCCACTTGGTCTTGAAGCTGTTTATTAAATCCCATCATAGCCTGTACCATAGTGTTAATCTCAGCTATATCATTCGCTTGCTGTACGGGTAAAATTGCTTGTCCTAAATTGACCCTGTTGATTATATTGCTGGTGCTGCCCATAATTCACAGAGTTCATATCTTCAGTATAAGCAAGCAAATCAGCATCAGAAACATTACCAGAAGCTGGAACTTGAATTTGAGCCCGTGAGTCAACTTGGTTACAGATTTCAACATCTTCTCATTTAGTTGTTTCGACACAACATCAAGTGTAGTCTGCAACTTTGGCATATGTTCTTCCATTCCAAAAGTAGCCCCTGTATCTACGCTAGAAGATGTATCTCTTCTAAGCCAGCCTGAGTTTTGAGCCATCGTATCAAGCATGCTCTTCGCTTCAGCAAATGTTTTACTCAAAAATGCTCCTCCAGCTGCTGCATCCAAAGTGCCCTTAATTTGATCTTCTATGCCCATGTAGATCCTTTGCCCCAATATTTGGTCAGGAATACCATAATGAAGACACTTTCTCAAATAACTTTTAAATATCTCCTAACCTTCTGGAAAAGTCTCTAGCGGGGCCTGCCTGAACGTAAGTATCTCATCAATCACTAGCATCTTCTGCTAGCAAGAATGGGAACAACATCAATTTCAAAACCTCTGCTGGCACTAGAGCCTGTGTTTAAGTTCACATATCCTTAAGAACTTTTTCAAATGCTTTTGAGGATCATCAATAGTTCTACCTGCAAATAAACCAGCATTAGCAAGCAAAGCCACCATCGTATGGGTGATGTAAAAAATCTCTGCCTCGAATGTTAGGAGCTGAATACCAGACGCTAGATTCCCAACCATAGATTGCACGAAAGCATTAAGAGCAAAATCTTGAGCCATCCTGAATTCTTTGAGATCTGAACTTTCAATTGTAAACACCAAAGAAACGAGATCAAGATGACAAGAGTGAAGTTAATAGAAAAATAAACTAGATATTTTAACAACTAAATAATACCGTGTTCCCCGGCAACAACGCCAAAATTCGATCACGCCCAACTACACCCTATAAAAGGGACTAAGTGGTCGCAACAAATATAGCTCGGTATTTAAAGTCCCGGCGTCGAATCCCACAGAGAACACTTCTAGTTACTAATCTAACTAACTTATCTAATCAATTAACTTCGAAAGTTTATATTTTTTATGATGGTTTCAATGTAACAAATAATTAAAAATAAAGTAAATAGCAAAGTATTAAGAAAAAGATTAATTCAAGGGTTTAGACACCTAGGATTGATCTACCCAACTCCTACTCATGTGTTAGAAAAATGCATTAATGGATTCAACTTGCTTCTTCCTATTGAACACTTGCTCCAAATTCATAACTATTCACTCCCGTGTAATAGTTATAACTTTCACTAACCAATTTTTCAATTCATTAATGAAGATATGTAAGACTACAAGTATTGTTCACAATTGGGTTCAATGGCCACAAATCACCTTTTGACTACCTAAGTAATGCCTTTGTTTTAGGTTGAAATATTGGTAAGTGTTTACCCCTAACTCATGAATCTATCCGTAGATGCACAAGAATAAAGAGCACAATCAATTGGGAGCTCTACCAATCAATAACATACAAATCATAAACACTTAGATAGGAAGAATTAACAAGTTTCATTCATCTAAGTGAATATTCATCACACATAAGTATTGGAGTGGTTCAATCAACCCTAGAATGGGTAACTTAGCCACTCATGTTTATAACAATCATGTCAAAGTAATTCATGAATGAATAAACCAGTAGAAGAAAGAAAGAATTTTAGAAAAACTCTTGTGTTCTTGAAGTCTCCAAAGCTCTAGCCTCCTTTTGCTCCTTCACAGGTCAAAAGTTATGTTGTGTGGCGTGTTTTAGGGCTTTTATACCGTCCACATAGACCCATACAAGCTGAAAATCCAAAATAAAGTCGGAATCAAAACGTAAGGATTTTAAACCTACGGTGTAGCGCAATGCATAGCGCGCCGCAGTAGGCCAAAATCTGCAGGTTTTCGAAATTCCCATCTCTCTGAATCTCGCCCCTGTTGCGTTGCATAGCACAACACCCAGCGCGGCGCAACATGCTTATGTTACTGCTTGTCAAATTTTTTATTATTTTTTCATCCACGCCTTCGTTCGCTCGACCCTCGGGCTTCCACTCAGACTTCAAAACCCTTGTTTTCAATAAACTTTGCTCCACGAACGTCTTATATCATCAACATAATTCCTACAACATGAAACACAACAAATGAGTGAAATTTAGCTAAAAGTGCTAACAAATATGACAAGCAGAAGCATGAATACGAGGCGAAAATATAGGAAATATAGTAATATAGTAATATTTAGCCTCGTATCATAAATCCATATCTAAGGCATAGTAAGTACGCCTATCGGAAGCTACACGCATAGAAAACACGTGAGAGAATATCTACAAGGCCAAAGGCCATCAAAGAAATGGATACTATCACTTACCCCAAGTCCTGGGTTAGAATTGCTACTGAATAACTTCCTTTCCTTTTCGATGCATCTCATAATAATCTTTTTCTAAGCCAAAAAAGTATATTCGCACTTATAAGTGCCCGAAGAAGGAGTATATAACCTTTATACATAAAAGAATGAAAATTATTAAAATACTCCTAGGCCAGACTTAGCTGGAAGCACATAAATTATACCTTTTCGGACTCCTCATAATCCCACGAGTCTAATGGTATCATTGATTATCATACTCGAATCCAATTTTATCAAGTTAATTTCATAATTTTTAGGGTCCTAACCTAATTTTTCAATTCAATATCAATGTGAGCACTTTCAAAACTTAACACGTATTCTCTCTCTAGCCTAGGGCGATTTCATACGCATTTTTTTTAGAATTTGTGCACCACCACGTTGACGGCAACCATGGCTGCACCGCCTGTTGGGCAGCCCCCCCAGGGGTTGCTCAACCCGTACCTACCACCCATGCAAACCTTAGTACAATTCCACCCGCTCCCTAAATTCCTTATGCTCATATGCTTTGACCCCAAGTTCAAAAAGTTGATATTGATCAACGTTTATTTCGTATTGTTGTTTATTATCAAGGGACAACTACTCTTACATGGAAGATGTCAGAAGTTAAGAAATCTCTTACTAAGGAGCAGTTACAGCTAGCAATGCTTGGGAAATTTTTGTATGGTAGACCTGACTTGGAGACTTTACGTAAAATCATCCCGGGTCAGTGTGAGATCAAAGGTAATAGCAATATTGGTTACTTGGACAGTAGGTACGTGTTGATTAGACTGACGTTATTGGAGGATTATGTTAATTTTTTGTCAACCCCGGCCTATTGGATTAAGTTTAGAGGTAGATCCTATCCTTTGAGATTATTGAAATGGACGAGACACTGGAAGCCTGACGAAGAGACTTCAATGGCTCTGGTATGGATTAGCTTTCCAAATTTGCCTCCAAACTTTTTTGCTACAGAGTTAATTTTTTCTATTGCTTCTGCAGTGGAAACCCTATTAAAAGTTGATACTGCAACTTTGATTAAAACTAGACCAAATTGTGCCAGGGTCAAGGTTGAAATTGATTTGTTGGCAAAACACCCTAATCGTGTTTTGATTAATGAGGAGGATGATGACACTGTGCTGTAATCTCTACATAGGTAGATATTGTTTATGATTATCTTCCGTTGTACAATACAAATTGAAAGTTGCAAGGTCATTTACCCGGAGCTCTGGGAAAAGCAAAATGATAAAGGTGCTCAGCACGCACATGCAAACATTTCTAAGGTTAATCCTGCCCTTCCGGCACCCCATTGCGTATTTTGACAAGTAGAAAGGTGGTTGCGAATGTTAGGAATGAGGAAGAGTGGAATGATGCAAAGAGTAAGAAAACAAGGAAAGGGAATGATAATGTTCAGGTGAAGAAAGGTGCTGAAAAGCCAAATGATAATTTAGCTTTGGTGAAGGCTGGAAATAATCAATTTGCAGCATTGCAGGAAGATAATAGTCAGGAGGTTGGTGACTTGGGTATTACGGAACCAGCTGTGACAAAAAGGTGATGTGTAGCCCGTTCTAGAGAAAGGAGATGTTGCAGGGTCTAAGAAAGAAGCAGTTAAAAATGGTGCTGCAGCTCTAAAATCAGTTGGAAAAGGTAACGCTTCTATTCCTATGTCGACTAAGGCCCGAGTGAAACATACTTGGAAGCGAGGAAATGATGCGAATCAGCCTCCAAAGTCCCAGACTCAGCTTCAAAAGGACGGTGAAACAGCTCTACCGACAGGGATCTCTTGTTACGATTGCAGCGCCTATTACTGCTGTGCCTGCAGCGCCTACTACTCAATACTAGAAAAGAGACCTATGACAACGGTTCAAAACCGTCTTCATAGATAGGAAAACCGTTGCTATTGGCCTTTTGCAACGGTTTAGGAACCATCTCACTGCGCGGCGTTGCTATAGGGATACCGCGGTTATATGCAACGGTTGCTGAAACATTGCGGCAAACCAGCCAACTATTGTGACAGTTACTAAAGTGTTGCAATAGCATAGTCTATTGCAACGATTTTTAACCTAATTGGGACAGTCAGATACTGTCGCATTATCTTTTTTTGCAACATCTACCGCAACGGTTATTAAGAGCTGGCAAAACAGTTTTTAGGCCTATGGTACGGTTATTATGAGCTATAGCAACAATTTTCTTGAGATTATTTCAACCGTTTGGTTGTCTATTGCAGTACTTATTTACCTATATTTTTATTATATAAATAGAGTACACAAATTGTAGAAATCACGAAAGTAAAAACTATTCACCAAAAAAATCATAATCCAAATTGTCAACTTGTATTATCCTTTTTTGTTTATTAATAAAAATGGTCACTAGGTGCAATGCCTAGTTGACTTTTGATTAAAAAAAAAAAAAACTTGTATTATCCATATATAAAAGCAAAATACACAATTTCCAGCCAATTGAGGAGTACTTAGTATACATAATTTCGCAAAAAAGTTCTAAAATAAAAGATTCCTTCAAGATCGGAAGTTTAAGCAACCATCCACCTATTTCACAAGTAACATCTTCACTTTCTTTCGTCAATGGCTCACTACAAAAATATTGAAGAACCAATCTTTATTAAATTAGGTTATGTAGCAGTTAATTGAAAAAGAACTCACTTGGTTAGTTTCATACCCCACTTCACACATTCATATCCAACAATTAGTTTCAAAAATTAATTGTCAATGATTAAGATACACATTCTTATCACAATAATATTGGAGAAGGAAGAACTATTTTTTCAAGAACATCAAAGAACCAATTCCTTGTAGATTGGTTACATAAAATTAATCCTCCTTAGTTTTTCAAGTGGCTGTAGTACCCCTTTTTTTTCTCTTCCATAGAGCTACACTACTCAAACTTTTAAGTAGTTATCCTAAAGAATGATCCAAGATATACAAAAATAATGTAAAACTTAAGTAATTGTACTTTCTTTTTATTGATCAAGTTAAGTTATAGAAAATCACAACTAAAACAAGAAATAAAGTATTTAAAAAACATAGCACATAGACAAAGTTCACAAAATCACCAAGAAGTATATAACTTAAACCTAAAGCCAATGGATTGGTTGAGCACAAGGTAGCTTCTCCCGGTGTACCACCACACATTGTTGCTAGCCCGATAGGATCAATTTTTAATCCTAAAAGCTGAACCTGTGTCGCTAAGAAAATAAAAATTAAAATAGCTCAATAGAAGAACTTATCAAAAATAGAAACATTTCAGCACACTAAAATTTTAAGCATGAGTCATTCGGCAAAGAATGACACATAGAATGCTCAGGCATAAGATAGATGCAGTAACAGCAGCAACTGCTGCAGATAGTTAGTAACAATCTGCTTCACTAATACACTTCCACAAAAATTACTAGTTACTCGCACAAATACTCTTTGCCCTGAAGAGAGAAAGTTGTAGCATCTAAATTATTACAACCAATTGCTTCACTTATAAAGTACATCTTCACAAGTTTTAGCATTCACACAAATCTAACCCATACTTTCAAGTTAAGATTTATACTCGTAAAAGAATTTCTATTACAGCAAGTAGTAGCTAAGTGTATGTTAGTGCAAAAAAAAAAGGCTACTTCAGCTTTGAGAAAGAATGATTACCAGTAGTTTAATCTCATTTCCAGCTTGAATACATGAGCTAATGCATAGAAAAGGAAGAGTGTATTCAGAAATTCTTCTACAAATTTATCTTTTCTACTTGGAAATAATAGAACATGGAAGAAAAGAAACTTTTCCAATAGAAGCAAAGATAAAAATCCAGGTCTAACCAGGAAGAGGCAAAGAAAGTCAATACCCAAAAGAAAGCCTAGATTCTTTAAACAACACTCAAACTCGAGAATCTCTTATAGCATTGGATTGTTACATTTTTGTTATTCAATTATTCTAATATTGGTTTCAAATGGTGATATTTTATTTAGAGCTGTATGAGAATCTATCAAACTTATGTACCCTCTCTTAAGAAGATAACAAATTTTACCTTGAACAGCAGAAGAAACCCTCTTCAGCTTAAAATCAAACATCCTCCCGACCCCCAAACAACTTCCCTTCAAACAGAAAAGTTACAGAGTCACGACTAAGATAAATAAAGAAAAATAAGGAAAAGAAAAATAAAGTCACTACTATGATAAATAAAGATAGCTAAACCATCAAATATACAAAATCTTCTAGAAAAATCCCAAAAAACAAAACTCGAATGTGAAGATAGAGCAAAAAGCCCTAAAATCTTGTACAATATCAAATCTAGTCTTAACCTAGAGCCAAACAATGCGTCAACAAACCAAGATAAAAAAAAACCCTAACGTATAAAAACCCTAAATAAAAAAAAATGCAATCGAATTAACAGGAGCCAAAATAGAAACCAAAGAACCTGAAAAATGGCGAGAGTGATATTACGAAGTGATTGAAACATATCTGCAATTGGAAAGCTCGGTATGAGCATTATGAAGCAATTGCCAGTATGGAAATTGAAAGCCATGATTGACCAAGGGTCTCCACTTGAAATCCACTCTTAGTCGTTCGTGAAGAAGTCGAAGCAGAGTCGCCGACATCGCCATACAGAGAGGAAAGACAGAGACAAAGGAACGGGAGACGGGTATGTTGGTTGGTTTGAGAGAGAAAAAGAAATATATTACATATTATATTATATAGAATAAATAAAAGAACAGTAGATATAAGATGAGATTTAAGAAAATGAAAAAAGAAAAAGAAATTAAGAAGAGAAATAAGCCGTTGCAAGTCAGATGGTCTATTGTCACGGTGGTACCAAAACTTCTATTGCAATGGCTACAACCGTTCCAATTAACCGTTGCATCAAAAAGTCTATTGCAAAGGTCTTTTTTGCCATTGTAAAATAACTGTTGCAGTAGGCTTTTTCTAGTAGTGACTGTTGTCCCTGCGACCTTGAATACTGATCAATAGGAGGTTCCTTCTAACTCGTTGGTGGCCAAAGTTACTACAGAAAATGATGGTAATGTGAAGGATGACTAGCTGGAGGTAGTTGACTCAGAGGAGGATGATGATGAATTGGTGGATTTTGGGAAGGAGAGTGAAAATGATGTTGTTTATTCACAAAATTTTGAAGATGATCCGTCTGATGAATACATGGGGTCGGAGGGTGATATTTCAAGGGCTAATAGTGACAAGGAAGATAAGGAAGATAACGATCAAGTTGGTTCAAGTCCGAAAAATTCAAGTGCTAAAAAGTCACAGGGTGGCACTGAAAAGGCACAGGTGGTGCTGACAAGCAGATTGATGTGGTTAACGCTAGTCCTGTGCTATCAAGGAGCAGGCCAGCCACTGATAAGGAGTTGGAGGAGTTGAAAGCAGTCTATGATAGTACAAAAAAGAACAATACACAGCTAGTTGTAAAGAATTTTGCGCCTACACAGCTTTAGCGCATGTTTTTGACAAACTAGTTGAAAAGCAGGTGGAAATTGGTGATGATGAAGAGCTTGATTCTGAGTCTATGTTAATGCAGCTGAAAAGGGTGATATATCACCTAGACAGGTGGCGGCAGAGAAGAAGAAGACCAAGCAGGTTCGGGGAAAAAGAGAAAAAAGTGTTCCTCCACCAGCCGGAAGGGTATAAACAAGGAGGACAGTTTCCAAAACCTCTGGTTTTCAATGAATAGCTCACTCATATGGAATATAAGGTCTATTAATACTCAGCAGGCTTTGGATAGAGTGGTTACAGTGCATAGGCAGAAGCACTTTTCATTTATTGCATTAATGGAGCCATTTCAGCACTAAAACATATTTACAAGTATCGTCGGTGGCTAGGCATGGGTTCTTCTTTGCATAACTTCAATGGTAAAATATGGGTACATGTAGAGGATGAATATCAAGTGGTGGTTGTGTATGATTCATCACAAATATTGTCTTTGAAGTTGACACATTTAGATGGTTTGCTGGAATTTGTAGTGTCGTTGGTTTATGCTAGTACTGATGACACCACTCGGGTGGAACTGTGGGAGTTGTTGTATGCTCAGGCTAGTGACATGACATCCCTGTGGTAGGTTGGGGCAATTTTAATGTCATTGCTGATGAGCTTGAGAAGTTTGAGGGCCTACCAGTTGCTACCAGAAGGTAGAAGATTTTGTGCACTGCATTAACACTTGTCAACTGATTGACTTAGGCTTCAAGGGCAGCATGTCCACTTGGTGGAATGGTAGATCGAATGATGAATGCATATTTGAAAGGCTTGATAAGTGTCTTGTTAATCAGGCATTTCAACATCTATTTCCTCATTTTGAAGTGGAGCATTTGATTAGGCAGGGGTCAGACCATGCGCCGTTGCTGATTACTACTAACATGGATAGTCCTGCGGTAAAGAAGCCGTTTAAATTTTTGAAATTTTGGGTGCAGCATGAGTCTTTCCAGACTGTTGTTAGAGAGAACTGGGCTGAAAATTTTCGCGTGGATCCTTTTTATAACTTTCACTGCAAGCTGAAAAAGTTGAGAAAGGAATTGTCTTTCTGGAATAGGGAGACGTATGGTGACATCTTCAGGCAGATTGCTACGCTAGAGGAGGTGGTCCAGACATACGAAAAGGAATTATAGGAGCATCCTAATGGGTACAACATAGAGAGACTACAGAGAGTGAATGCAGAGTTGATTCGATTTTATGCTCGAAAGGAACTGTTTTGGAAGCAGAAAGCTAGTGTGCTGTGGTTCAAAGATGGGGATAGAAACACCCAATTTTTTCATGCTCGTGTAAATGGAAAAAGGAAGGTGTTGCAGGCTAGAAGCATTCAGGATGCTACTGGTTCTTGGCTTGAGAACGACTCAGATATAGGCCAGGAGGCGATCAGATTTTTTCAGGCTTAGTTTTCTACTGAACTGGTGCCAGATGATTTTCTATACTTGATCACCTGCCGAGTCTTATTACACAGGACCAGAATGATGCTGTTGTTGCTGAGCCAGATGAACAGGAGGTGAAAAAGGTTATTTTTGGTCAGAATGTCGACGCTGCAGAGGGTCCTGATGGTTATATGGGGTGCCTTTTATCATTCTTGTTGGGATATTATTGGTGCTGATGTGGTTAAAATAGTACATGCATTCTTTGGGGTCACTTTCTTCCTCGTTACATCACTACTACTAACTTGGTTCTCTTTACCAAGAGGAAAGATTTTGCTACCTTTTCAAATATGAGACCAATTAGTCTAAGCAACTTCAGGAATAAGGTTTTTTCTAAGGTAATTCATGACATGCTTTCTATTTTATTGCGTGGGATAATTTCGCCGCAACAGTCTTGTTTAGTGAGGGGAGGAGCATTTTTTAGAATATTTTGCTGGTGTAAGAAATTGTACGTGATATTGCTGACAGGGGGACGCCAGCTAATGTAGTAATCAAGCTATACATGGCTAAGACGTATGATAGAGTGTGATGGCTGTTTCTGACGAAGGCCCTAAGGAGGATGGGATTTGGTGAGGTTTTTATTGACATGGTCTACAGGACCCTATGTAATAACTGGCACTCTGTGCTAGTAAATGGCCAGCCCTATGGGGTTTTTCAGTCTTCCAAGGGGGTTAAACAAGGTGATCCTTTGTCGCCTAGCTTATTTTTACTTGCTGCTGAGTACCTTTACAGAACTCTGAATACACTGCATAGAGATGATAATTTTGTGTCGTATGGGATGCCAAAGTTGAGTCCCTATCTTAATCACCTGGCGTATGTGGATGATATGATTATTTTTTCATCTGCTGAGGAGGGATCATTAAAACTGGTGATGGAGACTCTTGCTAGTTATGAGTTGTCCAGCGGTCAGAAAATCAATAAGGAGAAGAGTAATGTGTATATGCATTGTCAGGTTCCGCAGTTGATAGTTGACAGGGTGCTTGATATTACCGAGATACCGAGGGGGGAAATTTCCTTTCAAGTATCTTGGCGTGCCTATCTATTATGCTAGGAGGAAGAACTGTCACTACAATGAATTGGTGGAGAAGGTGGAGAAAAAACTTGACTCCTGGACTGGTAAATTACTTTCCATAAGTGGACGGGCGACTCTGATTTCCCTAGTGCTTCATAGTATGCCTATTCACTTGTTATCTGCATGTGATCTCCCTACTGGGTGGGAGCTCAGCTTCAAATGATGTTTGCCAAGTTTTTATGGAGTAACTCTATGGGTCGGGATAGCAGGCACTGGGATTCTTGGAAGACTTTGTGTCATCCTCTGAATGAAGGTGGAGTTCGTTTTAGGAGCTTGTATGATATTTGCAAGGCACTATTCACAAAGCTGTGGTGGAATTTTCGTATCAAGCAGTCTTTATGGAGGGATTATGTGAACAACAAATACTTGAAAAAGCATCATTTTGTAGTGGTTCCATAGAAGAAGGGGACTTACACATGGAAGAAGATGTTATAGAGAAGACTTGAGATGGATCATGAGATAGTTTGGCATTTGAAAAAGGGCAATTCTTACTTGTGGCTTGATAACTGGACTGGACTTGGTCCGTTGTATCATGTAGTTCCTCGTGAGTTTTTATGTGATGAGGCTGTAGTGTGTATCTATGAAGTTGCTGAGGGCGGAGTATGGCTAGAGTAGCGCCTCATGGAGCTACTGCCTGAAGACATTGCTGAGCACGTGATTCAGAATGTCAAACCTCCTACTTTTCGTGAGCTGAGGGACATGCCTTTTTGGATGCTGGAGTCTCAGGGCACATTTTAAGTCTGGTCAGCGTATCATTTGGTGAGACAAAAGAAGAAGATGAACAATCTTTACAAGCACATCTAAATTAAAGATATTCCTTTTAAGATGTCATTTTTCTTATTGAGGTTGTGGAAATTTAAGTTGCCCTTAGATGATATGTTGAAGAGGTGGGGAATTTAATTCCCCTCTAGGTGTCATTGTTGTGCGAACCCTGATGTAGAGACTGTATCACATGTGTTTGTGAATGCACCTATAGCACGTTATTTCTGGAAATATTTCAAAGGTCCTGCAGGTCTTAATTTTGATGGATTTCACTTGACACAAGCGAAAAATTTGTGGTGGCATGCCCCTGGCAGCCCGGTCCTGAGGTTGATTTGTCATGTTATTCCTATTTTTATTTTGTAGGAGTTGTTGAAACAGAGGAATAATTTTAGGCATGGTGGGTCGACTTCAGCTCATAGGTTGGTGTATCTTGTTAATCAGCATATTATCATGTTGCTGAGAGTTCACAGGAGGAACTTTTAGTATGCCCCTGGCAGGTGGGAGGACTTGTTACCGGTGTTATGAGATCATACGCCTAAGCTAGTAATGATAAAGGTTGCTTGTAGTCCGCCTCAGGTAGAGTGGATCAAATGTAATACAGATTAAACTTCTAGAGGTAATCCAGATATTAGTTATTGGGCATTTTGTGTTTGGGATGGCAGGGGTGATATTGTGCACGCTTGTGCTAAGGAGATGGATGATTGTATGACCATGAATAGTCAAGAGGAGGCAACTGCATTTCTTATGGTCTTAAGTTATGTGGTCTCTAATTCTTATTCACAAGTTATTGTTGAAACATACTCAATGTTGCTCAAGAATGTAGTGACAAAATTTGGGAGGTGCCTTGGCAAAATTTGCAAATAATGGAGAAGATTTGTAGTTTGATTGAGGGTATAGAGGTGGTGGTGATGCATGTGTTTAGAGAAGGTAATAAATTGGCGGATCACATGGCAAACTTAGCGATTGATCAAGGAGATGTAGTGGTGCATTCGTTTTATGAGTTGGATAGCATGTGAAGGAGATTGGTGAATGGGGATAAGTGTAATGACCCTTACATTCGCACTAGGCCGAGGAGGAATGTTTAGAAACAAGGGAGGTGGAATTTTTCTTCATGTTCGAACCTATGTAGAGGAGAGCATGAAGGCTTTTACTACTAACATTGTTTTCTTTTTGTAGGTACATTCATAGCTATAAATCTCATGGTGGAATTTCTTCATGCTTTGTGTGATTGGAATGTAACTATGGAAAGTATTTACATGGAATTTGCGTTTTGTTTCAAGTATGGACTATATTTCATGAATGGCGTTGCATTGCTTTTTGGAGGGAGAGGGAGCGGGCAGATTGTTGTACTCTTCAACGAGCGTGGTAGGCGAACTTATAGAGTGTTGTTTGGAAAAGTGGGCAGAAACTTCAAGAGCTCAACGAGCGAGAATGCAGGATTCAGAAACCGGGGAGAACTGTCCCAAGGACAACGAGCAAGGTCAGCAAGCGCCATGTACTAAATGAAGATGTGAGGCAGAATTTTAGCTCGCCTAGCGAGCGAGCCAGTGAGCCAAGGAAACCAGAGGAGCAGCGTGAAAACATAGCGGGCAGAAACTTAGCTCGCCTAGCGAGCGGCCTCGGCGAGCAATGCTGGGGAATTCCTAACATGGACATATTTTTGGGGAGCTCAACGAGCGTTCCTTGGATTGCTTAGACACGACCAGAATTTGGACGAGCTCAACGAGCTCCTTAACGAGCTATGTGCATGTTGGCTGCTACATCTTTGATGCTCTTCAACAATATCAAGGATCATATTCAAGATTATATCTTGGAAGTTTGTTAGCATTACTCATATACTTAGCTACGTATTTAATTAATTTTTCATTAAATTTATTCCTAGCTAGTGTGGTAGTTCATATGAATCATATTACCAAAGTATTAAATTTGTCTCAATTGGTGGTATTAGCAATATATGATGCTCAACCCAATGAGGTAGCTGCAATGATTGGGTATATTGCTAATTTATCACTAGTTAGTCATTATTTAGTCTTAGCAAGCTCGTATTTCATTCCTGTTTGTAAAGACCGAATTTATTATTTTTGTTTATTTATTATTAATAAAATTAGCCGCTAAGTTACGTGCTTAGTGGTATTTGCTTTAAAAGAAATTCAATATCAAGAGATTCTAGTGCAAGAATCATCAATTAACGCAATTGAATGTTATAGGATTGATACCTGATAATTTCTAACAACTTGACACTTAGATTTTGCCTTGGAACTGACTTAGGTGGACTGAATTGAGCAGAAAAAATCCGTTTTTATACTGTAATAAGCAGCTTACTAGGCTATTTTCGTACTAGCAACAACTGGTGCTGAGTTTTTGTCCAAACGGGACCTTACAAAACTCGAAATGACCCCAATTTTCTACACAAGTCATAAAATAGTTGTGTGACAAGCTTGCAAAGGCAGAATTAGAATTGAATCTCTCAAACTCAAGATACGGCTCCCAATGAAAGAGGTCGATTTCTTAACTTTCAGAATTTTAGCAAAACTGACCGAACAACCTCAGAATTCACTTACAGAAGTTTACACAAGTCAAAAATGACCATACGAACCTAATGCAACTTTCATATTATGAATCAGAACTCATTTACTCAAAACGAGCTCGTAGACCTCTTTTAATCTTTACCGACAACTAAAATGGAAACCTTCTAAAAGATTATACCAAACGAGGTCTGAATCAACTCAAATTTTATCAACCGATCCTAATGTACTTTACTAAGCTTTTAAGACTATCGACATACCAATCAGAGTCCGAACTCTCGTTTCAAGTACTGTTTTTGTCAATTTTCATTTTTTTAAGAATATTCTCCAAATTAAATCCATGAATGAAAATTTATTTTTAACTTAAGAGACAAGGATACACACATACATACATATATTCTATATTAAGTGCCTAAAATGATTCATGAGCAATATGGAACAGGGAAGCACTTTATATATAAAAATTTTAAAAATATATTTTTATATACTATTCCACACTAAAACAAGGTTCAAAATAAACATATATAATTCGGTATGAGTTGGAAGGAGATTTTACCTTCTTCTAATTAGAGTGAACAAAATTTACAAGATGAACATAAATCGTCTATGAAGACTTTCTAAAAGAAATTTGTCACTCCTGCAAGTACTAGATTTAAAGGAATTTGAAATTTAAAACTATCGAGGGTATTACACTATCGAAACATGATAGTATCAAATTTCAATAGTAGTACTAGTACTGTTACAGTATGTTGGAAGATTCTTCGTCATTAATTTCATTGCAAGGCCTATTTATTCACATAAATTTAATATAAAGTATATTTTATGCATATAAATTTATTTGGTTAAGTATTTTTTTCTATTTCTTTTTATAAAATAATAAACTTAACCAAATGGTTAGTACTTTGATTTTGTATAAACCTACAGTCTTTTTTTTAAAAAAAAATAATAATAAAACTAGTTTGGTACAGTACAGTTCGATCAATTGTAGCTGGTTTTTCAATAACAATTGACAACCCTACTTACCACCTACAATATTTGATGGTTCTACTACGTTACTTGTGCCTATCTTTTCCTTTTTTGGAAAATAGGGCATGGTTGGTGTAAGTGGAGTTCACAGTTTTGTATTCCCTCTAGACTATTTTATTTGATGTTTTGGTAATTTTCACACATATTAAGTAATCATCTTTTAGCATTAATTAGCAATATAAATGAAAATATTAACCTATCTGAGATATTTTCCTAGAATTTTATTTTATGTCATTTATTAGTAAGGGTATAATATTGGAAAAAAATGTTAATAAAGTCAAACCTCTTTATGGTGGCAGCATTTGTCTTGAAATCTCATGGCTGCTGTAGTGAGATGTTGTTATGCTTGTATACTATCATTTAATATTTAGATGTTATAAAAAAAACACGTAAAAAGATATTTGTTGACACGCCACAGGTTTCTGACGAGGCCGTTTTGGCACCCGACAAACTCCCCTAGACCCGTCCGGCGAACCCTATAAACTTAGCTTGCACAAACGATAAGAATTCAACTAAATATTTACAGCAAGTCAACACACACAATGCTATGAAATGAAAAGAAATATGATGCAATACGGTCACATGTGCTCGCTATTCTGTCCGGAAGCGGAATACTTCTGCATTCGAGGGGAATACAATCTGATAACCAAGTGGAGCATAATACTCCTGCTCCTGGGGCAAAATACTCCTGCACCCGATATAATATAAAATTGAGGCGGAATACTTCTGCATTAACTATATGACATAACGGCCCGTGACCGAAAACATAACATATTAATGCGTTCCAAGGTTGTGGTGTAGTAAGTATGCCCTATCGGAAGCTATTCACGTAAAGAATGCGTGAATAGAAAATCCATAAAGCCAAAGGCCATCAAAGAAATGGATAAAATAACTTACCTCGACTCATGGGTCAGAATAGCTACTGAATAACTCACTCTCCTATCCGACGTCCCTCAGAATAATTTCTATCTGAGCCAAAGAAACATATTTGCACATATAAGTGCCCGAAGAAAGAATACTCGAAAGAAGAAAAATTACCAAAATACGCTTGGACCGAGCTAAGCCAAAAACCTAAAAATTATACATTTCCATACTCCGCATAATCCCACGAGTTCAATGGTTTCATTAGTTTTCATATCCGAATTCAATTTCATCAAATTTCTCAGTTTTATAATTATAGTGTCCTAACCCAATTTTTCAATTCAATTCCAAGAAATTCTAGCTGGGATCGATACCTGATAATTTGGATGGATTTGGCACTGAAATTTCAACGACATGAAAAAGTCTGATTTGAGTTAGAAATAAAAGTGGCTACGAAATGCCCTTTTTATACAGTAAGAAAGCAGCTTACAATGCATTTTTGCACCATCAACAGCTACTTTACAATTTGGATCCAAACAGGACCATAAAAGGCTCAAAATAACCCTAAAATTTAATTTTGTGTGACATGTTCTTGAAGACGGAACTCGAATCGGATCTCCGAAACTCAAGATACAGCTTCACTGAAAAGATGTTGATTTCTTAACTTTCGGAATTTTTGCGAAACTGATAAAACGACTTGGGAATTTACTTTCGAATGCAAACCTAATGCAACTTTCGAATTTCAAATCGGGGCACATTTACTCAAATCGAGTTTGAAACCCTCTTTTAAGCTATACTGACAACGGAAACGGAAACCTTCTAAAAAATTCTACCAAACGAGGTCTGAATCAGCTCAAATTTTACAAACAGGTCCTAATCGACTTATAGAGTTTTTAAGATTTTCAGCATACCAATTAAAGTCCTAACTCCCGAAACGACTACCTAAGGTCGTTTCATTCTCCTCCACTTAGACGAGACTATTAATGATAACGCTTACGCCAACATTCAACAACTTTTTATCAGATATTACTACACCATTACAGAACCAGAATCGTAAAAAATGATAAGAAATCTTAAGCTTTAGAGACCAAGATCAAACCTGAATCATCAAAGAGATGGGGATACCACTCACGCATACTGGATTCAAGTTCCCAAGTATCCTCCTCGCGAGGACAATTATGTCATTCCACTCGAACCATCGGAATTTGTTTGAAATTAAGGTTTTGGACATCTCTGGCAACTATGGCTAGTGGGAACTCATTATAGGCTAGATTCACATCTAGTTGAGCAGGATCTAACTCAATCACTTTGGAAGGATCCCAGACACACTTCCGAAGCATCAACACATGAAACACCGGATAAACTTGCATAGAAGCTGGAAACTTGAGCTAATTTGCCACCTAACCAATATGCCTCTCGATACGGAAAGGGCCAATGAACCTGGGACTGAGCTTCCCTCTCCTTCCAAATCTTCTTACACCGCGCATTGGCGACACTTTTAGAAATACCATGTCTCTGACCTCGAACTCTAACTTTAACTCTCGGCTCCTCCGGTTCAAGTATGAAAACTGCCTGCTCTGAACGGTCCGCAGACGATCCTGAATAACACGAACAAAATTCTGAGTCTGTCGAACCATCTCTAAACTCATCATCTTAATATCTCGAGACTCGAACCACTCGATAGGATAATGACATCTATGGATATACAAGGCCTCATATAGAGCCATCTGAATGAAGGACTGATAGCTGTTATTATAATAAAATTCTAAGGCCAAATGATCATCCTAGTGGCCTCTGAAGTCTAATGCACAACCTCTCAATACATCCTCCAGCACCTGAATAACCCGCTCAGGAGGATGGAATGTCGTGCTAAGATGCACCTAGGTCCTAAACTGCCTCTGAATAGACTGCAAGAACTAGGAAGTAAAATGGGAACCCCGATCTGGGATAATAGATATGAGAGTGCCATGTAGCCTAACCAACTGCTCAATGAAATCCCGAGCCAAACTCTAAGCTTAATCAGTAGTCTTCACAGGGATGAAGTGAGCTGATTTAGTCAGTCTCTCAATAATGACCCAAACCAAATCATGGCGCCGCAGGGTCTTTGGCATACCAACCACAAAATGAATAGTGATTTGCTCCCACTTCCACTCGGAAGGGGCAATGCCTGAGCTAACCCTGCCGGTCCGTGGTGCTCGAACTTAACTTGCTGACAGCTTAAGCAACGAGATGCATAATCAAATACATCCCTCTTCATCCCCTTTCACCAATATAGCTCTCGGAGATCCTGATACATCTTAGTAATGCAAGGATAAATAGAATAATGCCAGTTATGAGCCTCGTGGAGCACTGACTTGCTGGAAATGCCTCGGCATCCTGCCTAGCTGGAAATGCATAAAATTGTCTTGCTGAGTCGCTTCCCTTGGAATATCCTATGGAGGAACCACCAGAACTACTCCCCCAATCTTTACTAGGTGGTGGGGCACCTCTAGTTGGCTGAGACCCAGACGGGACACCCTGACGCTGCTGCTGCGTAGGTCAGAAGGGTGAGAGAAAAGATAAAACACCCCGGAGTAAATCTATATTGATTAAACTGAGACTGATCTCGCGGGCGAACTAGAACTGACCCTGAGAAGAACCAGACACATTCTGGAAACGACGCGTCGGAGGCTGAACTAGCCTAACAGGTGGCCTGCTTTGTTGTTGATAACACTTACCTCCAGATAAGGTACAAGGATGCCCTGAACCACAAAATCTCTTACTCTCCCGCTCTAACTCCTCCTCTCCAATATATGATATGCCTCATACCTCCTATCAATATAAACAATGACATCAAATGGAGTCCTTGTGTCAATCTCACGAGCCATCTGGGACTGCAGGTAGGGAGAAAGCTCATCAATAAAATGTCTGACCCTCTCGGAGGGCTCCTACATAAGATCTGGAGCATGTGCAGACATCTCAGAGAACAAAAGCTCATACTCCGAGACTAATAGGTTACCATGTCCAATCTTCTCAAACTACCTCCTCTTCTCATTCTGTTGACTGCGAGGAAGAAACTTCTCCATGAATTGGTAGGAGAACTCACTCCAGGTCAGATTAGGCAAGCCTTGCCAAGCTGATCGGAGTGTGGCCCACCAAGTTGAAGCTGGAACCTCAAACTGGAAAGTAGTATACTCAACTCCATAATGCTCAAGATACCCAAGGGCCTCAAGAATATGCTGACATCGAGCATGAAACTTACGGGGCTTATCTGATGTATGACCAAAGAATCTCGAAGTATTAAGTATAGTAAAATTATACAACCTCGTCGGATCATCGTCCTGGTCTGCTACTTGGACTAGCTGACCAACCTGAACAACTGGAGGCATAACACTCGCTGTCTTTGGAACATAACCACTTGGAGCGTGAATTGCTAGAGCTATAACTGGAACTGGAATAAGGGCTTCCTGAGCCTGAGCACCAACATCTACAGCAGCCTGATGAGGTTCTTAAAGAGTAGGAGGTCCCTAGGACACCTTTGCCGCTAAGAATCTCATAAAAGCATAATAGAGTGTTGGGGGAACCTAATACTTTGGTCCCCCTGCCCACCAGGAGGCAACACTACTGGTGCCTCAGCAACTGGACCTTCACGATCCACCACCATCGCAGCCTGGGCAACTCTACCTCTGCCTCGACCATGACCTTTACTGTAGTTAACACCTCCACCTTATGGAGCAGCAGACATAGGGGCTACCGCTGGCTCCTCCCCCTCTCGCTTAGCAGTCCTGCACGTTCTCGCCATAAAAACAATACAAATTCAAGTAGCATACCTTATGATACGAAACAATACAAATTCAACTAAATAATGATACGAAATTAACTTAAACGGCATAAGAAAAGCGGAATAGACATATACTTTATGTATATATAAGCAGAACATACATAGACACATGTTGCCAGAAGAATTGCAGCTAACTACCCAAACACATAGGTCTAGAGCCATCAGATCAGAAATCTATAATGTCCAAAAATATGTACATCTTTCAAAGGGAGAAAAATTGAGATATAACTATGATGACTATAGATGGTGTCCTCAACGAAAAAGCTGGCTCACCACAGACAGCTGAAATGTTCTCGCTCCTCAATCACGCTGTTGGCTAGGTCCTGGAGTGGAATCTGCCGGAATAAAAAGACAACATAATAATAAGGATAGGGAGTGAGTCATAAGGACTCAATAAGCAAGGAATAACAAACTAACCCGAAGGATAAGAAGGCTAGCCAGGGAAACCGAACCAAAGAACAATCAACAAATAATCAATGCATAGATAATCAGTGAAACTATCATGTACAACAAGTCAACACACACAATAGCATGAATGAAATGAAATATGATGCAATAGGTTCACATGTGCCCGGTATCCCATCCCAAAGTGGAATGTTCCGGCATTTAAGGGGAATACAATTTGATAACCAAGTTCGGCGGAATACTCATGCTTCTGTGGAGGAATAGTACTGCACCATCTATAATATAAAGCTGAGTCGGAATACTATAGAGGCTGATGAGGGGTATTTTATCTAATTTTATAATTATTATAGTCTGGGGTTACTCTATTATTTTGTGGGCTTGGGCCATTAGTGTTAAGCCCCGTGTGTCTAAGTGACGTATATAATCTTAATGACATGCTAAATATAATTTAAGTAAGTTTAAAGTTATAATAGGACGATATATGATGTTTATATGTTGAATATAAAGTTTGGGAAAAATCGGATTTAAGTTGCGGAAAAACCGACTAAGGATTTGCCTTGTAACGAAGCTTTTTCAGCAATTAATTCTGTGTGATATATGAGATCTTTTGGAGACATATCATATACCAAATTGAAGGTCTTGGAGTTTAGTTTCCAACGCTTTTGACCGTTTATTCATAAAATGTCTGGATAAAAGATATGAGCGTCAGAAGTCAGACCAGAAAAAGAGACATAAGCGCAAAAGAGGACTAAAACTGAAATGTTTCAAGTATAAAAGAGAAATTACTCTTCCTTCTCGTCATTTCCAGAAACATCAAGATAGAAACAGTTATTTCATGAGTATTGAAGCCATTTTTATGGTTTTGAAGGAAGGACACCAATCTTAACTTGAAATTGAAGACGGATTACGTCAAAACGCTCTACGCGATTAAGGTAATATTATTCTACTTTCAATTTCGTCTATAGTTTGAGTTTTAGAATTACTTCATGGCTAAGTAAAGTACCTAAGTGCTATGTTATAACTTGTTTAGGCTTTAAAAGTTGTGGAATTCAAAGGAAAAAGGTTTAGAAGCAAAAAGCATCAAAGGTATGTAAGGCTAAAACCTTTCTTTCGTCAAGGCATTTGTTTGTAGCTTTTGAAGTTTGTCTTAGTTCCAAACTTGATGGTTCTTATGAGGAACTTGTATGGCATAAAGGTAACCGTGTATGTGCGTAATTTGGTACTAAACTCTAAGGTGAAAGATGTCCAAAATAGCAAGACAAAATGTTTCAAAATCGGGAAAATTGTTTTATCTTCGGAAAGCTGTTAGTAGTTTGAGCATACCTCCTTGTAAAAAATTGATATTGAGATGCTTTAAGATTCCCTGAAACCCTAATACATATATCTACAAATTTTATGAAGACTATGAAATCTATAACTTTGATCTACAACCTAAAAACTATGATGCAATACAGGACAATGGTACTGTCCAGAAATTCTGTACAACCGTGGAATTGTTACACCGTCCGGTCATCTCATCTTATTATCCAAAGGAAAAAGATTTAGAAGAAAAAAGCATCAAAGGTATGTAAGGCTAAAACCTTTCTTTCGTCAAGGCATTTATTTATAGCTTTTGAAGTTTGTCTTAGTTCCAAACTTGATGGTTCTTGTGAGGAACTTGTATGGCATAAATGTAATCATGTATGTGTGTAATTTGGTTCTAAAATCTAAGGTGAAAGATGTCCAAAATAGAAAGAAAAAATGTTTCAAAATCGGGAAAATTGTTTTATCTTCGGACAGCTATTAGTAGTTTGAGCGTAACTCCTTGTACAAGATTTATATTGAGATGCTTTAAGGTTCCCTGGAACCCTAATACATATATCTACAAATTTTATGAACTATGAAGTCTATAACTTCGATCTAAACCCTGAAAACTATGATGCAATACAGGACAGTGGTACTGTCCAGAAATTCTGTACAGCCGTGGAATTGTTACGCCGTCCGGTCATCTCATCTTGTTATCCATTTAATTTTTTTATCTTATCAGTTTATCCTAGTACCCATTCCCGTGTATATTATATAGCTGATTCTGTTTTTACGAATCATCCAGTTTTAGGGGAATTTCTGCCAAAATTTTTATAGAAATTCAAATAGTTGGACAAATTCTGAGTTCTAGGTATTGTTATAATTCCATCCAAGGTTTTCTTATCATTCCTTTGAGTCCATATCTATTGTTTCCACATGTATTATGCCTCATACATGCTTATACTTATATTGTGATCACAATATGTGTGATTTGGTATCCCTCATTGATGCTGGACATTGGACACGCAGTCCGGTTGTGTGTGATACAACCCGTCTGGGTGACACAGCCCCTCTGGTTCAGGCAGGAGTTGAAACACCTAGTGTGACCAGGTGTCATTCACACACTCTGACCAGAGAGACTAGATATTATTGGCTGGGGTGACATACCCCATAACACCCGCCAGGTTTGTTATATACGCGTATATAGCTACAATATACACTGCATGACTATACATGAGGCTAGTTCAGATGTTCAGTTACCTGATTTGGGGGGGATACAACCCATAACACCAGACAGGTACCAGTTCAGATAACATATCAGTTTTAGCTCAGTACCAGTTATCAGTTCTCAGTTATCAGCCACCAGTTCTTAGTGTCAGTATCAGTTGACAGCTATCAGTTCCAGTATCTAGTTACCAGTTATCAGTTATATTACAGTCATTTATCAGTATATTTCAGCTCAGTCTTCAGTTTCATATTCAGCTAGACTTCAGTTTATATTAGGATCATGTTTAGTACGTTCTTCAGATTTCCAGCTATATTGCTATGCTCCAGCTCATATTTACATATTTATATTCCAGCCTTACAGTTTCATTTAGCTATGATACATTATATGCTAATGCCTTACATACTTTGCACATATCGTACTCACGTCCTCTCTTGGGCGCTGTGTTTCATGCCGCACAGGTACAGAGAGATCAGAGCCTGAGCCACTTAGTAGGCTATCTACAAGTTATTGGAGTCACTCCATCTTCTACTGGAGTTTACTACTTTTGGTATGTTGTACAGATGTCGAGTAGGTATAGCGGGGCCTTATCACGTCCTTTGTATATTCAGTTCAGCACTCTTAGAGGCCTGTAGATATGTCCCTGTATGGTTCTCTCAGACTTTATGCTTTCAGCAGATATGTATCTATATATGACCAGGTTGCCAGCTTATCTCTATTATTAATAGATTATTAGTAGGTTTAGCGATGATCGACACTTTGTGTTGGTTATCCGCCATGGCTCTAGGTTGAGTCGTGACAATTAGTTTCTTGGAGAGTAAGATATGGTACATTCTATTGTGTATATATAACCTTTTGTTAATTAATAAAAAGGTGAGAGAGAGTTTCACCCCTAAATTATATTTCTTGATTTAGTTTTAGCATGGTATCAAATCTGTCGATCCATTTCTTCCATTGATTTGTGAGAAATTGTATTTGGTGAGTGAAGTCTCTTCACAACATAGTTACGGCAGACGCGACAAGAACAGTGGTTGTTGTCACTGAGAGGAAGCAAAGTGGAACGATCTATCCGTATGACATAATATCCAATAATTGTCTCGAGATAATAATTACCCAAGTTCAGTTGAAGGGTGAGAATTATGACGAATGGGCAAGGTCTGTCCAAATAGCTTTGAAAGCTTGGAAGAAGTTTGGTTTAGTGGATGGAAACGAATCCGGATGATATTTCACCATATTTGGATGACTGGTGGACAATAAATTCCTTACTGGTATCCTGGATTCGAAATTCCGTCAAACCCACTCTCTGAACCACTAACTCACATATGGAGGTGGCCAAAGATCTGTGGTATGGCACCCCGAGGAGATTCTCTATGGGCCATGGTCCCCGAATTCAAAAGTTGAAGGCAGCATTGCCAGATGCAAGCAAAGGGTATCACTATTCAGAACTACTATGGAAAGTTGTCGACATTGTGGGAAGAACTCAGAAACTATGAAAAGCTTCCAACGTGTTCATGTGAAAAGTTCACATGTAATCTCATAGTTGACTTGGAAAATAAGAAAGAGGAGGAGATAGTTCATCTCTTTCTCATGGGATTGGATGAAAATTTGTATGGGATTGTTCATTTGAATCTATTAGCACATGACCTTTTGCCACCTTTGACCAAAGTCTATCAGAAGCTGGTGCATGATGAACGAGTGAACGAAATCGCACAAGAACAAGAGGAATGGGGAGAAGTTGTGGCGTTTGCCATACATATATTCATTCCAAAGAGTGGAGAGAGAAATCAGAAAGGAGTGAAGTGTTCCCATTGTGATCGTACCAAACAAAATCTTAAATTCGGCTATGAAATCATCGGGTATCAAGAATGGTAGGAATTTGAGAAGGCGGCCCGTCCTTAAAGTGAATATGAAGCTGTTGGCTGAGGTAGATGAGCATCCGGAAACTCTTCAACAAGACGTAGTCGTGGTCGTGGAAGTAAGTAAGAAAATGTGGCTCATGCAACAAATGGAGCGGAAGAATCCATGAGCACTGGAGCGCCCAGTTAGAGCCCTAAGCAGTGGTAGATATTGATCGATGTGTTGAATCAAGTGAAGCCAGGTGCGTGTAAGCAAATGAATGGTAAGACAGGTCGATTTTCATTGATAATTGACAAGGGAACTTCGAATCATATGACCGAGAGTTTAATATTATTGAAGACTTATAGAAAATCATAATTTGTCCAATGGGTCTTCCAATAAGAGTATCTCTATGGCCACCAAAGAACGATAAATCAAACTCAATGAGGATATAATTCTCTGAGTAGTCCTTTATGTGCCCGAAATGACGTGAAATTCGATTTCTTTATCTCAATTAATCGATCAATTTGATTGTCATGTTCAATTCACTAATGACTTATGTATTACATAGGACCGAGCAATGGGGACGTTGATTAGTGTGGGTGAATGAAAAGATGGACTCTACTACTTTCGAACTATACCATGCGTAAGTGCATCGAAAGTAGATGTGCTAAACTTGTGGCATCAAAGGTTAGGGCACCCTTCATCTCAAGTGAAAAATTCTCTTCAGATTAGAGAAGTTAGGAATAGTAGTAGTCTATCAGAACAAAGCATGTGACGTATGTCATCGGGTAAACCAGACAAGGAGCATATTTTCTCTAAGTTATAACAAAGCTTCCAAAATTTTTGAGTTAATACATTGGAATTTTTGGGGTCCGTATAGAATTGAAGTTTCTTGTGGTGCCACTTAGTTCTTAACAATTGTAGATGATTGCTCCTGGGTTGTGTGGGTCTCCTTAGTTATTAGTAAGAAAGTAGTAAATCAGATGCTGAAAAGTTTCTTCGTTATGGTAGAACAACAACTTAATAGACAAGTTAAAATTGTGAGGAGTGACAATGGAGCTTAATTTATAAGTATGAAAACTTCTTTTCTTGAATAAGAAATTAAGTTTCAAACATCCTATATAGAACACCACAAAAAAAATGCAAGAGTTGAAAGAAAACATAAACACATCTTAAATATGGCCTAAGAGCTCTGGTTTTCAAGCTCACCTTCAAATTGAATTTTTGGGAGAATGTGATTTGACACTCGGTTACTAAATCAACTGTACTCCCTCCTCCGTATTGGATTGAATAACCCAGTATGATGTTTTATTTGGCAACACACCGAACTATAATCATTTGTAAGTGTTTGGATGTTTGTGCTATGCTCATAAGCAAAGTCGAATGGGTGATTAGTTTGCAACCCAGAGTTATCGGTGTATTTTTCTTGGGTATACATATGGGAAGAAGGCATGGAAGTTGTATGATTTGGGCACTAACAATTCTTTGTGTCAAGAGACGTCACATTTTATGAAACAGAGTTTCCATTTGCACCAAAGATGGAAGTACATATATCTCCGGTTGATGTTCAAAAGTATGGCCTAAGACGAGGATGATGTTGAAGTGAGCGGGGCCTTTGAGTCTCTGATGGGAGAAGTATCGCCCTAAAATTGAATGAATGTGTCTCAAGTAGAAGAAGGAATAATTCAAATATAGATGTGCTGGAAGAAGTTAATCTGGAAGCTAAGATACCTCCCAAAAACTTGGGAGGAGGGACAATGGAGGAAGAGTTGGGCCGAGGAAATGGACTAAGAAGAAGAATGTCCTTTTGCATTATATTGTCACCAATACGGTCTTGAAGCTAAGTGGCCGAAACTCTGATTGTTAACTCAAGCCTCAACAAACCTCAGGTACGCCTTATCCTTTAGCAAACTATGTTAATTACGATAACTTATACGTGCAACACGTTAATTTTCTTGTAGCCATAACTGAAGGATGTGAGCCGGCCTCTTTGTCTGAAGAGGTGAAAGATGAAAAATGGAGAAGAGCTATGCAACAGAAGTTTCATGCATAGAAACTAGAAAAACATGGGCAATCGAATGAATAGTAGGACAACTCGATTTCCGTGGATGATTGACATGACAGCCTCGAACCATATGACCGGATAAATGAATACTATGGAACACTTATGGAAAATCACAAATTGTCCAATGGGTCTGCCCAATGGGAGTAGCTCTATGGCCACCAAAGAAGGATCAATCAAACTCAATAAGGATATAATTCTTCTATGAGTCCTTTATGTTCTCAGAATTACGTGCAATTTGATTTCTCTTTCTCAATTAATCGATCAATTTGGTTGTCATGTTCAATTCGCTAATAATTTGTGTGTTATGTAGGACCGAGTAATGGGAACGTTGATTAGTGTGGGTGAACGAAAAGATGGACTGTACTACTTCCGAACTGTGCCACGTGTAAGGGCATTGAAAGCAGATATGTTGAACTTGTGGCATCAAAGATTAGGGCACCCTTCGGCTTAAGTGACAAAATATCTTCCGTGTGGGAAAAAGTACGACACCTATTATTATAGAGATACGAGTTCAGCTGGCGAGACTAGACTAATCCTACAAGTCACCGGACACAGAGGATACGTGCCCGCTCCTTGAGCCACGGCCGTTCAGGAGGCGCAAGTGTAGGACGCAGGGTATACATCCCACCGCCTTAGGGTTCACATTCGCTTAGTTAGGGTTTCGTTTATACCACTGCATTGAGTATTGGCCCATGAGCCTCATTAACCTTTATATTTTACCATAATTAAGACTAGGTAATCTCTACTATAAATACCCCTCCTTACATTATATTATACATCAAGCAATTTAGCACTGAATCCGTCTATTCTCAATGAATAAAACTCTTTACTTTCTTCTCTATTATTTTTCTCTCTATTTACTTACTTTTTCACTGTATTTTACTGTATTTCTTGTGACCCATTCATAAATTTAAGTGTTTAACCTAGACGTACAATTTTGGGCATAAATAGTTTGGCGCCTACCGTAAGGCCCAGGCAATTGTAAGTATTCTACGAAGAAAGGACGCAGTCATGTCAGACGACAACCCCAGAAAAAGTCTGTATAAGATCCTTGCGATCCCAGCGTGCAGCCAAAGGATCCCACGAAGAAGCGAGTCCATGTGCCTAGTGACGAAGAAGGCAATCAATCACGCGAAGGAAATTCTGAGCTTAGAGGTTTCCTTATTAATATCCTCAAAACCCTATCGGAAGGGACAGAGCAAAACTCGGTCAACATGGTCGAGGGTATATCTTAAAGTAAGGAGCAATGTTCGCTGCATCGTCTCAGAGGCCACCATCCCCGCGAGGACCAGCGCCCATGAACGATACACCAGCGTCTGCTCCTAATTGTAGACTCAACATGGACGCCACTTTTGGAGGCTCAAAAACAGTCAATAATCTAATCCTCAAAGGAACACCTGTCATTCAGGACATCCTAAAGGAGATGAAGGCCATCCGTGATTGGATCAGTAACATACTGGGTGCACCACCGCAATTTACCACTGTAGATGAGCAAAAATTTTATAAGCATGCATATAAAGCAAGCACCGCAGCAATCCGCGTACCAAAGCACTTTCGTTTGCCGAATAACTTGACGTACTACAGAACAACGGATCCGGATGAGCATATGATGCGTACTATACAGCCGTCAAAAGCAACAAAATCTTAGAGGAAGAAATCCATTCTACTTTTATGAAGAGGTTTGGCTCGACCTTGACTAAGGGTGCCCTTGCTTGGTACACTTAGCTACAAATGAGCTCCATCGAGTCATTCACCCAGATGTAAGATTTGTTCAAGAAATCACATTCTGGCGCCCGTAAACAGGAGAAGCGTATGGAGGACATCTTTGAGATACGGCAGCACGACGACGAGTTGTTGAAAGACTACATTTAAAGGCTCCATAGGGAACGCATGGAGCTTCCATTAGTCCCAGATAATATTGTTGTGGTAGCCTTTGGCATGAGCCTGAATTCCAAAGGGTCATGAGCTATTAGGGAGTTGCAGTGAAGTTTGACTCAACACCTTGTGACAACATAGAACATGTTGCATCAAAGATATACCGAGAAGTTGCGCTTGGAGCCCGAATAATCCTTAGCCCCTGTTGTAGAAGCTCGCCCAATCACCGAAGACATCATCCATCAAGGACACAAGCGGGGATATGTTGAAGAATCAAGAGCTGGTGACAAGGGAAAGCGGAGTAGGAGAGACTACAGGGATGACTTCCCTAAGCCAGTAAAAAAGTGGGAGGATAACAGGAAAGCTCAGACGCCACCTCGCAAGGGGTTGCTTATTATAGATTGGGTACCCAATAGGTTTGATGAGCTGGGACTATGCATCAACACCATGGAGTTCGTGCGGGATCATATGAAGGATGCAACATGAGGGTCGAACCTGGCAGAAGAAACAAAAACATGTATTGCAACTTTCACTGGGATCATGGGCATGAGACCGCTGCCTACAGGGCCTTGATCTTGGAAGTGATGTGTCTGCTCGATAAAGGTTGTGTGAAGGACCTACTTACTAATAGGGGTAAGCAAACCTATGTTAATAACATGATCCCACAGGGACCTCTAGACGTGCTGGAGCCTAGGAGGTCCATCAACGTGATAGTTGGTGGCCTATTGTTGCTTCGTGACTCGAAAGACGGTAAGGCAGCGCCCGATGAGGACCACGCCCAAGAAGAGATGATCTTGTTCAGTGACAAGGACAACACTAGCTGCAATACTCCTCACCACGATGCCTTGGTCATAACGCTCCAAATAGAGGATACGGACGTCAAGCGGGTCCTAGTCGATGCTGAAACCGCCATGAAACTCATTAAATAGGAAACTCTACAGGCGATGGGAGTTGAAAACAAAATGACTCAGAGTGTCTACACGTTGGCAGGCTTTAATCCTGTGAGAAGTCTTGCTACACACATTCCGGCAGCAGATTATGTTTCTTCTTTTGAGGTTGTAAAAGGTGACGTCCCATACAATGCAATCATAGGGTAGCCGTGGATTCACCAGGTTAAAGCAGTGCCTTCTACCTGGCATCAAAAACTCAAGTACCGCACCAAGTGGGGAATAAAGGAGATCAGTGGAGATCAAGAGGCAGCAAGGGAGTACTACACCGCAGCGGTTCTAGGAGCATCTGACCCTGAAGAGGCACCAAAGGCTGGCTTCCCTGAAATCGATGAAGACCCCAAAACCTCAATCAACCAAGATTACAATTCCAATTATTCAGTTGATTGACGTGTTTGGGGAGGGGGAGGGGTGGGAGAAGAAGAAGAAGTAGGGAATCTAGAAGTATAATTCTTTTAAGCATTTATTTATGTTTAGTTTTTCTAAACCTTGATTGCAGTATTTACATACTCATCAGTTATGTTATGAGTTTTCACCCACAATAGTTCAGGCCCTGCGCCCCTATTTATCAATAAAACTATTATTTTACTTAGTCAGTTTTATAATTACAATTCCGATCCATCGACAATTCAAATATTTATAGCTCCGGCCAAACTCAAGTTGAAGTAATACACTCGCTTTTCGTTAAAAAAGTAGGGTAAACTACTCGTTTGGAGCTAGACCACGTGTAATTTAGCCACAAGGAATTATTCGTAAGTTGACCTCATCAATTCAAAAAAATTTGCACCTACATATCGATGGGGACTCCCGCCCGCATAGTGCCAGAAATTCTTAAAATACTCGAGTAAACAAGCAACGAGTTTCTATATCGGAACACAAAAATGCCCCATTTCTACACGAGCTAAAGTCGTCCCATTGTGGGTGCAAAATAGCCGTCTACCACGGACCCAATGTAAGCTGCCAAACCCTGGCACACACAATGGACGTAATTGCCCGGGCAGGCTTACTGACAAACGTTCTACACATTAGAACATGCAGGACGTCTGAAATCTGCTTAACCTTTAGGCGCAAACGCTCATGAACGCTCGATTTAGTAAGGATATTACTTAATTATTTACGGCGGAAACTGAAACTATCACAAACAAATTAACAAGTTGTTCAAGTTAAAAGCCTTAAAACATGCCAAAAACATATTATAACGCGAGCAAAACACGGTCAGTTGTTAAAAACTTAGATGAAAAAAAATCTTAAGCATCAAGGGGGGGGGTTATATTCCTCTCTTAGCGGACTCCCTTCAGCGGCAACACTCTGCGAAGGTCCCGCTTTACCAGCTGCATGTCCCCCAGCCAACGCTTCATCTCATCTGTCACCACTAACCTCTTCAGAACCTTCTTCAAGGTTGGATCCCATCTGAGCATCTACTTGAGCCACAAGCTCGGTCAACGAAGCAATCTCAATCTCCAGGTCCATACTAGGGTCGTCACGAAGCAAGAGAATGGTGGCGAGAGCATCCGCAATGTTAGCACGATCCATCTCAGCTATGCGACGAGCATTTAGGGCATTTATTTGTTCATCCTTGAGATGAGCATCACTGCAAAGTTTGTCATAAACATTCTCCAGAGACACTACTTTGCTTTTCAGCCTATGATTTTCATCTTGAAGGAAGGCGGAAAGGCCCCAAGCATCAGAGACACTCTTTTCAGCAGCCTCGATCCTCTTATCTACCCCCAGACAGCTTTTGTTGTAGAGCCTCCATAGCTGCTTCCAGGCGAGCCACATTCTTACACTGAAGCTGCTTTGAAAGCTTGGTCTATGTAAGAGAAGATTAAAGGGTTTCCAAGCTTTTGCTTGCGGATCTCATTGCCAAAAGCTTCATCGAGGTTCTTAGCTCTCAAAAATTCTATTTGATAAGCTCTGCACGTAGTATAAAGCTCTCCTCTCAGCCGTTCAGCTTTCTCCATGAAAGGCTGCAGGCTAGCGACTTGTCCTATTAGGGCTTAGTTCTACTCTCTCAGGTTCTCATCTGAGCCGCCTCGACAAAGTATCACATGATAAACCATCAGCCCCTAGACGAATGTTGGAACGTATATTTAGCGGAGAGAGAGCCAGGACTCGACTCGTAAGATGCTAAAAAATGGAAAAATAAAGTTTACCCGAAGAAAGCAACCAACGGCGACCTCAAGCAGTTTCTGATGGTTGTAACCAGTAAGATGTCTTTGTTCATTAGGACCAATTAACTCAGTCGTTTGGTTTGTCACAACTCTCAGGATCTTAAAGAGGTTAACTCTCGCAGCAATGGGAATAACAACCTTACGGACACCATTCATGGGTTCAGCTACAACATCCATCCATTGCCACCTCCTTACCAGGACAGCGTTTGCAAGAGTCGGTTACCTCAGGTGGCGGAGTCGGAATAGTGGGGTCTACATGTATACAAAAGATATTTGCTTATGAGGTGCAAAAGGAAATTGTACTAGCGATGTATGGAATGACGAACTGACTTGATGATTGAGGCTCAAGGTGAAGGGGAGGTAGCACCACTTTGTCTTCTACGATAGCTTCTTCACTGGCCTCAAGAGACTCATCTATCAGGTGTCTGCGCTTTCGCATAGATGGGTCAGACTCAGCAGCAGAAGAAATCTCAACAACCTCAGGCTCATGCACTAAGGGGACTTCACTCTCACCATCAGAAATGACCAAGGGTTTACTACCAACCACCACATTGTCAAGCTTGGAAGACCTTTTTTATTTTCGAAGAGTGGGAATTGCTTGCCATCTCAACAATTCTCCCTCGAGACGCTCGCACATCGGGCAAGGGAGCAATATACGGGGCAATAATTTTTTTCTACTTCAGCGGGGGCACCTCGCGACGGGAGAACCCTAAAACAAAGAGGAACCAATGAAGACAATAGGATATGAGGATCAATAGATAAATTCGGATGAGATGACTTATCATGGTCCTTTGCATGCTAACCATTCGCGTTGGCCAAAGATGTAAAAGTCATTGATGTAGGGGGTTTCTCGCAAAATTTGCAGTAACCCACATGGTTAACTCATCATGAGTTAGTTGTATATCAGTCACAAAATTCACTAAGGAAGATGAAAAGTCAGTTTAGAGAAGCAACGGACGCAGAATATACAAAAATAGAGGCATAGAAACTTACATCTCCTATTGAAGACCTCTAAAAAGGTAAGAGAGGAAACAATATCCGGCATCCTCACCGCCACATACTGGTGGACCCAGCTGCGATCCATGTAATCTTCATCATTGGTAACCACGCCTTTCTTTCCCCATTTGATGAACATCAGCATACCCGCCTTGTGGAGACGGAGAGAGTAGAAAGCAAGAAGCTGCCACAAGTAAAACTTTACCCTGGCATAGTTTGCCAAGTGATCAAATACAGCCACTAATCTCCATGCGGAGGGGCCTACTTGACCTAGATAGATATTGTATTGGCCGCATCTCTACAACGATCGAATGAACACGCTCGTTGAGACACAGATTAAAAGGGTACGTATGGACCACCGAGCAACCAACACGATGGGAGGAAATTCTCTCTTCAGCAGAAGGGGCGATGATGTCTATTACTTCAGGCCACTTACAATCAAGCCTGATACGAGTTATGTTATCCCTCACAACTGCAGACGGATAAAACTCAATAGAAAGGTTACTATTTTCACCTTCCTGCTTCGGTGTTTGACCTTGCATTCGGCCATCACCTTCAAAGTTAAAGGTTGCAGGAAGATAGTCCAAGGCTTTGAAGTTTGTGGGGAGGAAATTTTGTCCTTGGGCCATGACGAAGGATAGAATTATTGTTAAGGCTGGAAAAAGGTTTTTCGGTTGAAGGAAAGCTCTCAACTATTTGAAGATCGATAAAAAGCCTATACAATTACGGCGTATATAAACACTCCTAAGAGGATTCTTGAATGGGAAGCTGAACAATATTGGTCACGTGTGATCGTAATTATGAGAGATTGTGATTATTACAGTTTACATGATGTGTATCCCCATAATTACGAGATATGAATAGAATAGTGGCAGCATCAGGAATATATGTAAAAAATACCCCTCCAACCAAGGATGCACACGTCATTTTAATAAATAATTTTCATTCAATGCAACGCACGCAAAGAGACAGGGGATGAGTATGGGTACAGTCACATCTTTACGTCTTCTATCATGCTTCTTTCACTTCCCGACTGCTTGCATCAGCACTCGGCGAATGGGGGCACTGACTGTGTGGGAAAAAATATGCCACCTATTATTATAGGGATATGAGTACAACAAGTGAGAGTAGACTTATCCTACAAGTCACGGGGCACAGAGGACACAGGGTATACATCCGACCGTCTTAGGGTTCACAGTCTCCTAGTTAGAGTTTCGTATATACCACCGACTTGAGTATAGGCCCATGAGCCTCATTAGTCTTTGTATTTTACCATAATTCTGACTAGGTAATCTCTACTATAAATAACCCTCCTTACATTGTATTGTACATCAAGTAATTTACCACTGAACTCGGCTATTCTCAAGAAATAAAATTCTTTACTTTCTTGTCTATTATTTTCCTCTGTAATTTCCTTACGTTTTCATCGTATTTTACTGTATTACTTGTGACCCATTCATAAATTTCAGTGTTTAACCTAGACATACAATTTTATGCATAAACATATTCCCGTTCAAGAAGTTAGGAATAGTAGTAGTAGTAGTCTATCTGAAAAAAAAAGCATGTAATGTATGTCATCAGGTAAACTAGAAAAGGAGTTATTTCCTCTAAGTGATGATGAAGCTTCAAAAATTTTTGAGTTAACACATTGTGAGTTCATGGTTCCATATAGAACTGAAACATCTTATGGTGCCACTTAATTCTTAAAAATTGTGGACTATTGCTCCTGGGCTGTGTGGGTCTCCTTAGTTATTACTGGAAAGAAGTAAATCAGATACTAAAAATTTATTTGTTATGGTGGAACGACAATTTAATAAACAAGTTAAAATCTTAAGGAGTGACAATGAAATAGAATTTACAAGTATGAAACTCCATTTCTTGAACTAGGAATTGAGTTTCAAACATCCTGTGCCGGGACACCACAAAAAAATGGGAGCGTTGAAAGAAAACATAGACACATTTTAAATGTGGCCTAGGAGCTCTGGTTTTGAAGGTCACCTTCCGATTGAATTTTTGGGAGAATGCGTCTTGACATCATGTTACGAAATCAACCGTATACCCTACACCGTGTTGGATGGAAAAACCCTATATGATGTTTCTATTTGGCTAGACACCGAGCTATAATCACTTGTGAGTGTTCGGATATTTGTGCTATGCTCATAAACTGGGACGAAAGTGTGATTAGTTTTCAAGCAAGAGTTGTTGGTGTACTGGTCTTGGGTATCCATATGGGAAGAAGGCATGGAAGTTTTACGATTTGCACATTAACAATTCTTTATGTCAAGAGTCGTCACGTTTTATGAAATAGAGTTTCCATTTGCACCGACGACAGAAGTACATGTGTCTTCAGTTGATGTTCAAAATGGAGATATGGCCCGAGATGAGGACAATGTTGAAGTGAGGGGGTCCTTTAAGTCTCTGATGGGATAGGTAGCGTCCTAAAATAGAATGAACGTTCCACAAGTGGAAGAAGGAATTATCCACCCATAGATATGGTGGAAGAAGTTAATCTAGAAGCTAAGATTCCTCCTGAAAACTTGGGAGGATGGACCATGGAGAAAGAGTTGGGCTGGGGAAAATGAAATAAAGAAAAGAATGTCCTTTTGCGTGATTTTATCACCAATACGGTCTAGAAGTTGATTGGCCAAAATTCTGATTGTTAAATTGAGCCTCAACGAACCTCAGGTACGCCTTATCCTTTAGCAAACTATGTTAAGTGTGATAACTTATTTGTGATACACGTTAATTTTCTTGTTGCCAGTAAGTGAAGGACGTGAGCTAGCCTCTTTCTCCGATAGTGTGAAAGATGAAAATGGAGAGGAGCTATGCAACAAGAGTACCAGGCTTTGGAAACTAACAAACCCTAGGTAATCAAATGAATGGTAAGACATCTCAATTTTCGTGGATAATTGACACGAGAGGCTCGAATCATTTGATCAGAGAATTGACTATGTAACACTTGAGGAAAATCATATATTTTCTAGTAGGTCTGCCCAATGGGAGCAGCTTTATGAACACCAAAGAAGGATCAATAAAACTCAATGAGGATATAATTCTCTACGAAGTCCTTTATGTGCCTAGAATGACGTGCAATTTGATTTTTGTATCTCAATTATCGATCAATTTGATTGTAATGTTAAATTCACTAATAAATTTTCTGTTATGTATGACCGAGCAATGGGGATGTTGATTGGTGTGGGTGAATGAAAAGATGGACTCTAATACTTTCAAACTGTACCATGCGTAAGGGCATTGAAAGCAGATATGTTGAACTTGCGGCATAAAAGGTTAGGACATCCTTCAGCTCAAGTGACAAAATCTCTTCATGTTCAAGAAGTTGGTAGTAGTAGTGGGGTAGTGGTGGTGGTGGTGGTCGTCGTCGTCGTTTAGTAGTAGTGGTAGTAGTAGTAGTGGTAGTAGTAGTAGAGCAGCAGCAGCAGCAGCAGCAGCAGCAGCAGTAGTAGCAGTAGTAGCAGCAGTAGTAGTAGTAGTAGTCTATCTGAAAAAAGCATGCGATGTATGTCATCGAGCAAACCATACAAGCATGCGATGTATGTCATCGAGCAAACCATACAAGGAGTGTATTACCTTTAAGTGATAATAAGCTTCCAAAATTTTTGAGTTAACACATTGTGATTTTTTGTGTCCGTATAGAACTGAAACTTCTTGTGGTGCCACTTAATTCTTAACAATTGTGGACAATTGCTTATGGGCTATATGGGTCTCCTTAGTTATTAGTTTCGTTATAGTGGAACGAATATTTCATAAACAAGTTAAAATTGTGAAGAGGGCCAATGGAGGAGAATTTAAAATTACGAAAACTTCTTTTCTTGAATAACGCATTGAGTTTCAAACATCCTGTGCCGGGAAACAACAAAAAAAATGAGAGAGTTGAAAGAAAACGTAGACACATCTTAAATATGGCCTAGGATCTCTAGTTTTCAATCTCGCATTCCGATTGAATGTATTGGAGAATGTGACTTGACAGCCTGTTAATAAATCAATCGTACGCCCTCCTCCATGTTAGGATGGATAAACCTCATATTATGTTCCATTTGGAAACACACCGAGCTATAATCACTTGTGAGAGTTTGGATGTTTGTGCTATGCTCATAAGCAGAGATGAATGGTTGATTAGTTTGCAAGCAAGAGTCGTCGGTTTATTTTTCTTTGCTATTCATATGGGAAAAGGCATGGAGGCTCTATGATATGGACACTAACAATTATTTGTGTTAAGAGACGTCATGTTTTATGAAATAGAGTTTCCATTTGCACCGAAGACAAAAGTACATGTGTCTCGATGCTCAAAACGGCGCTATGCACTAAGATGAGGATAATGTTGAAGTGAGGGGGGCCTTTGAGTCTCTGGTGGGACAGGTAGCGCCAAAAAAATGTATGAACGTTGCTCAAGTAGAAGAAGGAATAATTCGGACATAGGTGTGGTGGTAGAAGTTTATCTGGAAGCTAAGATTCCTCCCCAAAACTTGGGAGGAGGATAACGGAGAAAGAGCTGGGTCGAGGAAAATAGACTAAGAAGAAGAATGCCCTTTTGCGTGATTTTTTCACCAATACGGTCTGGAAGCTGAGTGGCTGAAACTTTGATTGTTAACTCGAGCCTTAACGAACCTCAGGTACGCCTTATCCTTTAGCAAACTATGTTAATTATGATAACTTATCCGTGCAACATGTTAATTTTCTTGCAGCCATAACTGAAGTACGTGAGCTGGCCTCTTTCTTCGAAGGTGTGAAAAATGAAAAATGGAGAAGAGCTATGCAATATGAGTTGTATGCTTTGGAAACTAACAAAACTTGGGTGATCGAATGAATGGTAAGGCAACTCAATTTCTGTAGATAATTGACACGGGAGTCTAGAATCATATGACCGGATAAATGAATATTGTGGAACACTTATGAAAATCATAAATTGTCCAACAGGTCTGCCCAATGGGAGTAGCTCTATGGCCACCAAAGAAGGATCAATATAACTCAATGAGGATATAATTCTTCGATGAGTCCTTTATATGCCCGAAATTACGTGCAATTTGATTTCTATATCTCCATTAAACGATCAAATCGGCTGTCATGTTCAAATCACTAATAACTTTTGTGTTATGTAGGACCGAGCAATAGGGACGTTGGTTCATGTGGGTGAACAAAAAGATGGACTGTACTACTTCCAAACTGTACCACGCGTAAGGGCATTGAAAGCAGATGTGTTGAACTTGTGGCATCAAAGGTTAGGGTACCCTTCGGCTCAAGTGACAGAATTTCTTCCTGTTCAAGAAGTTAGGAATAGTAGTAATAGTAGTTTATCAGAAAAAAAAAAAAAAACATGTGATGTATGTCATCAGGCAAAACAGACAAGGAATGTATTTCCTCTAAGTGATAATAAAGCTTCCAAAAATTTTGAATTAACACATTTTGATTTTTGGGATCCGTATAGAATTGAAATTTTTTGTGGTGCCACATACTTCTTAAAAATTATGGACGATTGCTCCTGGGTTCTATCGGTCTCCTTAGTTCTTACTAGAAAGAAGTAAATCAGATACTGAAAAATTTCTTTGTTATGGTGGAAGGACAATTTAATAAACAAGTTAAAATTATAAGGAGTGATAACGAAACATAATTTACAAGTATGAAAACTTATTTTCTTAAACTAGGAATTGAGTTTCAAACATCCTGTGCCGGGACACCACAAAAAAATGGGAGCGTTGAAAGAAAACATAGACACATTTTGAATGTGGCCTAGGAGCTCTGGTTTTGAAAGTCACCTTCCGATTGAATATTTGGGAGAATGCATCTTGACATCATGTTACGAAATCAACCGTATACCCTCCACCGTGTTGGATGGAAAAACCCTATATGATATTTCTATTTGGCTAGACACCAAGCTATAATCACTTGTGAGTGTTCGGATATTTGTGCTATGCTCATAAACTGGGACGAAAGTGTGATTAGTTTGCAAGCAAGAGTTGTCGGTGTATTGGTCTTGGGTATCCATATGGGAAGAAGGCATGGAAGTCTTATGATTTGCAGATTAACATTTCTTTGTGTCAAGAGTCGTCACATTTTATGAAATAGAGTTTCCATTTGCACCGACGACAGAAGTACATGTGTCTTCAGTTGATGTTCAAAATGGAGATACGGCCCGAGATGAGGACAATGTTTAAGTGAGGGGGCCCTTTAAGTCTCTGATGGGATAGGTAGCGTCCTAAAATAGAATGAATGTTCCACAAGTAGAAGAAGGAATAATCCGGACATAGATGTGGTTGAAGAAGTTAATCTGGAAGCTAAGATTCCTCCCGAAAACATTGGAGGAAGGACGATGGAGAAAGAGTAGGGCCAAGGAAAATGAACTAAGAAGAAGAATGTCCTTTTGCATCATATTTTCATCAATATGGCCTGGAAGCTGAGTGGCTGAAATTCTGATTGTTAACTTGAGCCTTAATGAACCTTAGGTAAGCCTTATCCTTTAGCAAACTATGGTAATTGTTATATTCTCCGTGCAACACATTAATTGTCTTACAGCCATAACTGAAGGATATGAGCCGGTCTCTTTCTCTGAAGGTGTGAAAGATGAATAATGGAGAGGAGCTATGCAACATGAGTTTCCTTCTTTGGAAACTAACAAAATCTGGGTGATCGAATGAATGCCTTCATGAAAAAAAGTGATGGGTTGTCGATGGGTATATAATATTAAGTATAATTCTGATTGAACCATTAAGCATTGCAAATCAAGGTTGGTCATTTTATAAAATCATCAAGTCAAAGGAATCGACTACACAGAAACTTTTGCCCCGGTTGCTAAGATGGTGAGTGTTCGTGTTTTTCTGGCAGTGGCTGCTGCCAAAAACTGGAAACTGTACCAAATGAATGTTCATAATGCGTTCCTTCATGGTGACCTTCACAAAAAATTTTATATGAAGTTGCCTCCAGGTTATCAACATGATGGCTCTTGGGATGTTTGTCATCTCTTGAAGCAGACATGGTTTGCCAAGCTATATGTTGCATTGAAGAAATATAGTTTTTGTCAATCTTATTCTGATTATTCTCTTTTTACATTCAAGAGAGGGACAATACAATTGCGTGCACTCGTTTTTGTGGATGATTTATTTATATTCGGCAATGACTCCCCAACTATTCAAATCTTCAAGATGTATATCTCAGATTGTTTTCGCATGAAGGATCTCAGAATCCTGAAGTATTTGTTGGGAGTTAATGTAACGAGGGGTCCTAAAAGAGTTTTCCACTATCAAAGAAAGTTTGTATTGGATATAATATCGGAGGTTGGTGTGTTGGGTTCTCGTCCGACTGGCACGCCGATGGAGCAGAATTACCGGTTAGCAGTTGCACATGGCAGTTTATAATATATCTAGAGAGTTATCGAAGATTGGTAGGGCACCTGATTAATGTTTGTTTCATGCGTCTGGACCTGTCATACAATGTTCATGTATTGTCTTAGTTTATGCAACAACCACATATATTTGAAAGGTAGTCCAAGACTGAGAATTGTGATGAACTCCAAGTGTGATATTTAGTTATACGAATGATGTGACTCCGATTGGGTTGGATATCCACTAACCTACTGGTCACTCACTGAATGGTATATCTCTCTCACAGACACACTCATATCTTGGCGTATAAAGAAAAACTACATTGTATCTAGATCATCGGCTGAAGCTGAATACCGAACTATGGCTATGACCGTATGTGAATTGAAGTGGCTGAAAGAAGTACTGTAGAGTCTTGGCATAATTCAGTCTCCAGTTAGCTAAATTGTGATATACACTGGTCGGAACCCGGTAATTCATGAGCGGACCATGCACATGAAGTAGACTGTCACTTTTTCCGTTATGAAATTAACAGAGGAACCATCTGCCCTGGGCACGTGCCCACGAATACTCAACTGGCCGATATCTTCACGAAAGCTCTAGGGCGAGCTTAGTTTGATTAATATTTGGGCAAGTTAGACATTCGGAATCCTCATGCTCCACCTTGAAGGGGGATAATGAGGTGTGTTTGCTGTAATTACGTAATGATTGTACCCTAGGGTTTCTTTATGAGAAAATTACGCCAGTTAAACATTCTAAACAACTCTTAACAGAAAATAAACATATTTTAGATTTTTTACCCATTCTAAACATTTACCATTTGTATACTTCTTTTCCTACCCGTTTTCTAAATAAAATAGATGTCCATCTTTTAAGCCACAAATTAAGGGATTGTGGGATTTAATTCCCCAAAGCCACAAATTAAGGGATTGTGGGATTTAATTCCTCAAGCTAAATTAATACATTATCGTGGATAAACAACAGTAAATGAATGAGTACATCATCCCGAAAATCAAAAGTAAATCCCAAGTCCTCTCCAACTAATGGTAGCCCATCTGCTTCATGAAGCCTAAATAAAATAATATCCAATATGAAGATATAGAAGAGAATTGTGTTCTCATGACATATTATCTTGTATACAGCTAAATTTGCCTTCAATTTTTACTAAGTAAATGCATTTCACGTACGGTAACTGTATATGTATCCACAGTTACAAAGTTTTAGATGCATAACGCGTACATATTTATTGAATACAGATTTTATGCATAATGAATAATACATGCATACCATGTACGTACTTGTTAAATATTATCACAGTGAATAATGTAAGCATATCAAATACCTACTTATTGAATACAGACCATATGCATAGTGAATAATGTATGCATACCAAATGCATACTCGTTGAATATTATCATATTATAATTATTATTTGCAAAACGTTTATACAGTGCCATAAATAGAGGCAAGTGCCAAATGAAGACACGCGTTTATGTGTGATTATAATAGGTCAGTGAAAGTTTTGCCTAATTTTTAGGGTGGAGTGGATATATAATAGGAAAATAAGGATTTTTATTATGATTAGGATTCCTAAATATAAGCTGATTCTATTAATTGTTTAATGCTATTCACATTAGTTTTATGGAGCAAAATCTGTCTAACCATATTTGCATAAGGTAGATATTGGCTAGTCTTTGTGCAACCGTCCTAGTGTCTATTTGAAAGTAAGGTCAGACTTGCTTTTGGCTATATATGAAAAAGACTCTTTCTTTATTATATTGTAGGCCTAGCCCATTAGTTGCTTAGAGAGTAAGCTAGCGTAGACATTCTATTGTGTATATATACCCCTTTGTTATATATACCCCTTTGTTAATTAATGAAAATGTGAGAGAGAGTTGCACCCGAAAATTATATTTCTTGATTTAGTGTTAGCATAGGCTTTTGTGGTTTTTCATTTGAACTTTTTAAGAGATAATAATGAAGATGGACAAAAATAGCTAGGAAATTTAGACCCATGGCAGTGAATTGCTAAGCCAAAAAAATGAAAGCGAAATAAATAGCCTTGAGGAGCAGGTGGCATGTTGTAAATATACCTGGGTTTGTCATTAATTTGGAAAAGTATGTAGCTGTAACTTTTCACTAATTTGGAAAAAATGAAAAGTAGTGAAAGTAAGGTGTTATGAATTGTCCTTTCTGGGGATATGGGGAGGCTCTTTCAAATTTATGTGTATATGGTCAAATACCGGGTGTTTACATCGAGCCAATAAATACAAGTTATTTGTTTATAAATATACTATTCTCACTCAACTATGGTTAATTAAAAAAATTATATCTTTGTTGGTGTCATGCCATTTTTTGAAATTCAATTTAAGAACTAGATTGTTTCTGCAAAAGAACACAAAACATAAAAGTGGATTCTAACATCTGAAAACTGGTTCGGACAGGTTTAAAATCATATTATAATAGGGGACATATTTTGCTAAAAATCAAAAAAGGGTTAAAAATGTAACACGACCTGAAATTTTGAGTATTTTTGCAAAACTGAAATCTGAAACTCAAGTTGAAAACCAGACTGTTTATGCAACTAATATTTTGATGTTTTAAGTGTAACAAGATTGTTTATGTAAAGAAAATTGAATCTGAGTTTTTTGAGAATAAGTAGGGCCTATTTTTGAAACTGCATTTTGTGAAAAGAACATTTCTGCAAAATTAAAAATTTGCCGGATTTTGAAACAAGACCAATTTTTCTAAGGTAACATTTAAATTTATGTTTTTACAAAAAACTTACCTTCTCCAACTAATTAATAGTTTGGAAGGGAGCTTAGTCTTTGGAGGTCAAGCTTTGAAGTTCTATATATTTAAGTCTATTTTTGCAAAGTTAAACAAAGTCTTTCAAAGTGACGTGTGTCGAAATTACTACTAAATTTAAATATACTTTCATATATGTGCCTTATTTATATTTGTAAAAATCCCTATTTATATAGCATTACATTACTCTTAAAAAGAAAAGGAATTTTCATAATTGACATTTTCATATATATTATATATATATATATATATATATATATATATATATATATATATATATATATATATATATATATATATATATATATATATATATATACAACACTTTTTTCAAACGTGACCTCATAATGATAGCCATAAAGATTTTGGTACTTGACAACTAGTGTCAAGATATCGTCATAAATGACTAACATTTCTTTAAGACACAAAATCCTCTTGTCCCATACGTTTAAGGATTTAGTGCACTTTTGGGAAACAAAAATATATTTTCACTGATTTTCCAAAAAATGACCAGATTTGTATTTTCAGAATTGGTCTTTGTGACGCAGTTAAGATTTTAGCCTTCTAAGTTAGGCTTGTGGTTAGAAGTTGCAATTAGGAAATTTTTTGGGCCAGTTGTGTAAGACCTTTTAGATTATATTCTGGCCCTACACAGAAACTTAGAACTCCAAGTTAGAATTGCATGAAATATTGCAATATAAGTTGATATCTTAGCCTTGAATCCTATTAAGTTTTGAATTTGCACTCCTATCCTATGGCTTGGCCTATACTTTAAATGATGGTCTTGCTTAGCCTAATAAACTTTTTGCGTTAATAGACCTCTTGCATACACTTGACCTTTTAGCCTATAATCCTAAAACATGAATCCAGCCGGTAACCACCTTTTGTGGGTCTTGAGAAGTGCAAAACACATTCTTTTCCGAGACACAAAAATTTCTTACCTTAGAATCTTATGCCTAGCAGACCTACCCGGAGTTAATTTAGAAGCTTAGATACAATTAGGGTGCCCTAATACACCTAGTAAAAACAATATATTCGGTGGTGACTCCAAAACCGATTCAAACGAGTAACCTTGTCAAACCCGACCTTCGAACTCAACCAAGCTCGAAAAAGGGTGTGCGATAGCATGGCAACTCCACTGGGGATAGGAAAGTTCTAACCACAACGGATTTGAAGTTTTTGGATTTTGCTTTTATATTCTCGCTATTATTATTATTATTATTATTAATTTTTCTATTATTTTTATTATTCTATACTGACACTTTCTTTCTTTTGTTTTTGGCATTCCATTATTTCTTATTGTTATTTTGCATGACTAATGCCTTTATCTAGTTTTGTTTAATTTTTTGCATTTGTAATTGGCATTCTGCTCATAATTCGGCCATTCGTGGAAAACTCAACTCGTGCAATTAGAAAATAGGAAGGGACGGTTACGTGAAACTCAGGACTGTCTCTTTTTCCTCAGAAATTACACCTAAGAAAAAGTTTCACAAAATTAGCAAACTAGTGAAGCTATTGATAGTTTGTGTGCTTTCAACCTCGAAATTGTCCGTTTCCGAGAACCTCGTCTAAACCCACTCATAGAAAACTCCTTTAGGAGAATGCATTACATTCCGTGCTTTTAAGTCCTCCGCAAGTTTTTAAATCCCTTATCAACAGTTTCATGATTCTTTTTCGCGTTATTATTTTGCATTTTTGTTATCTTACTTGATTATTCCATCTCTCGAGACTAACTTGTTTCCTTTATTATTTTTTATATTTATTAAATTTATTTTTGAACTGTTGTATTTAGACTTCTGCATTTTTACACTGTTATTCCTCTTATATCGTTCGCCACTCCTGGCAACTTCCAAAATCGTGCTCTTAATGTGTTGGTTATGTGGATCTCACGACTATCTTTTCCTTACAAAATACCCTTTATGTTAACTCCCACAGCAATAGGAATAACAACCTTATGGGCACCATCCATGGTTCAGCTACAACATCCACATCCATTGCCACCTCCTTACTACGAAGGCATTGGAAAGAGTCAATTACCTCGTGGGGCGGAGTCGGAATACATGTATACAAAAGATATTTTTTTATGAGGTGCCAAAGGAAATGAAGAACTGACTGGATGATTGAGGCTCAAGGTGAACGAGAGGTAGCGCCACTTCGTCTTCCACGACAACTTCATCAACAGCCTCAGGAGACTCATCTATTAGGTGTCTGCACTTTCGCATAGACGGGCCAGATTCAGCAGCAGAAGAAGGGGTCTCAACAGCTTCAGGCTCATGCACTCGGGGGACTTCGCCCTCACCATCAGAAATTACCAAGGGTTCACTAGATTACCACATTGTCAAGCTTGGAAGACCATTTTCTCTTCGAAGAGCGGGAATTGCTCGCCCTCACAACCACAGACGGATGAAACTCCTCAAGTCTCAGGCCACTGACAATCAAGCCTCCTCACAACCACGGACGGATGAAACTCAATAGAAAGATTACTATTTTTACCTTTCTGCTTAGGTGTCTTACCTTGCATTCGGCCATCACCTTCAAAGTTAAAGGTTGCAGGAAGATAGTCCAGGGCTCTGCAGTTTGCGGGGAGGAAAATTGGTCCTTGGGCCATGACTAAGGATAGAATTATTGTTAAGGCTAGAAGACGGTTTGTCTTTTGAAAGAAAGCTCTCAAAACTATTTGAAGATCAATAAAAACCCTATACAATTACGGCGTGTATAAGGGGATTCTTGAATGGGAAGCTGAACAATCTTAGTCACGTAGGATAGAAATTATGAAAGACTGTGATTATTGCATTTTACGTGATATGTATCCCCATAAATACAGGATATGAATAGAACAGTGGCAGCATTGAGAAGATACGTAAAAAACCCCTCCAATCAAGGAAGCACACGTCATTGTACTAAAAAATTTGAATTCAATGCAACGCATGCGAAGAGACAGAGGATGAGTATCGGTACATTCACACCTTTACGTCTTATATCACGCTTCTTTTACTTCACGACTACTTGCATCAGCACTCAGCAAGTGGGGGCACTGACTGTGTGGACAAAAATTACGGCACCTATTATTATGAGAATATGAGTCCAGCTGGCGAGACTAGACTTATCCTACCAGTCACCGGGCACAGAGGATACACGCCCGCTATTTGAGCCACGGCTGTTCAGGCGGCGCAGGTGTAGGACACAGGGTATACATCCGACCGCCTTAGGGTTCACAGTCTCCTAGTTAGGGTTTCGTATATACCACCAACTTGAGTATAGGCCTATAAGCCTCATTAGTCTTTGTATTTTACAATAATTAAGACTAGATAATATCTACTAGAAATATCCTTCCTTACATTGTATTGTGCATCAAGCAATTTACCACTGAATTCGGCTATTCTCAAGAAATAAAACTCTTTACTTTCTTGTCTATTATTTTCCTCTCTAATTTACTTACTTTTTCATCATATTTTACTATATTATTTGTGACTAGGGGTGAACATAGGGCGATTTGGTTCGGTTTTACCATTAACCAAATCAAACCAAATATATCGGTTTTTCAAACTTTTAAACCAAACCAAACCAACATAAAGTCTGTTTTTTCGATCTCGATTTTTTTATTTTCTCAGTTTTTACAGTTTTTTTCATTTTTTAAATTTTTTTTAGATAAAGTCTCTACAACAAAGAATATGCAAGTGTTGCTTTCAAATATTTCCTACAACTGACTATCTATGTATGTTATTTATAGACGATTAGACATCAAGAAGAATTACATATACATCTTAATAAGACAATAAAATGTGATGTACATAAATTAGAAAACTAAAATATATCATTAAAAGAGAGTACCATTGTTTGGTTATATAATCGTTCCTTTTATTACAACTTATTACTCATATTATAAATTGTGAAAAAATAAGACAAACATAGTTTAACATTATATAAAGAAGTTCATGATGAATATTTTTTATGTATAAATATTTGAAAATAATATTTATAAAAAGTCGATTCGGTTTGGGCTCGGTTCGGTTTTTTTTTCGTAAAACCAAACCAAACTAAATATGTTGATTTTATTTTTCAAAACCAATCCAAATCAAACCAAACCACGAGGTTTTTTTTTTTCCGATTTGGTTTGGTTTACCGGTTTGGTTCAGTTTAGCGGTTCGGTTTGTTCACCCCTACTTGTGACCCATTCATAAATTTCAATGTTTAACCTAGACGTACAATTTTATGCATAAATATTTTTTTGGTTCAAGAGTCTATCTGAAAAAATGCATGTGATGTATGTCTTCAGGCAAACAAGACAAGGAGTGTATTTCCTCTAAATGATAATAAAGCTTTCAAAATTTTTGAATCAACACATTGTGATTTCTGAGGTCCGTATAGAGCTGAAACTTCTTGTGGTGCTGCTTAATTCATAAACATTGTGGACGATTGCTCCTGGGCTATGCGGGTCTCCTTAGTTATTACTAGAATGAAGTAATCAGATGCTGAAAAATTTATTTATTATGGTAGAACGACAATATAATAAAAAAGTTAAAATTGATAGGAGTGACAATGAAACACAATTTACAAGTATGAAAACTTCTTTTCTTGAACTAGGAATTGAGTTACAAACATCCTATGCCGAGACACCACAAAAAAATGGGAGCGTTGAAAGAAAACATAGACACATCTTAAATATGGCCTAGGAGCTCTGATTTTGAAGGTCACATTCCGATTGAAATTTTAGGTAAAGATGTCTTCACATCATGTGAAACGACCTCGGTCAGTCGTTTCGAAAGTTAGGACTCCAATTGGCGTACCGGTAATTTTAAAATATTCATAAGATCCACTAAGACCAGTCTGTAAAATTTGAGCTAAATCAGACCTCGTTTGATAGGCATCGGAAGAAGGTATCAGTTTTTATTGTCGATCAATATTAAAAAGAGAATTTCGAGCTCGGTTTTGGCGCACGAGGTCCGATTCGAAATCCAAAAGTGGCGTTAGGTTCGTATGATTATTTGCGATTTGTGATTTTTCGAAAGTGAATTTCGAGGTTGTTAGGCTAGTTTCCGCTAAAATGCCGAAAGTTAAATAATTTGACATTTTCCATTTAAATTCGCATCTTGAGCTTCGGGAGTTCGATTTGAGATCCGCTTTAGCGAGTGTGTTACATATATTTTGTATGACTTACTTGAGAAATTTAGAATTATTTTGAATTTCGTAGGTCTTCGTTTTAGTTTTTACCGTAGCAGCAAATTTTAAAGGAAAAAGAAAAAAAGAAAAAAAAGGGAAAAGGACCAAAAAAAAAAAAATCAAAGGCGATGGGGGCTAAGGGACTCATTCAGAATGGGGAAAGCAAACAGAAACAAGAATTGAACAGAGATAGAAAAATGAAATAGATTATGCAGAAGAGAAAAATGCCAGAAAATGAGAAAAGAGCCGGATAAAAGTAGAATTTTCACCCCGAAACATTCAGATAATGATCCTAATATATTATTTGAATTTATTTCATGTGTTTGAATATATTTTTACGATAAAAATTGGGATATTAGCCATCGTTTTAATAAGTTCTATTGGTAGTTTCAAGGGCCAATTGGACCCCGATAATGGAATTGATTATATATTCACACTCAGTGAGTTATGAGCAACATATAAATGTAATTTATTTAGGGTTTTGTTATATGACCTTAAACCCTGTACATAGGTCTGACATACGTATTGCGTATGCGAATATGGTATCAGGTTCCTACCTGGATAGTTCCAAGATAAGAGGAATGAAGCCTTTACTTAATTTGATATATTTTTCAGCTTATTGAATAGAGTCGGATCGTTTGGCAACGAAACCAAAGGATAAAGCGGTTGTTGATTAGCAACGCTAACTTTTGGAAGAGGTAAGTGTTTATATCCATTTCTTTGGAGGCACCTGGCCTCGTGGACTGTCTACCACGTGTTCCTTACGTGTGCAGCTGTCGATAGGCATACTCCTTATGCCTTAGCTTTGGATTTACATTGTATATTATATGTTATGTCCTGTTTTTGATATTGCATTGAGGATCTGAGCATTGTACTCTGGCTGTAAGTTGGCATCTACTTCCCGGCTGTCAATGAGTGTTCCGCGCCGGTGAAGGGTTATTATTGCATCACATTGCATTCATATGCATTATATGTCATTCATATGCATTACATTTCATATCATATTGGGAGCACGAGTATTCTGCCCTAGGAGAGTGCAGGAGTATTCCGCCCCAGGAGAGTGCAGGAGTATTCCGCCTCAGCTTTACATAATATCGGGTGCAGGAGTATTCCGCCCCAGGAGCAGGAGTATTCCGCTCTTATGTCAGATACTGAGTGCAGGAGTATTCTGCCCCAGCTTTACATTATATCGGGTGCAGGAGTATTCCGCCCCAGGAGAGTGCAGGAGTATTCTGCCTCTGGTTTATATTATATCGGCTGCAGGAGTATTCCGCCCCAAGAGGAGAAGTATTCCGCTCCAGTTGGTTATCAGATTGGATTCCCCTCCAATGCAGGAGTATTTCGCTTCGAGATGGGATTACGGGCACATGTGACCCTTTTCATCATATTTCATTTCATTTCATTTCATCTCATCTCATTTCATTTCATACTATTGTATAGACTTGTGGTACATAACTACTGTTCTACTTATACGTGCATTGCTTATTTGTTGATATATTTCCGACTCGTACTTCTAGTTGATTTTATGGTTTCATACATGTTTTCGGTTATTATCTAGCTCTGCCTTTTTATAATTTAAATAAGAGGAATTTGATTTGTCTGTTTCTTCTCCCTGGCTAGCTATCCTATTCTTTGAGGTGGCTAGTCTGCCCCACTTATTGAGTCCTTTTGACTCACCCTTGTTTGTTGTTGTTCCTTGTCTATCTATTTCGTTTCGGCAGGTTTGCTCCAGGATTGAGTTTGCCACGTTGTGAAGGAGCGAAGACGACTTCAGCTGTCAGGGTGAGCCAGCTTTTATTCCGGATGGCACAGTTTATTGTTTATCATTCCAGTTGCATTTTGCTCCCTTCAAGAGGTATCTGTCTTCTTTTGTACTCTTAGATTTCTAGTCTGGATAGCCCTGAACCTAGTATTTGGGTAGTCAGCTGTAATTTCTTTTGTACAGCTTAGAGGTATCAGTATGTCTGTGGTTTTTTTACGTCTTGTCCTTATTTATGAATTGTTATATTTATTTTCCTAATTTAATTGGTAAGGGTTCACCCGACGGGTCTAGGGGAGGATGTCGGGTGCCCGCATGGCCTAACCAGATTTCGGGTCGTGTCAGTTGGTATCAGAGCCCGGTTAAGAGTCTATCCAGACTAAGATAGTGTCTAGTAGAGTCTCGCTGATGGGTACGTAGACGTCCGTACTTATCTACGAGGGGCTATGATGACATTTAAGGAGTTTCACTTCCTTATTTTATGATCGTGTGTCGGTCTAAGATGCAAAAGTATTTTTGTTAATTCCTTCATGGAAATTGTGAACCCTCGTGCGACAAATTATCAAACGGTATGAGTTCAAGACGAAGCAGTCTAGCCTGGAGCTAGCACTGATGAAGCCCCGAGAGTTTTTTATCGTACTGACGATCTAGTTGCTGAGGTCTCAGCTGTACGAGCTCGCAATGAGCAAGGGAGCAGGGCCTTGTGGTTCCCTTGGCTCTCTACGATGTATTTATGAGAATCTTGGCGACGCAGATACCGCAAGAACCTATTATTCGCTAAGCAGCTTATCAGGTTGCCGCAGATACACACGTTTGGTGTCAAAGAGCTCTTATTCCAGTTCTTAATATTGCCGCAGCAAATTATGTTTCGGATGCAAGATGGGTTGTGCCTCTAGTTATTCTGGCTGGTTAGCTAGCCTGAATAATGGCTCGCTCCAAGTCTCCGAAGATGCTGCATTATTTTATCTGGTTGAACCTTCCAATATTCTTAAGCTATGCATAAGATAATCCCTGTGTAAGTTTTTTTTTTAAAAATAAAATGATGTCAGTGTATCCTTCAGGCTCTTGATTATATCGAGCGGTACGGTGTTGATTATTCTTCTTTCCAGTTTCAAGGTCCAGCCTTGAATTGGTGGGCCGCTCTCTTATTAGCTAACTTGGTTCGGTTTTTCTTCTAGATTCGTGGAAAAGTTCCTTTCGAGTAGCGACCGAGATGAAAAGTGTTGCCAGTTTGAGTGGATTGGACAGGGTAGCCTGTCGGTTAGCCTGTTGGTGTTTCAGAATATGAGATTGAATTCTATAAAATGGCTGAATATGCATTAGAACTAGTTCATGAGCCTTTCGAGAGATTCAGAGATTCATTGATGACCTTTCTTCTTCCTTGAGATCCCCGATGGCTCGAAAATTGAGGTTTGGACTTCATTTGATGTCGTTGTTGATATTTCTCAAAGGTATTAGTCATACCATAAGTTAGAGGGGGAAGAGTTAGAGCGGGAGAGCAAGAGATCCGGTGACCCTAGTGGGCAACCATAGTACCTCATTTAGAGGTAAGAGTTCTGATCATTTTGGGAGGTCACCTGCCAGGTTATCTCAGCTGGTAGAGCGTAATTCTTAAAGTGCGCTAGTAGTTCATTAAGATAGATCCAGTTTTTCTCTTTATAGCTATCAACAATCTTTCCAGCTTCTATTTTTTAGCAAAATGGTGGTATCATTGTCGTGAATCTGGCTATCCTTTGAGGAGTTTTCCCTTACTCCGACAAGTAGGCAGTCGTCTTTTCTCTCTTCATCAGGCATCTGCCCAGTCGCAGGGGATTTCATGTAGATTTCAATCAGAAAAAGAAATGCCACCATCCAGTAGAGGTTGAGAGTGTGGTGGCAATGGTTCTTCAGAAAGTGATTGTCAGGGTAGTGGCTCAACTTAGCTGCAGAGACAGTTCTATGAACTTCTTTTCTGGCGGGATGCTGAGGTATCCGATATAGTAGACTTCTAAGATTTCTTCTTTTCTTAAATGTGTGTAAGATTTGATTCTTTCGATTGATTTGGAAATGGTGTGTCTTATCATGTTTCGATGGTTTCCTTGGATGTCGTTTCTATTAAGAATCGATTACGGTAGGGGGATGAGCTTCTGATATGATTTATTCCTGGCATTTATGATGACCCTACTAGATTATCTGGTTTAAATGTGAGAGATTTGTGAGTGAGTATCGGTATTGTCTGCTTGGCATCCTGTTGTACCACTTTCTCTTATTATGTCAAGTCAGTCTATCTTTCTTTGGAATTCAGTGTTGATAGGATGGTGAGATTCTTATTCGTCACAATCAGAAAGTGAATTATTTCTTCCGGTCCAAAGTGATTAGTAAGTAATATTCAATCTACGTATCTCCTCTTGGTTCAAAACGCTAGTAAAGTCATGTTATCCTATGAGCTTATGTGGGTTATAAAAGGGTTTTCTGGTAAATTGTCAAAGTTTCCTTCTTATTGAGAGGTTAAATTGGCATAGATGTCATTCCATAAAGCTTATTTAATATCTATTTCTTTAATTGCGATTCTTTGGCTAGCCTGACTCGGAAGTAGTCTAGCTCTGGTAGCCAAGCAATAAGAAGATGAGCTTCCTGAGGTTCTAATTATTTCTATCCTCGGTCTATTACCATTTCTTCCTCGTCCGAAAATAGTGAGCTTGGGCAATTAGAAGCCGCTTGTGATGTTCCCTGTGTTGAGCCAGAGTATGCATTAAGGTAGCTGGGTAAGCACATAGTTGTGTTTCAAGGCTACTAAATGTAATGGAGAGTGTATTCCGACCCGTGATTTGAGCTATCGAGCGGTGGTGCTTGTGATAAAGGTTTGAGAGTAGTGAACTCGAGAGCTGCAGCTGTTAGGATACTCAAGAGAGTAATTTGGTAGCTCAGATCTGAGCCGCATTATGTTTTTAGCTATGTCTTCCTTAATCCAGCAGGTTGTGCGGGGATAGATATTCCTATTCAAATAGCTGCATGAGTTTGAGCTTTAAGTGGAGGAGTCTTCCTCCAAATGCTGAATGGTAATACTAAATCTCTAAGGCGTTGATACCACTTTTGTCACGGCCCAATCTAGGGCCACGACAGAAACCTATAATGAGGGTCGATCATTGTTAAACCCACTAATAATCTATTAATGATAGAGATAAGCTGGCAACCTGATCATATATACGTACCTATCTGCTGAAAGCATAAAGTCTGGAAAGATGACACGACTTTAACTTGCTGGCAATTAGAACACTGAGCCACAAATTTTGCTTTCACACTTCATTCCGTCCCACCAATAAATCTGCTTAAGATCATGGTACATCTTAGTCGAACCTAGATGAATAGTGTATTTGGAATAATGTGGCTCTATCATAATTTGTCCACGTAAATTTGCAACATCAGACACAAAGTCTATCTTTATACATGAGAATACAGTCAGTAGTAACCCTGTATGTTGACTCCGGTTTTCTTCTGGCTATCTATCTGTATTCAACTAGAACTGGATTCTCATACTGACGCTGTTTTACTTCATAAAAATTTAGAGTTAAAGGTCTAGTGCAGCTTGTCGTCCATCCATCATTAGCATATCTCCTTCACACCTCAACTTTTTGAGAAGTTACTTTACCGTAATAAGTGCACATGTAATCAACTTTGTTGCTGGTATTCTGTCTCAACTCATGGTCCAACTACATGTTTCTTTTATTTTCACTTTTTCAAGTCATAATATTTCCAATTCAAAGACAATACCCTGAAGTAGATGATCAGTCTAAAGATCATTCCTGGCCTACATCATACTATCCAGTAGTATTTGCAGGACCTTATCCTTATATGATAGACCCTGTTCAGATGAACCTTTGACATACATTAGGATATGAGTAACTACATTTCTACAAGGAGCTTGCGGAACAACACTAACATCAACTGAGATATTGCATAGTGCGTTCGTAAAAATAATATAGCTTGCATCAAATCTTCTATAGTGTTTAGTGACAAGGTACTTCAAAAGCTTCCTCTATTGCATCAAGCGTGAGCTAATTCCTAGTTCCGTCGACCTGTTCTATATAGAAAGGTATATTGAAGAGGTGATTATCGACTGAATCATGTTAATCCATCCAGAGTTCCATATATCTTTGTTTTGAAAAAACAAAACTCTCCTCTCGTGATCGAGGAAGGATCATCTTAGTAAGAATAATCCTAGCAATGGTGTTATCATATTATCCAGATATATTTTATTCCAAGAATTCGGTGTTCATGTTATAATTCTGATTCTGCAATCATGAGATAATGTCCGTGGAATAGCTTATGAAGGTCGTGCAAATTCTTTTGGTATCTGTGCGAATTTTTCTTTAGGCTCGTTCGAGGACGAACGAGAGTTTAAGTGGAGGAGAATGAAACGACCTCGGTCAGTCGTTTAAGAAGTTAGGACTCCGATTAGCGTGCCGATAATTTTAAAATATTCGTAAGATCCATTAAGACCAGTCTATAAAATTTGAAATAAATCAGACCTCGTTTGATAGGCATCGGAAGAAGGTTTTAGTTTTTAGTTTTTATTGTCGATAAATATTAAAAAGAGAATTTTAAGCTCGGTTTTGGCGAACGAACTCCGGTTCGAAATCCGAAAGCGCCATTAGGTTCGTATGATTATTTGTGACTTTTGTGATTTTTTGAAAGTAAATTTCGAGGTTGTTTGGCTAGTGTCCGCTAAAATGCCAAAAGTTAAATAATTTGACCTTTTCCATTTAAATTAGCATCTTGAGTTTCGGGAGTCCGATTTGAGATCCACTTTAGCGAGTGTGTTACATATATTTTGTATGACTTACTTGAGAAATTTAAAATTATTTCGAATTTCGTAAGTCTTCATTTTAAATTTTACCGTAGCAGCAAGTCTTAAAGGAAAAAGAAAAAAAGGAAAAAAGGGAAAAGGACAAAAGAGAAATCAAAGGCGGTGGGGACTAAGGGATATATTATCCCGTAGCTTCTTTTAGAATGGGGAAAGCAAACAGAAACAAGAATCGAACAGAGATAGAAAAATGAAATAGATTACGCAGAAGAGAAAAATGCCAGAAAATGAGAAAAGTGCCGGAGAAAAGTAGAATTTTCACCCCGAAACATTCAGGTAATGATCCTAATATATTATTTCAATTTATTACATGTGTTTGAATATATTTTTACGGTAAAAATTGGGATATTAGTCAACGTTTTAATACGTTCAATTGATAGTTTCAAGGGCCAATTGGACCCCGATAATGGAATTGATTCGCAATCAGTGAGTTATGGGCAATATATAAATGTAATTTATTTAGGATTTGGTTATGTGACCTTAAACCCTGTACATAGGCCTGGCCTACGTATTGCGTATGCAAATATGGTATCAGGTTCCTACCTGGATAGTTCCAAGATGTGAGGAATGAAGCCTTTAGCCTAATTTGATATATTTTTCTACTTATTGAATAGAGTGGGATCGTTAGGCAATGAAACCAAAGGATAAATCAGTTGTTGATTAGCAATGCTAACTTTTGGAAGAGGTAAGTGTTTATATCTATTTCTTTGGAGGCACCTGGCCTCGTGGACTTTCTACCACGTGTTCCTTACGTGTGCAGCTGCCGATAGGCATACTCCTTACGCCTTAGCTTTGGATTTACATTTTATATTATATGTTATGTCATGTTGTTGACATTGCATTGAGGATCTGAGCATTGTACTCTAGCTGTGAGTTGGCATCTACTTCCCGGCTGTCGATGAGAGTCCCGCGCCGGTGAAGGGTTATTATTGCATCACATTGCATTCATATGCATTATATGTCATTCATATGCATTACATTGCATATCATATTGGGAGCACGAGTATTTTGCCCCAGGAGAGTGTAGGAGTATTCCGCCTCAGCTTTACATAATATCGGGTGCAGGAGTATTCCGCCCCAGGAGCAGGAGTATTCCGCTCTTATGTCAGATACTGAGTGCAGGAGTATTCCGCCTCAGCTTTACATTATATCGGGTGCTGGAGTATTCCGCCCCAGGAGAGTGCAGGAGTATTCCGCCTCTGGTTTATATTATGTCGGGTGCAGGAGTATTCCGCCCCAGGAGCAGGAGTATTCCGCTCCAGTTGGCTATCAGATTGGATTCCCCTCGATGCAGGTGTATTCCGCTTCGAGATGGGATTACGGGCACATGTGATCCTTTGCATCAATTTCATTTCATCTCATCTCATTTCATTTCATACCATTGTGTAGACTTGTGGTACATAACTATTGTTCTACTTATACGTTCATTGCTTATTTGTTGATATGTTTCCGGCTCGTACTCCTAGTTGAGTTTATGGTTTCATACGTGTTTCCGGTTGTTATCTGTCTCTGCCTTTTTATAATTTAAATAAGAGGATTTTGGTTTATCTGTTTCTTCTCCCTGGCTAGCTATCCTATTCTTTGAGGTGGCTAGTCTGCCCCACTTATTGAGTCCTTTCGACTCACCCTTGTTTGTTGTTGTTCCTTGTCTATCTATTTCGTTTCGGCAAGTTCGCTCCAGGATTGAGTTCGCCACGTTGTGAAGGAGCGAAGACGACTTCAGCTCTCAGGGTGAGCCAGCTTTATTCCGGATGGCCACCAGTTTATTGTTTATCATTCCAGTTGCATTTTGCTCCCTTCGAGAGGTATTTGTCTTCTTTTGTACTCTTAGATATCTAGTCTGAATAACCCCAAACCTAGTATATTGGGTAGTCAGCTGTAATTTCTTTTGTACAACTTAAAGGTATCAGTATGTCTGTGTTTTTTTAAGTCTTGTCCTTATTTATGAATTGTTATTTTTATTTTCCTAATTTAATTGGTAAGGGTTCGCCCGACAGGTCTAAGTGAGGATGTCGGGTGCCCGCACGGCCTAACTGGATTTCGGGTTGTGTCATCATGTTAAAAAATCAACCATACGCCCTCCACCGTGTTGGATGGAAAAATCATGTATGATGTTTCTATTTGGATAGATACCGAGCTATAATCACTTGTGAGTTTTTGAATGTTTATGCAATGGCCATAAGCAGGGATGAATGGGTGATTAGTTTGCAAGTAAGAGTCAATAGTGTATTTTTCTTGGGTATCCATATGGGAAGAAGGCATGGAAGTTGTATGATTTGGACACTAAGCAATCTTTGTATCAAGAGACGTCACATTTTATGAAATAGAGTTTCTATTTGAACCAAAGACGGAAGTACATGTGTCTCCGGTTGATGTTCAAAACGATAGAATGGCCTAAGATGAGGATAATTTTGAAGTGAGCAGGGCCTTTGAGTCTCCGATGGGATAGGCAATCCCAAATATAAAATGAACGTTGCTTTAGTGGAAGAAGGAATAGTACGAACATAGATGTGGTGGAAAAACAGACTCAAACGAGTAACCTTGTCAAACCCGACCTTCGAACTCAACCAAGCTCGAAAAACAGTGTGCGATAGCATGGCGACTCCACTGGAGATAGGAAAGTTCTAACCACGACGGATTTGAAATTTTTGGATTTTTCTTTTATATTCTCACTGTTATTATTATTAATTTTGCTATTATTTTATTATTCTATTCTGACACTTTCTTTCTTTTGTTTTTGGCTTTCCATTATTTCTTATTGTTATTTTGCATGACTAATGCCTTTATCTAGTTTTGTTTAATTTTATGCATTTGTAATTGACATTTCTGCTCATATTTCGGCCATTCTTGGAAAACTCAAATCGTGCAATTAGAAAATAGGAGGGGACGGTTACGTGAAACCCACAACTGTCTATTTTTCCTCAGAAATTACACCTAAGAAAAAGTTTCACTAAATTAGCCAACTAGTGAAGCTGTTGGTAGTTTGCGTGCTTTCAACCTCGAAATTGTCCGTTTGGGAGAACCTTATCTAAACCCACCCTTAGGAAACTCCTTTAGGAGAATGCATTACATTCCGGGCTTTTAACTCCTCCGCAAGTTTTTAAATCCCTTATCAATAGTTTCATGATTCTTTTTCGTGTTATTATTTTGCATTTTTGTTATCTTACTTGATTATTCCATCTCTCGAGACTGACTTGTTTCCTTTGTTATTTTTTATATTTATTGAATTTATTTTTGAACTGTTGTATTTAGACTTATGCATTTTTACACTGTTATTCTGCTTATATCGTTCGCCACTCCAAGGAACTTCCAAAATACCTAAAGGGTGAACGACTTGGAATTTAGTTGGTCCGTGGTACAACCAACAATTTTAGATATTCTTGCTCCCTAGTTGTCTACTTTGGAGGATAATATAAGTCTGGTCTAGTCATCCCAACTCTTAGTGGAGACGCTAGGAAACATGCATCATCACATGGTATTAGTCGACTTACTTTCAAGTCAAATAGGCCAACTTGTTCGAACAATCCGGGCGAGTTTTGTTTTACCCCTAAAGAACGTTCGAACATGATTATTTGCATCATTTGAAGGACCGAACATGCCAAATGTGGACCAATTATTTTCACACGGTTGGTATTTGTCTGTATTCAATGCCATTCAGAAGGCAGTAAGGGTAACCAAAGAGGCATCAAAACCCTAATTGAAGTAGAGACGACCGTTTGATAAATGAGATGACACATAACGTTTATCCTTTAAGAATTATATAAACCTAGCAAAACTTAACATCCTCAGCATGTTAAAAGTCTATTAGAAACCTTGTCCAAATGTCAAAGAGGTTTCTAACCCGAGATGACACATTTTTCATATTACGTGTTGCATCAATTTGAAAAATATTTATGCCAAGTGCCGGTCATTTGCTTATGACACACCTGACACCTTACGACTTTCAAATTAAAGCTAGTCCTACCTCTAGCATGAAGAGGTCCTTCATTATATGGCACAATTTTATTTTGCTTGTATGTTGTCAATATTACTTTGAGTATTGCTTTAATTGATCCCTTCTCTTAGTGTGACTCATGTGAACCAGCTAAAATATGCTTCCTAATCCTCATCCTACTTAAGCAAACCCTTCGAAAATATAATCTCCCTCCAATGCACATAACCTTACTTTCCATTATGAGCTAATAATCAAATCCTGATATTGATATCTTTTGCATGTTTTGATTATTTGTTATCTCTAGCTCAAAGACTTCCTTTCCACAAGGTCGGCTCAAGTTGAACACCAAAGTAGGAAATATGGCTAAGTAAAGTGCTCTTGTTGGTGATTTTTCAAAGCAAGATAGAGTTGTTGCAGCAAGCATTATGCACATGGAGAGAAAAATTGACACGGTAGGAGATGTGTTGGTCAACCTCAAGGGTACCTTTAACATGCTACAAGTATTTCCAAAACCAATGTCCGAGGATTACTTTGTTGCTCCGCTCTACACTGCCACCACAATACATGAGTGTAATCCAAAGCATATTCCAAATTTGCACCCGTTTATGGTTGAAAGAGTATTCAAATGGCTAGAAGGAGGCAATAAGGATGTGAGAAATGAGGAGAATCCACATAATGTTGCAAAAGTTTGTGTACAACAACAAGAAACTAGCAGGCTGACTCTACTTAGAAGAGAAGGTGATGACACAGTGACAAAGCTTCCGTTATATGATGGAATCAGAAATCTCTACGGATATTTGGGAGCATATCTTGACTAACTGGCAAGTATGAGACACGACGATGAACTCAAGATGAAACTGTATGTTAAGACACTTATGGGGCCAACAATGATTTGGTATATAGAGCAAGACATGAGCAAATGAACTTCTTGGAGTGACTTAGTCGAAGGCTTTATCGATCGATATGATCCTATGGCGACAACCGCACGTGCAATAGCTTGCTGAAAAGGTAAAGTACAATAGAACCAACCTCTAAAAAGGCCATAGACAGTAATTTGACTTAAGTAAAACCCAAGGATATGCGCGATGCAAAGAAAAGGAAAGCTACAGTTTTCGAAACCCCAAGCCCTATCCCACTATCTCTCAATAACCAAGCCATCATTCCCTTGTATGAATCACCAGTTGTTCTGTTTGAGAAAATGAAGTCTATCGGGATGCTGCAACCACAACGTGTAGAAATCTTTAACTTGTTACCACTTCACTTTAATTCAATCAAACATTGTGCATTCTACTCTAACATACTAGGTCATGAAACAAATGATTGTATTGCTCTAAGAAAAGACATACATAGTTTATTGGAAAGTGGTAAGATAGTAGATGTGCAAAAGAGAAAACCTCAGCTTATGTGGTGTCAACCTCCGCCCTTCATGCTAACAGTTGATGTTTTCTCGCAGATAGTTAACCCAATTTCTTATCATAAGCTAGCAAATAGCACCGCAAATTCCTCTCGCGATGGTCCTCGCAAATTCATTCACATTGCAGGGTCATATGTAGGAATAGTGTACCCCGTTGGAAGGAGAATTTACAAGGAACCTTGGAAAGTAGATATGAAAAAATCATGTGTATACCAGTCAGGCATGTTAGGGCATAATATTGAAAAGCGTTTTGCTTTTAAAGAAGAGATCGAAGAGTTGACCGAGTCTGGGCAAATCAAAATTGGAAGTGCTAATGAAGAAGCCGTTGCAGATGACCAGGAACTTATAATTGGAGAAGTAGAAGTTTAAGGACAGATATCCGAGTACAAGAAGAAAGCTTTCAAGTTACATTATATTCGGAGATATTTGTTTTACTTTCTAGAAATCCTTATGGCACATGTTTTTAAAATACGCTTTTTATGTATTTTAAACTATGCTTGACCTGATTCATGTCAGTAGCAGGATATGTAGGCAGCCCACACTGGTTCAATCCCTTTTAAATAAAAAATTTATTTTGCCCAATAATGAAAGTTTGTGCAATGTTTGAAATGCAGCAATTGGTTGACAAGTATGAAAAGACATTCATGAGTATCTCTTTGAGAATATGCATGCATCACGATAGACAAATTTGCAATGGAAATGGTGATTGTACCGAAGTCCTTGGTGTTCTACAAGTCTTTTTGATCATATAAAGTCCAACCTTTTTCTTAATCTTGAAAAGTTTATCACGAAATCCTTATCAATGTTTCATCGACCAGAATCCTTGTCTTGACTGCTACATAAGGCACTCAAGAAATCTTTCATAATCTTCTTACAATTTGTCATGTTCTCTAGTTCGTGCTAGTCTATCATCAGCAGTCTAGGCACACTCTTAGCTGTATATTTGGCTTTTATATGTTAATTTGCTTCAAACCTTAGTATGTTACAATATACTAAGGTTGCCTAGCATTTGAACACCAAAATTGGTCAAGAATCTGCATTAATAAGAAGATGAGATGACAAGCCAAGATGAAACATTCACGTCTGGAACAAACTCTTTTGAACCGCATGCATATCACATCGAGGGAGATATTTCAAACAATTCAGATAATCCCAATCCTACTACTATGCAAGTTGTGGTGATGGACAAGTAAAAACAACTAGAAGTATATACGCACAAGAAACATTGAAAAGAAATCCAACCAATTGGATTTGGGGATTTAAATGAAAATCTTCGCAATTTGATGAAAGTCGTGGAAAAAGAGATAAACTCAAAGAACAACCAAGGTTTAAAGTTTGAAGAGTTATACTTGCATCCAAACCTTGAGTTACCTTCTAGGTACAAAATTCTGAAATTCAACACTTTTGATGGAAAGGGAAACCCATTCTCTCAATTGAAAGACTACTGCAGCAGACTTATTGGAGTTGAACCAAAACGAAGCCATCCAAATACTATTATTTGTCCATAGCTTATCTGGATTAGCACTCACATGGCACATCATGCAAGATTTTAGCAAATGGCACACTTGGGAAGATATGGCCCAAGATTTTGTGGAGCAATACAAGTTCAAAATCCGAAGAGATCTGCACCTATATAGAGTTTCACGTTACTTCTGACTTACACAGTAGACAACCTCCCTACTATCAGAGTTTTCAACAACAATCTTATTAGGATCAACACAATCGGCACCAGACAAAAAGGATGAAGCCTCGCGCCTTTACTCCTCTAGCTGAATCTTTGACAAGCATATTTGAAAGACTAAGGGGTCAAGGGATATTGCAACCGAGAAATGGATGGATTCCTCGTTTAGATTTTGATCCATCAAAGACTTGTGCATATCATTCGAACAGTCAAGGCCATGACATTAAAGAATGTCCTGCACTGAGGCATAAAATTCAGAATTTTGATCGAAAAAGGCAAGATAATGGTACAACAAGAATCATCAAATGACAGTTACAACTCTCAAGCTATAAATACAGTCTTTGTTCAAGGCGATCCATCGAAGATACCTCTAAGGCATTTGAAGAGAAAGCGCAACACATGAAGACAACCCGTTACATTGCAAACTCTACAATCTAAATATTTGACTTCTCTTTTGCACCATATCCTTGCTTTGTACCTGAACTACATCTAACCTGATTCTTATATTAGTGAGATACGTAGGCAGCCTACTGAGGCAATGTTTCATTATAAAATTTCCATTTTTCCTTAGTTAAGATAAGCACAATTTTTTGGGACATACTCCTAATCCAATACACTCAGACAAAAGGTTTCAAGCTAAAGTGCAAGCACTATCTGCACGACCGGATGGGTAACTAAAATTGTTGATTATCACATCAAAGAAAGAAATGAAATTTCGAGCCAATATTCTGGTGTTCAATACAAGGCAACGACTTTGTTTTCAACTAATAAATTTTTCTTTGAGAGCATATACTTTTTCTGAACACAACAGTAGTAGAAAACACAAATTATGATTCACAACTGATAAATTTTACTGAAGATATAGATCCAGCACAAGTACACTACAACATTTTACAAGCTTTTGGACTATTGGATATCGGCACAACACTTGTGCTCATTGGTCTTATAATATGACGATTAGACTCGTTGGGCTTAAAATATCACGATTATCCTCATCATGCTTAGAATATGACGATTAGCCGCTTTAAATATGACGCCTAGCCTCGTCAGGCTTGTAATATGACAATTAGCCTCGTCAAGCTTATAATTTGACGATTAGTCTCGTTAGGCTTAAAATATGATGCCTACCCTCGTCAGGCTTATGATATGTCGATTAGCCTCGTTAGGCTTAAAATATGATGCCTAGCCTCGTCAGGCTTATAATATGATGATTAGCCTCGTCAGGTTTATAATAGGCTTAAGATATGACGATTAGCCCGGTCAGACTTAGACTAGGACTATTAGCCATGTCAGGCTTAGAATATGACTATTAGCCTCGTCAGGCTTATAATATGTCAACCAAGCTTAAAATATGACAGTTAGTCTCGTCAGGCTTAACATATGTCGATTAGGCATGTCAACCTTAAAATATGACGTTTAGGCCCATCCGCTTAAAAATATGATATATACATACAAATCTTTTATTTTTTGCAGGGGTACTACAATAGCGTTATTTTATCAAGCACAACAAACTGGGGCAGAAATTTTTGAGGTACCCTAAAAACTTTAAAGATCAAGCACCACAGACAAAGAGAGGATCTCAAAAGAAAAGATGAAGTCCATAATTTAATACGCAATTGATAACAATAATACGATAGGGCAAAATTTTCGAGTTGACAATAAGTCAATACTGGGGCAAAATTTTGAGGTTTCCTCAAACATCATCAAAGACCGTTATCTACAAATCTCATGATCCACCGAAAAAGAGTTCATATTCAAATGCGAGACAACAAATACAATGGCACCAAGAGTAGCACCATGGTAAAAAGAAGATATTTATTTCCAGCAACTATAAAGAGACACTTAATTTTTGTAGCTCAGAAGAGTATACAACACATTTTTTCAAAAGAGAGATTTATTCCCAAGTAACTCAGAAGAGTAGACAAGACGCCTACTTCAAGGAAAATATCTATTTCAAAGGATTCAAAGGAGCAGATTATACATTTTACTTTTGGTATCTCCGAGAGAGAGGCTCTTATTTCAAGCTGCTCAAGATGACAACTAAGACAGTGGCATAGTTCCGCATGGAGGGACATTTACTTCCTGCAAGTTCGAACTGTAGTTGAGACATTCATGTCAAATTCACCCAAAAGAAATTCAGGGAAATCACATAGAATTTACTCGACAATGCTCAGTACGACAAGCAAAAAGGAGCAGTTGATCCAACAAACTTTTGGAATCAAACATATTTCAAGCACCCAGAACACACATAATGCACTTACACTTAAGATCCGAGGGGATAATACAAACTCATTGCCCAAAAGTTTATACCATAAGTATACCAACAAGACATATGATCTTATGGCAAGCAGGAGTTTACCAATCCACCTAACAAAAGAGACAATCATCTAGACACCACTGTTCGTTCGATTGACAATTGCAAAGACAATTACCTCTACTGCAAATACTTTCTTAATATCTCACATCTGACAAGTCGTTCCCCATACCTTTGCAAAATTCTCGAAATCGTGCTTCAATATCTAAATCGTGCATCATAAAAACTTCGCATTGACTACATGCCATTCAAAAACTACACACGACCTGATTTTTGTGAAACCCGTGATATGTAAGCAACTCATAGACCGAGATTCGGCCACAACTCTTCCTCCTTTCTTTAACACCTAGTTCTGTCCGTCGTGATAAAATTGGCTACTCTTTCAATTTTCTTTGCTCTAAGACTCTTTCATCATCCTCGGGCAAAGAGGGGCACCTGTTGTCACCCAATTTTGTGTCCCTTATCCATAATTGGATATATTTAAACTTAAAAGTGCAATAGTATTTTTGAAATAAAAGTGCATTAGACAACATACATATATTTTTGTATCCCTTATCGTTAACTCCTATTTCTATAATATTTACTTACTTGTGCCTACACTACAAAATTGCATTATCTAGGTCATTTTTGAAACACGTGCATACTCTATGACTATTTACGCAATTAATACAATAATTATTTATTGAAATTTTTACATAAAAGTACAAGTTTTAGGACTTAATTACCAAACATAGCAATATTTTAGCAAAATAACCCTAAATAGAGAAAAACATAAGCTAATTACAAATATAGCAATTTATGTCAAAAATATTGCTATGTTTGTTCATTTCTTTATTTTGCTACAGTTTGGGGGCCTTTTTGTAATTTTTACAACATTGGTGCCTAATATATACGTTTTTCCTCAGTTTCTCAATTTCACGCTTTACTCTTTGTTTCAGCGCTGTTTCTGCTCATTCCCGTCTGTATCATCACTGTTTCTCAACCGTCTCTCCCTACTTTTTATCTCCCATTTTCTCACCCACGTTCTCCACTATCATATCTGTTTCTAAAGCATTGCGTAACTGATTTTCAGTGTTTAAATTTCGATTTTTATTCATTTATTAGGGTTTCATTTTTTTAGGGTTTCATTTCAATGTCTAATTCTAGTTCGTCTTCTAGTTTTAGGGAACTTAGGAGTAAAACGAAACATGATATAAATGTTTCTAAAATTGGGTCGAAATCTGTTTTAAAAGTAAAAGTTGCTGTTTTTAAGCCGAAAGAAACCCCGCAACAATTGAAGCGTGTAACGCGGTTGTCTGCGTCTCCTTCTATGGGTAAAGGTAAAGCTAAACTTGTGGTTGATGATAATGATGATTTTGAAGAAGATGCTCCACCGTTGAAGAAAAGTCGGATTGTTGTGTTGGCTAATGTAGCATTAAAGGTACTTTTGTTTCTGTTTCTGCAATGAATTTGTTAATTTGTTGTTTCTTGTTGTATTTGTTGTGGTATTAAATGTGTTTGTACTGTAAGTTAGTATTTTTTCACTGTATTCATTGTTTTCTATAGTGTTTTTACTGTTTCTGCTGTGTGTTTTAGCGTTTCTGTATGTTATTTTTACTGTTTCTGTAGTGTCTTCCCTGTTTGTGTAGTGCATTTAGTATTTGTTTAGTGTATTTATTGTTTCTTTAGCGTATTTATTGTATCTGTGTCTTTTACTGTTTCTCAATTGTATTTTACTGTTGTTGTAGTGTCTTTACTGTTTGTTGTAGTGTTTGTATTAGTTCAGTAGGCTTTTTTGTGTTTCTTTAGCGTATTTACAGTATCTGTGTCTTTTACTGTTTCTGAATTGTATTTTACTGTTGCTGTGGTGTTTGTACTGGTTCTGTAGGCTTTTTTAGTGTTTCTGTAGTGTCTTTACCGTGTCTCTGTCTTTTCTTATTTGTGAATTGTATTTTACTGTTGCTTTTGTTACTTACTGTTGCTGTAGTGTCTTTTACTGTGTCTCTGTATTTCTTATTTCTGTATTGTTTTTTACTGTTTCTGTATTGTACTTACTATGTTCTAACTGAGTTGGATTTTTCCTTTTTAGGCTGTATCATTTTATATACCCCAGGATTTTTATTGGAAAGAGTTCCATCTACGGCTTATTACGGATGGTGATATCGGAATGCATTTGAAGGATGTCTTAAGTCCTGTGCAGTTGGAAATGTTTAAAAAGACCTATTTTGGTTATTTGTTACAGGTAGAACATTTGCCCGTTTAGAATCAGTTGCTTCGGTCTTTGCTGGTGCGTGAGATTGCGTCCTCCAAGCCTTGTACGTTTGAGGTTTGTATGAATGGTTCATGTTTGCAATTGGGTTGCGTGAGTTTTCACTAGTGTCTGGTTTAAAGTGCTCTGGGGATACTCTAAGTTCTCTTGATACGAGTGGTCCAAATCGGTTGATGAGTAGTTACTTCCCGAATGTGGAGAAGGTGTGTCATGTAGATATTAAGAATGCTTTTACTCAACAGAAGTGGATTGGTGATGATGATGCAGTTAAGATTGCAGTTCTGTACGTTATTGTGAATTTTGTGATGTCCGTATCTGATGTGCAAACTGTATCTAAGGAATACATTGATTTGGTTGAGTCCGGTCTTTACAAGGACTATCCATGGGGTATTGATTCATTCAAAGAATTGTTTGATAGTATCCACAAGAAGGTTAAAACTACTAGTACATATTTTCGAGTGGTAGACTTTCCTTCTGCGTTGCAAGTATGGTTTTATCAATCTTGGACAAACATTCTTTTATCAGTAGTTATGCGTGTTAGGAGTCGAAGTCCTCGGATCTTGAACTGGAAAGTGACGAGTACTCTTTCAAAGTATAACACAATTTGTAAGATTTTAGAGGATCCAGTCAACAAGGTATACTTTCATTCTCTTTTGTATCTGTTTCATTTCTCTTGTATCTGTTTCATTTGTCATGCTTCTGTTTCGATCTTTATGTATCTGTTTCATTCTCTATGTATCTATTTATTTTTGTATGCTTTTAAATTGATTTGTCTACTGTTGTGTATGGTGCAGCCTATTTTTCGGCCTATGCAGCCAACTGTTGCTGAGTTGGCCAGATTGGAGGTTGTGGATGATACGGGCACACCTGTTGCGGATGCTACGCAAGATTCTACTGAGGATGATATTTTTGTCCGCCATGGAGGGCCTTGTCCCTCCTCTTCTGCCGCTTTTGTCCACATTCCTTCTGAAGATGCTGTAAAGCAGGCACAGTCAAATTTGTCCGAACCCGCGCAGGTGTCTGAAAATGATGCCAAGGTTGACATTGACTCGTTCAGTTGAGAAGGTATGTTTAGTTTTTAATATTGAGTCATTCAGTCGCCTGAATATTTGTGATACTGTTTTTTGGCACATTCTGATACAGTTTTTGTTTTTTGTTTCAGCTTACTAATGACTTGGAGTTATTAAAGGGTTATGTAAGCATTGTATTTTTTTTGTGTTTGTGTTTATGTGTTTTTACTTTGTTGAAACAGTTAGAATTATTGTCATATTGTTTTTCCTTTGTTTCTTTTGAAGGTTGATGATCAGTTTAACAATGTTAAGAAATTTTTTGGTGAGGAGCTTAGAAAAGTTATTGATGCAATTAAGCTACTTGCGCAAGGACATGTATTAATTGTTGAAGAAACTGTTTGTTGTTTCTTGTCGATGTAATGTCTGTTTCAATTAACCTTTTTTTTTTTATACAGGGTACTCAGAGTGGTGCAGTTAATCCTCAAGGTTCCCCAAGGACACTACCTACTAGTGGAGATATGGAGAAGCTCAATTCTGATGATTTTGGTGCTACAAAAAAGTTTCAATCAGATGTTGGTGATACAGACAGTTTAAATGTTTATACCACTAATGTTACGGTTTGTATCTTATTTCAGTTAAGTTGAAACAACTAGATACATTCAGATACAAAAAGATACAGATAGTTTCAAATAGAAATAATTTAACAAGCCAATGAAATTGTACATCTACTGTTTCTTATTTTTTATGAATTATTTTTTGTTTTTTTATAGCCATGTGCTACTGGTGGAGCGACTAATGTAGCAAGCAGTAGCGGAAAAGATGTTAATGTGTCGTCTGCTGATGGTGGTGTCACTAACGTTGAAACAGTTGTTAGTGAAAAACGTGTTCCAATGGCCGCAACAGTTTCAACCAAGGTTCCTTTGACCCCTTCATTGCAATTCCCAAACTTTGACCTTGGTTTGATTTTCAGCCAAGAGTTTGTAAAGACTCCTAAACCTGATGAGGTGCGCGTTTGACTTTTTTTTCTCCGTTTTTTAAACTTATTGTGTCTCCCCTGTTTCTAAACTGTATCATATCTTGTACATTGTTTCTGAACTTTTTTTTTTTTTTTTTGTATTAGTTTATTCAAGGTTATTATGTTGATGGTGCTTCATTTTCTAAAAAAGATACTCCTGGACCTTCTTTTCCGTCGAAGCTTTTTGATGATTTCTTTGATAATTGGACGGATGAGCAGTTTGCGGAGATGGACCGTAGCATTGCTGACACCATTAAGAATGTGAATAAACAATTTGAAATTAACCCTGTTGCTGGAGAACCTGGTGCCACTGTTGCTGAAGAGGCTACTGATACTGTTGAAGCAGATCCTGTTGCTGCTTTTGCTGAAGATGCTTTTGATACTGTTGCTGCAGAGCCTGGTGCCAGGGTTGCTGAAAAGCCTGCTGATACTATTGATGCAGAGCCTAGTGCCAGTGTTGATGAAGATCCTGTTCAGCATACTGCTGAAGAGTCCATTGAGCACGATGCTGCTGTTGATGATCGTGCTGAGGATTCTGATATTATGTTGGTTAGTGACCATGAGAACGAGCAGGCGAGCCCACATGCAGATACTAGTACACCTTCACAGGCATTGGTAAGGGTGAAGCGTCTTGGTAAATATGATTTTTCACCTTTTTTGCGTGAGTTTGCTTCTGGTGCCAGTGCCAATTGTGTTTCGCCCAAACCTTTGATGTTGCAAAGGCATCCTTTTTTTATTGTCGTCAGAGAGGATGTTGATGAAGAATTATTAAATAGGTCTGTAGCATTTGTTGATGATCTAGCTAAGCGGAAAAAAGGAAGGTTTGTTCCCCTTTAATGCTTGTTTATTGTATCATTTATCGTGTGGATATTGTTTTAATTCGTGTTTCTTTTGGTTTATGTTTTTAGGATTTGTGCCTATTCCAAAACTGACAATATACTTCCATATGGTTATTTAGTAAGTAAGTTTATTTAGTCTGTGTGTGTTTTGTATCTTTACTGTATCTTTTCTGTTTCTTCTACTGTAGGCGGGTGTGTTTCTGTTTCTTTTATATTGTGTGTGTGCGTATGCCTCTGTATTGTTTCTTTTTCTTTCTCAATGTATCTGTAACTGTAATTTTTGTTCGTTTCTTCATTGTTTCTGTAATGTTTCAACTATTTATATCATTAATGTTTTTTTTTTAATGTTACAGCATGTTAATGTTGTTTTCTACTATTTGCGTAAGCAAGGAAAGTATCGATCGAAGACTGAATTATCCTTCACTACTACTGACTGTTGGTTTAAAACCATGATCGAGACCGTCTATGACAATGTTCTGCTACCGATTAATATAAAGTCTCTCTGTCATTGGGTGCTGGGTGTAGTATCATTCAAGGATAGGTCCATTAGGATATATGATTCAATGAGTGGTGAGGGTGCTCGTCATAATGCAGCTGTTGTTGAAAAGATTGCTGAGTTGTTGCGACAACATCTTGTACTGACTGAATTTTACCAGTCAAGGCCCGACATTGATATTCTTACGAGTGAAGCATATGTTGATGCAGATCTAGACGATCCTTTTGGGTTTTTCTTTGTTCTAGACCTTCCGCAACAGATTTGTGGTTTCCTGTATGTTTCTTTTCCCTTTATTAGTTCAGACTACGTGAATCACATCTGTGATAGAATTACTAACTGTATGTATTGTCATTTTTTGTCACTGTTTCAGGAATTGTGGAATGTTTATCATGGCGTATGCGGAGTACTTTATTTCTCGGAGTGATATCACAAGTGTCCCTGACTTTGATATAGGTCTTTACCGTGGCCGTCTTGCAACGCTGCTTTGGGATTATGGCAAAAGAAAGATTGATTTAGATGCAGTGAGCGCATGTGAAAATCCAGGGCGTCTTGCTAAGAGAAAAGGCGCCATAAAGCGTCGTTTACGAGTTGCCAACCCCAACCATTAGTTCTGTTTCTTTTGTGATGTTTCTATGTTTAGGTTTGTAGGAGCAACCGTTTCTACTGTAGTATGTTGTTTGTTCTGGATGTTGTTTGTTGTGGTCACTGTTAATGTAATAACAGTTTCGGAAGGTTTATATTTAGAGCAATTGTGTTTTATTTTTGTTCCTTTTTCAAGTGTGAAACAGTTTCATACAATTATTAACTGTATCAAATAACTAAATTGACACAGAAATAGTAGAAAATATCTTTACACCCTCAGGAACCATTTGTGAAACTGTATCACTTCTAACCAGTCAGATTCAATGAAAAAGAAACAGTAAAACACAACTATGAAATAGTTTAACACAATTATTAACTGTACCAGATAGCTAAATTGACATAAAAACAGGCGAATATATCTTGAAACACGAAGGAACTACTTGTGAAACTGAATCACTTCTAACATTCAGATCCAATGTGGAAAAAAAAAAGTAAAACATAAAGGTGAAACAGTTTCATATAGTCATGAAACAGTCTGATACAGACAGCTAAATGTATCAACAGTTGGGAATATCTTGAAATAATCACGAAACAATTCTCAAACTGTATCACTTCTAACAATTCAGATTCAATGACAAAGAAAGAACTAAAAAAAGTTCTATTTGGGCTTCGGAGGATGTGTGCAAGTTTTTCTGTTGTGTCCTTCACGACCACAATTTTCACACGTAATCTTTGTCATTTTTGCATGTACTTCCCATTGTGGTTTGTATCTAGTTGTTTTTGGCCTTCCTGGTGGCCGTCTAGCAACTGGTGGGAGTAGTTCAATTTCTTAAACAAATGCTGGAATCTCCCATCTGCTTTCATCTGGTATCGGATTAACATGGAACTCGTATGTCTTTACCAGGGACTTTGTTGAGTAGTAGTTACAGCTGTAATCTTCTTCTTCCAGGCCTTTGTACTTTAGAATAGCCAAAGCATGCACACAGGACAGTTCTTCCATTTGAAATTTTCCACAACAGCATGTCCGTTCGTTCAGATTAACAATAAATATTTTTTTCACCATCATAGATAGCTGCTTCATTTCCTGTTGAATGTATCTACGACACACAGGATGATACATTTTTGAAACATAAAATACAAGGAAGATACAGGATGAAAGAACTTAGATACAGTGTGAAATGAAACAGTTTCTATACTACCTTAAGCTGCATATCTGTGCTTCTGTATCCATCCAGTATTTTGTTGTACTTGAATCCAAGAGGTGTGAATGTCTCATGTGCTTTCTTCCTGTTATCATCAGTCCAAGTCCCAATCAGTGAGCGCATGTACTCCATAAATGCGACTACAGGCATATCACGCGCATCCCTGTTGACCACATTCAAGGATTCTGCAATGTTTGATGTCATTGTAAGCTCCCTATTTACTGTTGAATGCGCCCTTGACCATTTATGGTATCCAGCATTTAGCAAGTATGCTTTGATACGTTTATCCATTTTTTCCACACTGTTCATGTATGTGTCAAATTCATGCATGGTGTATGCCTTTGCCATACCGAAGAATGTCTCATGGAGCTTCTCTTCACATTTCTTGAACTTAGTCTTGAGGTTGTTCCACAAGTGCCATATGCATGCATAGTGTGGGACCTGAGGATATACGATTGTAGTAGCCTTAATTATGCTCTCGTTACGGTCTGACACAGCACACTTGTTTTCTCTCTGACCGTAAGCATATTTGAACTAGAACCATTGCCATGAGGCATCGTTCTCTGAATCAACAATTGCATACGCAAGCGGCAATATGCTCCCTATGGAAAGAAACAGTAAGATAAATATTTGAAACAGTGTCACACAAGTACAAATTGAAACAGTCTGATTCAAATAGAAAGCTTAAACACTAAAGTATAGTCCTCAAAGAAACTGATAGCAAAAAGCTGTAAATATTTTTGGTACAAAGTGAAACAGTCTGATACAGATAAAACATGATGAAACAGAGAACATACATGGCTTTAAAAAGTCTGTACTAGAGTTCAAACAGTCTGATACAAAGCTGATAAAAAAATTGAAGCAGTCTGATACAAATAAACCATGTGTCTGAAAAAGCCTGATACAAAAGCTGGAAATAGTTTGATACAAAAGTGAAACAGTCTGATACAAATAAAAGATGATGAAACAGATAAAATATATGGTCTTAAAAATCTTGATACCAAAGTTCAAGCAGTCTGATACAAAACTGAAACAGTATGAAACAAATGAGAGATGCTGAAACAGTATGATACAAACAGTTGAAACAGTATGACATAACAGGTAGCGTTAGAAATCTCTTTACCTACTGCTAGGAATGTTCCTTTGTGCGCTGATTTTACGAAGCTACCATCAACAACTACGATTGGTTTGCAATGTTGAAATCCCTTTATTGAAGCATTCAAAGCAACAAAAGCGTACTTGAACAAATGGTCCTCACTTGCATGCAAAGCAACAACTGACCCTGGGTTTCTTTGCTCTAACATATAAAGGTAACTTGGCAGCTTCTTGTAAGATTCAGTTGGATCTCCTCATATCATTGCAATAGCCATTTCTTTTGCTCTCCAAGCCTTCATATAATCTATGTGTATACGGTAACACCTCTGCATTTCGTCCATTATCTCTTTAGTCTTGTAGGTCGACTTTGAGTCATCGACCTTGTCCTTGACAATCATACCAATCATTCGTGATGTAAGTTGCGCTTGCCCATACACTCTTTCTTTGTATGGACATGTGTGTTCATTTGTGAATTTCCTAACTTTGAACAAACTTGATGAATTCAAGCTGGATGCCCTAAATTTTCATTTGCAATTTTCGACTTTGCATATCAGGCAGTAGCTACAGATACAGAATGATACAGAAAACAGTTACATGATACAGAAAGCTACAGAAATTAATTAACAGATACAAAATTATACAACAAGATACAAATACGAGTTACTTAGTTTCTAACACACGTGCATGATATAATCAGATATGGTAGAGTTATAGATTAGATACAATGTGATAGATAATTCACACATTGTATCTGACATATAAACTGTTAGTACTTGAAACAAAATACACATTTCAGATACAATAGTGATACAAATGACATATTTGAGATACAAACTGGTTGTGCTTGAAACAAACTCACACAGTGTGTTACAAAATACAAAATAAAAAAATTCATATACACAAAAGACACATAGCAGATACACTGATATCAAGAACATTTCTTAGACTACTTATGATACAATTACACAGAAACAGATTCAATGATACAATGTGAAATAAATAGATCAAAACACAAATACTGAGATTCAATACCTTGTTGCGCTTGATCTCTCAACCTTAAACTGAACCTTTTCTCTTATTGCAAATCGTTCCATGGACATTACTACAATTTTTTTTGTTAAGGTAGACTTGGCCCTCTAGTATCTCGTTTTGCACGCTATTGGTAATTACTGCAACTTCATCTACCTCGTGCTCATCACAAGTTCCTTTAATCAGTAGTTCTACCGTTTCAGCACTACTTATAAGCGTATCATCAATGTTCCTGCCTATAGTGCAACTGTTTCTGACAGTATCAACACAGTCTCCCACTGTATCACGACTCCTTATGCTTTGTCTATCACTCCAGAAGCCTTGATCCTCAACAATATCTTTGAGTGTGATACAGAGTGGATACATTTCTATTCCTTTTTTCTCTATTTTCAATCCTGTATACACTAAAACACCCATGTAATTATGTATTTCTAAACCTGGATTTTTTTCAATTACCTTATACTTTATTTTAACAATTTTTCTAGTCAGATCAATATTGAGTTGCTTCGCAACTGTATCACGAAGCATTTGAAAGTTTGAATCTGAATTTATCGCGATCGCATCAACAACAAAATCGATATAATTATCGAATTTATCCCATCTTCCACTATATTTTAGTAGAATTTGTATCTGTATCATATCTATTGTAAAGTTTCTATTTTGATCTGTTTAAACTGTACAAAACGAGTAACAGCAAGCAGAAACAGATGCGAAACACAGGATATACGGACGTGAAACAGAGGAGAAACAGCCACGGCACAGACGAGAAACACACGCGACACAGTGGAGAAAAAGACTCGAAACAGTGCAGAAATGGTAGCAGCTTTGTAGAATTTTTGATCGAAAATAAAGGAAAATGTGTAGAAACAAATAGAAACAGAAAAGATACGATTTTGAGTAGTTGCAGATTTGTTATTGGAGGCAGAGTCATTAGAGAATTGGAAGCAGCTAGAGAGAGAAAAAACAGAGAGAAAGGAATAAGGGTTTCACGTTTCTGTAATTATGATACAGAGTTGGAATGAACTATTTATACATTGCCATTTTGCTAGGAAAAATATTGATATGCATTGTAATTAGAAAAATATTGCTATTTTTATGTAATTAAGGGTGAAAATTTGTATATTTGTGTAAAAAACTCTTATTTATTTATAAGTACTTATTCTAAATTACCTATATTTCAACTCATTTTCAACCATTATATTTATCAAAAATCATTTACATTTTTTCTATGTTTTTACTAATTATTTTCTGATCAGTAGCATTTTTTAGTTCAAAATGTTAGCAAATTTAATTTTCAAATATACAATTGATACACTCACAACATATACACGCATACACACGTGGAGGTATCCTAACCGTCCTAGTTTTTAATTCAATGGTTGATAATTAGCACTTTCCATATTAATATTTAAAGACACCCCCTCAATCTTAGAAACCCTAACTCATTACACCCCTTCCCAATTACCCTTAACCTGCCACCCATATCTCATTCTCTCCTCCCTCTTTTCCATTTCTCTCGTCCAAATACACACAACCAATGCCACCTTTCTCTCCCACCAATTCCACCGAAGATCCACGGCCCCCCTCTTATCTCTTGACTTTGTTGGTTGAAAACTAAAATAAAGTTGGTGCTTACTTTTTGAAGTTGTTTGTTGTTATCTACTCCTTTTTGTTTGATCCTTCAAGGTATACTTTCTTAAATGGATGAATAGCATGCTAGGTTCGGTTTGAACACTGGCTATCATGTATATATGTTTGTTTGCTCGGGCCTCTTTTGGCTTTTCCCTAACCTTGTTTTGCAGATCTTGAAAGGCTATACCATTAGTATTTTCTATATGCCGGTAATGAGTGTGTATAGGTTGAAGGATTGGTTACACAAACCAAGGATTATATGAAGGTCAGGAACTGGACAATTTGATGTAGTGCATACATGTTTACTCCCTTATAACCTTGTGTAATGTATTTATTAGGATCCCTGTATGTATCTATAATGTGACTAAAATAGGGATGGAAAAAGGACAACTATATTGCCTAAAAGTAGCACAAAAAAATAGAGGCTCTTTTTGAAATTGAATATGAGTTTTTGAGTATAAATAGAGGCTCTTTTTGAAATTGCATCTTTCAAAATGACCAGATTTTGAAACCAGGCCTATTTTTCTAAGGTGACATTTAACTTTTTTATTATTATTATTATTATTATTATTATTATTATTATTATTATTATTATACATCAAACTTATCTTCTCAAAACTAATTAATAGTTTGGAGGGGGGGTTTAGGCTTTGGAGATAAAGCCTTGCAGTTCTATATATTTATGTCTATTTTTGTAAAGTTAAACAAAGTTTCTCATAGTTATGTGTTCCGAAAGTACTACAAAATTTATTATTACTTTCATAAATGAGCCAGGTGTATATTTGTAAAAATCCCTATTATATAGCATTACATTACTCTTTGACAAAAAAAAGATATTTTCATAACTATATATATATATATATATATATATATATATATATATATATATATATATAAAGGATTTTTATCTTCGAAATCCAATGGAAAGGGCAGTTCAAGAGAAATCATACAAAGATGATCGAATCTTGAGATGCCCCGAAAAAGATATGAGATACTCGGAAATGGTCGAAGTAGTTGATAGGAGGATCACTATGACTATAGCCCTTGGTAAGTTTACCAAAGATGAAATGATTTATTTTATATTATGGATGACTGGTTAGGGAGGGACCATTTCGTTTTTGTAGGCTGGTCCGGTCTATTGCTCTTTCCTTGTGCCTATTTCGGTGTATGGGGTTGGTTCAAAGGTACAACCTTTGTAACCTCATGGTGTACCCATGGATTGGCCAGTTCTTATTTCGAAGGCTGCAATTTCTTAACTGCGGAAGTTTCTACTCTTGCTAATAGTTTAGTACAATCGTAGTTGTTACTTTGAGGTCCTGAAGTATAAGGAGATTTTACTCGTTGGTGGGGTCTGTGGACCTTTGTTGCTCTCCACGGAGCTTTTGGCCTAATAGGTTTCATGTTATGTTAGTCATTTAATTTAAGCTTGCTCGATCTATTCAATGAGACCTTATAATGCAATTGCATTCTCTAGTCCAATTGATGTTTTTGTTTCTGTATTTCTGATTTATCCACTAGGTCAATCTGGTTAGTTCTTTGCACCTAGTTTTGGTGTAGCAGCTATATTTCGATTCATCCTTTTTTTTAAGGGATTTCATAATTGGACCTTGAACCCGTTTCATATGATGGGAGTTGCAGGTGTATTGGGTGCTGCTTTGCCATGCGCCATTCATGGTGCTACCGTGGAAAATACTCTATTTGAAGACGGTGATGGTGCAAATACATTCTGAGCTTTTAACCAAACTCAAGCCGAAGAAACTTATTCAATGGCCACCACTAACTGCTTTTGGTCACAAATCTTTGGGGTTGCTTTTTCCAATAAACGTTGCTTATATTTCTTTATGTTATTTGTACCGGTAACTAGTTTATGGATGAGTGCTCTTGGAGTAGTCGCTCTAGCCCTGAACCTACGTGCCTATGACTTTGTTTCTTAAGAAATTCGTGCAGCGGAAGATCCTGAATTTAAGACTTTCTACACCAAAAATATTCTCTTAAACGAAGGGATTCGCGCTTGGGTGGCGGCTCAAAATCAGCCTCATGAAAACTTATATTCCCTGAGGAGGTTCTACCACATGGAAATGCTCTTTAATGAAACTTTTACCTTAGGTGGTCGTGACCAAGAAACCACAAGTTTTGCTTGGTCGGCCGGAGCAATGATCCTATTTAAAGTGGCCCATTTCGTACTGGAGAAGGTTTTGCTTGGTGGGCCGGAGCAATGAACCTATTTGAAGTGGCCCATTTCGTACCCGAGAAGCCTATGTACGAACAAGGATTAATTTTACTTCCCTACCTAGCTACTCTAGGTTGGGGGTAGGCCCTGGGGGAGAAGTTATAGACACTTTTCATACTTTGTATCTGAAGTACTTTATTTAATTTCTTCTGCAGTATTGGGCTTTGGCGGCATTTATCATGCACTTCTGGGACCTGAGACACTTGAAGAATCTTTTCCCTTCTTTGGTTATGTCTGGAATGATCGAAATAAAATGACCACAATTTTAGGTATTCACTTAATTTTGTTAGGTCTAGGTGCTTTTCTTCTAGTATTCAAGGCTCTTTATTTTGGGGGCGTATATGATACTGATGTTTGGCATTTTATGCCTATATTTCCTTAATATTTCCTCACGTTTTAGTACCTTATTCGCTCGTTTTATAGCTTGTGAATGTGGTTTTACACTGATTTTATGTCGTGCGTGTGTAGGTTGTTACGCAGTGTAATTGGAGCTTTTAGGAGCATGATTGAGCGAGAAAAGATTGGATTTTGATTGAGGATTGGATCGAGCACACGAAGGCATGACACGGACACGATTTCGGATCAAAGAAGAAGGAGATTGGCTGGGCGCCGTGGGCTCCACGCCGCGCCACCCATAGCGCGCAGGGGTTGGGCGCGGTTGCCCATGCGCCGCATGCCCAAAGCGGAAGAGTCTGTGGCGTCCTCTGGTTGTCCTCACGCGATCGGGGGCGCGGGGCGCCCGCTATGGCGCCCCTGGAGCGAATTTTGACTTCCTATTTCGTCTAGGATTGGGTCTAACTTATTACTAGGTGTTTGTAAACTCTATAAATACTCTTTTACTTAGTTTTTCATAGGAGTTCAGACATTGGAGCAAGTTTTGGAGGAGCCCTAGATGTCTTCTACACAAGTTCTTTCTCTCTTTCTCTCATTCTTCTCTTTAATTCTATAGTTTGTTGGTTCTAGGGTTAGAGTAAATACATGAAGGTTGATGTTTGAAAGTTGATTTCTTCCTATTGATTTACCATTACGGATTGTTTATTCTTTCTTGATCATAATTGTTTGATTATAACGGCCGTATAATTGAACACTATCTACGGTTCTTAGATTGAACTCGACAGAGGGAATTTATGAACGCAAATAAGAAAGAATAGAACTAGTTTGTGAACCCGGGCATCGGGGAACCAATTCGCGGGTAGGATAGACATATACTTGCTTGCCTAGTTTAACTCATTACAGGATCGTTAATGCGTGCACGTGATTCAACCCATAGAAATATAGGGATTGGAGTAGCCTGCATAGACCGTGAAGAATCGAAAGGTTTTCACGGGTACAATTAACCTGTTAGTTAGCAATCTAGGAAATCAAGAAGTAGAATCAACGGGAAAACTCAACTGGACTGTTTGCAACTCTGACCCTGGACCGTTTCTCCATTATTGATAACAACCCATAAATTGCTCTCAAATACTTGATCTCAATTACTTGTTTTAATTATTGCATTTAGTTAGTAAAATCTCAACCATTGGAAAAGATCCCTGAATAGTTTCTAAGAAATTGTTTGCTAAGATTCAGTCTGAATAGTCCTCGTGGGAACGATACTCGATTTATCACTTTATTACTTGTCGACCACGTATACTTGCGTGTGCGTTTGGGAGCAACAAGTTTTTGGCGCCGTTGCCGGGGACTAAATTGACTGTTTTCTTTTTGAACAATTTATTATTTTCTATTCAGGTTTAATTTTTTTATTTTTTTATTTTATTTTTAGTTTATTATTTTATTACTAGTCTACATGGCATCTTTTAATGAAAGTGGGTTGAATGTTGATTCTTGTCTACTTTGTGGAGGACATCACTTTTGGGAAAATTGTCAAACTCTTTCAACCCTGCGAGATTGGTTATGTGAATTTTCTACCACCTTTGATTGGAATTTTTGTAAATTGTGTGGTGGTCGGTGGAATGATTGTCCTAAGTGTCATGCTCCTTCCCCCAATAATTTTTGTGATGATTCTAATGATGTTTGTGAGCTTGACAGGATCGATAAAGTGCAGGTTGTTAGCGAAACTTGGCTAATGGAGCAAGCCAAACTCTTAGAGGCTTATGGGGATTTCAGGAGTGAACTTACCAAAATGACGAGGCAATTTATGGAAGAAAGGGTTGTGCTCGGGCAAGAGATCGACGAATTTGGCTTGACTATTCACGACTTGGAGGATAATTTGAGTGATATGGTTGAGGTGTCTGAAGCTCAATTATCAGTTGTCGTGCTTAGTAGATTTGAGATAGAAGAGCTTAGAAGCCAATTTGAGGAGCAAAAAGTGGAATTCCTACCATTCGACCCAATAGCAGTTGATGATGCCAAGGTTGAGGAAATTACATTAGAGTCAAGTGAAGAAATAGAAAACATCATATTTGAGGACTCTAGTGTTTGTGCAAGTGAGGGTGTCAAAAGTAATGCAACTTTAGAATTGAAGCGCATTGGGCCTCATTCCAATCATTTTTCAACATTGTGTTTGGATGGTGACATGAAAATTGAGCCACCTGAGCCTATGAAGAAACCAAGGGAGGAGGAACAAGGTGCCTATATTTTAGAGTTTGCGATGCCGAGGAGACAAAATGACATCCCTCATTTAAAGGCCAAGAAGTGCAAAATGCGACAATGGTTACTTGGTCCTTTTGTATTTTTGCCACCACCCCAATACCATAGTTGTAAACTTGAGGCAAAGTTGGGAATTCAATTCATTAGTTCAAGGTGGAGGAAAAAGTGATGAAGTTGTCCTCGTCGTGCCGCGACGTTAAATCAAGCGCTTCTTGGGAGGCAACCCAATTTGTTTGCTTTACTTTTATTTATTTTACTATTATTTTTATGGTTGTATATTACTTTGGGTGATTCTTTGGATTGCAGGTTCATGTAATGGCGAGTCTAAGTGTGGGGTGTCCTCACCCTTGCCTAATATTGATGACCTGATGAGGGAAGTCTGAGTACCTCATACTATATGAAAGCTTGGAGGATGCTAGCACCAAGGACTAGAATCTTCAGGGAAGTTTTCTTTACCTTGCACTTTCTTATTTTTCGCACTGAGGACAGTGCTTAGTTTAAGTGTGGGGTGGGACCCTTTATCTATTTTTGAGGTTAGGGATGCATGTACCATAGGATTTTTCTTTTGCCACTTGACTTTATTTTGATTTGTTTCTTACTTTAATATATGAAAAAAAAAATTAGAAAACCAATGAAAAATCTCAAAAATATTTTCCTTTTAGTTTTTATTAGTGGTACATGTCATCCACCCCGTGGTTTTTCTTATGGCCTCGGTTCTTTTCCACGGGGAGGCCTTTGAACCGGGTAGTTTTTTATTTTTTAGGATTAGGATAGTTAGTTGTAGATGACCCTAGACGAGAGGAAAAGGTAGAATGCTAGGTGCCTTTGATTTGTTTGATACCGGTGGACTTGAATTGATTGCATGTGCTATTTGTGGTGTCCTTGGGTTTTAATTTTGATGCATGCCTAAGAAAAATTGGAACGACCCCCTTGAGATGCTTGAGTCCGCTTGCTTGACTTGATTGCTATCCTTTGTGCATTAGTGCTTAAATTTCCACAAGTTGCATTCTAGATGCTTAGTTGAGAGTTGTTGATGGAACCTTTTTGTGTGGATTGTGTGCAATGTGTGTTGTGAGGCATGTTCTTATTTACTCCATGTTGCATATTAATGTCTAGAACTTGCCCCGTGTGTGTGCAAAGCGAAATCCTAGGTTTGCTCTAGTTGGGAAATGATACTAGGCCTTCTTTTGATTTGCCTACCCTTACATACACACCTTGGAAAAAATTATTGTTGTGATTTCTTTGATCCTTTCTATTGGCACCCACACCCCGAGCCGACCCATTTGTTCTTAATTGACTCTTTTGGCCCTTACTCCTTAAGCACTTTAGTTGATATTGTGTAGATGATTGGAGTTGTGGTTGGATGTTGGGAGGTTCTTGAGTGGAACTAATGAAGGGGAATAATTGTAAAAATTGTGAAGTAGTGAAAAGCATTGGCAAGGTTGGATGAATTTGAAAAAGAAAAAAATATAGCAAAGTTGAAAGAAAAGAAAAAATTGTGGAAAAAGAAATAAAAAGAGAAAAGATATCCATTCCTTGCTAGTGTGTGCTTAAATAAAAAAAATGCTACTTGTTGAGAAGGTGTATGTGTAGAAGTTGTTGATTTGGGTGGTTTGATGAGATTTGTGCTTAATTTAATTGTGATGTATTAAAGTGCTTAGGGAGGTAGTCACTATTACCCATATGTATCCTACCAACCCCTTAGCCTACATTACGACCTTTCTAAAGTCCTAGTTAATCCCGATTGGAGTGAGCTTACATTAGTGGAGTCCTACACTACGGGCAAGCCTATGGTACGTTGTGTGTGACATGTGAGACTTTCATGAGAGTGAGTGAATTTATTTGTTATTGTCCCCATTCTATTCTTAATATTCATTGTTGTGTGTGATATTTGGGGGACGCTCTTTTGCTTCATATTGGTGAGGGCACATGGTTTGCATGAGATAGGTGAAGTTGTGGCTTCTTGGTTGAGTAGATAGGTGTGATTTTGTGGGAGCATTTGAGCTATTTTGGGGTGGTTGTTCTCGTATTTTTGGTTTTGGTAAATTGTTGGCATGGTGTGGATCCATAGTAGTCATGTGTGCATTGGTTCAATGGTCGGTATCAACCATGGTCATAGGCAGACCTGTTTTTACCTAGGTTGGGAAGTTATTTGTGCTTGCTCGAGGACGAGCAAAGGTTCAAGTGTGGGGTGGTGATGTTTGGCATTTTATGCCTATATTTCCTTAATATTTCCTCACGTTTTAGTACCTTATTCGCTCGTTTTATAGCTTGTGAATGTGGTTTTACACTGATTTTATGTCGTGCGTGTGTAGGTTGTTACGCAGTGTAATTGGAGCTTTTAGGAGCATGATTGAGCGAGAAAAGATTGGATTTTGATTAAGGATTGGATCGAGCACACGAAGGCATGACACGGACACGATTTCGGATCAAAGAAGAAGGAGATTGGCTGGGCGCCGTGGGCTCCGCGCCGCGCCACCCATAGCGCGCAGGGGTTGGGCGCGGTTGCCCATGCGCCGCATGCCCAAAGCGGAAGAGTCTGTGGCGTCCTCTGGTTGTCCTCACGCGATCGGGGGCGCGGGGCGCCCGCTATGGCGCCCCTGGAGCGAATTTTGACTTCCTATTTCGTCTAGGATTGGGTCTAACTTATTACTAGGTGTTTGTAAACTCTATAAATACTCTTTTACTTAGTTTTTCATAGGAGTTCAGACATTGGAGCAAGTTTTGGAGGAGCCCTAGATGTCTTCTACACAAGTTCTTTCTCTCTTTCTCTCATTCTTCTCTTTAATTCTATAGTTTGTTGGTTCTAGGGTTAGAGTAAATACATGAAGGTTGATGTTTGAAAGTTGATTTCTTCCTATTGATTTACCATTACGGATTGTTTATTCTTTCTTGATCATAATTGTTTGATTATAACGGCCGTATAATTGAACACTATCTACGGTTCTTAGATTGAACTCGACAGAGGGAATTTATGAACGCAAATAAGAAAGAATAGAACTAGTTTGTGAACCCGGGCATCGGGGAACCAATTCGCGGGTAGGATAGACATATACTTGCTTGCCTAGTTTAACTCATTACAGGATCGTTAATGCGTGCACGTGATTCAACCCATAGACATATAGGGATTGGAGTAGCCTGCATAGACCGTGAAGAATCGAAAGGTTTTCACGGGTACAATTAACCTGTTAGTTAGCAATCTAGGAAATCAAGAAGTAGAATCAACGGGAAAACTCAACTGGACTGTTTGCAACTCTGACCCTGGACCGTTTCTCCATTATTGATAACAACCCATAAATTGCTCTCAAATACTTGATCTCAATTACTTGTTTTAATTATTGCATTTAGTTAGTAAAATCTCAACCATTGGAAAAGATCCCTGAATAGTTTCTAAGAAATTGTTTGCTAAGATTCAGTCTGAATAGTCCTCGTGGGAACGATACTCGATTTATCACTTTATTACTTGTCGACCACGTATACTTGCGTGTGCGTTTGGGCTTTGGCGGCATTTATCATGCACTTCTGGGACCTGAGACACTTGAAGAATCTTTTCCCTTCTTTGGTTATGTCTGGAATGATCGAAATAATATGACCACAATTTTAGGTATTCACTTAATTTTGTTAGGTCTAGGTGCTTTTCTTCTAGTATTCAAGCTCTTTATTTTGGGGGCATATATGATACCTGGACTCGGGAGGGGAGATGTAAGAAAAATTACCAACTTGACCCTTAGCCCGAGTATCATATTTGGTTATTTACTAAAATCGCCCTTTGGAGGAAAGGATGTATTGTTAGTGTGGACGATTTAGATGATATAATCGGAGGACATGTATGGTTAGGTTCCATTTGTATACTTGGTGGAATCTGGTATATCTTAACCAAATCTTTCACATGGTCTTGACGCGCACTTGTATGGTCTAGAGAGGCTTACTTATCTTATAGTTTAGCAGCTTTATCCGTCTTTGGTTTCATTGCTTTTTGTTTTGTCAGGTTCAATAATACCGCTTATCCTAGTGAATTTAGCGAACCTACTGGACCAGAAGCTTCTCAAGCTCAAGCATTTACTTTTCTGGTTAGAGACCAATGTCTTGGGGCTAACGTGGGATCCGCTCAAGGACCTACTGGTTTATGTAAATATCTAATGCGTTCCCCGACTAGAGAAGTCATTTTTGGAGGAGAAACTTTGCGTTTTTTGGGATCGGCGTGCTACATGGTTAGAGCCTCTAAGGGGTCCAAATGGGTTAGACTTGAGTAGGTTGAAAAAAGACATACAACCTTGGTAGGAACGTCGTTCCGCAGAATATATTGACTCATGCCCCTTTAGGTTCTTTAAATTCCGTGGGTGGTGTAGCTACCGAGATCAAAGCAGTCAATTATGTCTCTCCTAGAAGTTGGTTAGCTACCTCTCATTTTTTTCTAGGATTCTTCCTCTATGAATCTAATAGCTGAATCTAATCGCTATTAGATTCATAGAGGAATTCCGTACATTTTCACATCTAGGATTTACATATACAACATATAGCATTGTTAAGGGGGAAATTCTTATTATTTAAGTTAGTTAGGTATTTCCATTTCAAAAAAAAGGGTAATAAATAAAAATTAGGTTGCGCTATATATATATATATATATGAAAGAGTATACAATAATGATGTATTTGGAAAATCAAATACCATGGTCTAATAATCAAACATTTTGATTAGTTGATAATATTAGTATTTGATAGAAATTTTGTGAAAAGTTTCCTATGAAAAGTTTCATTGATGCAGAATTCGTGTCGAATAGACCTTGTTGTTGAAAGAATTCTTAATTCAGGAGTTGTCGGGAGGGATTTATGTCACCACAAACAGAGACTAAAGCAAGTGTTGGATTCAAAGCTGGTGTTAAGGAGTACAAATTGACTTATTACACTCTTGATTATCAAGGATACTGATATATTGGCAGTATTACGAGTAACTCCTCAACCTGGAGTTCCACCTGAAGAAGTAGGGGCTGCGGTAGCTGCCGAATTTTCTACTGATACATGGAAAACTATATGGACCGATGGACTTACCATCCTTGATCATTACGAGTAAAAGATCAATATATTGCTTATGTAGCTTACCCTTTAGACCTTTTCGAAGAAGGTTCGGTTACCGACATGTTTACTTCTATTGTAGGTATTTGGGTTCAAAGCCCTTCACGCTCTACGTCTGGATGATCTGCGAATCCCTTCTGCTTATGTTAAAACTTTTGAAGGGCGGTTGGTATCCAAGTTGAAAGAGATAAATTGAACAAGTATGGTCGTCCCCTACTAGGATGTACTATTAAACTTAAATTGGGGTTATCTACTTTAACTACGGTAGAGCTGTTTATGAATGTCTTCGCGGTGGATAGGAGATCTAATTGTAGAAAGAATCAAAACTAAAGTTGAGGATAAGTCTGTTTTTTTTTTAACCTATATTCCTGATTACGAATCAAGAAGCCTTTATCAACAAGAGTGAGTTCTTCTGAAATTCAAATATAGATAATAGATTTTTGTATAGATAATAGATTTTTGTATCTTTCTCTATCTCCCAAAAAACCATTTTAGCTAAAAATACATGTTGGGCCAGATTCGAACGAATTTTTCGATAATCTGTAAGAAACACTTTATCTATTTTTAGGAAATTAGAAGACAAGAACAAAAGACAAAGAAATGGAGAAAAATAATAAAGTTTACTATCATACATATCTTTCTCATGTAGGAGATGAATAAGTAAGTTAATTTCTTTAGTTCTAGAGTTCTACATTCTTTGCACTTATAATACGTACTCCATTAGATTTAGATATATAGATACTTGTTGAACCCCGAAAAAATAACTCCTAAAGGCTAAATTTAGGAATATCAACTGAATGGACTAACTCTTTTGGAGTTTTTGGAGTCGCCACCCAATTTAAGTAGAACATGGAACCAAATAAACAAATGCATGTAAAAATCTGTTTTTGAAAAAAAAAAAAAACAGTCTTTAAGAGATTCTAATGGTAAGAGGTTTTGTTAATTTCGAAAGAAGGCTTTTAATACACTTTCAAAATTTCGTTAACAACTGTTAATCCGACAAGTTTTAAAAATATTTGCAAGTGTTGATTGAATTACCACTTATTTGTGAAAATATTTAATTTGCACGCATTTTGCCAAATAGCCCCACTTTGCAAAAAAAATGTAAATAGCAACTTCAAAATATAAAGGAAATGAATATAAAGTAAAAAAATCATTCAAACAAATCAAATATATATTAACAAATGAATTATTCTACAAAGTTTGCATAAATATCCTAAAGGGGAAAGAGAAGACAAAGTTAAAAATAGAACCCGAAAAAGCCACTAGACTTGGTATTTAATGGATGCAAGCAGATTGTGACAGGCTGGATCGGCCTAAGGGTCAGAAGCCCATCAAAGTTGAGTCTCAGACATGAAACTCGGACCAAATTGTTTCATGCAAAGAGAAGATTGGAAAATAAGGATTAGAAGCAATTTTTAAGAATGGAAACAACTTATGAAGAGCTAAGACAAAAGACAAACTTAACTTAAAGAGCTAATATATATGGGAAAATTTCATATATAACCAAATATATACCATGACCCTACATTCAAATAGCCATAGAATATCTTCACATATGCTAGCAAAAAATTACCCAATATAAATATATCTATGTTGATTCTATTTCTAAAAAGTAGTTAAAAAAAGGAGAAAATTAAGGAGCTCAACTCCCACCCAAGGAGAAAATTAAGGAGCCCCTAAAAAAAGTAAAAAAGTCTTCCTATTATCTTCCTAATACATATCCAATATCACCCAAAAATTAGGAAAAAAATTTCATTATAACCTTTTTGTGCGTTCCAGTCTCATACAAGGTAAAAGAATTCGATTTTTTCTCTATTTTTGTAGCATATAATTAAAATATGCATAGAGTATCTGATACACAATACTAAAAGAGCTATTTTTTTCATATGAAAATATACAATAAACGTGATGGGGAAGTTATGCATCTAAAGTGCATACTTTATGTCTATATGCAGCATATTCTTTGCATATAAGCTGTATAATGAATACAACTAATTAGTTGAGTGATATATCTATAATGTACGCTTTATATGAATATGCAGATGCAATCTAAGATATGTGGTACGTATTCTAAAAATATTCTAGATATAACTAGTATGCATATTTAACAATGATAATATATATCATTATAATATGCATCGTGTATCAGTAAAATATATGTCAAAAGATAAATTTGTAATAAAACAAAGGTTAGGAAATTGGAAGAGATGGGTAGAGGAGGAGAAGAAAGGTTAGGAAATTGAAAAGTTTTTCTCAACACAATAATAGTTAGAATCCTAAAATGGAAAGAGAGAACATGAAGTTACCGTGTATAATACTGGGGTGAGGATGAATACCATAGCATGTTCACTAAATCCAAAAAAAAATTTGTGGAGATTGATTGGGTTGGGGATGAAGCTAGCATTTTTAGGGGAGAAATTGGGAGTCTGTAAGGGGGATGAAGTATATTCAATGGTGTTTTACTTATCCTTAAGTTTCAACCAACAAATGTGTTTCTGGTCTTTTATTTAAAATAATACATCACTAAATTTGTTGAGAAAAAAGTGCACATTTTGAAGGAAGAGTTCGCTGAAAAAGTCTTAGTGGGTTTGAAGAGAGGTTGGTAGGGAGTGGAATAGATTTAGTTAAAGTCTTTTTTTAAAATGGCTATAAAAGTAGAATACCAAGGGGTAAAGGCCTATAAACCATAAATTTCAATAAATGTGTCTATTTTATTTAAATAACACTAATAAATGGCTATACACTGTAAAATTTCCATATATTTATTCTCTCAACGAAGAAAAACTAACCAGACTTGGAGATTTGTAAAATAGCCAAGGAAAAGCATCAAAGTTGATCTTTTAACCATAACATAAAAAACTTTCATATACCAAGTAAGAAGGCTTTAATATAACATGTTATTTTTAACTATAGGCAAACTAGAACAACTAAACAGAACCTCAATCACGCTACATAACTTAAACAAGTGGAGACTAACTAGCCAAAATCCAAGTTGCCAATGTTCATGTTATTTTAAAAAAGGTTTAAATTCCAAGTATGTCTTTTGATTAAACTATGTATGTAAATAAAATTTTGCTTCACAAGACCCCAAACCGAGGATCCCAATCAATGCATCTGCTACTTCTCAATAAAGAATTTTGATATGGGATAACTTTCCTATTTTGACAACTTGACTCTAGCAAGTGCTCTAATGTAAAATTACATAGATCTAATTAAATTGATAGAGTTCACAACGATGCAATTTCAACGCAAAGTTTCTAAAACTCAGACCATAAATTTTCAAGTTTTTGACAAAATGAGTTTAAGGAAACAAAATTAACCTGAACTCATAGAGACAATTAACTTACAACTTGAAAGAACTAATATAATCCATCATCCAGAGATGTACTTCAAAGATTTTGCATACAAGTCTTTTGAGATAACAGGAAAATACTCTTTTTTTTTTCAATAGAGAAGACCAACTTAGACACTTAAAATCTCAAGGTTCGTATCATTTGCACGAACTACAGACAATGCAACAGGTTGTCTTTAATAAAATTAGGTTTAAAATTTATTGCAAAACATGAAGCTTAATAACAGGAACATAAGTAGTAGCCATGAGAAAAGTTAAACATGTGAGATAGTCAAATTCTTTAGCTAAACTTAAAAATTGTTGACTTTTAGAGAAAAAATGACCTCTTGAGTTAACAAGTTTTGAATGGGCTCAAACTAAATGATCACATTGCTAAGTAATTTCCTATGATGAACTACTACCAAATATTCATCCAACAGGTATAATCCCAGATTCTACAGTGGAGTAGTAACTCTCAGATATGTGAATAAAGTTGCTAACTTTACTATTAAGTGAAGAAGATAACATACTGAATATCCCAACAAAGAATTAATCTTCTGTAGATTCGAAATACATATCATTATAGTTGAACTACGGTCCCTTTTTTACTTTAAAACCATAGGTTCCAAAAATACTCCAACAAACTTGATAAATTTTATTTAATTATGTTCAACAATTCTAACCATGAACTTGCAAAATGTGATTTCAACTCAACGAAACACTTAACAACAGCCAAAGTGCAATCTTTAGGATTAAAGACATTCAAACCACTGAATGTTAATAGGAAAACCTCCCACAAATGGTATAAAAGATTACATCTTTAATGCTAATATAATACTACCAAAACTTCCTTTAACATTAGCAATGAATTGTAAAAAAGAAGGTAAAGGAAAGATCAAGTTTTTAACTATAAAAGGCAAACATTAACAGTTTCTACACATACATATCTACACCTTCAGTTTCAGGATATAACTAAAGCGAGAAAAATAAAGAAACAAGAAAATGAGTTGAGGTTAAGCTATTACCTCTTGCAAGAACGAGGGGTGTAAAGATCTGAGGAACTCGACTCGAACAAAACATGAAGCGAATAATGGAACTCGACTTCATAAACTCATAACAAGGAAGAGCATGATAGAAATGCAAGCTGAGATTTATGGTGCTAAAAGTTGCTATAAATTTTCCGTGTAAAACATCTAAGGATTCTAAAGAAAATTCCAAATTTCATGCCTAAAGTTGCTGCTAAAAATATTCCTAAGATTCAATATCCATGGCTGCCGCTAATGGGATTCTTAGAGGGGTATTTATATGAGCTCAACAAGGAGTTTAAATTGAGGACCAATTTACACAAACACCCTCTAACGGTACCAAAATGGATAAGAATGGATTCCCTTTTTTGAAATTTCTTTAGAAGAATCCCTAAAATTGAGAGAGAAAAACTCAAATTATACCTTTTTGAACGTTGGATTTGGTCGAGGACAAAGCTGGAGGACTACAATTTTTGGTCGTACTGTGTACAACTGGAATTTTTAGGGAAATTTGGAAAATTAGGAATTTTCTTGGATTTTTCTGAATTAGGGGAAAATTGGAAATATGGGCAGCGGGGTTAATAGGGGATTTGCGAGGGTAGGCTAGGAGCTATCTATTGCAATTTTAGCCCCTTTTCTTCAAATTTAATCATTTCACCTTTTATTTTTAAAAAATGAGCTTTACTTAAAAATAATTAGACATTAATTCAAAAATTTTGGGATAAAATTGGGGGTCAACAATACTTAGATCTATACTAAGAATTTCAAAATTTTAAAATTCTATTAATAATAATAAATATTTTCTAATTAGAATCCAAATTCTTAATTTAATTATAATTATTACAAGATATCCTTATTTATATAATAACATAATAACAGATACAAATAGTAAATCGAGGTTTTCCTTCTATGACAGATTTCTATTTTTGTGCCATTAGTAGGCTTAGTCTTTCCGGCAATTGCAATGGCTTCTTTATTTCTTCATGTTCAAAAAAATAAAATTGTTTAGATCCGCAGGGGACCCAATTTCATCCATTTTTAAAAAAAACGTGGACTTGTATCATAACACATATATCTATTTTGTGGAATTTAGTATAACATGGAATTTCCACCGATAAAGTAAAAAACTCTTATGCCTTCAGAAACATGATATGTGTATATATCAATTCTAGCAATTTTCAAAAATAGATCCGGATCGCTGGATGAATGTAGTTGGTGAATCTCTATGTTTATCGATATGTATATTAGGATCGTATTAAATAAAGAGTATGTTATTATTTTAGATGTAACCAATTTGATGAATTACTCCTAAAGGTTGACATCAAACTAGTGCTAGCTCACTGCAAATTAATGCTAGTTGATGAGAGTTACTTCGGAACAAAATAGCAAAGTCAAATTTTTCTGGAGTATTATCTCAATTTCAATAAAATGCAATTGGATTAAAGTATGACTTTGCGATTAGAACATATATGGATAGAACTTATAACGGGATTTTGAAAAATAAGTAGTTTCTGCTGGGCCTTTATCCTTTTTTTAGGTTCATTAGGCTTCTTATTAGTTGGAACTTCCAGTTATCTTGGGAGAAAACTGGACGGCTTGCCACGCTACGCAACCAGTAAATTTGCTTATGGAAACAAAGTTTTCCTATAAAAGGGGCTGGCTTTACATCCAAACAGGACGGCTTGCCAAGCTACACACTCAGAAAACTGTACCATAACCAACTTTAGTTGTTGGACTCAGAAAACTCTTGTACTACAATAAGTTAACTTTCTTAGAATATACTTACTCCATATTTATTTTTAAGGACCAGCCTTTCCATCCATTTCGAAAGAAAGAACAACAGAGAAATTTAGAAAGACATAATTTATTGAAAGACACAAAGATTTCATGAAGAAGTGCGAAAGCCCGTTATGGCAGAACGAAGAATTCTTCATCAGGCTACCTTTCAAAATGAATGAAAATATCAATCCTACAAAGGCAAGTCATTCAGGCATGAATCCAGAACACTTGCAACTGGCACAAAAGGAGTGCGATGAAGTCTTGGAGTTTGGTCTCATCGAGCCTTCAGACTCTCAATGGGCATGTGAAACATTCTATGTCAACAAGAGAGCTGAACAAACAAGAGGTAAACAACTCAGATTAGTCATTAATTATCAACCTCTTAACCACTTTTCTAAGATGACAAATTTTCTATCCCAAATAAACTCACCCTTTTCTCACACTTAGCCGAAGCCCAATACTTTTCCAAGTTCGATCTTAAATAAGGATTTTGGAAATTAGGAATTCACCCTGAGGAAAGAGCCAAAACAGGTTTTTGCATCCCTGACCATCATTTCCAATGGAAAGTCATGCCTTTTGGATTAAAAACTGCACCATCCCTATTCTAAAAAGCCATGATAAAAATATTCCAGCCCATCCTCCATACTTCACTTGTTTATATTGATGATATTTTACTATTTAGTGAAACAATGGAGGCACACATTAACCTACTCCATCAGTTTGAGTCATCAGTATCACAGTACGGGATTATGCTCTCAACAAAGAAAATGGTTCTTGTAAAATGAAATCGATTTTCTCGGAATGCATTTTGTTCAAGGAGCATATAGCCCAGGACCCCATATCTGTCAAGAATTGCTCAAATTTCCGGACACAAATCTCACCACAAAGAAAATCTAACAATTTTTAGGTGTGATAAATTATGTAAGAGATTTTATCCCAAATATCTCTGCATATATTTGTCCACTCACAAAAATGCTCAACCATGGGGAAAGGAGCAAGACAAAGCCATCAGGAAAACAAAACAAATTTTCGAAGACGTCAAAGCACTCTACATCCCTTCAGATGGAAAGAAAATATTACAGACTGATGCTAGCAATGAATATTGGAGTGCAGTCCTCTTTGAAGAAAAAGATGGCCAGAGAAAGATCTGTAGATACGCCAGTGGAAAATTCAAGGATCCCGAACAACATTACCATTCAAACTTCAAGGAAATTCTTGCTTTAAAAAATGGGATCAAAAAATTCAACTTCTTCCAGATACACACAGAGTTCTTGATCGAGATGGACATGAAAGCATTTCCCAAGATGATCCAGATAAATCTAAAAATCATCCCAAATCCTCAGATTCTCAGATGGGTACAATGTTTTTCCCCTTACAAATTTCAAGTTAAACATCTTAAAGGGAAGGACAATGTTCTGGCAGACTTCTTATCCAGGCCGGAGGAATTTTCAAAAAGGTTTTCCTCGGAGCAGACAAAGCAAAAAAAGAAAATTAACCAACTTTTTATGCTTCAGGAACACCAGGGTCAAGTTTATTAAAGCAAGAAGATTATCCCCTAGAGCTCTTCAATCTTACAAATCCATTTGACCTAGTTGGTATGAAAGAAAGAAGGACCTTCTATGAACTTCAAGTTTTCAGGTTATATGGAGGATCCATTCTGAAGCCATCGGGAGTCCATCCAAATTATCCATTTTGCCATGTCTTTATTGCGCAGGCCAATGATTTTCCTCAAGAGCTTTTATGGTTTTTCTGGTATCTATGTCACCAGTACTATATTTTTATGGAGTTCAAGTGCAACGTGTTCCAGAAATTCTATGATCTTGTACCTGCTCTCAAGAGATTTTTATCATGGTTCAAGCCAAGAAGCTATTGGATGAAGTGTTTTAAAGACTCCTATGAAGTGAAGATATTTAGGTTCCATCGGCCCGTAAAATTTTTAAATGATAAAGTCCAGGCGCAAGAGGAAGCAACGTTTTGGTGTAAGTTACCAGTCTCCATTTTATCCATGGATGAAGAATATAGTGAAGCTCAAAGAATTATCTTTCAGCAAAACAAGTGCATCCCAAAAGAGATTTGGCCGAAGGAGCGAGCACCTTGGGACTACACTGATAATCATCCTCACTGGGAGCGACTCCAAAAAGCAGCAAAGGAATACAAGCCGCCGATAGAAGTGAGACGAGATTTAATCATTGGAAAAGTTACAACAATGAAATTCAGCCTTCCAACACCACTTCCCAAGCATTACTACACCAGATCTCTGAAAAGAAGCTTGGATGAAAACAAAAAGATTATGCGAGAATATTAACACATCATCAGTGTTAATTCTGGTTTAATCCTCCATTACCCACTAAAAAAATCCAAACTTGCCTAGCTAGAAAAAGCCGAAAATTTCCTTATTTCCATACCCCTGGGACCCACTTTCACAAGGTTATCACATGCTCCCTCATGCTTGCACATGGTTTGACGTGGATAAAGACAGACTTCACAAGCTTTCACATGGAGCGACATGTATATAGTATCTGTTTTATATGGTGTTCACATGCTTAGGGTTATATTTTATTTATTTGTCATAGGGTCTTCCAAAAAGCAGCAAAGGAATACAAGCCGCCGATAGAAGTCAGACGAGACTTAATCACCGTAATCTTCATATATATCGAGGGAGAAAAGAGTTTCCTCCGTAGGCTCATTATCTGCTGAAAAGACTGATTCAAGATCCTCTTCTTCTCTAAGATGGATTCCGGTGTAATCTTCAATTTTTTCAAGCATCTTTACAGCTTGTCTGGATTGAGGGCAATTTCTTGCATAATGTCCAATTTTGTGACAGATATAGCATCACCTAGGCTTTTCAGAATTTCATGGCCTTCTTATCCGGATATACCTTGTGCGTTTCCTGGCTTTGGATTTTCCATCTGGAATTCTTGGCCATCTGAATCTTTTGAATTTCTTTGTCCTGCTTGGTGTTCGGCAAGAGCAGTTTGATCTGGTAACAAGATCATTCCTGCGACAAGCTTTATCAAGCGCCGGATTATTTTGTATGATTGTCTTCAAGGCTGATCTTTTGGTACAAATATCATCCAAGGCAATAAAGATCATTTGCCTTATGTAGCCGACTTGTGGGACTGTTATTGATTGGAATTTTTCTTCAATGTGGGTCATAGTTCGGTTTGCTAACATCTTTGGAAGAGATGAAACAAAGGCTTGTTTTAGATTGATATCTCCTCCAATTTTAAAATATATTTTCGCCATCTTTTGGAAGTGTTGATCAATGGCGTTTCGTTCGAATGAGACACACTTCATTTCGAAGAACTGCTTCCTGAGCTTTTCATGTCTTTGACCTGAATCTCCTCAGAAAACTTCATGGAGGATTCCGATGTTGAAGGCAAAATATTGGGAAGTAAGAAATAGATTTTTATCTTGTATCCCAAGTGAATTCCACCAATCTCTGAGAAGTCGTGAGACTCGCGAAGTAAACTCTGACAAGATGAGATATTTTCCATGTTCCACCAGATTTTTTGTGACCATCCAAGTATAGAAATCTTGGATCCTTTGTAGCCATCTTGAAACTTTGATATTATCCGGGGCGAAAGTATGGAAACCAGTTCCGACTGCTTTGGTTGTGACAGGTTCTCGCCTTCTTTCTTGAATTGGTTCATCTGTCAAGCCATCTCGTTCTTTATCTACTTCAGAAACTTCTGGTTCTCTAGGATAATTCATGAAGATCGGGGGTTGATCTTCTTTAGGAATATGATCTTCTGCATCTGATGAGTCCAAAATGGATTCATCACTTCATTGAGAGCTTTTTTCCAGAGAATCATCATCTGATGAATCTTGAGATTCAGGCTCCTGGCTGTTGGTTTCATCTTTGATATCCTTTGGTTGTGCAACATAGAAGTCTAGAATTTTTTTATCAGAGATCATCAGGTTTTCTGGGTTAGAACTTTTAGAGTTTTCTCCTGAATCTTTTCTTTTCTTGGGTTGTTTTTGGGCTGCAAGAGCATCTTTTCTTTCCCAAACTATTTTTACAATAAAAAATTCAGGTTCATCTTTTGGAGGTCGGGAAAAAGGGTTAGATTTTTGTGTGGTAACTGGAAAGTTGGAAAAGGCGTAGTCTATTTTTTGTGGGGAATATGTTTGTGAGGACATAGGGAATAGAGTAGGTCTTGAAGAAAAACTTAAGGCTCTTGACTCAAACCGACCAGTTCTTAGAAGTTAGATTTGTTCTTTGATGGAAGCCATTTCTCTTTGTTGTTGCTGGAAAAAGTGGAAAAGTGATGTTCCTGGTGGACAAAGCTCATATTGTAGATTTGTCAATCTGAGTTCCAGGGCTTTAATTAATCTTGCATGCTGAGATGTTGTCTGTTCCACCTTTTTCTCAATTGTTTCCACCTTACTCATCACCTTGTTTTATATGTGAGCCACATTTTTTATGGTAGTGCCAATGCTGTTTAAGACTTTATTTTGACAACTGCATTTTCAGATTTCCAGTTTAAAGTTGCTTCAATATCACTTGTTGGGGGGGTTTTTCTCCAGAAGGTAGCACAATATTTTTCTTTGGAATTTTTGGAACATGACTTATACCCTCTTTTTCAAAAGGTTGAAGTGAAAGAAAATCTTGGCCATAACTGGAGCTAGAAGGGCTTAACATGAATATTTGTGGGTTTGTAGCTTTTGGAGTTTTGTGAGCGAGTGATGTTTTTTGAGTTGATGGGATATTTTGGACAGATGATTTGGACATATTTTGGGGAGATGGTAGATCATTATCTTTGCAACTCGGGGTGTAATTTGCTGGTAAGGGTGGCCATTCTTGGGGCTTGTAACTAACAATAAATTCATATTTTCCTGTACGGCTCAAAGAACCGATCGATGGATCTCCTTCCTCATATTATTTCCGAAATTGAGCTTCAGAAGATGTGCATCTGTTTTTCATCTTTTTCTTATTTTTCCATTTGGCCTCCTTTTCCTTGAGATATTGTGAATTGCTCCAATCCCAGTATTCATTTAATTCACGATTGGGCTCTTCTGAGCATTCTTGACAATTGCATTCAATTTCCCATGGACAGTGTCCCGTAAAGGGATCTTTGAACCATCTTACATCATGTCCTTCTTTGTTGAAGTATTGGATCCAATTTTGTTCTTCCATAGTATACTCCTAATCCCAGTTGGAATTATGGTGCAAAAAGTAAGGCTCATGTCTTGGTTGGATCATTTGGAATGAGAAGGCTGTTTTGTTGGGTTTTTTTTGAGGTGAGAGTGGTCAAAACTGATCGATACAGTTTAATCATTTCTTTTGGTGAAGGTTGGTTCAGTGGATTGAAGTGGTTCAGTAGATTCTCTCAATTTTTCATAGTTTGTGATCCAGGAATCAGGAAGGATTTTGGCTAACTCATTACGAAGTATTGGTCTGGGAATTTGGGTGCACATAGTGGTTCCTTTTGTAGCATCAATATTTAAGAGCAAAGCATTTTCTCCTCCTGGAAGGGAGAGATCCATGGCATGATTTTGAACACGCCAAGCCATTTGATAATGAAGGGTAGCTTGAATAGCATCTCTGGCTTGTGGGGCTCCTTGGATTTGAACTTGGAGTTTTAAAGCTTCAGTGAGGTATGGGTCATACAGGGACATATTAAAGTTTGCAAATATAGTAACAAGACTATCCCGACATTTAAAGTAACTTCTGTAGTTCCCAGGTTTGCATGTTGGTACTCATAATATCTAGTATCAAGAAGAGAAAGATGAGCAACAACGGGTTGGTCTTTTCTTCCATGATACGTCAGGGCAACTCTTATGGCACCAAAGTGGATATGGTAAAACCATGATTTTTCCATTGTCTACGAAAATCATCTGTGATTTGAAGAGTTATGAATTGTTCCTCCTGTGTAGCAAGAATAGGATGCTGGTCAAGTTTAGAGGCATCAACATATTCTTTTACACCTTTTGGTTTCATCTGGACTAAGGAATGAATTTGTGACCACGGAGAGCATGTTTTTTTGGAAAAAGAAGACTATGGATTTATTAGTGATAGTTCAGTAGAAGACACTTTATTTTCATCTGGTAATATATCTACTTCATAAAGATAATCATATTTGCTGGACAGGGTTTTGGAAAGACTTGAAGACATATTTACTTTAGCTAGGGTGTTTGTAGAGCTGGAGGACGACGGAAACGACTCAGACATATTTTAACTAAATTGTTCCTCCCTCCGAAGATGTATGGTCTGGCTCTATACCAAGTAGTTATTAGGAGCAAGTAAGGACAAGTAAGCCGGCTATGCAATAGACACAAGAGTTTATCCTACTAGAGCCTTTAATGACTTCAACATCCCGAAGGACGGCTTGCCATGAAAGGGGCTGGCTTCAACATCCAGAAGGACGGCTTGCCAAGCTACACTTTCAGAAAACTTTGTACCATAACCAACTTTAACTGTTGTACTCAGAAAACTTTTTACTATAATAAGCTAACTTTCTTAGAATATACTTACTCCATATATATTTTTAAGGACCAGCCTTTCCATCCATTTCGAAAGAAAGAACAATAGAGAAATTTAGAAAGATATAATTTATTGAAACACACAAAGATTTACAAAGAGAGCTTGGTAATTGCTAGATGATTTCTAAGTACTAAAAGGTCTCCTTTATATAGGAGTCAGGAGACTACTACAAAACAAACTTAGATAATGTCGAAAACCTATCTACAAAGTGGGTCCCATAAACATGTGAAGACCCTATGACAAATAACTAAAATACAACCTAAGCATGTGAACACCATATAAAACAGCTAAATCATTTTTTTCCACAAAGAATCGTGATGTCTTTCTACGGAGTTGTGGGTCTATGTATTAGCTCTTATTTGTGGTGCACAATTTTGTAGAATGTAGGTAGCGGTTATGATTGATTCGATAGAAAGGAAGGAATAGTCTGTATTTTTCGTTGGGGATTTTCGGGAAAAAATCGTCGCCTATTACTCCGATGCTTTATAAATGATATCCAGTCGGTTATAATAGAAATTAAAGAGATTATTTATGCTCATCGTGTTCTTTATATGGACATCCGAGGCCAGGAGTCCATTCCCTTGACTCATACTGATGAGAATTTGAATCCATGAGAAATTGAACAAAAGGCTACTGAATTAGCCTATTTTTTGCATGTACCAATTGAGATATATATAGTTTCTTCAAACGACCTCATAGCGATAGCCATAAATTTTTGGTGCTTCACAGCTATCCAGATACCTTCCTAAATGGCTAAGATTCCTTTATGGCACAAAATCCTCTGTGTCCCATACGTTTAATTAAGGAATTAGTCCACTTTTGGGGAACAAAAACATATTTTCACTAATTTTTCCAAAATCTCACCAGATTTGTATTTTCAGAAATGGCCTTTGTGACGCAGTTATGATTTTAGCCTTCTAAGTTAGGATTGAGGTTAGAAGTTTCGATTAGGAAACTCTTTGGGCCACTTGCATATGTGCTTTTAGAATATATTCTGGCCCTCGGTAGAAACTTAGAGGGCCATGTTTGAATTACAAGAAATATTCCAATATAAGTTGATATTTTAGCCCTGAATTCTATTAAGTTTTGAATTGCACTCCTTGCCTATGGGTTGGCCTAAATTTAAATTAAGGTCTTACTTATCTTAATAGACTATTTGTGCTAATAGTCCTCTTTGCATACACATGAAAGTTTAGCCTATAATCCTAAAACTTGAATCGGTTGGGAACCATCTTTCGCGGGTCTAGTGAAGTGCCTAACACCTTTTTCACGGGACACTAGAACTTCTTACCTTAGAATCTTATGCCTAACAGACCTACCCAGAGTTAATTTAGAAGCTTAGACATAATTAGGTGCCCTAATACACCTAGTAAAAATCATATATTAGGTGGCGACTCCAAAATCGATTCAAATGAGTAACCTTGTCAAATCCGACCTTCGAACTCAACCAAACTCGAAAAATGGGGTGCGACAATAATCACTATTATGGAGGATAGTGGGAACCAATTACTCAATTTCAATTTAAAAAATAAGGAAATATAATAGTGATTATCATGAAAATTTACTCTCGTCAGGCTTAAGACATTTAGAGAATTTAGTTCCGACACTAGAATGGGTAGATTTTTTCTTGTAGTTTAACTTAAAATTTTTCTGTAAATTTTAATTTTGTCAATACAAATTCAAGTAAATATCTTGATGTTCAACAGATAATTTCAAGGACAAATTGGAAAAATAGAATAAACAACTAACTCTGAATCAATAAGTGAAAGATCATAACTTTTGGTGCTTTGTACTTATTCCAGGAAAAAAAATTTGAATAGAAAGGAAAGAAAGTAATTGCTCCTATTACACTTATCCACCAATATGTGATATATGGAGGTTGAGTGATTTGTTGTGGAATGTATGTGTGTGCTGAGGCAAGCTCTCTATGAGTTTGCTAGGAGGCCGAGAAGAAGGCTGGATATATGGAAGGGCCACTTACAAAAATGCCTATTTGACACGATCTGAATTTTCGGCTAGGCCGTGTGGGCACCCGACATCCTCCTCTAGACCCGTCGGGAAAATCTTTTAGAATTGAATTCACAAAAATACACATAAAATCAACTTATAGATAAGAATTAAGACCTAAAGAGACACGAACATAATTATACATAACTTGTATAGAAGAAGTTGCAACTGACTACCTAATGTACTAGGTTTAGGGCTATCCAAACAATCTAAGAATACAAATGAAGTATAAACCTATCTAGAAGAGAGCAAAATACAACTGAGATAATAAACATAAAATTAGTGACCATACTGAACAAAAGCTGGCGCACCTTGACAGCTGAAGTCGTCTTCGCTCCTCAACAACATGGTGAACTCAATCTTGGAGCGGACATGCCAAAACGAAATAAATAGACAAGAAACAAACAGAGGGTGAGTCGAAAGGACTCAGTAAGTGAGGCTGGCTAGCCATCTCGAAGAAGCAGATATGCTAACTAGGGAGAATTTAAGCAGGCAAACCAAATTAACTTTATTTCAGCTATAAAAAGGCAGTGCCAGATAATATTTGGGAACACGTATAGAATCATAAACTCATAAACAACCAGGAACATAAGATAAACAGAACATATAGGTATCCTGAACATATCAACAATCAGAAATACATGACACGTACACAAAATATCGCACTATAATCACACAATACACAACAACCGGTGTAATGAAATGAATGTAGTGTGATGCAATGGGGTGAATGCAGTATGATGCAATGGGGTCACATGAGCCCGTAATTGTCACGCCCATATTTTTACCTAACTCAGAGCGAGTCAAGGCTCGGGTTTGACTAGGTAACTCGTTTGAGTTTGAAATTAGAGTCGCCACCAAATATAAGCTTTCTAAGGTGTATTAGGTCACCTAAATGTCTAAGGTCAGGTCTTTGTTCAATATATATTCATTTTTAGAGATTCGAGGGTAAGAAGTCCAAGTGACTCGGGGAAGAAGGTGTTAGGCATTTTTTAAAGTTCCACAAAAAAGTGGTTCCCGCCCGAGCTATTACCTTTTGGGATGTCTAACAAGTCATAGATGAGCATGGGTTATATCTACAACTTATACTACCATTATGAAAGCTAAGAGTGCAATTAATCATATCATCAAGTATACTTGTGCAAAAATAATGTACAGGCAGTGAGACTTGGTAAAACATGTTATGGGCTGTAAAATTTGCATAAACGGCCTAAACCCTATACCTAATCGCACGTTTGGCCACAGATTTTATAAAACATTGAAATATTAAGTTAAAATTATAAGTAAGTGTGTAAATCAGTTTACTCGTGCAGATTTATATATTTGGGCCAGTTTTGCACAAATAGGCAGATTTTTAAAAATGGTCACACAACCAAATAATGTATATTTTGTAAAGAAAATGTTAGCCATTTAGGGTCGGTGTAACTTGACATTAGTTTTCGAGCCTTAAGCTTAATGGCTATTTGATTTTGGGGTTAGTTTCAAAATACGTAGTATTGGGACTGATTTTGAAAGAATGGATTCACGCAAACACACAGATGCAAGTAAAGGGCTGATCACACATAATAGATATACAATAATCATGTGGAGTGTTGATAGTCATGTTTTCAAAGTATATAAAGATATATATGTATAATTGACCCCCTTAGAACTTATACTCCCTTATACATTATTAGATTAGTGTCTAAGAGATTAAAGTATATTTAAAATCAATTTGAACACATAGAGGGCCAAGTTTTAAAAATTATTTTGGGCCCGAATTGTTTATGTAAAAATGGGGCAGATTAGTTTTGCGAAAACTGTCATGGACTAAGCAAGGATCAAATATTTAGCCCATGTTGTTAAAATTTCTAGGTTTGCACAGAATAGCACACTTTAAATGTTATAACCGGAGTTTTAAGACCTGCATATACTAATTATATTATCAAAAATCAAATGTTATCGTTGTCCAGACTCCAATCTAAACGTGTAAACCAGAATTTCAGTTTCCAAATAAAAATATTATTCTACGTCACATCCTGAAATTGTTATGCAAGTTTTAAACGTCAAAGATCATAGTTAATAGGAATGATGCAACACATAAGAGAGGAAGGTTAAGAGAGGCCCCTGTGTAGCCTAAGAGATTGCACTAGTGAGTACCCTCACTCAAACATATACACGCAGGGTTATCCTAACAAATATACACAGATAGGGGACTCTAAGGGAGTAAAACATGAGTTGAGGCCCTGTTTCTCAGGCATCAAGCTTAAGACTGTCATTATACTCATAACATCAGAGGTTTAAACCTCCAGAACCCCAGCACCATAGCCAGTTTAGAAAGATACAACCACTGACTCTGTTGGCCTTGGTCCCATGTGATCAAGAGAACTCGTATAGTTTACCTAAACCATCCAACAAACTGCAAGCAAGGGGTTAGTAGGGGGCAAAGAGAGTGCCCAAAGAAGTACTCACATATGATCAGGGAGTCAAACAAAGAGCATAAGTATAAAGTCTTAGGCAGGCAACAACATAAGCTTGGAAAGAGTTTGATATCTTATCAGGAATAGTGATTAAGCAAACAAATGATTTAGGCAGTGCTAGATACTTCTAGGAACAGAATCCACAGAGAGAAAGAAGATGCGTGACTTTTCCCAGAAGCTTGCAAGTGATAGAAGAACTATGCTACCAGTGCTTTCAATGTGCAGTGCCTTTGTGTGTTTTTTCAATGTATGCTTGTGTAGTGTGTGTTAAAAGGTGGAAAGGCAATCCTTTTTATAGTTATGGGAGTAGGGATTAATTATTTTAAATTAGGGGTGTGAAAACTCAAATTCCAACTAGAAAATACACAAAAGGCAAGATTATATTGTCTTCTAGAGTTAACAAGGATTCCCTAGCACCCTTTCAAAATAGAACCAATCAGGATCCCTGAATTTTAGGTGAATCACACAAGCAGAATTTCTAGGCAAGCCAATCTCCTAATACTTACTGGTAATAGAGTTCAAAATCAGTTCACAAGAATGTTCTAGACTATTTTATGCTTGAAATCATGGATTGTTCTAACGGATTCTAATCAAAATCCCTAATTGATGCCATACTGATCAATCAATCAACTTTCCTATTCAAACATCAATTACAAGTTTCAATCATAATCCTTTAATCATGTAAATCAGATTTCAACACGTTATTAAAAAAGGTTATGATAATCAACAAGATACACTGCACGAGATCAATTCCTAAATAATACACGAATTTCAGGTCGAAAGCTAGTAAAGATGACATAGGAATTAAGCTAACGATTATTCAAGCATACAATAGTTCAAAGACAATGTTCAGTTGATCAATGATTTAGACAAAGTGAACTTTTGCCTTAACTAATCAACAAGTACAACTGCTCATGTTAATTCACAGAAAAAATAGGCTTAATATCACATAGGTTATAAAACATTAAAAGAGAAAAGGAGTACCCGTTTTAAAACTGGAATCGGGTCAAACTCGACCCAATTCCGATCATGTATGCATGAGGGTTTTTCTCCTCCATTAGGGAAGCAACGTTCAGGCTTTGCTTATACGCCGCCGGAATTTCTTATCCGGTTACAGAGACGAGGGTCGGGGGGGAGGTTGGATTGTCTCCTTCATGGTTTATAAAAATTATCATAGGGGTTTTGTAGCGGACAACAAGGAGAGCAACAAAATGTGATTTTCATGACGTTTTGCCGGTGGAGCCGGCCGGAAATGGCCTTTGACAGTGGCGTCGCTAGAGTTTGAATGAGAGAGAGAAAAGAGACGGGAGGCGGGTGTAAGGAGGAAAATGAAGGGGTTTTCTAGTAATTAAAAAGGCAAGTGGGTTCTGAGCCATTGGATTAAGTTTTGGATGGCCTGGATGAGGCCATGTAGGTCTGATATGGCGCTAAGATGGATAAGTGGGAGTGTGAGGTGTCTGAATGCTGAGGTGTATATATATATATGTGTGTGTATAAAGTGTATACATATTGTATAAAATATATATAAATATGTAGAAATTATAAAAATTAATTTTAAAAAAATGCCATAATGATTTAGGGAAGTGTAAAAATATTGTTATGGGTTCTAAAATGATTTTGATCAATTTTGTGAAAATGTTAAAACTGCAAAAATTTGTAATTGAGCGTGTGGGTTTTATATATAGTTGTAGCTTGTGCCGATGTCTTTAAAAATAGTCTAATTGGCGTGTTTGTAGAAAATACTGATTTTGAATAGGGGTTAGAGTGAAGGTAATTGTATAGTTATCAGTATAATTTCGTCTGAAAAATGGCTATTTGAAACAGGAGAGAAAAAATTAGGTGTCAACAGCTGCCCCTCTTTCCCCGGGGATAATGGAAGAGTCTTTGGGCAAAGAGGTTGACAGAACAACTAATTTTGTCGTGACTCTTGGGAGGTGTCTTTAAGAATTGTAAGTGTTTACGAAGTGCCAGATTGTAATGTTCTTGCATATCTGGGTTGTATATCCTGCAATGGAAATGATTTTTGCAAAAACTGTGTATATGTAAAATTATAAGTAGACTTTCTTGTTTGTATGATTGTCTTGCCAAGGTTTCTCATTATCTGCATGTGTGTTCGTCATGTTGGGCGGTATACCTCTTCATTATGCCAAATTATCCATCACACATTATGCCATTCTTTTCCTCGGGCTGTCTACCCTTTGTCATGCCAATCCTTTCACTGGGTTGTCTACCCTCTAGGTTGTCTACCTTTTATCATGCCAAACTTCACATCGGGCTGTCTACCCTCTGTCATACCAAACTTCTCACAGGGTTGTCTACCCTCAAGGCTGTCTACCCTCTGTCATGCCAAACTTCACATCGGGCTGTCTACCCTCTGTCATGCCAAACTTCTCACCAGGCTGTCTACCCTCTGTCATGCCAAACTTCTTACATGGCCGTCTACCCTCAGGGCTATCTACCCTTTGCCATGCCAAACGTCACATCGAGCTGTCTACCCTCTGTCTTGCCAAAATTCACATCGGGCTGACAGCAAAACTTCTCATCGGGCTGTCTACCCTCTGTCATGCCAAATTTCTCACAGGTCAGTCTACCCTCTGTCATGCCAAACTTCACATCGGGTTGTCTGCCCTCTGTCATGCCTGTCTACCCTCAGGACTGCCAAACTTCTCATTGAGCTGTCTATCCTTAGGGTTGTCTACCCTGCAAAATAAAAGCATAGTGAAAGGAAGCTAAATACCTCTTGTCAGGAGATATTTGCTTGTCGTATCAGGCTGTATACCATTGTGACCGCGTTCAAAGAATAATTTGTGAGTTGTGCGGGGGGATGGTTCAGTTCTTGTATTCTTGGCTTGCTTCGCGCCTTCTTCTCTCGAATGTCGGGACCTCAGCCGAGCTAATGGGGACATATAAAGAAATAAAGAAAAAATGCAAATATTTTGAAAAAGCTTTTTTAAGAAGAAAGTATTTTATTCCATTGAATCGTAAAGTGCATTGTGTAAGGTCGTGGCTGTTGTTGTCAGGTTGTTCCAGGATCCTCTACTGAATGAATTTTGAGGTCTCCAAAATTTTGCGCCACTTTCTTTGTTTTGCTTCCTTTTTGAAATTTTTTAGAGGGTCTCAAAATTTTCTGCCCCAGTGTCAATTCTCATTTGCCCTTTTTGAATTGTTGAGAGTTCCTTAAAAATTCTGCCCCAGTGTCTGCTTCAAGGAAAAAATGAGTTTTTGTATTTATGCGACCGAATCTTGGGTAGATTGCCTACGTATCCCATTTGAGGAATCAGGTCGTAACGTAGTTCCAGATTACATGATATGTTGCAGAATAGTAAAGCTATTAACTAATGCAAGCTCTTAGACATAGTATCTTTTCACAGCGCCGGTGTTGATTGGATTCGGCCAAACTTCTCCATCGATCTCTGCCAACATTAGTGCTCCTCCAGAAAGAACTCGGTGAACCATGTATGGCCCTTGCAAATTTGGTCCGAGCTTGCCTCTTGCCTCTTCTTGATTAGGGAATATCTTCTTCAACACCAACTTCCCAGGTTTGAAGGACCTTTCACGAACATTTTTGTTAAATGCCTTTGTCATCCTTTTCTGATATAGTTTTCCATGACATATTGCATTCATCCTCTTGCCATCTATGAGCGCCAGCTGCTCCATCCTTTCCTTGATCCATTCAGCTTCTTTAAACTGTGCTTCTTGAATGATTCTTAAGGACGGTGTTACTACTTCGGTGCCATACACTAATAGGTAAGGAGTGGCCCCTGTTGATGTTCTCACTGTGCTGCGGTGCTGTTAGCACCCAATTTTGTCCCAAAATTTTTAATTAAATATCTAATTATCTAATTAATGGACGATTTTGAGAATTAAATGTAGTTGATTAATTTCGGAGGAAAAGGCTAAATTTTGCAAGGCCTACCCTAATTCCTATCCCACCGCGCAATATTTCTACTCAATTAATTATCATAAAAGGGGCTAGTTTTGCTCCTCCCTCTTAAACCTAGCCTACTTCTGCAACCCCTTATCCATATACACAATTACATTTCAGCTTTTCCCCACAGCCCATTACCCCAACCCGGCCCACTTACCTATTTCAGCCTCAACCCCTAAGCATTTTCCCCAATCTCAGAACCCTAAACCCAATTAACCCCTAATCCCGATTTCCCTCCAGAAAAGCATCTCGAATCAGTCCAAGGAAGTTGTACCCAATGGTCCCCCCAAGTTCCCTCTCTCTCTCCACTTGTACTAAGCAAATCCGAGCCTTTTATCTCAAACTGAAATCCAATCTAAGCCGTAGATGAGAAAACGGGCAAATCCTTACATGTAAGGATAAAACTTGTACAAATTCTATGAATTTTGGACAAGTTTTACCCTTATTTTGTGAAGGAAGTAGCCAATCTTTTGAGATTATTGGAATTTCACAAAGAATTGCAAAAACCCTAAGTTTCCAGGTATATATTGATCTCTTTCTCATTATTTTAGGGATTCAGTTTTACGGAGAGGAGGCAGAGAATAGAGGTTCATAGGAAGACAAGAAAAATAGAAACAGGAATTCCGTAAAAAGAAATGCTATTAAGTCTTCCTTTTAGTTAAGCATTCACAGCATTAGTGTGATTGTTCCTGCAACTTGTTTTTCGTGGTATCGCCTTGCCATTATTCGAGTCGCCGACCTCATTTAAGTCGTCGCTCTTGTTTGAATCGCTTTCTTCAGCTCACCGCCCCTTTTCGCTGCTCGCAAAGAGGTAATAACCTCGCCTAAAACTCATTTTATGATGTATTTGTGTTTGTGAGTTTTATTTACAGTCACTAGTGTGACCTCTGTTATTATAGATTTACATGTGTGTAAGTATGAAATGATTGTACGCTGTTTAGAAGCTGAAACATGAAGTGTTTCATGTCTCTTTGATGTTGATAGTTAATTCCTGAAAGACTATAAAGTGGTTGCACCTTGAGTTCGAAATGTGTAAAGTGTGTGACTTTATTATGTCTAGTTGAAGGATTTTGTTTTATTTTTGCTTTGTCTGGATATTTTCTGATTGCAGGTGGTCCAGGAACCTTGGTTCTTGCACTAATAGTTTGTTTAGAATTCAAAGAGGGTGTTTTGTGGATGTTAACAGTTTCAGGGAAGTGTAGGCTTGGTTCTGGTAGTCAGTTATGGTCCAGGGCAGTTTTTTTTTTTTTGTCATTTTAGTTGGTTTCTCTGCTCCTGGGGGTTTGAGGGAGTTTGGGATGATGTTGTATTCTCTTTGTTAATGTGCAGATGCTGCACTTAGTTGGTGTGGGTTCTGGAATTAGTTGAGGTGCAGATTTAGGAGCCCTGGTTCAGTTTTAGGGTGATGAATAGGTGTAGCATGGGTGATTGTGAATGTGTGTATATGAGGCTGTGAGGTGGTATAGGCTTGTAAAAGGGTTGGGATGTTTTAGTTTGGTCTAACTGCAGGTTCAAAGGGAAGTAGATGTTCAGGGCAGGCTTTTAGTTGTTTCTTGTTGCTGCAGGTTGGTCTGTGGGTTTGTAATTGGCTCTCAGTTGGCCAGGGTTGTTTCTTGATGATTTTTCTGACCTCTGCTTGTCTATGCAGTTGCTGGTATATTGTAGTCTCCTGGAAGTTGTTCCCTGGTGTCTTCAGGAGGTTTAGAAGAGGTGCAAGTAGTTGGTTTTGTTTCCAGGAGTAGCAGTAGGGGTAAGTTCCTGGGAGTTGTTTCAAGCAGTAGAGGAGTTCATAAGTTGTGTCAGGTTTTCAAAAGGGGTTCAGAGTAGCTTGTGTTGCGAGTTTGTATGTGCAAGCTGTTCAGGGGTAGATGGTCTTGGATGGGGGCTGATCTTCCTGGTGGCTGCAGGGTGGATTCTGATCAAGTGAAATGTAGTTTAGCAAGAGTTCCTGATAGTTGCAGTTTGTTTAAGTGTTCAGGGTGGGATGTATAAGTGAGTGGATGTTTGCGCGTTGCTTGTTCTACTTGTACTGATGTTGTTCAAGTGGTCTGTGACTTCTCCATTACATTATCTCTCAAGTCTTGAGTAGTTTTCGCCTAAATGAGAAGTTATACAATTGTAAACACTTGTCTTAACGAGCTCCTCTTCTGCATCATGTTCTATGGGTTCCTAATGGGGACATTTTGTTATACAATTAAGAAATTTTAGTAATTTGATTCGCATAAAGATAATCAAATCTTTCTCATTTTCTCATTTTCTCATTTTGGGGTTGATGCTGGTGTAGTCTAAATCTGCTTCCGCATATATATTTGTATTAGTGTGATATGACTCTCTTTAAGTCATAAACTGTGTTAGTTGTTCATATGAAGCTAATTGAGTCTTTGAATCGCTGTTATGTTGGGAACAGTTCAAAAGAAAATATTTTCCTTGCTCTTGGTACAATTAGCTTAAAATTTGGTAGTTGGATGTTTCGCGGTTCATGATGATTTGGTTATTACACGCCAGGGAAAGATTTAGGAAAGAAGCATGCCTCTAACCAGTTATAATCATCTCCTTTTGCCAGTTTGGTCATCTTTCTCATTTGTTTTGAAAGATCAAATTGAACTTGGTATGATCTTCTAGGTTTGTTTCTGGGATCTGAAAGTAAATTCAAAGTAAAAGGGTAATTTTCTGTTAATGAATTCTAAAAGAAGCTGAAAGTACTTAGCCTATAAATTGTATCAGTTACTTATGCCCTTTATTTTCTACTCTATTTAAGTTAACTTTTTTTATATATATGCTAATTCCTATTTCTTTGCCTTTTGATATGAACACTCTGGGAAACGAGTTGAATAAAACTCACAATGGGGATGGCATGCATTTGGAAGTTATTGGATCCGCTCCGCATTTTCGGGACTTGATATCCCCGAAAATGTAAAAGAAAGAAAAACGAAAATCACAAAGTCCAAGGCTCAATGATTGAGTTTGCGCTTCCGTGTTCTACCTTCTAAACTCCCTCTTTCCCGTCCCATTTAGAAAAGCATGTTTTAGGACCCCTGTAGAATAGAAATGGTATTTAAATTGTGAATAATTATTGTAAATTACTTAAATTGTTTTTATATAAATACTTTGTATCATTTCTTTGCGAATCGCCAATTAATTTATGGATGTTTAGAATCATTTGTCAATTAAGGAGTGCAAAATCAAATTCGGCTAAAATCGTACCCTCGTCATAATTCGCATTTGAATTGCTTCTTTATTTATTATATTAAATATTCAATTATTTATTTATCTAATCTAATTTATTTATTTAGTTAGTCAATTAAATTTTAATCCTTTATTTATTTATTTACTTAATCTAATTTATTTAATTTCAATTAATCATTTATTTAATCAATTAAATATTTATTTATTTATTTATTTATTTAATCAATTATTATTCATTTACTCCTTTATTTAATTAAAATTGATAGGTATTCATTTATTTAATTAAGTTATTTATTTGCTTATTTATTTATCTATTTATTCAATCAATTAATTAATCCTTTATTACTATCCAATTATTTATCTAGTATGTTTTATTTAATTATCTAACTTCATTTAACCTTTACTTATTCTATTAATTAATCAATTGATCATTATTTCATTATCCATTTAATTAATCTTAAATTGGGCCATTTATTTATCTAAGTACCGGCATAATTAAAATCTTATCTTATTTATATTATTCCTATTATCCTTACATAAAATTAGTTTTATATACTTATTATCCTTAACAAATTTGTGAAAACCGCTGGATTAACCGCATTTAGCGGATTTTCAAAAGTGCTCCCGCTAGGGACCTTCTTTCGAATTTAATAGAACCAGTTAGCTAAAAATCTCTGAATTTAATTTCCTTTTAAAGTAAGGAAGAAATGCACTCATTATTAACTTATGGTTCCTAATAATCCTTAAATTAGGTGGCGACTCCAAAGAAACCCTTTGGAGTCCCATTTTGTTGAAATCAAATTCCGATGTATACTTGTGTGCATTTTTTAGGGAGGGTTCAACAGGTACCCTAACAATGCATCGGGTAAATTCTCATGCCATTGCTTTGAATTGTCTATCATTTTGTGCAGTATTTTCTTGATGTTCTTGTTGGCTGCCTCGACTGCTCCATTCATCTGAGGTTTATATGAAGTGGAATTACGGTGCTTCATCTTGAAGTCTTCACAAGTTTCTTTCATCAAGTCACTATTGAGGTTAGATCCATTGTCAGTGATGATTGACTCGGGGATGCCTAATCTACAGATCATCTTGTCACGAACGAAGTTTGTTAGCACTTTCTTTGTCACTGACTTGTTTGATGCAACTTCCACCTATTTGATGAAGTAATTAATGGCCACCAATATGAAACGATGTCTGTTTAAAGTGGCGGGTTCGATAGGTCCTATGACATCCATTACTCAGGCAGCAAAGGGCCAAGGCGATCCCATAACATTGAACTCGCTGGGAGGTACTCGAGTCATGTCTCCATGGACTTGGCATTGATGACACCTCTTTGCCTGTTTTATGAAGTCGTGCTCCATTGTCATCCAGAAATATCAAGCCTTTAAGATCTTCTTTGCTAGCACAAAATCATTCATGTGCGACACGTCCCAGAGTGTATTTCTTCTAACAGTCTCGTAGCCTCTTTAGCATCTACACATCTCAACAAACCTAGATCAGGTGTTCTTTTGTATAAGACTTCACCATTCAAAAAGAAACCATTTGCCAATCTCCTCAATGTCTTCTTTTGAGGATTTGTTGCATCTTTTAGGTAAGATCCATCTTTGAGAAATATCTTAATGTCATAGAACCAAGGTTGTACATACAATTCTTCTTCCACATGATAACAATATGTCGGTTGCTTCCTCACTGCTACAGGTATTGAGTCAATGTAGTTCTTTTCAGGATGCTTGATAACGGAAGATATGGTGGCCAAAGTGTCTGCGAATTCATTTTGAAGCCTAGGTACATGCCGGAACTCTAACTTGGTGAACCTTTGCTTCAAATCCTTTATGCGCTTTAGGTACAAAAATATGTTTAAATTCTTTACCGTCCATTCTCCTCGGACTTGGTGAATCAACAAATCAGAATTTCCAATTTCCAACAGCTCTTGTATGTTCATGTCTACTGCCATTCTAAGACCCAGGATGCAAGCTTCATATTCTTCCATGTTATTGGTGCAAGGAAACCTCAGTTTGGCTATGATAGGATAATGTCAACCAGTCTCGGAAACCAGTACCGCTCCAATGCTGACTCCTTTGAAATTCACCGCTCCATCAAAGAATAATCTCCAACCGTCGTATTCTTCTATGATGTCTTCCCCTAAGAACATGACTAAATCATCTGGGAAATAGGTATGCAAAGGCTCATAATCATCCTCTGCCAGATTCTCGGCCATATGGTCTGCTAGGGCTTGACCCTTTACCGCCTTTTGAGTGATGAAAGCGATGTCGAATTCGCTGAGTAGCATTTGCCATTTGGCCAACTTCTCTGTAGGCATCGGCTTTTGGAAGATATACTTGAGAGAGACCATCCTTGATATCAGTGCACAACACGTGCGCTCTAGCAGAGTGTACTTGGCTTCGTAGGGAGTGAACTTCTTACTCAGATAGTATATTGCTTGCTCCTTTCTTCCGGTGGAGTCATGTTGTCCCAATACACATCCGAATGTTGAATCTACCACAGACAGGTACAAGATTGTCACGACCCAACCTAGGGTCGCGACGAAAGACCAATACTAAGTGTCGATCTTCACTAATCCTTCTGATAATCTGCTAACCATGAATATAACTGATAAACGGAATAAGCATAAACCTAACTGATAAGAATTATGCAATGCAAAAAGTTGACAAGGCTAACATAAGCTAACATACATAACATATTGACATACCACTCAGGGACATATCTACAGGCCTCTAAGAGTTTTGAACTGAATAAACAAAGGACGGGACAAGGCCCCGCTATACCCAAACTGGCTGACTGCACACGTACCAAAAGATAAGTAACTCCGGGAGTAAGCAGAGTGACTCTAATAGCTGATAGATGGCCTACTAACGTGGTCCAAGCATTGATCTATCTGCACCTGCGCGGCATGAAAATGCAGCGCCCTAGAAAAGGGTGTGAGTATGATATGTACCAAGTATGTAAGGCATTAGCATATAATATATCATAGCTGAATGAAACTGTAAGGCTTGAATATAAATATGTAATATGAGCTGGAGCATAGCCATATAGCTGGAAATCTGAAAAACGTACTAAACATGCTCTGAATATAAACTGAAATCTAGCTGAATCTAAAACTAAAGACTGAGCTTAACAAAACTGATAAATAACTATAATATGACTGATAAAAGGTAACTGAAGCTGGAACAGATAACTGTCAACTGATCCTGAAGCTAAGAACTGGTGGCTGATAACTGAGAACTGATAAATGGTACTGAGCTAAAACTGAACTGTTATCTGAACTGGTACCTGTCTGGTGTTATGGGCTATATCCCCCCAAATAAGGTTACTGAACATCTGAACTAGTACCTGTCTGGTGTTATCCCCCAAATCAGGTAACTGAAAAACTGAACTAGCCTCATGTATAATCATGCAGTGCACACTGTGGCTATATACGCATATATAACAAACCTGGCGGGTTTTATGGGCTATGTCCCCCCAGCCAGTAATATCTAGTCTCTCTGGTTAGAGTGTGTGAATGACACCCGGTCACACTAGGTGTTTCAATTCCCGCCTGAACCAGAAGGGCTGTATCCCCCAGACGGGTAGTATCACACGTGACCGGACTATGTGTCCAATGTCCAGCCTCTATTGGGGACTCCAAATCATACATAACATGATCATAGTATAAGCATAAGCATGTATGAGGCCTAAATTATGTGGAAACAATAGATATGGACTCAAAGGAATGATAAGAAAACTATGGATGGAATTATAGACAAAACCTAGAATTCAGAATTTGTCCAACTCTTTGATTTTCTGTAAAAATTTCGGCAGAGTTTCCCCTGAAACTGGATGATCCGCAAAAACAGAACAAGTATTATATTATACACGGGAATGGATACCGGGATAAACTGATAACATAAACATGTTAAACGGATAACAAGATGAGACAACTGGATGACATAATAAATCTGCAGATAGAATGTATGGACAGCACCACGGTCCTACCTTTCGACCTAATTTTCAGAGTGTAGATCAAAGATATAGACTTCATGGTCTCATGAAAGTTTTAGATATATGTCTTAGGGTTGTGGGAATTCATAAAGAATCTAAATATCAATCTTGTACAAGGATTAATGATCAATATACTAACAACGGTCCAAAGATTAAAATGATTTTCCAAATTTTGAAACATTTTGTCTTGCTGATTCGGACGTCTTTCACCTTGGATTTTAGTACCAAATTAAGTATCTATAAGGTTTCCTTGATACCATACCAGTTTCTCACAAGAAACACTAAGTTTAGAACTAAGAAAAGCTTCAAAAGCTAAAAGATACATGCCTTGCCAAAAGAAAAGTTTAGTCTTACATACCTTTGATGTTTCTTACTTCTCAACCTTGTTACCCTTGAATTCAATACCTTCTAAAGCTTAAACAAACTATAATACAGCATTTAGGTACTTTACTTATCCATGAAGTAATTCTAAAACTCAAACTATAGACGAAATTGAAGGTAGCATAACGTTACCTAAATTGCGTAGAGCGTTTTGACGCAATCCGTCTTCAATTTCGAGTTAAGATTGCCGTCCTTCCTTCAAAATAATAAAAGTTGCTTAAAACTTAATGAGAGCATTGTTTCTCTCTTTATATTTCTTGAGATAACGAGATATGAGGGGATTTTTCCTTTTAAACTTGAAACATTTTAGTTTTAGTCGTCTTTTGCGCTTATGTCCCTTTTTCTGACCTGAATTCTGATGCTCATATCTTTTTATCGATATGTTTTATGAACAAACCGTCAAAAGTGTTGGAAACTACACTTCAAGACCTTCGATTTGGTATATGATAAGTCCCCAAAAGACCTCATATAACACACATAATTAATTGCTGAAAAAGCTTCGTTACAAGGCAATTCCTTAGTCGGTTTTTCCGCAACATAAATCCGATTATTCCCAAACTTTATATTCAACATATAAACATAATATATGATCATTTTATGACTTTAAACTCACTTAAATCATTCTTAACATGTCATTAAAATGATATACGTTACTTTAGGCATACGGGGTGTAACAATCTTCCCCCGTTAGGAACATTCGTCCTCGAATGTTAAATGAAGTATGTAGAAGCATTAAGCAACGATCTGTTACATACTTGAAGTAGTGAAGAGATGTGGATATTTGGCTCTCATATCATTTTCAGCTTCCCAAGTTATTTCTTCTACATTATTGCTTTGCTATAGCATCTTAACTGAAGGAATGTCTTTCGTCCTTAGTCAACGAATCTGCCTATCTAAAATTGAAACTGGCAGCTCTTCACCAGTTAATTGCTCTGTGATCTAAACATCATCTACTGGTACAACTTTAGAAGGATCTCCGACATATTTTCCTGAGCATGAAAACATGAAATACTGGATGGACTTCCTGAAGGTCTGCTGGAAGGTCTAATTTGTAGGCAACACGCCCAACTCGCATGATAACCTGATATAGGCCAATTAATCTAGCGCTAAGCTTGCCATTCTTTCCAAATATCATAACGCCTTTCACATGTGATACTTTTAGGAATACTCAATCACTAATCTGAAATTCTAAATCTCGACGGCGGTTATCTGTATAGGACTTCTGTCTGCTCTGCGCTGCTAATAATCGTTCCCTTACCAACTACTTGTTGGATTCAATCTGGACCTGTCAATTGAGACTTTCCAACCTCAAACTATACTATAGGAGACCTGTATTATCACTCATACAAAGCTTAATTTGGTGCCAACTGTATGCTAGAATGATAGCTATTATTATACACAAACTCTATCAGCGGTAGATGATCACTCTAGTTGCCTAAAAAATCTAACACACAAGCTCTAAGCATATCTTCTAACGTCTGAATGGTCTGCTCAGCCTGTCCATCTGTCTAGGGATGAAATGTTGTACTCAGATTCACCTGTGTGCCTAAACTCTTCTGGAACGATCACCAGAGATTAGCTATAAACTGTGCGCCCCTGTCTGAAATGATAGATACTGGAATACCATGTAGGTGCACTATCTCTCTGATATAAAGTCTAGCATAATCCTCCACTTTATATGTAGTTCTAACATGCAAGAAATGAGCTGATTTAGTAAGCCTGTTAACTATAACCCAAATAGAGTCATACCTACACCGTGTACGGGGCAAGCCTGTAATGAAGTCCATATTCACTGCTTCCCATTTCCATGGTGGAATCTCGATTTCCTGTAACAAGCCACTAGGTTTTTTATGGTCGACTTTAACCTACTGGCAGTTAGGACACTGAGCCACAAACTCTGCTATGTCACGCTTCATTTCGTCCCAACAATAAATCTGCTTAAGATCATGACACATCTTAGTCGAACCTGGATTAACAGTGTATCTGGAATAATATGCCTCAGACATAATCTATCCACGTAAATCAACAACATCAGGAACACAAAGTCTATCTTTATACATGAGAACCCCGTCACTAGTAACCCTGTATGGTGACTCCGGTTTTCTTCTGGCTACTGTATGTACTCAACTAGAACTGGATCCTCATACTGACGCTGTTTTTCTTCTGTCACTAGGCAAATAGTGGCTGCATTCTGAACTGTAACTCCTGCTTCCTCTGAATCTATTAAACTGACTCCCATGCTGGCCAAGTGGTGGAGTGTATGAGCTAACTCTCTTTTCTGTGGCTGTAAATAAGACTTACTACCCATAGACTTACGACTAAGGGCATCAGCAACAACATTCGCTTTAATTGGATGATAAAGTATGTCTACGTCATAGTCTTTCATCAGCTCTAGCCACCGTCTCTGTCGTAGGTTCAGCTCATTCTGCTTAAATATGTACTGGAGGCTCTTCTAGTCTATATAAATATCAACATGAACCCCGTACAAATAATGTCTCCAAATCTTTAATGTATGAATGACTGCTGCAAGCTCCAGATCATGGGTAGGGTAGTTCTGCTCGTGCTTTTTCATATGCCTAAAAGCATAGGCAATTACTCTTCCGTGTTACATCAAAACACAACCAACACCAATTCAAGAAGCGTCACAGTAAATGACATAGTCCTCAGATCTCTCTGGAAGTGTAAGTACTGGAGCTGTATCAACCCGTTCTTTAGTTCTTAGAAGCTGTGCTCGCAAGAATCAGACCACTCAAATTTTAGCTATTTTCTGTGTCAATTTGGTCAGTGGAGCTACAATGGAGGAAAAAACTTCTACGAACCTTCTGTAATAACCTGCCAAACCCAGAAAAATACATACTTTAGTTGGTGTCGTAGGTCTGGGCCAATTCTTCACAGTCTCGATCTTCTGGCCATCTACTTTAATTGCTTCTGCTGAAGATATATGGCCAAAAAATGCAACTGTATCTATCCAGAATTTACACTTTGAGAACTTAGCATATAATTGCTGGTCTCGAAGAGTACCCAATATTGTGCGTAGGTGCTCTGCATGCTCTGATTCAGACTTTGAATAGATGAGAATATCATCAATAAATATAATCACAAATAAATCTAGATAAGGCCTGAATACGCTCTTCATTAGATCTATAAATACTGCAGAGGCATTAGTGAGTCTAGACGACATCACTAAAAACTCATAATGACCATACCTAATACTGAATGCATCTTAGGTGTATCATATTCTGTGACTCTAACCTGATAATAGCCTGATCGCAAATCTATTTTCGAGAATCACTTGGCACCCTGGAGCTGGTCGAACAAGACATCAATCCTGGCAGAGGATATTTATTCTTGATTGTGACTTTATTAAGCTCTCTGTAATCTATGCACATACGTAGAGAGCCGTCTTTCTTTTTCACAAACAATAACGGGACTGATGAGGCCTTTATATAACAAATCCTTTAGTTGCTCCTTAAGTTCTTTCAGTTATGGAGGTGCCATTCTGAAGAACATGCCCCTGATGGCGTGCTGGTACTGAGGAAGCAACTGCTAATTTAGCTGGCTGGGCTACACAACTGCCACCCCCAGTCGGGCAACCTCTCCTGAAATGGCCTGCCTTTTGACAAATACAACGAGTATCAACTCCTAACTTACATTGTCCAAGTGGCGTCTACCATAATCTGGACATCTGGGATATGTCTGACCGGCCTGCATAGAAGTACCACGACACTTAAATCCTGAAGTCTGTGATGCGTGACTAGATCTGGACTGAAGAGTTCTATCAGATCTCAGGCCACAGGACTCTTGAGGTATAATAAATGTGGTTGTCTAATACTCTACTGCCTACTCACTCCAGATGTCTCTCTAAATGAACAAGACAATCTTCCCTTCTTATGTACCCTCTATCCCTGTCGGCTCTCTGTTTCTACTTCCTCTCCTCAAGTAATAAAGCAAACGCCTGAATGCATGATATGATTATACTTGGCTGCATAGCAACAATCATACACTCATTCACGAGGCGTAGACCTAGTCACAGTACATACCTGTGAATTCTATCCTCCATACTGGCTACCACAGTAGGGTCAAACCTTGCTAAGAAATTAAAGCGATAATTATACTCTTCTACACTCAAACTTCCCTGTATTAAGGTCAGGAATTAATCAGCACATGCTCTCTGTGTCTCTATAGGCATATATAGAGGAAAGAAGGTATCCAAGAATTCCTACCAAGACGTCGGAGTAGCATCAGGCCCTCTAGATAGCTCCCATGTCTGATATCACCCTGCTGTTAGGTCATGCAATCTGAATGCAGCCAACTCTACTAACTCTGTGTCTGACACGTGCATGACCCTCAATACCCTAGATATCCTCACTAGAAAATCTTGAGGATCCTCTCCTGTACGATATCCAGTAAAGACTATAGGGTCTAGCCTGATAAAATCATTGATCCTGGATCCAACATCTCCCTGGGCATCTGCACGGTGCTATCTAGTCTAAGCAACTATAACACTGGTCAATAATCTGATGGCATCTCTCATTTCCTGCCCCTTACTGTTGGGCAGAGGAGCTGGAGGTACAGTAGCTGCGGTACCTCTAATATCGCCCTGAACTGAAGGAATCTGTGAGGCCTCAAATGGAGCCTCAGGTCTGAACTCCTCACTCTCATCCAACTCAGGTGGCACTTTACTACAACTACTAGTACCCTGGCCGGCAATAGCCTTGCCCTTCTGGGCAGCTGTTAGTTTTTTCGGCGGCATCGCTTCTCTGAAAACACTATTGTTAGAGGGATGAATTCTATAATCATGGCTCTATCGCACGATCTAGAGAAGAAAGAAAGACAACTGTCCTGAAGTGCCTTGTAGCCTCCTGTTCAAAAGTATGGCGCGCAACATACTCCTGAGCAAGACTCTACTAGACACGACCCGTAGACACCCTAGGACTGAACTGCTCTGATACCACTTTTGTCACAACCTAACCTAGGGTCGCGACGGAAGACCAACACTAAGTGTTGATCTTCACTAATCCTTCTGATAATCTACTAACCATGAATATAACTGATAAACGGAATAAGCATAAACCTAACTGATAAGAATTATGCAATGCAAAAAGCCGAAAAGGCTAACATAAGCTGACATACATAACATACTAACATACTACACAGGGACATATCTACAGGCCTCTAAGAGTTCTGAACTGAATATACAAAGGACGGGACAAGGCCCCGCTATACCCAAACTGGCTGACTGTACACATACCAAAAGATAAGTAACTCCAGGAGTAAGCAGAGTGACTCCAATAGCTGATAGATGGCCTACTAACGTGGTCCAAGCATTGATCTATCTGCACCTGCGCGGCATGAAAATGCAGTGCCCTAGAAAAGGACGCGAGTAAATATGTACCAAGTATGTAAGGCATGAGCATATAATATATCATAGCTGAATGAAACTGTAAGGCTGGAATATAAATATGTAATATGAGCTGGAGCATAGCAATATACGTCACGACCCAATTTCCAAGGGCTCGTGATGGCACCTAAACAACATTTGCCTAGGCGAACCAATGAAACAAGATGCGGAAAAGAACAATAATGTGAAAAGATCATAAATGGATATATAAATATAAAAGGGTGAAGTCCAAAAGAATATATCCACAAAAGAATTGGAGCATTCTAAGAGTGACTCAACAAAGTATGAATATACATCAAAGAAATCTGAGTCCTATCTCTAAGTGACTCCGGCGGTATGCCACCACGGTCTGTGTGGTCGGCAGTCTCAGAAGCCTCGGGAACCGCTAACGTCCGGGCTGCTGACTGGATGAAGGACCTGCGCACGTAGCAGAGTAAGTTATGAGCCGAAGCCCAGTAAGATCACCGACAGGCCCGCTAAGGTACCCTTGCGGGACAAGTCGCTACATGCATCATAAGCAACAACATACTATAGTAATCATACAATAAAGTAGTGAAATCACAAATAGATGTAACACATTCCATACACACAAGTAGTAACCAGAAGTCTCAAGGATTATGCCCATCCAACGTAAGGCATAGGTCAACTCAGCGGCGGTTTGGAGGTCCAATCTCTACTCCCGTGCCGACTAACCTAGACCTACAATGGACTAGCAACACCACTACTAAGTATCAACCATATACCGTGACCCGAAGTTACTATCACAATCATGAATAAGTAGACCAACGACCCGTAGTCGTTGGCTCATCTCAAATCTGTCTACGATCGCACCACACCCCCTGTCAAGTGCGTCGTATCTCAATAAATCAAGTGACCACACCACACCCTCTGTCAAGTGTGTCACATCTCAAAGATCAAGTGTCCACACCACACCCCCTGTCAAGTGTGACACATCTCATAGTATAGGCGACACCACACCCCCTGTCAAGTGTCCCTCTAACAGTATTAATATCCACGACATTAATAACAATAACAGAAATAATAACAGAAATATTAATAACGATAATATTTCACAGTCACCGTAACCCAGGTTGGTTATGCTAGCTGAACGTAAGGCGAAGGTTAACCCGACCACAGTTTGGGGGTACAATCCCTACTCCCATGTCGTCCAACCCATGGTTACGTATAGACAGCACTACCCAACCCGGCATGTGAACAAATCAAGTACCAATATCATACAAAAGCCGGCAAAATCCTCGGCAAGACATTTATCATGACATGCCGGCAACATCCTCGGCCATGTCCCAAGTTCTTGCTATCTAAGCATGGCGTAGCAAGCGTTACTACGATATAATTTAAGCTACGTCGACGTAGCGTTTAGACCGGCACATACCTCGGTCGAGTCACAATCTCGCTATTTATAACAAACAATAATAGCAAGTAATTCACATCATTAATCCTAACCATTGTTAGGTATATATATGCGTACATGAAGCATACTAGCATGAAGGAAGAGTCCACAAGCACAATAGAGGTCAAGTCTCACTTACCTCGATATTCGGGCTCAAATGCCGGGAAGAATCTCCTTTCCCGCTCGCCTTGTCCGCGAAGGACTCTCCACTAGGTCTATTAAGACAAGATATAGCACATATGAGTGCTCAATTATAGCTATTTAAGCCTATAGGCATCCTAGGGTAAAATTTACCAAAATGCCCCCGGGTAGGGCCGAGCCCTAAATTTACAAAATGTACTTTTCCGGACTCCCCATGCTCCCGTGAGTCCAAAAGTACACTTAGATTCCACATCGAGCAAGATTCCACATGCGAGCCTTGCTCGATGTCTTTCCCCAATTCTTAAGAATCTAGGGTTCTAACCCATTTCCAAGAATCAACCCTTTGATTCTTGTGTTAATCAACATAAAGATGGATTGAAAGGGCTTACCTTAAGTGTAAGTATGATTGGGTCTTCAAGAAATACCCAAAAATCGCCTCAAGAGCTCACCAAATGATTTTTATAAGTTATGAACCGAAATGGCCCGAAATGGCCTTTTTATAGCAGTTTTTTTTTTTTTGCCTCTGTGACAGCTTCTTTTGAAAAAATCATAACTTTTGATAGGAATGTCCAAATGACCTCAAACCGGTACCATTAGAACCACAACTCAAAGGGCTACAACTTTCATGTTTTGAGTGTTTCCTAATTCCTTACGGATTGGCCGGAAAATCAGCTTTTATCCGGCTGTTTGCGCCAAAACAGAATAGAAAAGTCGCACCAGATTTTCTACTGTTTTAGGGGCAAAACGGGACCCTACGAAGCTCGGAATGATCCCAAATATTGCACACAAGCCATAAAATACTTGGGTGACATGCTCGTCAAGACGGAACTCAATTCGGACCTCCAGAACTCAAAAAGTGGGTCCCACGGCAAAGGTTAAATTTTCGACTTTCGCCAAAATAGCGAAATTTAACCAAACGACCTCGGAATCCAATTCCGAAAGTTGCTACAAGTCACAAATGACTATACGAACCTAATGGAACTTTCGGATCTCTCATCGGAGCTCATTTGCTCAAATCGAGCTCGGAAACCTCTTTTAACTCTTTTAAACTTCCGAAACGGGGACTTTATCAAAAGTCCTATCAAACGAGGTCCGTTTTCAATTTTGAAGGTTGCTACATATCATAAATGACGAGACGGACTTAACGGTGCACTCGAATTTTCCATCGGGGTTCGTTTACTCAAAACGACCTATCGAAAGCTCAAATTCCTTTCCGGAATTTCATAAACGGATCCTTTTCTCGAAAACCTATCAAACGGACTCCGTTTCGACTCAGATTTCACAGACGGTTCATAAATGACCTAACGGAGCTTTTGGGACTGTCGACACGCAAATCGAGGTCCCGGATCCCGTAACAACTATTTGAGGGTCGTTACATTCTCCCCCACTTAGACTCTCGGCCGTCCTCGGACGAGCCTAAGTCTAAGGTAGGATCTACACACTAGCCACGGAGCTGGCACGGATTTCGAGGACCCCTCGGTACCACCCGAAATCAATAAAACTTAAAAATGCAAATTCAGGCTTAGAAAATACAAGGATTTCATACCTGAATCATCGAACAAGCGCGGATGCCTCTCACGCATCTCGGACTCAAGCTCCCAAGTGGCCTCGGCAATGGAGTGATGCCCCCACTGAACTCTCACAAGCGGGATCACCTTCGATCTCATCTTACGGACCTCTCTAGCCACAATAGCAATAGGCTCCTCCGAATAAGCTAAGTCGCCATCTACCTCCACGGAAGCCATATCGATCACATGAGACAGATCGTGAACATACTTCCGGAGCATGGACACATGGAACACCGGATGAACAGACAGAGAGGGAGGCAAAGCCAGTCTATAAGCAACGGCGCCAACGCGCTCCAATATCTCAAAAGGCCCAATGAACCTAGGACTGAGCTTGCCTTTCTTCCCAAATCTCATAACACCCTTCATGGGCGACACTCTGAGGAATACCCGGTCCCCAACCATGAACTCAAGATCTCTCCGCCTCCGATCTGCATACGATATCTGCCGGCTCTGAGCCGTGCGGAGTCGATCCTGAATAACCCGGACCTTATCTAAGGTCTGCTGCACCAAATCGGGCCCCAACACCTGGACCTCACCAGACTCGAACCAACCGATAGGCGAGCGACATCTCCGACCATACAATGCCTCAAACGGAGCCATCTGGATAGAAGCCTGATAGCTATTATTATACGCAAACTCTGCTAGCGGCAAATGGCTATCCCAATGGCCTCCAAAATCAATAGCACACGCCCTCAACATATCCTCGAGGATCTGAATGGTCCGCTCAGACTGGCCATCAGTCTGCGGGTGAAATGCAGTGCTGAGATCGACCCGAGTACCCAGCTCTCTCTGAAAAGATCTCCAAAACTGAGCTGTGAACTGAGCACCTCGGTCAGAAATGATAGAAACAGGAGCACCATGCAATCTCACAATCTGCTCAATGAAGATACGAGCCAGACGCTCCGAGGTATAAGTAGTCCTCACCGGAATGAAGTGAGCCGACTTCGTCAGTCGATCAACTACTACCCACACCGAATCATGCTTACCCTCGGTCAGCGGCAAACAAACTACGAAATCCATAGTGATCTGCTCCCACTTCCACTCGGGAATGGGCATAGACTGGGTCACCCCGGCTGGCCTCCGGTGCTCATACTTCACCTGCTGGCAATTCAAACACCGAGATACATAATCAGCAACATCCCTCTTCATCCCTTTCCACCAATACAGCTCTCGAAGATCATGATACATCTTCGCAGTACCCGGATGAATGGAATATCTCGAACTGTGAGCCTCTGCCAAAATCATCTGCCTCAGCTCCACAATGGCTGGAACACATACCCGGCCGTTAAGCCGCAAAGCACCATCATCACCAATCACGAACGAAGACACTCCCCCACATATGCAAGCACCCGGCCTGGAACAGAATCATCAAACCGAACCCCACTAATGGACAAAGCCTGCAACTCACGGGCCAACGGCCTCATATCAGCATCAAGATAGGTGAGGCTACCCGTGGACTTCCTACTCAAGGCATCGGCTACAACATTAGCCTTTCCGGGATGATACCGGATAGAAAGATCATAATCCTTCAGCAGCTCTAACCAGCGGCGCTGTCTCCCGTTCAAGTCCTTCTGAGTGAACAAGTACTGGAGACTCTTATGATCGGTGAATATCTCACATGGCTCGCCATAAAGATAGTGCCTCCACAACTTCAGTGCAAACACGACAGCTAACAGCTCCAAATCATGGACAGGATAATTCTTCTCATGGACCTTCAGCTGTCTCGAGGCATAAGCTATCACCTTACCCTCCTGCATCAGAACGCTACCCAGGCCAACACCCGAAGCATCACAATATACGGTGAATCCCCCGGATCCACTAGGCAAGGCCAACACTGGCGCTGAAGTCAACAGAGTCTTAAGCTTCTGAAAGCTAGACTCACAGGCATCGGACCACAGGAAAGGAACATTCTTCTGGGTCAACTTCGTCAGAGGTGCTGAAATAGAAGAAAACCCCTCGACGAACCGCCGATAATAACCTGCCAAGCCTAAGAAACTCCGAATCTCTGTAGGAGAAGTAGGCCTAGGCCAACTCTGAACGGCCTCTATCTTCTTCGGATCAACACACACCCCATCCTTGGTCACCACGTGACCTAGGAAAGATACAGAACTGAGCCAAAATTCACACTTGGAGAATTTGGCATACAACTGCTGATCCCTCAGAGTCCGAAGAACAACTCTCAAATGCTGCTCATGCTCCTCCCTGCTCCTCGAATAAACCAAGATATCATCGATAAACACAATGACGACGGAGTCAAGGTAGGCCTTGAACATTCGGTTCATCAGATCCATGAAAGCAGCTGGGGCATTCGTAAGCCCGAAAGACATCACCAGAAACTCATAGTGGCCATATCGGGTACGAAAAGCAGTCTTGGAAACGTCCTCGGACCGAATCCTCAACTGATGATACCCCGACCTCAAATCAATCTTCGAGAAGAAGGTAGCACCCTGAAGCTGATCAAACAAATCATCAATACGCGGCAAAGGATACCTATTCTTGATAGTAACCTTATTCAGCTGCCGGTAATCAATACACATCCGCATAGAGCCATCCTTCTTCTTCACAAGTAATACCGGGGCACCCCATGGAGACACACTGGGCCTAATGAAGCCCTTATCGAGCAAATCCTGAATCTGCTCCTTCAGCTCCCTCAACTCAACAGGAGCCATACTATACGGGGGAATAGATTTAGGCTGAGTGCCTTGCAATAGATCAATGCAAAACTTTATCTCCCGCATAGGCGGCAAACCCGGCAAATCATCAGGAAACACATCCGGATACTCACAAACAACCGGAACTCTATCAAGGGATAACTCCTCTGCCCGGACATCCCAAACTGAAGCAATATATCCCTCGCACCCACTAGATATCATCCTCTGCGCCTCCAAGAAAGAAATGATCCTACTCTTCGGAGAAGGCCTGGAACCTCTCCATACAACCCGAGACTCACCCTCTGCCCCGATCGTCACGGACTTGGCATGGCAATCCAAAGTCGCATGACAGGAAGCCAGCCAATCCATGCCCATAATGACATCGAAATCAGACATATCGAGCAGCATCAGGTCCACTAAGGACTCTACACCACATATGGAGATCATACACTGCCGATAACCCCTATCTACACATATAGAAGACCTGACAGGGGTGGCAACCATAAAGGGATCATCTAAGAAGACCAGATCCCTTCCCAAGCAAGGGGCAAATCCCGGCGACACATACGAATAGGTAGACCCCGGATCAATAAGAGCATAAGCATCGCGGCCACAGACAGAAATAATACCTGTGATGACATCATTGGATGCCTCAGCATCCTGACGAGTCATAGCATAGACCTGCGCCGAGCCTCCTGAACCCGGAGCTCTCTGAGACTGCTGTCTAGGAGGAATCTGAGAAACGGGCCTGGCGGCTTGAGGACCAGATTGTACCATAGCTGCGGATCCCTGGCGACTTGATGAAACATAAGGGCAACTCCTGACATAGTGCTCTGGAGAACCACACTCAAAACATCCATCACCTCTACCTCCTCTACCGCCTCTACCACCTCTGCCATGACCACCTCCAGACGAACACCTCCCATGATGCCTCTGATGGCACCTCCCGCACTGCGGCGGACCAGACTGCGAAGAGCCACCCCGCCTCTGGGATGACTGAGGCCTCGGGGTCTCTAAAGAAAAATCCTGGGCAGGCAAAGCAGCAGCCTGGGGCCTAGACTGAGAACGGCCCTGATGACCCTGACCCCTCTGAGCGGATCCACTATACCCACCAGACTGACGCGATCTCTTGGCCGCCCTTTCCGCGTCAGCCCTGGCGAAGATATCCTCCATCCGCCGCGCCACATCAACTATCTCAAAATATGACTTTTTGCCCATATCAGGGGCAACAGCTACTTGCAAGCGGGGATGAAGACCCTCAACAAACCGGAGGACCTTGTCCCTCTCCTGAGCCACCATAGCCGGCGCAAACTGAGACAACCACAAGAACCTGGTGTCATACTCTGAAACAGACAGGTTTCCCTGCCTTAACCCCTCAAACTCGCGCCTCTGAGCATCGTGCTGACTCTGGGGCACGAACCTGCTCATGAACATAGACACGAACTCAGCCCAAGACAAAGGAGGGAGGTCACTAGACCTCTGCCGCATCATGGAGACCCACCATGTCTCCGCATCTCCCGATAATATGAAAGAAGCACACTGCACCCCTAAGGTGTCTCTAGTACCAAGAACTGTCAAAATCTTCTCACACTTCTGAATGTACCTCTGGGCAGTACATGTAGCTGAGGTACCGTCGAACTCTGGAGGCTGAAGCTTCATGAATGACTCTATCCTCTTGGCAACCTCCTCAGTGCCCATAGGAGGAGTAGAAATAACAGGACCTGCCTGAGGAGTAGAAGCAGAAGGCTGGGCAATATGATCAGGAGCAGCCTCAGAAGTAGGCGTGCTCATAACAGGTGTGGTCGGCTGAGGAGCCGAAACAGGAGCTGCAACATCATCTCTGACAGGGACCTGATGGCTAGACAAGGCCATCAGTCTCATATATTCCTCTGAAGAGATCACAACGGTGCCTGGCACAACAGCAGGCACAGGGGGAATAGATGCTGACAGAGTCGCTGCGGACACCGCAGGGATAGCTGTGTCCTGCCTAGTGGCTGACGGGCGACCTGCCCGAGTCTTCTTAGCAGCTGGCGGCTGCGTAGGTGCTGATGGCTCTCCCGCAGACGCGGGTGTAGAAGATGCAGCCCTCCTGGCTGAGGATGCTCGCGTCCTCGCCATCTGATACAATACACGAAAAAGGGTCAGCACCTATATAAGCTACTCAGCACGAATAGAGATGAAACGAAGGGAAAATATTTCCTAACATGCCCTTGTAGCCTCTCGCTCATAAGTATGGTCGACAACATACCCATAAGCAAGACTCTACTCAGACACTGCTCCAAGACTCCTAGGACTCGAATTAGAACCTAGGGCTCTGATACCAAACTGTCACGATCCAATTTCCAAGGGCTCGTGATGGCACCTAAACAACATTTGCCTAGGCGAACCAATGAAACAAGATGCGGAAAAGAACAATAATGTGAAAAGATCATAAATGGATATATAAATATAAAAGGGTGAAGTCCAAAAGAATATATCCACAAAAGAATTGGAGCATTCTAAGAGTGACTCAATAAAGTATGAATATACATCAAAGAAATCTGAGTCCTATCTCTAAGTGACTCCGGCGGTATGCCACCACGGTCTGTGTGGTCGGCAGTCTCAGAAGCCTCGGGAACCGCTAACGTCCGGGAGCCGAAGCCCAGTAAGATCACCGACAGGCCCGCTAAGGTACCCTTGCGGGACAAGTCGCTACATGCATCATAAGCAACAACATACTATAGTAATCATACAATAAAGTAGTGAAATCACAAATAGATGTAACACATTCCATACACACAAGTAGTAACCAGAAGTCTCAAGGATTATGCCCATCCAACGTAAGGCATAGGTCAACTCAGCGGCGGTTTGGAGGTCCAATCTCTACTCCCGTGCCGACTAACCTAGACCTACGATGGACTAGCAACACCACTACTAAGTATCAACCATATACCGTGACCCGAAGTTACTATCACAATCATGAATAAGTAGACCAACGACCCGTAGTCGTTGGCTCATCTCAAATCTGTCTACGATCGCACCACACCCCCTGTCAAGTGCGTCGTATCTCAATAAATCAAGTGACCACACCACACCCCCTGTCAAGTGTGTCACATCTCAAAGATCAAGTGTCCACACCACACCCCCTGTCAAGTGTGACACATCTCATAGTATAGGCGACACCACACCCCCTGTCAAGTGTCCCTCTAACAGTATTAATATCCACGACATTAATAACAATAACAGAAATAATAACAGAAATATTAATAACGATAATATTTCACAGTCACCGTAACCCAGGTTGGTTATGCTAGCTGAACGTAAGGCGAAGGTTAACCCGACCACAGTTTGGGGGTACAATCCCTACTCCCATGTCGTCCAACCCAAGGTTACGTATAGACAGCACTACCCAACCCGGCACGTGAACAAATCAAGTACCAATATCATACAAAAGCCGGCAAAATCCTCGGCAAGACATTTATCATGACATGCCGGCAACATCCTCGGCCATGTCCCAAGTTCTTGCTATCTAAGCATGGCGTAGCAAGCGTTACTACGCTATAAATTTAAGTTACCTCGACGTAGCGTTTAGACCGGCACATACCTCGGTCGAGTCACAATCTCGCTATTTATAACAAACAATAGTAGCAAGTAATTCACATCATTAATCCTAACCATTGTTAGGTATATATATGCGTATATGAAGCATACTAGCATGAAGGAAGAGTCCACAAGCACAATAGAGGTCAAGTCTCACTTACCTCGAAATTCGGGCTCAAATGCCGGGAAGAATCTCCTTTCCCGCTCGCCTTGTCCATGAAGGACTCTCCACTAGGTCTATTAAGACAAGATATAGCACATATGAGTGCTCAATTATAGGTATTTAAGCCTATAGGCATCCTAGGGTAAAATTTACCAAAATGCCCCCGGGTAGGGCCGAGCCCTAAATTTACAAAATGTACTTTTCCGGAATCCCCACGCTCCCGTGAGTCCAAAAGTACACTTAGATTCCACATGCGAGCCTTGCTTGATGTCTTTCCCCAATTCTTAAGAATCTAGGGTTCTAACCCATTTCCAAGAATCAACCCTTTGATTCTTGTGTTAATCAACATAAAGATGGATTGAAAGGGCTTACCTTAAGTGTAAGTATGATTGGGTCTTCAAGAAATACCCAAAAATCGCCTCAAGAGCTCACTAAATGATTTTTATAAGTTATGAACCGAAATGGCCCGAAATGGCCTTTTTATAGCAGTTTTTTTTTTTTTTGCCTCTGTGACAGCTTCTTTTGAAAAAATCATAACTTTTGATAGGAATGTCCAAATGACCTCAAACCGGTACCATTAGAACCACAACTCAAAGGGCTACAACTTTCATGTTTTGAGTGTTTCCTAATTCCTTACGGATTGGCCGGAAAATCAGCTTTTATCCGGCTGTTTGCGCCAAAACAGAATAGAAAAGTCGCACCAGATTTTCTACTGTTTTAGGGGCAAAACGGGACCCTACAAAGCTCGGAATGATCCCAAATTTTGCACACAAGCCATAAAATACTTGGGTGACATGCTCGTCAAGACGGAACTCAATTCGGATCTCCAGAACTCAAAAAGTGGGTCCCACAGAAAAGGTTCAATTTTCGACTTTCGCCAAAATAGTGAAATTTAACCAAACGACCTCGGAATCGAATTCTGAAAGTTGCTACAAGTCACAAATGACTATACGAACCTAACGGAACTTTCGGATCTCTCATCGGAGCTCATTTGCTCAAATCGAGCTCGGAAACCTCTTTTAACTCTTTTAAACTTCCGAAACGGGGACTTTATCAAAAGTCCTATCAAACGAGATCCGTTTTCAATTTTGAAGGTTGCTACATATCATAAATGACGAGACGGACCTAACGGTGCGCTCGGATTTTCCATCGGGGTTCGTTTACTCAAAACGACCTATCGAAACCCCAAATTCCTTTCCGGAATTTCATAAACGGATCCTTTTCTCGAAAACCTATCAAACCGACTCCGTTTCGACTCAGATTTCACAGACGGGTCATAAATGACCTAACGGAGCTTTTGGGACTATCGACATGCAAATCGAGGTCCCGGATCCCGTAACAACTATTTGAGGGTCGTTACAATATAGATGGAAATCTAAAGAGCGTACTAAACATGCTCTGAATATAAACTGAAGTCTAGCTGAATCTGAAACTGAAGACTGAGCTAAACTATACTGATAAAGAACTGTAATATGACAGATAACTGGTAACTTGAAACTGGAATAGATAACTGTCAACTGATCCTGATGCGAAGAACTGGTGGCTGATAACTAAGAACTGATAACTGGTCTTGAGCTAAAACTGAACTGTTAGCTGAACTGGTACCTGTCTGGTGTTATGGGCTATATCCCCTCGAATCAGGTAACTGAACATCTGAACTAGTACCTGTCTGGTGTTATGGGCTGTATCCCCCTAAATCAGGCAACTGAAAAACTGAACTAGCCTCATGTATAATCATGCAGTGCACATTGTGGCTATATACGCGTATATAACAAACCTGGCGGGTGTTATGGGCTATGTCCCCCCAGCCAGTAATATCTAGTCTCTTTGGTCAGAGTGTGTGAATGACACCCGGTCACACTAGGTGTTTCAACTCCCGCCTTAACCAGAGGGGCTGTATCCCCCAGACGGGTAGTATCACACGCGACCGGACTGTGTGTCCAATGCCCAGCCTCTATGGGGGACTCCAAATCCCACATAACGTGATCACAATATAAGCATAAGCATGTATGAGGCATAACTCATGTGGCAACAATAGATATGGACTCAAAGGAATGATAAGAAAACTCTGGATTGAATTATAGACAAAACCTAGAACTCAGAATTTGTCCAACTCCTTGAATTTCTATAAAAATTTCAGCAGAGTATCCCCTGAAACTGGATGATCCGCAAAAACAGAACCACTACTATACTATACACGGGAATGGATACCGGGATAAATTGTTAACATAAACATATTAAACGGATAACAAGATGAGTCAACTAGATGACATAATAAATCCGCAAATAGAATGTCTGGACAGCACCACTGTCATGCCTTTCGACCTAATTTTCAGAGTGTAGATCAAAGATATAGATTTCATGGTCACATGAAAATTTTAGATATATGTCTTAGGGTTCTGGGGATTCTTAAAGCATCTAAATATCAATCTCGTACAAGGAGTTATGATCAATATACTAACAGCTGTCCATAGATTAAAAAGATTTTCCAGATTTTGAAACGTTTTGTCTTGCTGATTTGGACGTCTTTCACCTTGGATTTTAGTACCAAATTAAGTATATACAAGGTTTCCTTGATACCATACATGTTTCTCACAAGAAACACTAATTTTAGAACTAAGAAAAGCTTCAAAAGCTAAAAGATACATGCTTTGTCAAAACAAAGGTTTAGTCTTACATACCTTTGATGTTTCTTGCTTCTCAACCTTGTAACCCTTGAATTCAATACCTTTTAAAGCTTAAACAAGATATAAAACAACATTTAGGTACTTTACTTAGCCATGAAGTAATTCTAAAACTCAAACTATAGTCAAAATCGAAGGTAGCATAATGTTACCTTAATTATGTAGAGCGTTTTTACGCAATCCGTCTTCAATTTCGAGTTAAGATTGGCGTCCTTCTTTCAAAATTATAAAAGTTGCTTAAAAATTAATGAGAGCACTGTTTCTCTCTTTATATTTCTTGAAATAACGAGATATGAGAGGATTTTTCCTTTTATACTTGAAATATTTCAGTTTTAGTCCTCTTTTGCGCTTATGTCCCTTTTTCTGGCCTAATTTTTTATGCTCATATCTTTTTATCTATAAGCTCTATGAACAAACCGTCAAAAGTTTTGGAAAATACACTCAAAGACCTTCAATTTGGTATATGATATTTCCCCAAAAGACCTCATATAACATACATAATTAACTTCTGAAAAAGCTTCGTTACAGGGCAATTCCTTAGTCGGTTTTTCCGCAACATAAATCCAATTTTCCCCAAACTTTGTATTCCACATATAAACATCATATATGGTCATTTTATGACTTTAAACTCACTTAAATAATTCGTAACATGTCATTAGAATGATATACGTCACTTTAGGCATACGGGGTGTAACAAAGATCAAAGGTTGTCCAGGTTCGGGTGGAACCAGCATGGGTGGGCAAGACAGATACTCATTTATCCGGTCAAATGCCTTTTGGAAGTCCCCTGTCCAATCGATTGTTGCATCTTTCTTCGATAACTTGATAATTGGTTTATAGATGACTGTGGATTGAGCTATGAACCGATTGATGTAGTTGAGTCGTCCCAAGAAACTCATAACCTATTTCTTACTCTTTGGTGGTGGCAATTCCTTGATGGCTTTGATCTTGGCTGGATCTAACGCGTTGCCTCTTCTGCTGACAATGAAACCCAGAAGCTTCCCCACAGGAACACCGAAAGCACATTCTGCTGGATTCAGCTTCAAATTGTATCTTCGCAAGTGATTGAAAGATTTGCGCAAATTATCCAGATGTTCTGAGCTTTTATTAGATTTGATGATCACGTTATCCACATAAACTTCAATTTCTTTATGCATCAAGTCATGGAACATCGTAGTCATTGCCCTCATGTAAGTTTCTCCAGCATTCTTCAAATGAAGCGGCATCAACTTATAACAGTAAGTTCCCTAAGATGTGGTAAAAGCTATCTTCTCAGAATCCTCTTTTTCCATAAGTACTTGATGGTAGCTGGTGAAACAATCCATGAAAGACTCCAGTTCATGCTTCGGACAATTGTCAATCAAAATGTGTATATTTGGAAAAGGGAAATCATCTTTTGGGCTGGCTCTATTCAGGTCTCTGTAGTCTACACAAACTTTGAGTTTTCCGTCTTTCTTTGGCACTGGGACAATGTTGGCTAACTAAGTCGGGTATTTGACTGTTTTTAAAATCCATGCATTAAGCTATTTGGTCACTTCCTCTCCAATTTTTACCAAGGCAGCTGACTTGAAATTTTGGGCTTTTTGCTCGACTGGCGGAAAGCCTGGATTGATGGGCAATTTCTTAGCCACCACATCCGTGCTTATGCAAGGCATGTCATCATACGACCATGCGAACACATCTTCATATTCCTTAAAAAATTCAATATACTGCTTTCTATCTTCTGCGGTGAGATGCACACTGATTCTTGTTTCTTGTACTGTTTTATCATCTCCCAGGTTTATCACCTCAATCTATTCTAGATTTGGTTTGGGCTTGTTTTCAAATATTTCAATTTCCTCCTGTGTTGCTTCATCAAACTCATCATAGTCAAAAGCAGGTTCCTCAAACTCCATAGTTTCGTTACACGTTGCAGTTTCAGAATCAATGGAATTACTAGTTTGAATGCTGAAAAATTAAAAATTGCGTAATTAAAAGATTTAAAACAAATAAAAAGGAAATATATCAATATTTTATTTATGAATCCTTGCAAAAGAAAGTTTGTAGGGAGACACGTTAAAAGTGAAAATGGAAAAACTCAAGTTCCATGACTCGAGGTCGGGTTTTATTTTGGAAAAGCATAAATAAACTCTATTCCCCAACTCTACCAAGGTCCGCGATAAGCTCGGGCCAGATTACTGATCCAATTATTCAGTGCAGCTCCAGATTCAGCTTTTGTCAGTCCAGGAGGTTCAACATGCTATTCTAAGATCACACAGCAGTCTTCGTCAGATAGGAACAGCTTTTGCATGCCTGCCAGTAAATCCTCTTCAGCTTCAGCAATCTTCGGCTCAACCTCTTGTGCTGCAGATGCCTCCCCCTTACGAACATCCAAGCAGCCAGACGAGACGAAAATATGCAGGAGAGTTTTGGTGCTTCTCTGGTATTATTTGAAGTCCAGCGAAGTTTCTTCCATGCTCTTCTCATAAGTCACAACGTATCCTATGTCGGCTTTCTCATTGTCGGGCCTATTCACAATTTGAATCAGTTCAACCATGCCATCTAGGTTTTTGCCCAAATCTTTTTCAGGTTCATAGCCTTTCCTTATCATAATGCCTAAAACCCAGTCTCCATGCCACTTCACAGCCTGCGGGAGTATGTCTGTGACACGACCCGAAATCCGGTTAGGCCGTGCGGGCACCCGACATCCTCCCCTAGACCCGTCGGGCGAACCCTTACCAATTAAATTAGGAAAATAAATATAATAATTCATAAATAAGGACAAGACTTAAAAAACAAAAGTACAAACATATTGATACCTCTAAGCTGTACAAAAGAAATTACAGCTGACTACCCAACATACTAAGTTTAGGGCTATCCAGACTAGACATCTAAGAGTACAGAAGAAGACAAATACTTCCTAAAGGGAGCAAAATGCAACTGAAATAATAAACATAAAACTGGCGGCCATCCGGAATAAAAGCTGGCTCACCCTGACAGCTGAAGTCGTCTTCGCTCCTTCAAAACGTGGCGAACTCAATCCTTGAGCGAACCTGCCGAAATGAAATAGATAGACAAAAACAAACAAAAAACAAGGGTGAGTCAAAAGGACTCAATAAGTGGGGTAGACTAGCCACATCAAAGAATATGATAGCTAGCCAGGGAGAAAAGAAACAGATAAATCAAATTCCTCTTATTTAAATTATGAAAAGGCAGAGCCAGATAATAACTAGAAACACGTATGGAATCACGAACTCATCAACAACCAGGAACGTAAGATAGCCAGAACATATAGGTATCATGAACACATCAACAATCAGAAATACATCTTGTTGCGGTGTGCAACCCGATCCATATATTCATCCTATTGCGGCGTGCAACCCGATCCATATATTTATACCGCTGCGACGTGCAACCCATATCCATATATTTATACCGTTGCGGCGTGCAACCCGATCCCCGCAACCCAGAATACATGCCAGAAATATATAGGCAAGCTGAGATATGTCCACGATATAGTATACATACCGCATACATAAAACACAACACAATACACAAAATAGTCAGTATGCGGTGCAATGAGATGGGATGAATGTGGTACAATGCAATGCAGTCACATATGCCTGATACCTATCTCCGGCACGGGACTCTCATCGTGTACCAGGAGATATATGCAAAGATGATCTTCACCGGCTCGGGACTCTCATCGATTACCGGGAAGTATATGCAATGATGACCCTTCACCGGTGCGGGACTCTCATCGCCAACCGGGAAGTATATGCAATAATGACCCTTCACCGGTGAGGGACTCTCATCGCCAACCGGGAAGTATATGCAATGATGACCCTTTACCGGTGTGGGACTCCTATCGCCAACCGGGAAGTATATGCAATGCTCAAAATCAGAGTGCAATGCTCATATGCTCAATGCAATACCAACAACAGGGCATAACATATAATATACAATGTAAATTCAAAGCTAAGGCGTAATGAGTACGCCTATAGACAGCACACACGTAACGAACACGTGGTAGAATATCCATAAGGCCAAGGGCCTCCAAAGAAATGGATACAAACACTTATCTCTTCCAAAAGTTAGTACGGCTAATCAACAACTGCTTTATCCTTTGGTTTTCTTGCCAAACGATCCCACTCTATTCAATAAGCAGAAAAATATACTACATTAGGCTAAAGGCTTCATTCCTTACGTCTTAGGGTAATTCGGTTAGGAACCTGATACCCTATTCGAATACGCAATACGCAGGCCAGGCCTATGTACAGATTTCAAAGCCACATAACCAAACCCCAAATAAATTAAATTTATATGTTGCCCATAACTCACTGAGTACGAATATATAATCAATTTTATTATCGGGGTCCATTTGACCCTTTAAACAATTAATTGACCTTATTAAAACGATGACTAATATTCCAATTTTTACCGTCAAAATATATTCAAACATACATAATAAACTCAAATAATATATTAGGATCATTACCTGAATGTTTCGGGGCAAAAATACTATTTTTCTCCGGCTCTTTTCGTATTTTCTGGCATTTTTCCGCATATTCTCTTTTGGTTTTCAGTTTCTGTTTCTGTTTCGTTTCCTGGAAATGTAAAAATCACCCTAAGGATTATATCTTAGCCGACATAGCTCATTTCTCTTCTTTCATTTCATTTTTTTGGTCGTTTTCTTTTTCCTTTTTCATTTTCTTTTATTTTCTTTTCTTTTCGTGATAAAAATTAAAACGGTACCCTATGATATTCGAAATTATTCCAACTTTTTCATACAAGATATAAAAAAAATATGTAACATATTTGCTAAGGCAGATCTCAAATCGGACTCCCGAAACTTAAGATGCGAATTTAAATTAAAAAAAAAGTCAAATTATTTAACTTTAGGCATTTTAGCGGAAACTAGTCGAACAACATCGAAATTCACTTTCGAAAGTTTACAAAAGTCACAAATAATCATACGAACCTAACGGCGCTTTCAGATTTCGAATCTGAGCTCATTCGCCAAAACCGAGCTCGAAAATCTCTTTTTAATATTTATCGACAATAACAACTGAAACCTTCTTCCGATGCCTACCAAACGAGGTCTGATTTAGCTCAAATTTTACAGACAGGTCCTAATAGACATTATGAAATTTTTAAAATTATCAGCACGCTAATCGGAGTCCTATCTTCCGAAACAACTAACCGAGGTCGTTTCATTCTCCTCCACTTAAACTCTCGTTCGTCCTCGAACGAGCCTAAGCCTAAAGAAAAATTCGTGCGGATAACAACAGAACTTGCCCAACCTTCATAAACTACGCCACAAGCATTATCTCATGATTACAGAATCAAAATTATAACACGCACATCAAACTCTTGGATAAAAACATAGCTGGATAATATCATAACGCCATTGCCCAGCTTATTCTGACTAAGTTGATCCTTCATTGATCACGAGAGGAGAGTTCTACATTTTCAAAACAAAGATACACGAAACTCTTGATGGATTAACATGATTCCACCAACAAATCACCTCGTCGATATTCTTTACGATATAGAATAAGTCGATGGAACTAAGAATTAACTCACGCTTGAACAACGCCTCAGGGATTTAATATGAGGATTTGATATCAACTGGCGGAAGACTCCTCCACTTAGAGCATAAACTCATACAACTAATTTGAATAGAAATAGTCATCCTCGCACCTGCTGGATTAAAGAAGATTTAGCTAAAAGCTGAACGTAGGCAGACCTAAGCTACCAACTACCCTTTCGAGTTGCCAAACAGCTGCAGCTCTCGAGTTCACAACTTCATACCTTTTCCATAAGCATCACCACTCGATAGCTCAATTCAGGGGGTCAAATGACACCTCTAATTTCCCTTTGTAACTTTAAAACACAACAATGTGCTTACCCGGCTACCTTGACACGCACTCTAGCTCAACACAGGGAATATCAGAAGCGGCTACTAACCGCCCAAACTCACTATTTTCCGGACGAGGAAGAGATGGTAGTAGACCGAGGATAAAAATAATTAAAACTTCAGGAAGCTCATCTTCTTATTGCTTGGCTACCAGAGCTAGACTACTTCTAAGTCAGGCTAGCCAAAGAATTGCATTTGAATAAATAGACATTAAATGATTTTTATAGAACAAAATCTATGTCAATTTAACCTTCCCATAAAAAAAAACTACGACAATTTACCAGAAAACTCTTTTATAAACTAGATAACCTTATGGGATAACATGACTTTACTAGTGTCTTGAACCAAGAGGAGATACGTAGATCGAATATTACTTACTAACCACTTTACACCGGAAGAACAGAGGTGACACTTTCTGATGCTGATGAATAAGAATCCTATCATCCTACCAACACAGAATTCCGAGAAGAGAGGTATGCTAATTTGACTTAATTATAAAAGCTGGCACGATAAGATCCAAAGCAGACAATACCGACACTCACTGTAAAATCTCTCATATTTAGACCAGATAAAATAGTAGGGTCGCACAAATGCCCTGAATAAATCATACTAGATGCTCACCCCTCTACCGCAACCGATTCTTAATAGAAACAATATCCAAGGAAACCATAGAAACATGATATGACAAACCATTTCCAGATCGATCGAAAGAATCAAATATTACTCACATTTAAGAGAAGAAGAAATCTTAGGGTCTACTATATCGAATACCTTAGCATCCCGCCAAACAAGCTGATAAGACCCAACCCCCCACAAGACCCTTCACTCGGAGCCAAGCTAAGGAGGTCCAGGGAGTACACCTACACTTGGTGAGGAAGGGACTAGAAGAAGGAAGCGATTGGAAGCCGTTCCGAGTGCTCAAAGTGCAAGGGAAGCAGCCCAGTCATCCAGGCGCTCCGCCTGAGGATCCAGGCGCTCCGCCTGAGGATGCCTAGGCCTGGGCGCTCTGCCCCAACTCTGGGCACCCCCCTAGGCCACCCCACTGTCCAAAATGTTGGGCGCTCCGCCCAAAACGCTGAAGCACGGGATTCTAGCTAGTGTTTTGGCTATTTTGACCCTACGTGGTCTTTTACTCCTAAGCCTAAGTGTGGGCACTTTAGACCTTTCAATAGGTGCCTAAAAACACCTATATATAGCTAGATAGTTAGCTTATTTTGATTAGCTTACCTTGATGATTAAAAATACACCTTGTGTTGAAGAGTTGAACTCTTATTGAATGAAACCTTGAATGAGACTTGTTCTTCCTCTAGCGGATCTAGATGAATTCCAATCCCCCCGACCATTCTACTTGCGTCCTCACGTTAGCTCGAGGGTAGTTGCCTAGCGTAGGTATTGTTGACCTTCTCTCGGGGTGTAACGGAACGGGTTCTCCGTTCCTACTTGAGATTTGTGATCGAGATATGTCTCGTTCCTATCTTTTTATTTTTCCGCATTTGATTCTTATCAGTTTGGTATCAGATCAAGGCTCGGGTATCGTTTCTACGAACCCCTGACCCTTGATTCTTCGTGCTTAGGTTAGTTTCTTTAGATTTCTTGTTGTTGAAGTTATTGAAAGAAGAAAATTACAAAAAAATTGAAAAACTCAAAAATTCAAAAATTGGTGTAACTTTTTGGTGTTTGTGATTCTTGAAGTGGGTGTTATAGATTCTTAATCCTTGTTGAAAACTTGACAATTGGGTACCAAAATTGTTTGGATTGGATTGATTTGAAAAATTGATACCCCAATTATTGTTAAACCTTACCAAACCCTTGTTCTTGGTGAAATTGATTGATTTTGGGTTGTGTGATTGTGGGGTTTTGGAATTGATTGTTGGGGATTGATCTCTATTGAAAACTGAACAAACTGAAACAAGAATCGTGTGATTCGGAGTTCGGTAACATAGTTTTTGAAGAATCAAAACCCACCCTTGAACCTTGAAACCCATGTTGAAACCCCAAACTTGAAAACTTTGAATCTTGACTGAACATTATTTGTTGGTTGTTTGGGTGTGAAATTGATTGGGGATTGTAGGTTGTATCAAGGAAAAACTTTGGGTACCTTGGATTTGGCCAAAACACCTTGGAATCGGCCTAGAAATTGGATTGAAAACGAAGAACACGGAGTAGAAAAACCCAGGCGTTCTTCATCCAGGCGCTCCGCCTAGAGCTTTGGGCGCTCCGCCTGAACTACTCTTGCTCCAGGCGCTCCGCCCAACCTTTGGGCTCCCCGCCTGCCCAACCCCACTGATTAATTTTTGGGCGCTCCGCCTGAATCTCTAAAGGGTTGATTTGGGCGGTTTCTTCTAGGTTTGCTTGTTCTTTGTTGCCTAACCTCTTATTAGTGCCTATCTAAGTAATCTTTCTACTTAATTAGAACTAATCTTTCATTGCTTTTAGGTTAATTCGTGCATTAGTTGGAGAGTAGAATCCCAAGAAGATTCCTAGATTCTTTTTGATTCAAGTCCTCACTTCAAAGTGCCTAGCTTTCATTGAGTCTCATTAACTCCACTCACCCCCAGAGTGTGCTTGACTCGCGAATAGTTTGGTTGAGTTGAGGAATTTCTACTCATCTACGTGAAGCTTTGGAACTACAAGTCGAGTGAAATATGCACCACCACTAAACGAGAGAACCGAGTGATCTCAAGTGAGGGAGTGTGTGAGGTTGTTTTGCCAACGTTTGTTACTTGTGTAGGTACAATGTCTACCGAAGGAGAAGATTTTGCTAAGAGAGAATTGCTCAATCAACAACGGGTAAAGGATGATCGAGAGAGAATTGATCAAGTGTTGGGCAATACCCAACGAACGGGCATTCCCCGTATCTTGGATAACCCCCCAAGAAACATTCCACTACCAAGACCCATCCGAAATGTGCAACCTCTTGAGCAAGCCGATGAAGCTCAAGAAGGGAGGAAGCCGATTATGGTGATGATATGTATGGGTTTGATGATCACTTTCAACCAAGGCGAGGTATGAAATGGGGTCGAAATGTGGATAGAGGTAGGGGCCGAGGTCGAGGGCCACCTATGGGGTATGTTGGAGGGAATGCGAGGAGGGAGTACGGTGTGAATGAAGATCACTATGGGGGCCAACCGGAGCCTTTCCGTGGGGGTCGTGACAACACCAACCTCAATAGTGTGAAGCTTAATCTCCAAACCTTTAAAGGGAATTGTGAACCGGAGGCTTACATTGAATGGGTGCTACACATGGAGAGATTTTTTGACACAAATGAGATGACCAATGAGAAGAAAGGCACTTATGCTATTTCATCCTTTGAATCCTATGCATCTACTTGGTGGGAATCCGTCAAGAGATCAAGGAGAAGAGCGGGAATCCCCGTGAATGTGGGTTGGAATGACTTGAAGGGTATCATGAGTATCAAGTACATCACTCCTAGATATCGTCAAGAACAACTCAAGAAACTTTATGAGTTGAAGCAAGGTGTCAAGACGATGCATGAATATTATGATGAGTTTGAAAGAACTCGAATGGCCTTAGATATGGACACCGAAGATGAGGAGTAAGCCGTGATCCGTTTCATGAATGGTTTGAGCTATGGTATAGCTTCACAATTGAGATTACATGCCTATCTTTCACTTCAAGAAGCCCTTGATGCCGCTATTTAAGCCGAGCAATGGCTTGATAAAGAGAAGTCCAACCGTTACAAGAGCAACACTTCTACTTCCATGAACAAGCCAAAGGATTGGAAAAACCCTACTCCCAATGCAAGATTCACAAATGCAAGTGACCCTAGCAAAGATGTGAAGAAGCCGTTTGAGAAGTACATACCCAATGTTGGAGGTAATTCTAAGACCCAATTGAATACTACTACTTCTTCTTCCATTCAATGTCACAAATGCAAGGGGTATGGACATTTTGCTAAGGAGTGTCCTACGAAAAGGACCATGGTTGTTGTTAGTGAAAATGCTTATGAACAGGAGAGTGAACCGGAGGGAGATGAGGAAGTAGAGGGAGATGAGGGAGTAGAGGATGATGATCATGATGAAGTGGTGGTGAATGACGAACCTCATACTTTTCTAGTTGTGAGGAGGAGCCTAGGAGCTATGATTGTGGAGGATGGAGAGACCTTACAAAGGGAAAACCTTTTTCATGCTAGATGCCGAGTCGCGGGTGTTGTATGCACTATGATCATTGACTCCGGAAGTTGTGCTAATGTTGTGAGTCAATCACTAATTACCCAACTAAAATTGCCTACATTGAAACATCCCAAGCCTTATCGCCTACAATGGCTTAGTGAATGTGGGGAGCTAAAGGTGGTGAAACAAGCATTGATCAAGTTCAAAGTGGGTAATTATGTAGATGAGCACTTGTTCGACGTAGTGCATATGCAAGCATGCCACCTTCTCTTTGGAAGGCCTTGGCAATTTGATCGATAAGCGGTCCATGATGGTCGTGTCAACACTTACACGATCAAACATGAAGGAAGGAAATTTGTGTTGAAACCCTTAACTCCCAAATAAGTGAGTGATGACTACAAGCGGATGAGGGAGTTGAAGGAGGCGGCAAAGGGTAAGTCTATCATTGATAGTAGCCCTTTGTCCAAAAGCATGGTGGCAATCCCACCTTCTTCTACCGGTGGCATATGTGCCATGATGCAACCGGGCGAGATCCTAAAGGGAAATGATGGCACCAAGTTTCTCCTATGCCTAGTGCACAAAGGTATGATCCTTAACTCTAATTGTGATTTTTCTTCTAACCCTTTGCCTAGTGTGTTTGAGAATGTCTTGAAGGATTTTGGGGACATGTTCCCGGATGAGATGCCAGATGGATTACCTCCTTTGAGGGGTATTGAACACCAAATAGATTTTGTCCCGAGATCTCAAATCCCAAACAAGCCGGCTTATAGGAGCAATCCGGAGGATACAAGAGAATTGTAAAGGCAAGTTGATGAATTGCTCACTAAGGGCTTGGTGAGGGAGAGCTTGAGTCCTTGTGCCGTACCCGTGATCCTTGTTCCCAAAAAGGACGGCACTTGGAGGATGTGCATTGATTGTCGGGCCGTGAACAAAATAACGGTAAACTACCGTCATCCCATTCCCCAACTTGATGATATGTTAGATGAATTAAGTGGTTCATGTGTGTTTAGCAAAATTGACCTTAGGTCCGGCTACCATCAAATCTGGATGAAACCCGGGGATGAATGGAAAACTGCATTCAAGACCAAGTTTGGTCTCTATGAATGGTTGGTGATGCCCTTTGGGCTCTCCAATGCACCTAGCACTTTCATGAGGCTAATGAACCATGTTCTAAAGCCATTCATCAACAAGTTTGTGGTCGTCTACTTTGACGATATATTGATCTATAGCAAATCAATAGACAACCATGTTGATCACCTTAGGCAAGTGCTTGAAAAGTTGAGAGCCGAAAAGCTCTATGCTAATTTTAAAAAGTGTGTCTTTGGTGTTGAGAAGGTAGTCTTCCTTGGGTTTGTTGTGAGTGCCCAAGGAGTGGAGGTGGATGAGTCTAAGGTAGAGGCCATACGTGGTTGGCCTACTCCTACTACTGTGACTCAAGTGAGGAGCTTTCATAGTCTTGCTATATCTTTTATAGGCGATTTGTGAAAGACTTTAGCTCCATTGCCGCTCCACTCACCGAATTGGTGAAGAAGGACCAACCTTTTGTTTGGGGAGAGCCTCAAGAGAAGGCCTTCCAAGAGTTGAAAAGTAGGTTGAGTACCGCCCCTCTATTGCAATTGCCCGACTTCGGAAAGGCATTTGAGGTTGAATGTGATGCCTCGGGGGTGGGAATTGGTGGTGTTCTAATGCAAGATAGCAAACCCATCGCCTACTTTAGTGAGAAATTGAAAGGGGCCTCCTTGAACTATTCTACATATGACAAAGAGTTGTATGCCCTTGTGAGAGCCCTTGCCCATTGGCAACACTACCTTTGGCCTCGAGAATTTGTAATCAAGAGTGACCATGAGTCACTCAAGCATTTAAGAGGCCAAGAGAAGCTCAATAAGAGACATGCCAAGTGGGTTGAATTCATTGAGTCTTTCCTTATATGATCCAATACAAGAAAGGAAAAGACAATGTTGTGGCGGATGCGCTTTCGAGAAAGTTTGCTCTAGCCACCACTCTCACCTCTAAGCTCATGGGTTTTGAGAGCATTAATTTGATGTATGCTCATGACCCAAAGCTAAAGAGTGTCCATGACACTCTAGAGAAAGGGGAGAGAGTTGATAAATACCAATGGGTTAATGGATATATCTTCAAAAATGGTAGGGTGTGCATACCCGAGTCCTCTTGGAGGGAGTTGCTTGTGCATGAGGCACATTGCGGGGGACTCATGGGTCATTTTGGCACAAGAAAGACTTTGGCTATTCTTAAAGAACAATTTCATTGGCCAAAGATGGGGGTGCAAGTGGAAAAGTTTTGCAACAATTGCCTTGAGTGCAAGCGTGCTAAATCCAAAGCCCACCCCCATGGGTTGTATACCCCTCTCCCCGTACCTACTAGTCCGTGGTTGGATATCTCAATGGACTTTGTTATGGGATTACCAAGGACTAGGGGGGCCATGATAGCATTTATGTTGTTGTGGATAGGTTCTCCAAAATGGCTCATTTCATTCCATGCAAAAAATGTGATGATGCACAACATGTTGCTACTTTGTTTATTGACAATGTTTTGAAGTTGCATGGTGTGCCTCAAACTATAGTGAGTGATAGGGACACTAAGTTCCTAAGCCATTTTTGGAGGAGTTTATGGGGTGCTTTAGGCACCAAGCTCTTGTTCTCCACGTCCCACCACCCACAAACGGATGGGCAAACCGAGGTGGTAAACCGAACTTTGGGTGCTCTTCTTAGAGCCATGACCCGAGGTAAGGCCAGGACTTGGATTGATCGTCTATCTCTTATGGAGTTTGCCTACAATCGCACATTGCATAGCATGATAGGCATGACTCCCTTTGAGTGTGTCTATGGTTTTAACCCCTTGATTCCCCTTGATCTAACCCCTTTGCCAAGGGGAAATGGTTGTTAATTTTGAAGGTAAAGCTAGAGCCAAGGCTTTGATGGAGCTACATGCCAAGGCAAAGAAGAATTTGGAGGAAGCTTATGCAAAGGTAGCCTCCAAGAAAAACAAGGGACGCAAGAAGGTGGAACTCAAGAAGGGTGACTGTGTGGGTGCACTTCCGGAAAGAAAGGTTTCCAAACCTTAGGAAAGGGAAGTTGGCACCCCGTGGAGATGGCCCATTCCAAGTGCTTTCCAAGATAAACAACAATGCCTATGTGGTCGACTTGCCAAGTGAGTATCAAGATTCTAATACTTTCAATGTTTGTGACTTGGTTCCTTTGGATGTAGGTAATGAAGAGGTCGTGAATGATGATGAAGAGGTCATGAATGATGCTTCAATTTCGAGGACGAAATCCTCTCAAGAAGGGGAGGATGATAAGACCCAAACCCCCATAAGACCCTTCACTCGGAGCCAAGCTAAGGAGGTCCAAGGAGTACACCTACACTTGGTGAGGAAGGGACTAGAAGAAGGAAGCGATTGGAAGCCGTTCCGAGTGCTCAAAGTGCAAGGGAAGCAGTCCAGTCATCCAGGCACTCCGCCTGAGGATGCCCAGGCCTGGGCGCTCCGCCCCAACTCTGGGCGCCCCGCCTAGGCCACCCCACTGTCCAAAATGTTGGGCGCTCCGCCCCAATCCCGAGCGCTCCGCCCAAAATGCTGAAGCACGGGATTCTAGCTAGTGTTTTGTCTATTTTGACCCTACGTGGTCTTTTACTCCTAAGCCTAAGTGCGGGCACTTTAGACCTTTCAATAGGTGCCTAAAAACACCTATAAATAGCTAGATAGTTAGCTTATTTTGATTAGCTTACCTTGATGATTAAAAATACACCTTGTGTTGAAGAGTTGAACTCTTATTGAATGAAACCTTGAATGGGACTTGTTCTTCCTCTAGCGGATCTAGATGAATTCCAATCCCCTCGACCATTCTACTTGCGTGCTCACGTTAGCTCGAGGGTAGTTGCCTAGCGTAGGTGTTCTTGACCTTCTCTCGGGGTGTAACGGAACGGGTTCTCCGTTGCTACTTGAGATTTGTGATCGAGATACGTCTCGTTCCTATCTTTTTATTTTTCCGTGTTTGATTCTTATCACAAGCAGTTCATAGAACTGCCTCTGCAGCTGAGCTGAGCCACTACCCTGACAATCACTTTCTAAAGAACTACTGCCACCACACTCTCAACCTCTACTGGATGGTGGCATTTCTCTGGCTAATTGAGATCTATATGAAATCCCCTACAACTGCGCATATGCCTGATGACGAGAGAAAAGACGACTGCCTACCTGTCGGAGTAAGGAAAAATCCTCAAAGAATAGCAAGACTCACGACAATGATACCACCTTTTCGCTGAAAAAGTGGAAGCTGGAAAAATTGTTGAAAGTTATAAAGAGAAAAACTAGGTTTGATATGGACGAACTACTGGCGCACTGCAAGAATCGCATGACACAAGCTGAGATAACCTGAAAGGTGACCTCCCAAAATAATCAGAACTCTTACCTCCAAATGAGGTACCATGGTTGCCCACTAGGGCCACAGGATTTCTTGCTCTCCCGCTCTAACTCTTCCCACTCTAACTTATGGTATGCCTAATATCTCTAACCAATATCAACAACAACATCAAATGAAGTCCCAACCTCAATTTCTCGAGCCATCTAGGATCTCAAGGAAAGAGAAAGGTCACCAATAAATCTTTGAACATTCTTGGATGGTTTATGGACTAGTTCTAGTGCATATCCAGCCATCCTAAAGAATTTAATCTCATATTCTAAATCTGACAGGCTACCCTGTCCAATCCACTCAAACTGGCGACACTTTCCATCTCGCTCGCAGCACGAAAGGAACTTTTTTCACGAATCTAGAAGAATAATCGAACCACGTTAGCTAATAAGAGAGAGGCCCACAAATTCAAGGCTGGACCCCTGAAACTGGAAAAAAGAATAATCAACACCATACCGTTTGATATAATCAAAAGCCTGAAGGATACGCTGGCATTATTTTATTTTAAAAAATCACGAGGTTTATCTGATGCATTTCTTAAGAATATCGGAAGGTTCAGTCGCGTAAAATAATGCAACCTATTTAGGCACTCGGACCGAACTGATACCTCGGCTGGCTAACCAGCCAGAACAATTAGAGGTACAACACATACTACCTCCGGATATAATTTACTGCAGCAATATTAAGAACCAGAAAAGGAGCTCCCTGAGATCGAATGTCTGCACATGCGGCAACCTGATAAGCTGCCCAACGAATAATAGGTTCTTAAGGTATCTGCGTCGCCAAGATTCTCGCAAAAGCATCGTAAAGAGCCAAGGGGACCACAAGGCCCTGCTCCCTTGCCCATCGCGAGCTCGTACAGCTGGGACCATTGTAACTAGATCGCCAGCACGATCAAAACTCTCGAGGCTTCGTCAGTGCTAGCCCCACGCTAGACTACTTCGTCCTGAACTCCTATCCTTTGCTGATTTGTCGTACGAGGGTTCACAATTACCATTAACGAATTAACGAAAATACTTTTGAATCCTAGACCGATGCACGATCAGAAATGTAGGAAGTGAAACTTCCTAAATGCCATCATAGCCTCTCGTAGATAAGTACGGACGTCTATGTACCCATCAACGAGACGCTACTAGACACTGTCTTAGTCTGGATAGACGTTAAACTGAGCTCTGATACCAACTGACACATCCCGAAATTCGGTTAGGCCGTGCGGGCACCCGACATCCTCCCTTAGACCCGTCGGGCGAACCCTTACCAATTAAATTAGAAAAATAAATATAATAACTCATAAATAAGGACAACACTTAAAAAAAAAAGCACAAACATATTGATACCTCTAAGCTGTACAAAAGAAATTACAGCTGACTACTCAACATACTAGGTTTAGGGCTATCCAGACTAGACATCTAAGAGTACAGAAGAAGACAAATACTTCCTGAAGGGAGCAAAATGCAACTGAAATAATAAACATAAAACTGGCGGCCATCCTGAATAAAAGCAGGCTCACCCTGACAGCTGAAGCCGTCTTCGCTCCTTCACAACGTGGCGAACTCAATCCTGGAGCGAACCTGCCGAAATGAAATAGATAGACAAAAACAAACAACAAACAAGGGTGAGTCAAAAGGACTCAATAAGTGGGGTAGACTAGCCACATCAAAGAATAGGATAGCTAGCTAGGGAGAAAAGAAACAGATAAATCAAATTCCTCTTATTTAAATTATGAAAAGGCAGAGCCAGATAATAACTAGAAACACGTATGGAAATCACAAACTCATCAACAACCAGGAACGTAAGATAGCCAGAATATATAGGTATCCTGAACACATCAACAATCAGAAATACATCCTGTTGCAGCGTGCAACCCGATCCATATATTCATCCTGTTGCGGTGTGCAACCCGATCCATATATTTATACCGCTGCGACGTGCAACCTGATCCATATATTTATATTGTTGCGGCGTGCAACTCAATCCCCGCAACCCAGAATACGAGCCAGAAATATATAGGCAAGCTTAGATATGTCCACGACATAGTATACATACTGCATACATAAAATACAACACAATACACACAATAGTCAGTATGCGGTGCAATGAGATGGGATGAATGCGGTACGATGCAATGCAGTCGCATATGCCTGATACCTATTTCCGGCGCGGGACTCTCATCGTCTACCAGGAGATATATGCAATAATGATCCTTCACAGGCTCGGGACTCTCATCGATTACCGGGAAGTATATGCAATGGTGACCCTTCACCGGCTCGGGACTCTCATCGATTACTGGGACGTAGATGCAATGATGACCCTTCATCGGCTCAGGACTCTCATCGGTTACCGGGAAGTATATGCAATAATGACCCTTCACCTGCTCGGGACTCTCATCAATTACCGGGAAGTATATGCAATAATGACCCTTTACCGGTGCGGGACTCTCATCGCCAACCGGGAAGTATATGCAATAATGACCCTTCACCGGTGAGGGACTCTCATCGCCAACTGGGAAGTATTTGCAATGATGACCCTTCACCGGTGTGGGACTCTCATCGCCAACCGGGAAGTATATGTAATGCTCAAAATCAGAGTGCAATGCTCATATGCTCAATACAATGCCAAAAACAGGGCATAGCATATAATATACAATGTAAATTCAAAGCTAAGGCGTAATGAGTACGCCTATAGGCAGCACACACGTAAGGAATACGTGGTAGAATATCCACAAGGCCAAGGGCCTCCAAAGAAATAGATACAAACACTTACCTCTTCCAAAAGTAAGTACGGCTAATCAACAACCGCTTTATCCTTTGGTTTCCTTGCCAAACGATCCCACTCTATTCAATAAGCAGAAAATAATATTACATTAGGCTTAAGGCTTCATTCCTTATGTCTTAGGGTAATTCGGCTAGGAACCTGATACCCTATTCGCATACGCAATACGCAGGCCAGGCCTATGTACAGAGTTCAAAGCCACATAACCAAACTCCAAATAATATAAATTTATATGTTGCCCATAACTCACTGAGTAAGAATATATAATCAATCTCATTATCGGAGTCCATTTGACCCTTTAAACTATTAATTGACCTTATTAAAATGATATCTGATATTTCAATTTTTACCGTAAAAATATATTCAAACATACATAATAAACTCAAATAATATATTAGGATCATTACCTGAATGTTTCGGGGTAAAAATACTATTTTTCTCCGGCTCTTTTCGCATTTTTTGGCATTTTTCTGCATATTCTCTTTTGGTTTTCGGTTTCTGTTTCTGTTTCGTTTCCTGGAATTGTAAAAATCACGCTAAGGATTATGTCTTAGCCGATATAGCTCATTTCTCTTCTTTCATTTCTTTTTTTTTTTGGTCGTTTTCTTTTTTCCTTTTTCATTTTCTTTTATTTTCTTTTCTTTTCGTGACAAAAATTAAAACGGTACCCTATGATGTTCGAAATAATTCCAACTTTTACATACAAGATATAAAAAATATATGTAACATATTCGCTAAAGCAGATCTCAAATTGGACTCCCGAAACTCAAGATGCGAATTTAAATGAAAAAAAGTCAAATTTTTTAACTTTCGGCATTTTAGCGGACACTAGCCGAACAACATCGAAATTCACTTTCGAAAGTTCACAAAAGTCACAAATACTCATACGAACCTAACGGCGCTATCGTGTTTCGAATCGGAGCTCATTCGCCAAAACCGAGCTCGAAAATCTCTTTTTAATATTTTTCGACAATAACAACTGAAACCTTCTTTCGATGCCTACCAAACGAGGTCTGATTAAGCTCAAATTTTACAGACAGGTCCTAATGGATATTACAAAATTTTTAAAATTATCGGCACACCAATCGAAGTCCTATCTTCCGAAATGACTAACCGAGGTCGTTTCAGTATGTCTCCTCGATCACCACTTCGATAGGTGCAGGTTCAGGTATTTTTGGTAGCCATACTTGCTTTCCCCTTGTTTCTTCAGAAATGCGCTTCCAATTGGGATGAGAATTGGGTGCGTACATTAGTTGCTTTTCTATTTTGGCAGGTATGGTCTCACGAAATTCACGTGAAGGCACACCCCAATCAAATATTACGGGTTCCCAAACTAAGTTCCTCCCTTCATAGCCTTTGGCCTCGTCCATCCCAATAAGCACTGTAAAAATTTTTCCTTTTCTCTTCATTCCCTGGTGGTGTATTGATGAGTTTAGGAATGAAGTGTGCAGTATATCCTCCTCGGGCTGTATCAGCGCTCTTTTTACGCTCATTGGGATACCAACTCTTGTTGTAGTTCTTGCGGTATCCTTATCGGCTACCTTGCACGGCTCCCACGAGCTCAACAGTATAGACGGTCTGTCCGTCAGAGTGTTCCCCTCAATGGCTGGTATGGTTTTTCATTGTAAATGGAGTTGCTCCCTTCGCAAAACACTACCACCTCTTTGTTGTCCCACTCGAACTTCACTGTCTGGTGCAAGGTAGAAGGCACCGACCTAGCCATGTGAATCCAAGGTCTTCCTAGCAGTAAATTGTAAGAAGCGAGGATGTCCATGACATGAAATTTAGAAGTGAATTCCACGGGACCGACCATGATAGTTAAGTCGATTTCCCAAATGGTGCTTTTTTGTGAACCATCGAATGCCTTTACCTTCATGTCGCTTTCCTTAATCTTGCTTTGGTCAATCTCCATTTTCTTCAGAGTGATGAATGGACATATATTCAAGCCAGATCCTCCCTCGATCAGAACTTACCCCGCAAACCAATCTTTGTATTTGATGGTGACATGCAGGGCCTTGTTATGACTCAACCGTTCTAATGGTAGCTCATCTTCATGGAAGGCAATTCAATTGGATTCCATAACTTACCCAACCATGCTAGCTAAGTTCTCACTTGTGGTGTCCACCAAGACATGTGCTTCATCTAATACTTTCATCAAGGCATTTCAAAAACTCTCTAATTTAAGGAGTAAAGACAGAACAGAGATTTGTGCAGGAGTCTTGCCCAAATGTTCAACAAGTGAGTATTCTTTTCCTTGAACTTTCTTCCATAATTCTTCGGACTCTTCATCTCTTGTGCCTCGTCTACCTTGAACAAGATGCTCGGGAGTGTAGATCCCCCCACTCTTAGTCATTCCTTGTGCTGCAATGGTCTCGACTACCGGCTTCCCTTTCGTCTCTGCTTCATAATCCCATGGCACTGCTTTATCATTGTAGGGAGGGACTACGTCAACATATAATTTGGAGCCACCTCTACTTCGATAGGCTCTGGTGCTTCAGTTGCTTGGGCAACAGAAGTAGATGCTGGTGTAGCCTCTTTTGCTTTGACATGGTTCCTTCCAAGTTGCATTCTGCATCTAACTCGATCAAGTTCACCCTATTATCTCCTTGATTAGGCAAAGGGTTATTGTGCACATTTTGTGTTTTCAAGTGGATTACCTTTTGATCGATCAGGTCTTGTATTTTATCTCTTAGAGCATAACACTTTTCGGTGTCATGACCAGGTCGCCCAGAGTGGTAGGCACATGTTTTAGTTTGGTCGAAGAATGGTGACATTTTATAAGGCATTTTGAATGGGACAAGTTATATGTGGCCTGCTGCTTTGAGTCTTTCAAATAGCTGGGTGCGGGATTCAGCTAATGGAGTATAGTTTCTTTTGGGTCTTGGATTGTTGTCTGTGAGAGGTCTTGGTGGGTAGGTGTTGATATTTCAATTGTTCGGACTTTATGGGTATGGTGGTCTTTATGGAGGTGGATTTTGGAAGATGGGCTGGGTGTTGTAGACTGGATAGGCTGGTGATGGTGGAACATATGGGTATGATGAAGGTGGTGTTTGGTAGTAATGGTTATGGGTGGGAGAGTGGTCAAGTGATGCAGCAACGAAGGAAATATCGTCCTTCTTCTTCTTTGATGCTCCTATGCTACCATTGTGTAATGCTTTGTTATACTCTAGACTATGCAATTTTATTAACTACCCACAAGCATATTACCCCTGATACCCAAATCATAGCAGGCCTACATTTCACAAAGCCAAGTTCATTTTCCTCGTTTCCTTTTCGTTTTCTTTTTCTTTTTTCTTTCTAATTCAATTCAATTATTTCCAAAATCTTTCTCTTTTATTGTTCTCTCATTTTCTATAGTGTATTTCATTCACTTTTTTTATCCTTTATTTAAATTCTTTTATCTTTACTTTTTTTCCCTCCATTTTCTTCTTAAAATTAGTGAAAATAAATTAAGATCCTATATTTTTTCCTTTAATCTTTTTGTTAATAATTATCTTTTCTTTATTTTTTTATTTATAAGTGATAAAAATAATAGATATAGCATAAATTATCTTCCTCTTCTTTTTTGTAGTTTATTTATGTTCTTTTTGTATTATATAAGTGATCAAAATTTACTGTAGCTGATATTATATGATTGTTCATCTTTTTTTTCTCGTTTTTAGTCTATAAATGATATAACAAAATAATTGGTACAATATACCCTTTTAGTTTTTTATTATTCTTATTTCTTTTCCTTTTTTGTATACACAAGTGATATAAACTATTACAATATACAGTTGAAGTAAACAAGTAGTTAACTTTATATTATAGTAGTATACTATTGTAGTATATAATTGAAGTATATCTATTGGACATAATTTTATTATGAATTGTATATTGTAACAGTATACATTATAATCTAAAGGTATACAGTGATAGTAAAAATATTGGAGTATACTTTTAAAAGAATAACATTCTTCAAAGATAAAAATAGAATTGTAAAAGTATATCATATACTCCTAGGGTATACAATGATAATAATAAATTTGAGTATACCATTTTAAAACATATCCTTCTCCAAAGGTGAAGTACACATGTCTTAAACTATAGTAGTATACTGGTTCGGTAAACTATAACAGTATACAGTTGAAGTACATGTGTCTTAAATTGTATACTGTAGCAATATACTATTACAATAAATTATAATATTATACTATTATAATAACTATTACAAATAAATTATAATAGTATGCTATTGTAGTATACAATTACAATATACTTCCTGGGTATACAATAATTAAATTGGGGTATACCATTTTAAAACATATCATTTTTCAAAAGTAAATATTAAAAGAGTGTACAATATTCCATTGAAGGATACAGTTGTAGTAAACTGTATACTATAATAGTATATACTATTGCAGTATACACGTGTAGTATATTATATACTATATTGTAGTATACAGTTACAATATACTTCCTGGGTATACAATGATTAAAAAAATTGGGGTATACCATTTTAAAACATATCATTTTTCAAAGGTGAATATTGAAAGAGTGTACAATATTCCGTTGAAGTATACAATTATAGTAAACTGTATACTATAGTAGTATATACTATTGCAGTATACAGTTGAAGTACACATATAGTATATTGTATATTATATCAGCATACTATTATAATAAATTATAACAGTATACTACTACATTAAATTATAACAGTATACTATTGTAGTATACAGTTTATTTATGCAAGTTTTTTTCTTTGATTTGTAGCTCAAAAAAATTGATTTCAAACACCTCAAATTGATTCTAAATAAGACCAAGTTTTAGCATCAATGTAACAAAGATAATAGAAAATATTTTTGCAACACCCACTTCTAAAGGTATACAGTTATAATAAATTATATACTACAACAAGATACCGTTTTAGTAAATTAATACAATATATTATTTCAAAATATAGCATTCTTCAAAGGAAAATAACACTATTTATTATAAAAGTACACATTATACTCTAAAGGGATACAATGTTACAAAAATTGGAGTATACTTTTTAAAACTTATCATTATTCAAAGGTAAAAGTAACTTTTTGTACTATAAATGCATACAGTATACTCCGAAGGTATATAATGATAACAAAAAAAGGTGTATATGGAAAAAGAAAAAAACTTCACCTAGTACCCTCAATATTACATGGTCTTACCTAATTGCCCCTACTTACAAATGTTTTAAGTAAATGCCCTCCACATCATACCCCCCTTATGAAAGGACTATTTTGCCCCCAACTTATTTAATTCAGGCTGAAAGTTTTCCTTCTCTCTTTCCCCATTACTGGCCTCCTTCTTTCTTCTTCGTGTGACCCCCAACTTTTTTAATTCACGCTGAAGGTTTTCTTCTCTCTTTTTACGATTCCTGGCCTCATTCTTTCTTTTTTGTGTGCTGGAAATTTGGGATTTTTTTTTTCTTGTGTTTGCTTGATTCCAATGATTTGAAGGTTTTTATTGCCTATGTCTATTAGATATTCATGTTTTCATAGAGCTTAAAATCTTGACCATGGCCAAGAGTTTCATAGACTTTCTCTGCAAGTTGCTTATTGCAGTAGAGTTTAAAGTCTTGGCTATTGCCAATACTTGCAGAGATGTTCTGCGTAAGTTGTCGCTTCCACCAGAACTTATGACACGACCCGAATTCTCGGTTAGGCCGTGCGGGCACCCGACCACCTCCCCTAAACCTGTCGGGCGAACCCTATTGACTGAATCGATATAAATTGTGAAGAATTACCTTGAAATAAAAACGAACAAAACTTTAACAACATAAGATCACTCACAAGGATAGACAAACATACAAGCTGTCTGAATAATACAACTAACTACCCAGAATACACAATTTTAAAGGTTTCCAGATCAGACATCTAAGAAGGCCAAAAGATATACACATCTCCCGAAGGGAGCAAAAGTAAGGAAAACTGTAATATCTGAAGTTGGTGGCCGCAATGAACAGGATGGCTCACCGTAGACAGCTGAGAACGTACTACTCTTCAATCACGGCGCGACTGGCTGGGTCCTGGAGCAGAATCTGCCGAACGAAAAGAAAACACAAGGACAAATAGGAGGTGAGTCATGAGGACTCAATAAGTGTGAACAAACTAGCAACCTCGAAAAATAGATACGCTAGTAAGGGAAACGGAAGCAGACAACAATCAACAAACAAGCAATGCACATATAAGCAGAACAGTATTCATGTAAAAAAAATCTACTCAAAAGTATGAAATGAAATGGAATGGGATGAAATGAAATAAAATGAAATGAGATGAAATGACATGAGATGCAAAGGGTCACATGTTCCCATAATCCCAGCCCGAAGCGGAATACTCCTGCATTCGAAGGGAATCCAATCTGCTAACATACTGGAGCGAACTACTCCTGCTCATGGGGCGGAATACTCCTGCACCCGATATAATATAAACCAGAGGCGGAATACTCCTGCACTCTCCTGGGGCGGAATACTCCTGCACCCGATAAAATGTAAAGCTGAGGCGGAATACTCCTGCACTCAGTATGATATGCAATGTAATGCATATGAATACAATGTGATGCAATAATAACCCTTCACCGGCACAGGACTCTCATCGACGGCTGGGAAGCAAATGCCAACTCCAAGCCAGAATACAATACTCAGATTCCCAATACAATATCAATAACAGGACATAATATACAATATAAAATGTAAATCCAAAGCTAAGGCGTAATGAGTACGCCTATCGGCAGCTACACACGTAAAGAACACGTGGTAGAAAATCCACGAGGCCAAGTGCCTCCAAAGAAATGGATATAAACACTTACCGTATTCCGAAGCTAGTCCTGTTACTCAACCACTGGCTTTTCCTTTGTATTAGTTTCCAAAAGATCTCTTTCTATTCAATAAGCAGAAAAATTATATCAAATAAAGCTAAAGGCTTCATTCCTTATATTTTAGGGCAATCCAGTTAGGAACCTGATACCCTATTCGTATACGCAATACGCAGGCCAGGCCTATATACAGGGTTCAACCATAACCAAACCCTAAATAAATTATATTTATATGTTGCCCATAACTCACTGAGTGCGAATATATAATCGTTTCCATCATCGGGGTCCAATTGACCCTTTAAACTATCAATTTACGCCAATAGGGTGATGTCTAATATCCTTATTTTTACCGTAAAAATATATTCAAAGACACGGAATAAGCTAAAATAATGAGTTAACATCATTACCTGAAGATTTGGGGTAGAAATTCCACTATTTTTCCACTCCTTTTTTCCTTTTTTTTCCTCCCTCTTTTCTAATTTTTCCTTCTCTGTATTTGTTTGTAATGTTTCTGATGCGTTTTCCATGTTTATGTACTAAATAATGATAAGGGATATAAATCCCAAACTAGCCGACATCTTTTCCTTTTTTTTAATTTAAATAAATTCACTACGACGATTAAAATTAAAATAGAACCTTAGAGAAGTCGAAATGATTCCAAATTTTTCAAGTAAGTTATACAAAATATATGTAACATACTCACGAAGACGGATCTCAAATCGGACTCCCGAAACTCAAGATGCGAATTTAAAGAAAAATGGTCAAATTATTTAACTTTCGGCATTTTTGCGGAACTAGCCAAACAACATCGAAATTCACTTTCAAAAAATCATAAAAGTCACAAATAATCATACGATCCTAACGGCGCTTTCGGATTTCGAATCAGAGCTCATTCGCCCAAACCGAGCTCAAAAATCTCTTTTTAATATTTATTGACAATAAAAACTGAAACCTTCTTCCGATGCCTACCAAACGAGGTCTGATTTAGCTCAAATTTTACATACAGGTCCTAATGGACCTTACGAATATTTTAAAATTATCGGCACGCCAATCGGAGTCCTAACTTCCGAAACAACTGACCGAGGTCGTTTCATTCTCCTCCACTTAGACTCTCGTTCGTCCTCGAACGAGCAAGAGTCTAAAATAGATTTCATACCTCTAATAAGAATGCTTCCAGGAATTTTTAATGACATTTACTACAAAATCAAAATCATATGCAATGATTAGAACTTTTAGGCTTTAAAGATCAAGTTCGAACCTGAATCGTCGAAGAGGTAAGGATACCTCTCATGCATACTGGACTCAAGCTCCCAAGTGTCTTCCTCATGTGGACGATTATTCCATCGCACTCGAACCATCGGAATCTGCTTCGAACGAAGCTTCCGGACATCACGCGCTACTATAGCAACTGGGAACTCCTCGTAAGCCAGATTCACATCTAGCTGAGCAGGGTCTAATTCGATCACTTCAGAAGGATCTTGGATACACTTCCGGAGCATCGATACATGGAAAACTGGGTGAACTGGCATAGAAGCTGGCAAGTCGAGCCGATAAGCTACCTTACCAATACGCTTCTCAATACGGAAAGGGCCAATGAACCTGGGACTAAGCTTTCCTTTCCTACCAAATCTCTTTACACCTCGCATCGGTGACACTTTTAGAAATACCATGTCCCCGACCTCGAACTCTAACTCTCGGCTCCTCCGGTTCGAATATGAAATCTGCCTACTCTGGGCAGTCCGTAAACGATCCTGAATAACACGAACAACCTCAAGAGTCTGACGAACCATATCTGAACTCATCATCTCGACATCTCGAGACTCAAACCAGCCAATAGGAGAACGACATCGACGACCATATAAGGCCTCGAATGGAGCCATCTAAATAGAAGACTGGTAGCTATTATTATAAGAGAACTCCGCTAATGCCAAATGATCATCCCAATAACCCCCGAAGTCAAGTGCACAAGCTCTCAACATGTCCTCCAGAACTTGAATAACCCGCTCGGACTGACCGTCAGTTTGAGGATGGAATGCTGTGCTAAGCTGCACTTGGGTCCCCAACTCTCTCTGAAAAGATTGCCAGAACTGAGAAGTAAACTGGGAACCACGATCTGAGATAATGGATACATGAGTACCATGCAATCTAACCACCTGCTCAATGAAAATTTGAGCCAGTCTCTGAGCTGAATCAGTAGTCTTTACAGGGATAAAGTGAGCTGATTTAGTCAGTCGGTCGACAATGACCCAGACTGAATCATGGCACCGCAGGGTCTTTGGCAGACCAACTATAAAATCCATCGTGATGTGCTCCCACTTCCACTCGGGAATGGGCAATGCCTGAGCTAACCCTGCTGGTCTCCGGTGCTCGAACTTAACATGCTGACAGTTCAAGCAACGAGATACATAATCAAATACATCTCTCTTCATCCCCTTCCACCAGTATAGCTCTCGGAGGTCCTGATACATTTTTGTAATACCAGGATGAATGGAATAACGCGAGCTATGAGCTTCATCGAGCACTGACTGCCTCACATCCCCAACATCAGGAACACAGAGTCGATCATTAAACCGAAGAATTCCATCTGAATCAAGCTCGAAGGAGGGAACTCCTCCACTTAGGACACGACCACGCAACTCCTGCAGATGAGGATCCTCGAACTGTCTTCCCTTAATCTGACTGACTAAGGAAGACTGAGCTGCAATACACGCTAAGACTCGACTGGAGTCTGGGAGAAGAAATCTCATGCCAGAGTCGCCAAGGGACTGCAACTCTCGGGCCAATGGTCTCATATCAGCATAAAGAAAAGCCATGCTGCCCATGGACTTCCTGCTCAAAGCATCTGCTACTACGTTCGCCTTCCCAGGATGATAATGGATAGTGAGATCATAATCTTTAATCAATTCAAGCCATCTCCACTGTCGGCCGTTAAGATATTTCTGAGAGAGAAGATACTGCAGACTCTTATGATCCGTATACACCTCACAAGGCTCGCCATAAAGGTAATGCCTCCATATCTTCAAAGCAAAGACCACAGCTGCCAATTCTAAATCATGAGTCGGATAATTCTTCTCATTCGGCTTCAACTGTCTGGAAGCATAAGCAATTACCTTCCCGTGCTGCATAAGAACACAACCAAGTCCCACACGAGATGCATCACAATAAACTACGAATCCACCGGTACCCGAAGGAAGGGATAACACTGGAGCTGAAGTCAATAAGGCCTTAAGCTTCTGGAAGCTGGCCTCACACTCATCGGACCATCGAAACTGAACCGCCTTCTGCGTCAGGCGACTAAGGGGAGCTGCAATAGTAGAGAACTTTTCCACAAACCTCCGATAATAACCTGCCAATCCAAGGAAGCTGCGAATCTCCGTAGGAGTGGTAGGACGAGGCCATTTCTGCACTGCTTCAATCTTCTTCGGATCAACCTTGATACCTTCACTTGATACTACGTGACCCAAAAATGCTACAGAATCAAGCCAAAACTCACATTTCGAGAACTTAGCATACAACTTACGATCACGGAGGGTCTGAAGAACCACCCTCAGATGATAATCATGCTCCTCGCGGCTACGAGAATAAATAAGAATATCATCAATGAAGATAATGACAAAGGAATCAAGGAATGGCTTAAACACCCGGTTCATGAGATCCATAAAGGCTGCAGGGGCATTAGTCAGCCCAAAAGACATAACTAGGAACTCATAATGGCCGTAACGAGTCTTAAAAGCAGACTTCGAGATATCTGACTCACGAATCTTTAGCTGATGATAACCAGATCGCAGATCGATCTTCGAAAAGAACTTGGCACCCTGCAACTGATCAAACAAATCATCAATGCGAGGCAATGGATACTTATTCTTGATGGTGACCTTATTTAGCTGACGATAATCAATACACATCCGCATAGTCCCGTCTTTCTTTTTCACGAATAGAACAGGAGCACCCCACGGAGAAATACTCGGCCTGATAACCCCTTATCAAGCAAATCTTGCAACTGCTCCTTCAGCTCCTTCAACTCTGATGGGGCCATACGATAAGGAGGGATAGAAATAGGCTGAGTCCCTGGCACTGTATCAATGCCAAACTTGATCTCTCGATCAGGAGGAAGTCCTGGCAAATCATCTGGAAACACATCAGGGAACTCCCTAACGACAGGAATAGAATCAAGAGATGGAATCTCCCAGTGGTATCTCGAACCATGGTAAGATACGCTAAACACCCTTTATCCATCATCCGTTTTGCCTTCAGGAAAGAAATAACATGCCCCCTGGGTGGCAAATAAGAACCCTGCCACACCACTGGTGCTGAACAAGGAAGAGACAACTGTAGAGACTTGGCATGACACGACGCCAGCCAATCCATGCCAATAATGACATCAAAATCAACCATATCTAGGATTAGAAGATCTACTAGTGTCTCACAACCCCCAAAAGATATGGTACAAGTTGGATAAACTCGATCCACGATGATAATGTCTCCAATAGGAGTAGAAACACAAAATGGATCACGAAGACACATATAATCAACATGAAAACCCGAAGCAAAATAAGGAGATACATATGAATATGTAGATCCTGGATCCACCAAAGAATATGCATCTCGACCACAAACAGATAAAATACCTGTCACAACAGCTGGTGATGCCTCGGCATCCTGCCTGGCCGGCAGTGCATATAGCTGTCTCTGCGGCTGAGCTGAGCCGCTACCCTGACGACCACCTCTAGAGGGACCAATAGGACCACGTCCACGACCTCTACTGGGTGGTGGTGCACCTCTAGCTGGCTGAGACCCTGGAGGGGCACCCTGAGGCTGCTGCTGCATCGGCGCTGGAAGGCGAGGGAAAGGGCGGCTACTACCCTGCTGAAGGAGATAAGGGCAATCCTTCTTATGATGCCCTGGATCCTGACAGATAAAGCACCATGGAGCAAATCTACGCTGATCAAACTGAGACTGATCTCGCTGGTGAAACCAAAACTGACCCTGAGAAGAAGTAGGCGCGTTCTGAGAACCACGCGCTGGAGCCGGAGCTGGTCTGACAGGAGGCCTACTCTGCTGCTGATAACTCCTACCTCCATACTAGGTACTAGAATGCCCTGGACCACGAGATCTCTTACTATCCCGCTCTAACTCCTCCATCTCCAATCTATGATAGGCCTCATACCTCCTGGCAATATCTACAGCGACATGAAATAGAGTACCAGCCTCAATCTCACGAGCCATCTGGGACCGCAAATGAGGAGAAAGCCCATCAATAAAACGTCTGACCCTCTCAGAGGGCTCCTGCACAAGATCTGGAGCATAGCTGGACATCTCTAAAAATAAAAGCTCGTACTCCGTGACTGACAGGTTACCCTGTCCAATCCTCTCAAACTGTCTCCTCTTCTCATCTTGCTGACTGCGAGGGAAAAACTTCTCCATGAATCGATGAGAGAACTCACTCCAGGTCAGCTTAGGTAAGCCCTGCCTAGCTGATCGGAGTGCGGTCCACCAAGCTAAAGCCGGACCCTCAAGTTGGAAGGCAGTATAATCAGCTCCATACTGCTCAAGATATCCAAGGGCCTCTAAGATACGCTGACATTGATCAAGAAACTCACGAGGCTTAAGCTTATCTGATTTCTGACCAGAGAACTTCGGAGGATTAAGTCGGGTAAAATAATGCAACCTTGCCGGATCATCAACCTGACCTGCTACCTGGACTGGCTGACTAGCCTGAACAACCGGAGGTACAACATCCGCTACCTCTGGAACATAACCACCTGGAACATGAACTGCTGGGGCTACCTGTGGAGTTGGAATGGGGGTTTCCTGAACCTTAGAATCAATATCTACCGCTGCCTGAGGAATAGGAGCATCTACGACAGCCTGAGGAATAGGAGCATCCACAGCAGCCTGAGGAATATGAGCATCTACGGCAGCCTGAGGAATATGAGGTCCCTGGGGCATCTGTGTCGCTAAGAATCTCATAAAAGCGTCATGAAGTGCGGGGGGAACGAATAAGCCCTGCTCCCCCTGCCCGGCAAAAGCTAGCACTACCGGAACCTCTGCAGCAGGATCAACACGATCCACCATCCTCGCAGCCTGGCCAACTCTACCTCTGCCTCGACCACGACCTCTACCGCGGCCAACACCGCGACCTCGCGGAGCAGCAGGCATAAGGGCGACCGCTGGCTCCTCCGCTTCTCGCCGAACATTCGCGCGCGTTCTCACCATACTGCGGAGAATAAAATATTTAACTTCAAATAAGAAGACTCACGCACGACAGGGAAAGAAAGAAGGGAAACTGCCTAAATGCCATCATAGCCTCTCGTAGATAGGTACGGACGTCTCCGCCCGATCGGCGAGACTCTATTAGACACTGTCATGATCTGGAAAGAATCTAAACCTGGCTCTGATACTAACTGACACGACCCGAATTCTCGGTTAGGCCGTGCGGGCACCCGACCACCTCCCCTAAACCTGTCGGGCGAACCCTATTGACTGAATCGATATAAATTGTGAAGAATTACCTTGAAATAAAAACGAACCAAACTTTAGCAACATAAGATCACTCTCAAGGATAGACAAACATACAAGCTGTCTGAATAATACAACTAACTACCCAGAATACACAATTTTAAAGGTTTCCAGATCAGACATCTAAGAAGGCCAAAAGATATACACATCTCCCGAAGGGAGCAAAAGTAAGGAAAACTGTAATATCTGAAGTTGGTGGCCGCAATGAACAGGATGGCTCACCGTAGACAGCTGAGAACGTACTACTCTTCAATCACGGCGCGACTGGCTGGGTCCTGGAGCAGAATCTGCCGAACGAAAAGAAAACACAAGGACAAATAGGGGGGTGAGTCATGAGGACTCAATAATTGAACAAACTAGCAACCTCGAAAAATAGATACGCTAGTCAGGGAAACGGAAGCAGACAACAATCAACAAACAAGCAATGCACATATAAGCAGAACAGTATTCATGTAAAAAAAATCTACTCAAAAGTATGAAATGAAATGGAATGGGATGAAATGAAATAAAATGAAATGAGATGAAATGACATGAGATGCAAAGGGTCACATGTGCCCATTATCCCAGCCCGAAGCGGAATACTCCTGCATTCGAGGGGAATCCAATCTGCTAACCAACTGGAGCGGAATACTCCTGCTCCTGGGGCGGAATACTCCTGCACCCGATATAATATAAACCAGAGGCGGAATACTCCTGCACTCTCCTGGGGCGGAATACTCCTGCACCCGATAAAATGTAAAGCTGAGGCGGAATACTCCTGCACTCAGTATGATATGCAATGTAATGCATATGAATACAATGTGATGCAATATAATCCTTCACCGGCACAGGACTCTCATCGACAGCCGGGAAGCAAATGCCAACTCCAAGCCAGAATACAATACTCAGATTCCCAATACAATATCAATAACAGGGCATAATATACAATATAGAATGTAAATCCAAAGCTAAGGCGTAATGAGTACGCCTATCGGCAGCTACACACGTAAGGAATACGTGGTAGAAAATCCACGAGGCCAAGTGCCTCCAAAGAAATGGATATAAACACTTACCGTATTCCGAAGCTAGTCCTGTTACTCAACCATTGGCTTTTCCTTTGTATTATTTTCCAAACGATCTCTTTCTATTCAATAAGCAGAAAAATTATATCAAATAAAGCTAAAGGCTTCATTCCTTATATTTTAGGGCAATCCAGTTAGGAACCTGATACCCTATTCGTATACGCAATACGCAGGCCAGGCCTATATACAGGGTTCAACCATAACCAAACCCTAAATAAATTATATTTATATGTTGCCCATAACTCACTGAGTGCGAATATATAATCATTTCCATCATCGGGGTCCAATTGACCCTTTAAATTATCAATTTACGCCAATAGGGTGATGTCTAATATCCTTATTTTTACCGTAAAAATATATTCAAAGACACGTAATAAGCTAAGATAATGAGTTAACATCATTACCTGAAGATTTGGGGTAGAAATTCCACTATTTTTCCACTCCTTTTTTCCTTTTTTTTCCTCCCTCTTTTCTAATTTTTCCTTCTCTGTATTTGTTTGTAATGTTTCTGATGCGTTTTCCATGTTTATGTACTAAATAATGATAAGGGATATAAATCCCAAACTAGCCGACATCTTTTCCTTTTTTTTTTTTTTTTAATTTAAATAAATTCACTACGACGATTAAAATTATAATAGAACCCTAGAGAAGTCGAAATGATCCCAAAATTTTCAAGTAAGTTATACAAAATATATGTAACATACTCGCGAAGACGGATCTCAAATTGGACTCCCGAAACTCAAGATGCGAATTTAAAGGAAATGGTAAAATTATTTAACTTTCGGCATTTTTGCGGAACTAGTCGAACAATATCGAAATTCACTTTCAAAAAATCATAAAAGTCACAAATAATCATACGAACCTAACAGCGCTTTCAGATTTCGAATCAGAGCTCATTCGCCCAAACCGAGCTCAAAAATCTCTTTTTAATATTTATTGACAATAAAAACTGAAACCTTCTTCCGATGCCTACCAAACGAGGTCTGATTTAGCTCAAATTTTACAGACAGGTCCTAATGGACCTTACGAATATTTTAAAATTATCGGCACGCCAATCGGAGTCCTAACTTCCGAAACGACTGACCGAGGTCGTTTCAACTTAGAGTCTTGGCTATTGCCAAGAGTTGCAGAGACTTTGTCTCCAACTTGTTCACTACAGTAGAGGTAGAAGTCTTGGCAGTTGCCAATACTCTTAGAGATTTTTAGTGTAAGGTCCCTCTTGCCAGAACTTAAAGTCTTGGCTATTGCCAAGAGTTGCAGAGACTTTCTCTGCAAGTTTTGCATTGCAATATAGATAAAAGTCTTGGTAATTTCCAATACTTGCAGAAATTATTTGTACAAGTTGCTCCTTCCACTAGAGTTTAAAGTCCTGGAAATTGTCAGTACTTGCAGAGACTATTTGTACAAGTTGCCCCTTCCGCTGGAATTTAAAGTGTTGGCTATTGGCAATAGTTATAGACACTTTTTCTGTAGTTGTAGAGACCATGGCAACAGAGCTTAAAGTCTTGGAAATAGGCAAGAAGTCTCTACAAACCTCCCATTGCAGTAGAGTTTAAAGTCTTGGCTATTGGCAATAGTTGTAGAGAACTTTACCCGTGCAACTTGATGAAATCTTACGTTGAATCTTCTCATGACAGAGCAATCTGTAAAAGGAATGGGGTTTTATATTTTTCTTGATCATGTGAATGGAGAAAAGGAAGAGGAGGGACTGTGGCGCGTCTTTTTATTGGTTTGTAGGGGTATTTTTGTCCGAAAATATTTTCAGTAGACTAATGAGGGCGTTTTTGCTAAACATCTGTTAGTGAGGGCATTTCAGAAAACCATTGCTTCCGATAGCATATTTTTGTAAATCAACCTAAAAAAGTATATGGTATAATTTTTCATACCGTATTCAATATAATAAAATTCGAAGCATGCATTTGTTCAATAGCAGGTCAGACTGCGATCCAAATACAAAAAAGTGTATACTAAAAGAGCATACGGTATACCAAAAACGTATATAGTATTCAAAATAACACAATTCGAAATATTCATTTGTTCGATAGTAGCTTATGCTTCAAGCCAAACACAAAAATATGTATACCAAATAGTATATGGTAAATACAAAAGGTATACTATATTCAGTTGAAAAAAATTAAAAATGTCCTTTAATTCGTTAGCATGCGTCGATCCAAACACAATAGGGTTTATACCAAAAGAGTATACGATATATCAATAAAGTATTGTGCATTCAAAACAATAAAATTCTAAACATTCATTATTCGATAACAGCTGTTGACACCCAATTTTGTCCCGAATTTTAAGTTAATATTAAATTATAAAGTGTATTTAATTAGAAGGGCTAATTTTAGAATTTAAATAACTAAATTGCTAATTTAAAAAAAAGGCTAAATTTGCAATGCGTAGCCCAATTTCAGCTCATTCGTGCAAACCCTCATATATATATGTTATACACCCTTCCCCATTTCAGTTAAAAAACCCCAGAGCAAATCTCCCGAACCCGCTTTCAAAATCCACAACCCGCGACCCGACCAAAAAAAACCCCATTTTCCCCCAGAATCTTATGGAAAAATAAAAATTCTTAACCCCACACCCTCTTCAGCTCATCTTGTTGTACCAGCCTTATCCGTTTAGATCCGTTGGAGGGTCGTTTGGGTATTTGATATGGTCTTTAGAACCCTAATTATTTGGATATAAAACCAGTCTTAAGAGAAGATTTTGAAGGAGAGCAGTCGTTACTGGGGTCGGAAAATGAGCAGCAGTGAAAGAAAATAGAGAGAAAAAAGGCACAAATTTTATTTTGATTTTTTTTGAGTTTTAATATCCTCTTCGTTCCTGTTCTTGGGCATTTTTTTGGTTCCGCGTCATCGCTTCGTCTTTCAAGTCGTCGCTTGTATTCGAGCTTCTTTTCTTCAAATCCACGCCCCAGCTCGCTGCCCACAAAAAGGTAATCCTCTTAAATTTTTATTTTTTTATGCTCATTTTGTTCATATACATCAGTTCGTTGTTTTAGTACGAATATTGTTTTAAGTATTGCTTAATCAGTTTATCCGTGCTTGTTTCCGTGTGGTGTGATTTGAACATAGTTTTATTTTCTAAAATTTTCTCTTTGGATTGTTCATGATGTTATTCAGTTAAGCGCAAAAATGTTTACTGATGTCGGCTGCTACTGTTGTCTGCTTGAAATGAAGCTAGAATCTTTAAGTTGTTTATGTTATCTTAGTGTAAAGATTAAATCTTTTGGTGTCGTGGCTCTTACTGTTTTCCTGTTAAGCTCCTCTCTTTTGGAACCTGAAATCAGTTCAAAAATATCATAAAATTGATGAACTGTTAGTAGGAGCGATCATCTAGTATTCAGCTATCTATTGACTTCATCATGGATCTAATTTAACTATAAAATAAAAAGTCGTTATAGGGTCAGTCTAGCTTCTGTTTCTGCTTAAGATGTTTGGTCTGCTTGAAGCCTCTTATCGGGATCTGGTTAAAAGAGGCAAGCAGTTATTGGTTGTTTTAGTGGCTTTGATTCTGGGAATTAGAAGTGGTCATCTGTGAAATGAGGGGGTTGTTTCTGTGAGGAGTTGTTTCTGGTTGATTGAAGTTGGTTGAAGTGGCTTACGGCATTGAGGAAATTTGTAGAGGAGTTGAGTTTGTTCAGGTTCTGGGGTTCAGGTTTGTGTCTGCTAAGAGGGAATTGATGGTTGTTCAGGGAGAGTGTGGAAGAAGAGGGGCTATTCAGAGTATAGAGGGTCGTTGCTCTAAGCTGGTAGGTTCAGGTAGGAGGTTGAGTTAGGTGGGAAAGTATTCAAGTTCTAGTTCTTGAGTCCTATCCATGAATGGAGGTGGTGTAGGCTATTTCCTATTGATTTGGATGTGGTTGGTTCAGGGGGTTGATGGGAGTTGTTTTGGTAAGCCTAGTCGTGATAGTCCAAGAAGGTTTATGCAGTTATAGATGTTCCAAGGCAGCAGGGCCTTAGTTGTTGTTCAGGTTGGCCTAGAAAGGATGTTCCAGGGTGTTTAGGTGGTCTAGATAGTTGGAGAAGCTGCCTAGTTCTATGATAGTGCAGGCAGGGCATCTGATAGTGTCACGACCCAAAATCCTATAGGCCGTGCGGGCACCCAAACCCAACTCATTGGGCAAACCCCTCTTGAGCAACACTTGACTTGCATATAAAATAACCAAACAAAAGAAATTATGAAAATAATAGCGGAGTATGATATATAACCCAAATACACAACTATGATCTTTGCAACCATGTTCTAAGTCCTCCCATGAATCATGAATATCTAAGGAGTCAATAAGGCTATACATCTCCGAATATAAAGAAATATAATCATTAATATTAACATAAAAATAATAAAAAAAGATGTGACCACAGGACAAAAGTAGTTCACCGTTAGATTAAAGGACGAGCAACTCCGTTTACCAAGACGCTTCGTAGAACTCAATATCGAATCTGCCGAATATAAAACAATACGAATAAAATACAAAGAAAGTGGGTGAGTCAAAAGGACTCAGTAAGTGGGGACAGGGCTCCAAGTAGAATAACGAGTTGCAAATATATGAAAACTCAAACAACTCCAAGGTAACAAAAAGTACAGACAAAATCACTTAATTAACAAACAAGTAATATTCATACTTAGTCATCAAAGTACTAAGACACATCCATTGTTACTTAACGATATGTATGGGACTACGTCATAATACAACAATATGCGCAGAACTACCTCATGCTACAATAATATGTACAGAACCACATCGTACCATAATAATCTGCATGGAATTACATTGTGCGATGATAATATGTACGAAACATCGTACCACAATAATATACACGGAACTACATCGTGCTATCATAATATGTACGGAACTACATTGTATCATAATAATATACACGGAACTATATTGTGGGATGATAATATGCACGAAACATCGTACCACAATAATATGCACGGAACTACATCATACCATAATAATATACACGGAACTACATCGTGCTATCATAATATGTACGGAACTACATCGTATCATAATAATATACACGGAACTATATTGTGGGATGATAATATGCACGAAACATCGTACCACAATAATATGCACGGAACTACATCATACCATAATAATATGCACGGAACTACATCGTGCGATGATAATATGTACAAAACATCGTACCAAAATAATATGCACGGAACTACATCATGCTATGATAATATGCATGGAACTACATCGTGCTACGATAATAAATCAAGAAATAGTAATGAACTTTAATTACACTTTTAAAAATAGTCTTGGCATAATAAGTACGCCCATTTCAGCAGCAATGCATGTAAGGAACACATACATAGACATTCAATGTGGAGAAAGTCCACCAAAGAAGGGATGAAAACCACTTACCTCAAGCCGACGATTGCTAACTAGCCCACGATCGTCTTGTCACGCCCAAATCCTTCCAAATAAGTCCACTTTATGCAATACAATAAATAATACGATCAATATAAGCTACCCTACTAATTTTCATGACTGGATGACAAACGAGTCAAAAAGTCATCCCAAAAGTCAACCATGGGCCCACATATCCGATTACCGAAAAAATGCATTTTTAGATTATTCATTCACGCATGAGTCCAAAAGTGTGGTTACTTTCTCAATTAAAGTCCATCTACATCATCAAATAGCCAATTTATCAATTTTTGGGTTTATGTTGAAAGTCAATTATTTATTAATACCTCAAATCTCAAATCTCAAATCCAATTCTACAATCATGTTACCCATTAAAAACGAGTTTATGCATACGAAAATCAAGTCAATCCGAAATTGTTAACATTCCCAAATCCCCATATTATTCCACTTTTGAGTTAAAGTTTAGGAACTTACTCAACTTCTCCAATTTCTCACAACCACCATTTATGACCAAAATAGGGTTATCAAATTCAACCTTAGATATATCATAATCTAGCATAAACTCAATCAACTTCATCATTTAAAGCAACTTATGAAATCTAATCAATTTTATGAACTTCTCAAGAAAGACCCAATAAACCCCAATTGCATACGTTAGAAATCATGGATTAAAGCTTAAACCAAAGGAATGAATCAAAGGAAAATACTTAGATTATGGATTTTCGAAAGTGCTCCCACAAGGGACCCTCTTTCGAATCTAATAGAACCACTTACCTAAGAATCTCTGATTTTAATAATTTCCTTTTAAATAAGTGGATAATTGCACTCTTTAATTAACGTTTGGTTCCTAATAATCCTTAAATTAGGTGGCGACTCCAAAAAAATCCTTTGGAGTCCCATTTTTGTTGAAAATACATCCTGATACATACTTGTATGTATTTTTGGGAGGATTCAACAGCATGGCGACTCCGCTGGGGAATAGCAAATGATTCTAACGATAAGGTTTTCACGAATTAGCCTTGTTTATGTGTTTGTATGTTGAAACTAGTATGATTACATCTGTTGTTTATTTGCGAGCATGCTTAGTTAATCTAATTGATTAATGTGTCACGAAAAGCATGTCACTACACCCTTATTTGTGCACATATATAAACTGGCATTCCGTTCATACTTCCCCCAGTCCTGGGAACCTCTTGCATTTTCACCCCAAATATCCGCGAGGTGCGCCCATGCGCACCCGCACTTTCTTCCACTAAAGAACCCTATGAAGAGTTGGTACATCGGCGGCCATCGTGGGAGTAATTCGACTGCGAGACCGCTTGCCACTCACCTGTTAGCCTCAACCGTTAACCCACTCTTAGACGGATCTTTAGGAGCATGCATGCATTTACACCTTAGTCTGGACCCGGTCTTTGGTACCGCCTCCATAGTTAGGAATCCGCCCTTATGTCAGCGGGTTCTTGCAACCTAGTGACTCGCGTATTATGTGCTATGTGATGACGAATCCTATGTCCTAGCCATGTTTGAGCATAATCAGATTTAGAATTTTGTCTCCCATTTTGTCTTTTAGATTAGAAAATGGAAGAATTTAGCAAAATCTATGTGGTAATAGCAGTCCATAGAGAATTTGAGATCAAAACAGAATTGCAGTGCGGGGAAAGTTAGGCGGATTTAGTTGAGACAAAAATAGAATTGCAGTGCGGGGAAAGTTAGGCAGATTTGGTTGTTTGTGTTTTGGAGATGGCCTGGTATGGTGAGATCTAAGAGGTGAAGCCCCTGTTGTCTTTAAAAGATCAGTGGGGTCTCTCTTATGAAGACATGTGTGTGTGCAGGTTTACGTTGACTGACCAAGTGCAACTTTATGAAAATTGAAGTATGCTTGCCGCATATTGGGAGAGTGAAGCCCCTACGTCTTTAAATGACCAGTGGGGCCTTTCTAGAAGACCAATAAGGTCTTGTCTACCTAGAAAACTGAGAGGCTTGATTAAAGCCGAGGACCAGTGAGGAGCTCTATGAACAAGGTCTGTGAACCTTGCAAAACCTAGGAAGCTGAGAGGCTTGTCCAAAGCCAAGGACCAATGAGGTTTTTCTTGTAAAAGGTCAATTGGAATATTTTATGATTTGCAGTCTGGTATTGTGAAGGCAATTGGAAATTTCACTACTTGATGTTGTAAAATAATTGGAGTTGTGCTTGGAGGAGTGTGGATGTTTGCAAAAGGTATGGAGGATTGTTTCAGCTTTTAGGCATTTGGGTTTAGAATTTTGTGCAGATGATGTGGAGAGCATGAGCTGTGTTAGTTTCGAGTTGACACCAACTTTTGGAAGATAGTTGGGATAACGGAATTGCAGTGTCAAGGCGGAGAGATGATTGTTATCAATTATTGTTATTATGTATTGCTTACTCTACATCTGAATTGCTCAGAACTGGCATGGACTATTTTTCATTATCACTTATTTGCGCTTACTTCTGGCAAAAAGGCACCTTACATGGTAGGACGCGTTTGCATTTTATTTATGCTCAATTACTTGTGTTTGCCACATGTCAAATCATATGTTTAATATGCGATTACTTGCTAAATATGTGCTGCTTGCATGAAATTTGTTGGCACTGATTGAATTTGTTCGGCGGTATGGTAAGATTAACGTTATGTTACTTCGACCTATCTTTTGTAAAAGTTAACCGTTTTATGAAGTCATTTATCTATCTTCTGAATTCATGCATACTGTTATTTTAAAACGTATTTCAAATATTATTTTGTTTATCTTAACCCCCAGTCTTGTCATTTTGCAAAATATTGCTTAGGTTCAAAATTTAAAGAACTCGCAAGTGTATTTCCCTTTTTGAAAATAACTTTAGAGCAAAGCAAGCCTTTTCACATTTGGTTGGCTTTAACAAAATGAGTATCTTGCTCAAACTTTTGGGTCTTTTCAGTACTGTCTCAATCTTTTAATTTAGTAGTTTGACCCATCAGTTTCACCTTTGATAAAGTTTTTATTAAGTTCGGTACGCGTTGCTAAAGGGTTAATTATTTTGAACATCAAGATCAGGAATTATGGCTCGCTAAACTGTTGTGATTGATTTGACTAAGTATAATGAATCCAACCAAGACAAGGTTGACAAGCTCGAAGCAACCGTAGCAAGCTTGGAAAAGCAGAAATACGCATGGTCTGATTCCCAAGGAGGGATACGTAGGCTCCTCCATTAGTCTCGACCCTTTAGTATTTAAATTTTAATTTTCCCAAGATAAAAGCTGGAGCAAATTTTACAAAGCAAGTAGAAGTCGTGAGAGATTACAACTGGGGCAACTTTTGTTAAGCAGTTCAAAGTATTGAAAGTAGTAAATGGGGCAGCTTTTGCAAAACAATTTGAAGAATCAGAATTCATAACTAGGGCAGTTTTACAAAACAAGTTGAGATGTTGAAGTCATAACTGGGGCAAAAAATGGCAAAGGCAAATTGAAGACATTGAATTGATTTTATAATTATCAAAAGTAGCTTTTCTATGAATTGGTGCAGATTGTTATTCTACAAACAAGAATCGATAGTCGAGCAAAGCATTGATGTTCAAAATAGGCCGACAATTTTAGGAAATAGTGCCATTTAAAATGGTCTAGCACACATACCGATTTAGTAAAAACATTCAAAGTTGTTTTTCTCAACTCGTGTCTTGAAAAATAAAAATTTGTCGGTCATTAAGTTTCGCACTCTCAAATTGACACGACCCGGAATCCGGTTAGGCCGTGCGGGCACCCGACATCCTTCTCTAGACCCGTCGGGCGAACCCTTGTAAATTAAATTAGAAAAATAAATATAACAATTCATAAATAAGGACAAGACTTAAAACCAAAACACAGACATACTGATACCTCTAAGCTGTACAAAAGAAATTACGGCTAACTACCCAACATGCTAGGTTTAGGGCTATCCAGACGAGACATCTAAGAGTACAGAAGAAGACAAATACCTCCTGAAGGGAGCAAACTGCAACTGAAATAATAAACAATAAACTGGTGGCCATCCGGAATGAAAGCTGGCTCAACCTGACAGCTGAAGTCGTCTTCGCTCCTTCACAACGTGGAGAACTCAATCCTGGAGCGAACCTGCCGAAACGAAATAGATAGACAAGAAACAAACAACAAACAAGGGTGAGTCAAAAGGACTCAATAAGTGGGGCAGACTAGCCACCTCAAAGAATAGGATAGCTAGCCAGGGAGAAAAGAAACAGATAAACCAAATTCCTCTTATTTAAATTATGAAAAGGCGGAGCCAGATAATAACTAGAAACACGTATGGAATGACAAACTCATTAACAACCGGGAACATAAGATAGCCAGAACATATAGGTATCCCGAACATATCATCAATCAGAAATACATCCTGTTGCGGCATGCAACCCAATCCATATATTCATCCTATTGCGGCGTGCAACCCGATCCATATATTCATACTGTCGCGGCGTGCAACCCGATCCATATATTTATACCGTTGTGACGTGCAACCCGATCCATATATTAATACCGTTGCAGCGTGCAACCCGATCGCCGCAACCCAGAATACGAGCCAGAAATATATAGGCAAACTGAGATATGTCCACGAAATAGTGTACATACAGCATACATAAAACACAACTCAATACGCACAATAGTCAGTATGCGGTGCAATGAGATGGGATGAATACGGTACAATGAAATGCAGTCACATATGCCTGATACCTATCTCCGGCACGGGACTCTCATCGTGTACCAGGAGATATATGCAAAGATGACCTTCACCGGCTCGGGACTCTCATCGATTACCGGGAAGTATATGCAATGATGACCCTTCACCGGCTCGGGACTCTCATCGCCAACCGGGAAGTATATGCAATGCTCAAAACCAGAGTGCAATGTTCATATGTTCAATGCAATATCAACAACAGGGCTTAACATATAATATACGATTTAAATTCAAAGCAAAGGTGTAATGAGTACGCCTATCGGCAGCTACACACGTAAAGAACACGTGGTATAAAATCCATGAGGCCAAGTGCCTCCAAAGAAATGGATATAAACAGTTACCTTGTTACAAAGTTAGTACATCCACTCAATAACCGCTTGTCCTTTGGTTTCATTGCCAACGATCCCACTCTATTCAATAAGTAGAAAAATATTTAATTAGGCTAAAGGCTTCATTCTTCACATCTTTGGGCAATCCGGTTAGGAACCTGATACCCTATTCGCATACGCAATACGCATGCCAGGCCTATATACAGGATTTAAGGTCACATAACCAAACCCCAATTAAATTATATTTATATGTTGCCCATAACTCACTGAGTACGAATATATAATCAATTTCATTATCGGGGTCCATTTGACCCTTTAAACTATTAATTGAACTTATTAGGACGATGTTTAATATCTCAATTTCTACCATCAAAATATATTTAAACACACGTAATAAACTCAAATAACATATTAGGATCATTACCTGAATGTTTCAGGGTGAAAATTCTACTTTTTTTCCGGCCCCTTTTCTCATTTTCTGGCATTTTTTCTGTTTTGCTTTTAAGTTTTTGTTTCCGCTTCCATTTTCAATTTTATGTTTCTGTTTACATACGTACATACATAGGCTAAGGGATACATCTCTTTATCCACCGCCTAACTTTTGTGTTTTTGTCTTTTTCTCTTTTTTTTTTAAATTCGCTGTTACGATAAAAATTAAAACGGTACCCTATGATATTCGAAATAATTCCAACTTTTGCATACTAGTTATACAAAATATATGTAACATACTCGCAAGGGAGAATCTCAATTTGGACTCCCGAAACTCAAGATGCGAATTTAAATGAAAAAAAATCAAATTACTTAACTTTCGGCATTTTAGCGGAAACTAGCCGAACAACATCGAAATTCACTTTCGAAAGTTCACAAAAGTCACAAATAATCATACGAACTTAACTGAGCTTTCGGATTTCGAATCGGAGTTCATTCGCCAAAACCGAGCTCAAAAATCTCTTTTTAATATCTATTGTCAATAAAAACTGACACCTTTTTCCGATGCCTACCAAACGAGTTCTGATTTAGCTAAAATTTTACAGACAGGTCCTAATGGACCTTATGAATAATTTAAAATTATTGGCACGCCAATCGGAGCCCTAACTTCTGAAACGACTAACCGAGGTCGTTTCATTCTCCTCCACTTAAACTCTCGTTCGTCCTCGAACGAGCCTAAGTCTAAAGAAAAATCCATACAGATAACAAAAGAACTTGCACGACCTTCATAAGCTACTCCAAGGACATTATCTCATGATTGCAGAATCAGAATTATAACACGAACACCGAACTCTTGGAATAAAACATATCTGGATAATATGATAATACCATTGCCCGGATTATTCTAACTAAAATGATCCTTCCTCGATCACGAGAGGAGAGTTCTACATTTTCGAAACAAACATACACGGAACTTTGGATGGATTAACATGATTCAGCGGATAATTACCTCTTCGATATACCTTTCCATATGGAATAGGTCGATGGAACTAAGAATTAGCTCACGCTTGATGCAATAGGGGAAGCTTTTGAAGTACCTTGTCACTAGTTACTATACAAGATTTGATGCAAGCAGTATTATTTTTACAAACACCCTATGCAACATCTCAGTTGATGTTAGTGTTGTTCCGCAAGCTTCTTGTGAGAATGTTGTTACTCATATCCTAATGTATGTCAAAGGTTCATCTGAACAGGGTCTATCATATAAGGATAAGGATCATGCAAATACTTCTGGATAGTATGATGCAGACCAGGAATGATCTCCAAACTTAACATCTACTTCAGGATATTGTCTTTGAATTGGAAATATTATGACTTGAAAAAGTGAAAATAAAAGAGACATGTAGTTAAACCATGAGCTGAGGCAGAATACCAACAACAAAGTTGATTACATGTGCACTTATAATGCTAAAGTAACTTCTTAAGGAGTTGAGGTGTGAAAGAGATATACATACCGATGATGGATTGTCGACAAGTTGCACTAGACCTTTAACTCTAAATTTTCTGAAGTAAAACAACGTCAGTATGAGGATCCAGTTCTAGTTGAATACAGACAGATAGCCAGAAGGAAACCAGAGTCACCATACAGGGTTACTACTGATGGTGTTCTTATGTATAAAGATAGACTTTGTGTTCTTGATGTTGCAGATTTAGTTTATGATAGAGGCCTATTATTCCAAATACATTGTTCATCCAGGTTCGACTAAGATGTACCATGATCTTAAGAAAATTTATTGGTGGGACAGAATAAAGTGTGACATAGCAGAATTTGTGGCTCACTGTTCTAATTGCCAGCAAGTTAAAGTCGTGTCATCTTTCCAGACTTTATGTTTTCAGCAGATAGGTACGTATATATGATTCGGTTGCCAGCTTATCTCCGTCATTAATAGATTATTAGTGGGTTTAGCAATGATCGACACTCATTGTAGGTTTCTGTCGTGGCCCTAGGTTGGGTCGTGACAAAAGTGGTACCAACGCCTTAGAGATTTAGTATTACCATTCAGTATCTGGAGAAAGACTCCTCCACTTAAAGCACAAACTCATGCAGCTATTTGAATAGGAATAACCATCCTCGCATAGTCTGCTGGACTAAAGAAGATTTAGCTAAAAGCTGAACGTAGGCAGATCTAAGTTACCAATTACCCTTTCAAGTTGCCAACAGCTGCAACTCTCGAGTTCACAACTCCATACCTTTGCCGTAAACACCACCACCTGATGGATGGTACTTCTATTACCTTTAGAAGCCTTGAAACACAATAATGTGCTTATCCGGCTACCTTGACACGCACTCTGGCTCAACATAGGGAACATCACGAGTGACTACTAACCGCCCAAGCTCACTAGTATCGGAAGAAGAAGAGATGGCAATAAACTGAGGATAGAAACAATTAGATCTTAAGGAAGCTCATCTTCTTATTTTCTTGGCTACCTGAGCTAAACTACTTCCGAGTCAGGCTAACCCAAAAACCGCAATTGAAGAAATAGACATTAAATGAGCTTAATGGAACAAAATCTATGCCAATTTAATCTCCCAATAAGAAGGAAACTCTGACAATTTACCAGAAAACCCTTTTATGACCTAGATAAGCTCATGTGATAACATGACTGTACTAGCATCTTGAACCAAGAGGAGATACGTATATCAAATATTACTTACTAATCACTTTACACCGGAAGAAACGATACACTTGTTGATGGTAAAGAATTAGGATCCCATTATCCTACCAACACGAAATTCCGAGAAGAGAGATAAACTTATTTGACATAATAACAGAAGGTGGAACAACAAGATACCAGGCAGACAATACCGACACTTACTGCCAAATCTCTCATATTTAGACTAGAAAAATTAGTAAGGTCTCACAAACGCCAGGAATAAATCATACCAGAAGCTCGCCCCTCTACCGCACCCGATTCTTAATAGAAATGACATCTAAGGAAACCATGGAAATATGGTAAGATAAACGAAGTTTAGACAGATCGGAAGAATCCAATCTTACCCACATATAATAGAAGAAGAAATACTCCGGTCTACTACATCGGATACTCATCATCCCAAAAGACCAGCAGTTCATAGAATTGCCTCTGCAGCTGAGCTGAGCCACTACCCTGACAATCACTTTCTGAAGAACCACTGCAACCACACTCTTAACCTCGATTTGATGGTGGCATTTCTTTTGCCGATTGAGATCTAAATGAAATCCCCTGCGACTGCGCAAATGCCTGATGATGAGAGAAAAGACGACTACCTACTTGTCGGAGTAAGGGAAAACTCCTCAAAGGATAATCAGACTCACGATGATGATAACACATTTTCAGTGAACATGGAAGCTGGACAGATTGTTGATAGCTGTAAAGAGAAGACTGAATCTTATCTTGATGAGCTACTGGCGCACTCTAAGAATCAAGTGACACAAGCTGAGATAACCTGGAAGGTGACCTCCCAAAATAATCAAAACTTTTACCTCCAAATGAGGTACCATGGTTGCCCACCAGGGCCGTGGGATCTCTTACTTTCCCGCTCTAACTTATGGTATGCCTCGAACCTTCGGGCAATATTAACAACAACGTCAAATAAAATCCAGACCTCAATTTCTCGAGCCATCTGGGATTTCAAGGAAAAACAAAGGTCATCAATAAATCTCTGAATCTCTCGAAAGGCTCATGAACTAGTTCTAATGCATATCCAGCAATTCTATAGAATTCAATCTCATATTCTGAAACACCAACAGGCTAACCGACAGGCTATCCTGTCTAATCCACTCAAACTAGAAACACTTTTCATCTCGCTCGCTACTCGAAAGGAACTTTCCACGAATCTAGAAGAAAAATCGAACCAAGTTAGCTAATAAGAGAGCGACCCACCAATTCAAGGCTGGACACTGAAACCGAAAAGCAGAATAATCAACACCATATCGCTCGATATAATCAAGAGCCTGAGGGATACACTGATATCATTTTATTTTTTAAAAAAAAAACTTACACAAGGATTATCTAATGCATTGCTTAGAATATCGGAAGGTTCAACCGCGTAAAATAATGCAACCTCTTCGGACACTCGGACCGAACTGATACCTCGGCTGGCTAACCAACCAGAAATATTGGTGGCGCAACACATGCTGCTTCTAGAACAAAATTTACAAGGGCAACACCAGGGACTGGAACAGGGGCTCCCTGAGGCCGAACGTCTCCATCTGCGGCAACCTGATAAATTTTCCAGCGAATAATAGGTGCTTGCGGTATCTGCATCGCCAAAATTCTGGTAAAATCATCGTAGAGAGCCAAGGGTACCACAAGGCCCTGCTCCCTTGCCCATCGCGAGCTCGTACAACTGAGACCTGCACAATTGGATCGTCAGCACGATCCAAAACTCTCAAGGCTTCATCAGTGCTAGCCCCAGGCTGGACTGCTTCGTCTTGAACTCATATCGTTTGCTGATTTGTCGCACGAAGGTTCACAATTACCACGAAGAATATAACAAAAATACATTTATATCCTAGAACGACGCACGATCAGAAAAGAAGGAAGTGAAACTTCCTAAATGCCATCATAGCCTCTGGTAGATAAGTACGGACGTCTACGTACCTATCAGCGAGACTCTACTAGACACTGTCTAAGTCTGGATAGACTCTAAATTAGGCTCTGATACCAACTGACACGACCCAGAATCCGGTTAGGCCGTGCGGGCACCCGACATCCTTCCCTAGACCCGTCGGGCGAACCCTTATAAATTAAATTAGGAAAATAAATATAACAATTCATAAATAAGGACAAGACTTAAAACCAAAACACATACATACTGATGCCTCTAAGCTGTACAAAAGAAATTACAGCTGACTACCCAACATACTAGGTTTAGGGCTATCCAGACTAGACATCTAAGAGTACAGAAGAAGACAAATACCTCCTGAAGGGAGCAAACTGCAACTGAAATAATAAATAATAAACTGGTGGCCATCCGGAATGCAAGCTGGCTCACCCTGACAGCTGAAGTCGTCTTCGCTCCTTCACAACGTGGCGAACTCAATCCTTGAGCGAACCTGCCGAAACGAAATAGATAGACAAGAAACAAACAACAAACAAGGGTGAGTCAAAAGGACTCAATAAGTGGGGCAGACTAGCCACCTCAAAGAATAGGATAGCTAGCCAGAGAGAAAAGAAACAGATAAACCAAATTCCTCTTATTTAAATTACGAAAAGGCGGAGCCAGATAATAACTAGAAACACGTATGGAATGACAAACTCATTAACAACCGGGAACATAAGATAGCCAGAAAATATAGGTATCCCGAACATATCATCAATCAGAAATACATCCTGTTGCGGCGTGCAACCCAATCTATATATTCATCCTATTGCGGCATGCAACCCGATCCATATATTCATACTGTCGCGGCGTGCAACCCGATCCATATATTTATACCGTTGCGACGTGCAACCCGATCCATATATTAATACCGTTGCGGCGTGCAACCCGATCCCCGCAACCCAAAATACGAGCCATAAATATATAGGCTAACTGAGATATGTCCACGACATAGTGTACATACCGCATACATAAAACACAACTCAATACGCACAATAGTCAGTATGCGGTGCAATGAGATGGGATGAATCCGGTACAATGCAATGCAGTCACATATGCCTGATACCTATCTCCGGCGCGGGACTCTCATCGTGTACCAGGAGATATATGCAAAGATGACCCTTCGCCGGCTAGGGACTCTCATCGATTACCGGGAAGTATATGCAATGATGACCCTTCACCGGCTCGGGACTCCCATCGCCAACCGGGAAGTATATGCAATGCTCAAAACTAGAGTGCAATGTTCATATGCTCAATGCAATATCAACAACAGGGCTTAACATATAATATACAATTTAAATTCAAAGCAAAGGCGTAATGAGTACGCCTATCGGCAGCTACACACGTAAAGAACACGTGGTATAAAATCCATGAGGCCAAGTGCCTCCAAAGAAATGGATATAAACACTTACCTTGTTACAAAGTTAGTACATCCACTCAATAACCGCTTGTCCTTTGGTTTCATTGCCAACGATCCCACTCTATTCAATAAGCAGAAAAATATATCAAATTAGGCTAAAGGCTTCATTCATCACATCTTAGGGCAATCCGGTTAGGAACCTGATACCCTATTCGCATACGCAATACGCAGGCCAGGTCTATATACAAGGTTTAAGGTCACATAACCAAACCCCAATTAAATTACATTTATATGTTGTCCATAACTCACTGAGTACGAATATATAATCAATTTCATTATCGGGGTCCATTTGACCCTTTAAACTATTAATTGAACTTATTAGGATGATGTCTAATATCTCTATTTCTACCGTCAAAATATATTTAAACACATGTAATAAACTCAAATAACATATTAGGATCATTACCTGAATGTTTCAGGGTGAAAATTCTACTTTTTTCCGGCCCCTTTTGTCATTTTCTGGCATTTTTTCCCTTTCGCTTTTAAGTTTTTGTTTCTGCTTCCATTTTCATTTTGATGTTTCTGTTTACATACATACGTACATACATAGGCTAAGGGATAAATCCCTTCAGCCACCGCCTAACTTTTGTGTTTTCTTCTTTATCTCTTTTTTTTTTAATTCGCTGTTAAGATAAAAATTAAAACGATACCCTACGATATTTAAAATAATTTCAACTTTTGAATACTAGTTATACAAAATATATGTAACATACTCGCGAGGGCGGATCTCAATTTGGACTCCCCAAACTTAAGATGCGAATTAAATGAAAAAAAAGTCAAATTATTTAACTTTCGGCATTTTAGCGGAAACTAGCCGAACAACATCGAAATTCACTTTCGAAAGTTTGCAAAAGTCACAAATAATTATACGAACTTAACGGAACTTTTGGATTTCGAATCGGAGTTCGTTCGCCAAAACCGAACTCAAAAATCTCTTTTTAATATTTATTGTCAATAAAAACTGACACCTTTTTCCGATGCCTACCAAACGAGTTCTGATTTAGTTCAAATTTTACAGACAGGTCCTAATGGACCTTACGAATAATTTAAAATTATCGGCACGCCAATCGGAGCCCTAACTTCCGAAACGACTAACCGAGGTCGTTTCACAAATATTTTACTCCTTTGTTGAGTCGGTTTTGGACTCATCCATTCGGCCTAATGGCCTATTTTAACTTTAAATTTTATGCGTGCATTGCTATTTTACGTATTAACTTGATTTTGTTCAATGTGTAACTCGTTGAAGAACATGCGGTCCAAAGGAATAGGATTGTCAACTTTGGAAACACTAACAAACCTTCGCCAAATACAAGCTTTACCTCCAATCCACCTTGCTTAACAGTGTCTAATTACCCAATGCCTATACATACTATATATCCACAAATCCCGTAAGAATATCTTACCAATCCAAATGCTTGGCCAGCTGCAACTTCATACCAGCCGCATTTTGTCACTATGCCCGCTATGGGGAGTCAATCAAATCAAGTGACAGTGCGTCCACAAGAATTTCCTAGGAAAGAGGGTGAGGCAACTGATTTGAATAACATGGATGAACAAATTCGCAAGTTGAAGAAGGTCATTAGAGATGAGTTGCGCTCAAGGAACATTCAGAGTTTATGTTATGAGCACTTGTGCATTCGCCCAGACATTGAGCTTCCACGTGGGTACAACATACCAAAACTCAACACTTTCGATGGAAAGGGAAATCCCTACATTTATTTGAAAGATTATTGCAGCAGATTGATCGGAATCGGAAAGAATTAAGCTTTGCTGATGAGATTATTCAGTTAGAGTTTGACAGGATTAGCACTTGCATGGTACACTAAGCAGGATTTTACTAAATGGCACACGTGGGAGGATATGGCCCATGACTTTATGGAACATTACAGGTTCAACATAGTAGGAGTCCTGATGTGTTTGATATGCGCAGCGATGTGTTTGATATGCGCAGCGTTAAAAGGATGTCTCATGAGTCTTTTGCAAAATATGCTATTAGGTGGAGGTTAGAGGCTTCTAAGATGCATCCGTCCTTGCCCGAGGATAAGCTAATAGCAGCTTTCATTGACATGCAAGAAGGAATATAATATGCAAAAATGGTCGTCAGTAATGCAAGCAACTTCTCTGAATTGATCCAACTGGGAAAAATGATAGAAGAAGACATGGCAACAGGGAAAATTCCTTCCGTTTTATTTGGGTACAGCACTCAATCAGAGAAACCCTCAAATTTGCAAGGCTCTCAAAGTCAGGTTCAACAATCATATTCCGACTATCCAGCATCGAAGAAGAGGAAGTTGAATACATTCACTCCTCTTGACGAGTCTGTGACAAGCATATTTGAAAAATTGTAAGCTGAAGGACTTTGGCAACCAAGGAAAGGGACAATTCCTAAGCATCTGCCTCCACATTTTGATCCATTAAAGCATTGCGCTTATCATTCAAACATCCAAGGGCATGATACTAAAGAATGCAGAGGCCTGAGATACAAGATCCAAAGCATGATTGATAGCGGCAAAATAATAGTGCAAGGAGATCCATCAAGTGATATTTGCAGCATTCCACCCGCTAACACAATTTTTTTAAAGGCGAAGCATCAGCTCCAAGATATCAAAAGAAGCAGCGGTTGGCAAGCTAAGAAGACTGAAAAGACCGCATTTTGCAGCTTAAAATGGCATTTCATTGGCCTACTATCTTATGTTTTGCTATTTTGTCGCATTCTTACTTATCCCATTGTAATGAACTACGTTATGTTCTGCTACCGTTATTCGGTTTAGTCACAAAATCAATGAAATTTCATTTTTCCCAAATAAGCTAAGCCAAAGCAGTTTCTGATGGTTTCTCTTGTGCAAAAGGGAGTGTTTCAAGAATCTCAGATTTTCGCGGCAACAACACATTTGATTGCTATGCAAGTAAAATGCAGATTTGAAGCCAAATTAGGTGTTCAAACAAGCCAACCGTTATTTGATCAAAAACTAACAACTGTTCTTTGATTAAACAGGGGAAAATTTTGCATTTTACCATAAAGTTCAGCATCAAGGTGGAAGGAGCAATGCAAAGTGTCGCGACTTCCCAGAAATTTTATACTACTTATAATTTTTCTTTGAATGCAGGAATCTTAAGCAGCAAAACGAGACGAACTCGCAACTATTAGTTCCTCGAAGAATATTTGCCTTATCGCATATGCAGAACAAATCTATTTCTCTCTTTTTAATTTAAGCTTTTGCTCGATTATCGCATCACCAGCACAAGCCAGACGATTTCAGATTTTGCAAGATACAGGGTTTATCCACCCACAAATAGGATATCTCGGGTCCTTCCACCAGCAAATAGGATATTCGTATCCTTCCGCCCACAAATAGGATATCTTTGGGTCCTTCCACCCACAAATAGGATATCTCGGGTCCTTCCACCCACAATAGGATATCTTGGGTCCTTCCACCCACAAATAGGATATTCGGGTCCTTCCACTCACAAATATGATATCTTAGGTCCTTCTACCAAAAAATAGGATATTCCGGGTCCTTCCACCCACAAATAGGATATTTCGGGGTCCTTCCGCCCACAAAGAGGATATCTTGGGTCCTTCCACCCACAAATAGGATATTTCGGGTTTTTCCACCCACAAATATGATATCTCGGGTTTCTCCACCCACAAATAGGATATTTCGGGTCCTTCCACCCACAAATAGAATATTTCAGGTCCTTCCGCCCACAAATAGGATATCTTGGGCCCTTCCACCCACAAATAGGATATCTCGGGTCCTTCCATCCACAAATAGAATATTTGGGGTTTTTCCACCCACAAATAGGATATCTCGGGTTTCTCCACCAACAAATAGGATATCTCGGGTTTCTCCACCCACAAATAGGATATTTCGGGTCCGTCCACCCACAAATAGGATATCTCGAGTCCTTCCCCCCACAAATAGGATATTCGGGTCCTTCCACCCACAAATAGGATATCATGGGTCCTTCCACCCACAAATAGGATATCTTGGGTCCTTCCACCCACAAATAGGATATTTCGGGTCCTTCCACCCACAAATAGGATATGTCAGGTTTTTCCACCCACAAATATGATATCTCGGGTTTCTCCACCCAAAAATAGGATATTTCGGGTCCTTCCACCCACAAATAGGATATTTCGGGTCCTTCCGCCCACAAATAGGATATCTCGGGTCCTTCCACCCACAAATAGAATATTTTGGGTTTTTCCACCCACAAATAGGATATCTCGGGTTTCTCCACCCACAAATAGGATATCTCGGGTTTCTCCACCCACAATTAGGATATTTCGGGTCCTTCCACCCAGAAATAGGATATCTCGGGTCCTTCCGCCCACAAATAGGATATTTGGGTCCTTCCACCCACAAATAGGATATCATGGGTCCTTCCACCCACAAATAGGATATCTTGGGTCCTTCAACCCACAAATAGGATATCTCGGGTCCTTCCACCCACAAATAGGATATTTCGGGTTCTTCCACCCACAAATAGGTTATCTCGGGTTTCTCCACCCATAAATAGGATATCTCGGGTTTCTCAACCCACAAATAGGATATCTCGGGTCCTTCCACCCACAAATATGATATGCAGGTTTCTTTCAAGTAATTGATAGTCTAAGACAAGTCGGCTTGAGGCACCACTTTCAGAGTGTTTCGCAATGTCGGTTGTCTTGCAATATTGGCATGTTAAATTTAAAGTAGATGGATAGTCTAAGACAAGTCGGCTGAAGCACCAGTTTCAAAGTGTTTTGCGATGTCGGTTGTCTTGCAATATTGGCATGTTATATTTAAAGTATATTGATAGTCTAAGATAAGTCGGTTGAAGCACCACTTTTGGAGTGTTTCGCGATGTCGGTTGTCTTGCAATATTGGAATGTTATATTTAAAGTAGAGTGATAGTGTAAGACAAGTCGGCTTGAGGCCCCACTTTTGGAGTGTCTTTCGTGATGTCGGTTGTCTTGCAATATTGGCATGTTATATTTAAAGTAAATTAATAGTCTAAGACAAGTCGGTTGAAGCGCCATTTTCGGAGTGTTTCGTGATGTCGGTTGTCTTGCAGTATTGGCATGTTATATTTAAAGTAGAGTAATAGTCTAATACAAGTCGGCTTGAGGCACCACTTTCGGAGTGTCTCGCGATGTCGGTTGTCTTGCAATATTGGCATGTTACATTTGAAGTAGATGATAGTCTAAGACAAGTCGGCTTGAGGCACCACTTTCGGAGTATCTCGCGATGTCGGTTGTCTTGCAATAATGGCATGTTATTTTTTTTGAAGTAGATGATAAAAACAGATAAGTCGACTTGAGACATCATGTCTCGTTAGTTGACTTATCTTATAAAAGCCTTGCATTCTACAATTCGTTCTCACTTTACTTATTGTTTTATTTTACTATTTCAAAATAATGATCATCATAGAGGTTTCCCGGGCAGAGCGCCTCGTCAGTTGATCGAAAGAAGAACTTATTGATGATATCACAACCCGCATTTATAATTTTATGTTATCACTTTATTTATTTCTTATTCCAATTATTAAAGTTTATTAGCAGTTGCTCGCCTACTATTTGTCGAGATTGTTATAGATTTTAGCAGTGTCGAAGCAGCATATGGAGCAAAACGTGGAACTTTTTCTTAGCAGCGAACTGGGGCAATCGTTGATATGAGCTAGACTCGTCAACGAGAATCTGAAGAATAGCGCTCGAACAAGCAAATTCTATTCTAATCTTTTCTTTCAAGATTAGAACGTCAGTTTGAATTCTTTCCTATTCGTGTGTCCTTTTCTGTCAATCGTGCCACTTTTCGTATCTAAATGTCGTTGAACTACATATGACCTGATTCTCTTTCAGCCCGAGATATGTAGGAAACTCGAAAACCGAAGATCGGTCATGACCATAAGCCTCGCACTTTGATCCTTGGAATCGACGTGCTTGGCTTTATCGTGACAAAATTGGTTATCCGTCAACTTTTTTATCCTGAAAACTCTTTCATCTTTTTCAGGCAAAGAGGGGCAGCTGTTGACACCCAATTTTGTCCCGAATTTTAAGTTAATATTAAATTATAAAGTGTATTTAATTAGAAGGGCTAATTTTAGATTTAAATAACTAAATTGCTAATTTTAAAAAAGGGGCTAAATTTGCAATGTGTAGCCCAATTTAAGCTCATTCGTGCAAACCCTCATATACATTATACACCCTTTCCCATTTCAGTCAAAAAACCCCAGAACAAATCTCCCGAACCCGTTTTCAAAATCCACAACCCGCGACCCGACCCAAAAAACCCCATTTTCCCCTAGAATCTGATGGAAAAATCAAAATTCTTGACCCCACTCCCTCTCCAGCTCATCTTGTTGTACCAGCCTTATCCGTTTAGATCCGTTGGAGGGTCGTTTTGGTATTTGACATGGCCTTTAGAACTCTTATTGTTTGGATATAAAATCAGTCTTAAGAGAAGATTTTGAAGGAGAGCAGCCGTTAATGGGGTCGGGAAATGAGCAGTAGTGAAAGAAAATAGGGAGAAAAAAGGCACAAATTTTATTTTGATTTTTTTTTTGAGTTTTAATATCCTCTTCATTCCTGTTCTTGGGCATTTTTTTGGTTTTGTGTCGTCGCTTCGTCTTTCAAGTCGTCGCTTGTATTCGAGCTTCTTTTCTTTAAATCCACGCCCCTGCACATTGCCCGCAAAAAGGTAATCCTCTTAAATTTTATTTTGTTATGCTCATTTTGTTCATATACATTAGTTCTTTCTTTTTTTAGTACGAATATTGTTTTAAGTATTACTTAATTAGTTTATCCGTGCTTGTTTCCGTGTGGTGTGATTTGAACATTGTTTTAGTTTCTAAAATTTACTCTTTGGACTGTTCATGATGTTATTCAGTTGATCGCAAAAATGTTTACTGATGTCGGGTGCTACTGTTGTCTGCTTGAAATGAAGCTAGAGTCTTTAAGTTGTTTATGTTATCTTAGTATAAAGATTAAATCTTTTGCTGTCGTGGCTCTTACAGTTTTCCTGTTAAACTCCTCTCTTTTGGAACCTGAAATCAGTTCAAAAATATCATAAAATTGTTGAACTGTTAGTAGGAGCGATCATCTAGTATTCAACTATCTATTAACTTCATCTTGGATCTAATTTAACTATAAAATAAAAAGTCGTTATAGGGCCAGTCTAGCTTCTGTTTCTGCTTAAGATGTTTGGTCTGCTTGAAGCCTCTTTTAAGGATCTGGTTAAAAGAGGCAGGTAGTTATTGGCTGTTTTAGTGGCTTTTATTCTAGGAATTAGAAGTGGTGTTCTGTGAAATGAGGGGGCTGTTACTGCGAGGTGGTTTAGGGCATTGAGGAAATTTGTAGAGGAGTTGAGTTTGTTCAGGTTCTGGGGTTCAGGTTCCGGCGTTCAGGTTTGTGTCTGCTAAGAGGGAATGGATGGTTGTTCAAGGAGAGTGTGGAAGAAGAAGAGGGGCTATTCAGATTATAGAGGGTGGTTGCTCTTGGCTGGTAGGTTTAGGTAGGAGGTTGAGTTAGGTGAGAAAGTATTCAAGTTCTAGTTCTTGAGTCCAATCCATGAATGGTGGTGGTGTAGGCTATTTCCTATTGATCTGGATGTGGTTGGTTCAGGGAGTTGATGGGAGTTGTTTTGGTAAGCCTAGTCCTGGTAGTCCAGGAAGGTTTATGCAGTTATAGATGTTCCAGGGCAGCAGGGCCTTAATTGGTTTTCTGGTTGGCCTAGAAAGGATGTTCCAGGGTGTTTAGGTGGTCTAGATAGTTGGAGAAGCTGCCTAGTTCTATGATGGTGCAGGAAGGGCATCTGATAGCCAGGTGTTAGGAGTGTGGCTCTTGTTTGCAGGTTGTTTCAATATTATCAGGGAGGTTGTTTCTGTTTATTTAAGAGCAGGTTGAGATATAGGGTATGTTGTAAGCAGCAAGTGATAGGTGCTGTGAGTCTGTGAGGTGTGCAAAAGTTGTTTGGGAAGCTTGTGAAGTGGTTTAAATATTTGCAGGTGCTGGGAAGTGTTCAGGTTGGTGTATAGTTGCTTAGAGAGGTCTGATTGGTTTGCAGTTTGTGTGGAGAGTCAGGATGTTATTCCTGTTGCCGGGGGGCCTATAGGTGGTGTTAGTTGTTTTGGAGGGAGTCTAATGTTCTATAGCTTGTGAGAGGGGTAGCAGGTATTTGGGGATGGTAAAGCAAGCTGTTCTTAGTGTCATATTGCTGTGAATGTGAGAAGCTGCCATTTGTTTCTGGTTAAGTCCTGGAGGTTGTTTGTTTAAGTCAGGATGTTTATTTTTAGATGGAGATGTTACTTTCTCCTGTTTGGATGTGTGTAGGAGTATTGCTTTAGTTAATAGTCTATTTCTTTTCATATCTCTGAAATCATGAGTTTCTTTGACTTTGGTTTTAGTTAAAGATAGTCTTCTTTTGCTATCAAAGATGAGTTTAGGTGCATCTATAAGCTAGATAATGTTAGAGAAGTACTCCTATCAACTCTTAGATTTAGGTTCCTAATTTTAAAGTTTGAATTTGTTAGCTTGTGTCTTTTAAGTAGAAGTTCATTCTCCATTATGTTAAAGGATTGTTTCTTGTCTTGCCTTAGCATACCTTTTTGTGAGAATTCTAATGAAATGTGCTCTTTCTTTCCTATTATTAGCTCAAGCTTTCTTTTGTCCTGCTTAACCCATTAGATATTCCTGCAACCTGGCTATTGCTTCTGAGCTATGCTTTTGTCCAGCTTAAGTTTCAAATTCAGAAATAAGTGTGACATGTTTTTCCTTTTTTAAGCTTGCAAAGCATAGTGGTTAGCTACCAGTGACTTCTTCTTGGAAAATATTGTGTTTGGTTGTTGTTTAGACATAAGCTTAAAGCAAGCTAGAAATTATAAGAGGTCAGTTGCAAGTTTAAAACTCTTATCAAATCTATCTTTAATGGCGTGTTTGGCTTAGTAAAGCCTACGTTTGAAATGGTTTTTTTTTTTTTTAAATAGAATGAAATTGGCATAATTTGGACTAATGGTCTGTTAACATATTTCCCTAAGCTATAAATTATGGTAGACTCTTATTTAAAGTGTTATAGATCGTTTGGTACATGAAAGTATTTGGTGGCTGAGATATCAATTACATTTATATTTCTTGGCCGCAAGTCAAATTTCATCCTTCAGCCTCATTTTCGTTTGGATATTGAATGCATTAGTTTAGTTGTCTTGGCTTTCTATTCTTTAATTTAATCTGGTAAGTTATCTTTTTAAGTATTTTGCTAATTCTTTATCTTCTTCTTTCTTGGCATGAAAACACACTTGGGATCAAGTTGGCTAAACTCACAAAATTGGGATGGCTTACTGGCATTGGAGTTGTCCGGGCCTTGCTTTTGTATTTCGAGCTCAAGTATCTTAAAATGAATGAATGAAAACCTTGTGAAATACAGGGCTCGTGTTGAATTTGCTATCCGGGTTCTATCTTCTAAATTCCTTCTCTCCCGTCCCTATGAGAAAAGCACGTCTTAGGACCCCTGTAAACCTGCTGGGACTTTGCATGCTAGAAGCTTGGTAGGATAGCCGCTCTATTAAAGTTATTATCTCCATTGCATGTTTAGAATTGTTTATGCAATTGTTTATCCCCTTTTTTTAGGACGTGCCAACTGATTTAAGGCAATAGAAACCTCTCGTCAATTATTGAGTGCAAAAGAATCAAAATTTATTTATAATTATACAATCTTCATTTATAAATTTACGTTTAAATTAATTATTTATCTATCTATCATTTATTATTTACTTATTTATTTATTCATTAATTAAATTAATTAAATAGTATTTATCATTCATTCGTTTAATCAATCAATTTAGTTATTTAATTTTAATTAATAGTTTTGTTAAATATAATTATGTACTTAGTTAATCAATCAATTATTATCCATTATTCTTTATTTAACTGAATTTATATAAATATTTATTTATTTGATTAAGTTATTATCTTTTCATTATTTATCTATCCAATCAATTAATTCATCAATTATTATTATTTATCTAATCATTTATTTTGGTTGTTTACTTATTTTTATTTAGCCCCTTTATTTATTTAATCAACTAATTAATCAATCAACCATTTAATTATCCATTTAATCTAAAATTTAGTTATTTATTTATCTAAGTATTGGCATAACCGAAATCTTATCTTATTTATATTATCCTCATTTATAATTAATCCTATATTTATTATCCTTAACCAATTCGTGAAAACCGCCGGATTAACCGCTTTTAGCGTATTTTCGAAAGTGATCCCGCAAGGGACCCTCTTTCGAATCTAATAGAACCACTTACCTAAGAATCTCTGATTTTAATAATTTCCTTTTATATAAGGGAATAATTGCACTCTTTAATTAATATTTGGTTCCTAATAATCCTTAAATTAGGTGGCGACTCCAAAGAAAGCCCTTTGAAGTCCCATTTTTGTTGAAAATACATCCCGATACATACTTGTATGTATTTTTGGGAGGGTTCAACAGCGTGGCGACTCCGCTGGGGAATAGCAAATGATTGTAACCATAAGGTTTTCACGAATTAGCCTTGTTTATGTATTTGTATGTTGAAACTAGTATGATTATATCTGTTGTTTATTTGCGAGCATGCTTAGTTAATCAAATTGATTGTTGTGTGTCACGAAAAAGATATCACTACACCCTTATTTGTGCACATATATAACCTAGCATTCCATTCATACTTCCCCCACTCCTATGAACCTCTTGCATTTTCACCCCAAATATCCGCGAGGTGCGCCCATGCGCACCCGCACTTTCTTCTACTAAAGAACCCTATGAAGAGTTGGTACACCGGCCGCCATCGTGGGAGTAATTCGACTGCGAAACCGCTTGCCAGTCACCTGTTAGCCTCAACTGTTAACCCACTCTTAGATGGAGCTTTAGGAGCATGCATGCATTTCACCTAAGCCTGGACCTGGTCCTTGGTACCGCAGCCATAGTCAGGAATCCGCCCTTATGTCAACGGGTTCTTGAAGCCTAGCGACCCACATATTATGTGCTATGTGATGACGAATCCTCAGTCTTAGCCATGTGTGAGCATAATCAGATTTAGAATTTTGTCTCCGATTTTGTCTTTTAGGTTAGAAAATGGAAGAATTTAGAAAAATCATGCGGTCATAGCTGTCCACAGAGAAATTGAGATCAAAACTGAATTACAGTGCGGGGATAGTTAGGCGGATTTGGTTGAGATCAAAACAGAATCTCAGTACGGGGAAAGTTAGGCAGATTTGGTTGGTTTGTGTTTTGGAGATGGCCTGGTAGGTGAGATATAAGAGGTGAAGCCCCTGTTGTCATTAAAATATCAGTGGGGTCTCTCTTATGAAGACATGTGTGTGTGCAGGTTTACGTTGACTGACCAGTTGCAACTTTATGAAAATTGAAGTATGCTTGTCGCATACTAGGAGAGTGAAGCCCCTACGTCTTTAAATGACCAGTGGTGTCCTTCTTGAAGACCAATGAGGTCTTGGCTACCTAGGAAACTGAGAGGCTTGATTAAAGCTGAGGATCAGTGAGGAGCCCTATGAACAAGGCCTGTGAACCTTGCAAAACCTAGGAAGCTGAAAGGCTTGTCCAATGCCAAGGACCAGTGAGGTTTTTCTTGTAAAAGTTCAATTGGAATCTTTTATGAATTGTAGTCTGGTATTGTGAAAGCAGTTGGAAATTTCACTCCTTGATGTTGTAAAATAATTGGGAGTTATGCTTGGAGGAGTGTGCATGTTTGCAAAAGGTATGGACGATTGTTTCATGTTTTAGGTATTTGGGTTTACAATTTTGTGCAGATGATGTGGAGAGCATTAGCTGTGTTAGAATTTTGAGTTGACACCAACTTTTGGAAGATAGTTGGGATAACGGAATTGCATTGTCAAGGTGGAGAGATGATTGTTATCAATTATTGTTATTATTTGTTGCTTACTCTAAATCTGAATTGCACAGAACTGGCATGGACTATTTTTCGCTACCACTTGTTTGTGCGATTAGGCTTACCTCTGGCAAAATGTCACCTTACAGGGTAGAACGCGTTTGCATTTTATTTACGCTCAATTACTTATGTTTGCCACATGTCAAATTGTCTGTCTAATATGAGATTACTTGCTAAATATGTGATGCTAGCCTGAAATTTGTTGGCACTGATTTAATTTGTTTGGCGGTATGGTAAGATTAACGTTATGTTACTTCGTCCTATCTTTTGTAAAAGATAACCATTTTATGAAGTCATTTATCTATCATCTGAATTCATGCATACTGTTATTTAAAATGCATTTCAAATATTATTTTGTTTATCTTAAACCCCTGTCTTGTCATTTTGCAAAATATTGTTTAGGTTCAAAATTTAAAGAATTCGCAAGTGTATTTCCCTTTTTGAAAATAACTTTATAGCAAAGCAAGCCTTTTCGCATTTGTTTGGCTTTAACAAAATGAGTGTCTTGCTCAAACTTTTGGGTCTTTTCAGTACGGTCTCAATCTTTTCATTTTGGAATAGTTTGACCCGTCAGTTTCACCTTTGATAAAGTTTTTATTAAGTTCGGTATGCGTTGCTAAAGGGTTAATTATTCTGAACATCAAGATCAGGACTTATGGCTCGCTAAACTGTTGTGATTGATTTGACTAAGAATGATGAATCCAACCATGACAAGGTTGTCAAGCTCGAAGCAACTGTAGCAAGCTTGGAAAAGCAGAAATACACATGGTCTGATTCCCAAGGAGGGATACGTAGGCTCCTCCATCAGGCTTGACCCTTTAGTATTTAAATTTTAATTTTCCCAAGATAAAAGCTGTGGCAAATTTTACAAAGCTAGTAGAAGTCGTGAGAGATTACAACTGGGGCAGCTTTTGTTAAGCAGTTTAAAGTATTGAAAGTAGTAACTGGGGCAGCTTTTGCAAAAAAATTTGAAGAATCGGAATTCATAACTGGGGCAGTTTTGCAAAGCAAGTTGAGATGTTGAAGTCATAACTGGGGCAAAATTGTGCAAAGGCAAATTGAAGACATTGAGTTGATTTTATAATTATCAGAAGCAGCTTTTTTATGCATTGGTGCAGATTGTTATTCTACAAACAAGAATCGATAGTCGATCAACGCATTGATGTTCAAAATAGACCGACCATTTTAGCAAATTGTGCCAAAATGGTCTAGCACGCATACCGATTTAGTAAAAACTTTGAAAGTTTTTCTCAACTCGTGTCTTGAAAAATCAAATTTTTTCGGTCGTTAAGTTTCGCACTCTAAAATATTTTACTCTTCTGTTGAGTAGGGATTTTGATCCCAACCATTCGGCCTAATGGCCTATATTAACTTGAAATTTTATGAATGCATTGCTATTTTACGTATTAACTTGCTTTTGTTCAATGTGTAAAATTCATTTGTTAAAGGTTGGCTAGCATTGAACACTGAAATAGCTGAAAATCTGCATCAAGGACGAAATACCATGGCAAAGTAGCTTCAGGCAACCAGTTTTGGTATGGGTATCTTGCAAGCGCAGAATGATGATGTTGAAGAACATGTAGTCCAAAGGAATAGGATTGTCAACTTTGTCAACACTAACAAACCTTTGCCAAATACAAGCTTTACCTCCAATCCACCTTACTTAACAATGTCTAATTACATAATGCCTATACATACTATATATCCACAAATCCCACAAGAATATCTTACCAATCCAAATGCTTGGCCAGCTGCAACTTCATACCAACCGCATTTTGTCACTATGCCCGCTATGGGGAGTCTATTAAATCAAGTTACAGTGCGTCCACAAGAATTGCCTAAGACAGAGGGTGAGGCAACTGATTTGAATAACATAGATGAACGAATTCGCAAGTTGAAGAAGGTCATTAGAGATGAGCTGCGATCAAGGAGCATTCAGATTTTATATTATGAAGACTTGTGCATTCACCAAGACATTGAGCTTCCACGTGGGTACAACATACCAAAACTCAACACTTTCGATGGAAAGGGAAATACCTACATTCATTTGAAAGATTATTGAAGCAGATTGATCGGAATCGGAAAGAATGAAGCTTTGCTGATGAGATTATTCAGTCAAAGTTTGACAGGATTAGCACTTGCATGGTACACTAAGAAGAATTTACTAAATGGCACACGTGGGAGGATATGGCCCATGACTTTATGGAACATTACAAGTTCAACATAGTAGGAGATCCCAATGTGTTTTATATGCGCAGCGTTAAACGGATGTCTCATGAGTCTTTTGCAGAATATGCTATTAAGTGGAGGATAGAGGCTTCTAAGATACATCCGCCCTTGCCCGAGGATAAGCTAATAGCAGCTTTCATTGACATGCAAGAAGGAATATACTATGCTAAAATGGTAGTCAGTAATGCAAGCAGCTTCTCTGAATTGATCCAACTGGGAAAAATTATAGAAGAGGGCATAGAAACAGGAAAAATACCTTCTGGGTTATTTGGGTACACCACTCAATCAGAGAAACCCTCAAATTTGTAAGGTTCTCAAAGTCAGTTTCAACAATCATATTCTGATTATCCGGCATCGAAGAAGAGGAAATCGAATACATTCACTCCTCTAGACGAGTTTCTGACAAGCATATTTGAAAAATTGCAAGCTGAAGGATTTTTGCAACCAAGGAAAGGGACAATTCCTTAGCATCTGCCTCCACATTTTAATCCATTAAAGCATTGTGCTTATCATTCAAATATCCAAGGGCATGATACTGAAGAATGCAGTGGCCTGAGATACAAGATCCAAAGCATGATTGATAGCGGCAAAATAATAGTGCAAGGAGATCCATCAAGTTGTTTTTGCAGCATTCCACCCGCTGGCGTAATTTTTGTAAAAGGCAAAGCATCAGCTCCTAGATATCCAAAGAAGCAGCGGTTGGCAAGCTAAGAAGACTGAAAAGACCGCATTTTTGCAGCTTAAAATAGCATTTCATTACCCAACTATCTTATGTTTTGTTGTTTTGTCGCATTCTTACTTATCCAATTGTAATAAACTACGTTATGTTTTGCTACCATTATTGGGTTTAGTCCAAAAATCAATGAAATTTCATTTTTCCCAAATAAGCTAAGCCAAAGCAGTTTCAGATGGTTTCTCTTGTGCAAAAGGGAGAGTTTCAAGAATGTCAGATTTTCGCGGCAACAACACATTTGATTGCCATGCAAGCAAAATGCAGATTTGAAGTCAAATTAGGTGTTAAAACAAGCCAATCATTATTTGATCAAAAACTAACAATTGTTCTTTAATTAAAAAGGGGCAAATTTTGCATTTTACTACAAAGTTCAGCATCAAGGTGGAAGGAGCAATGCAAAGTGTCGCGACTTCCCAGAAATTTTACAGTACTTACAATTTTTCTTTGAATGCAGGAATATCAAGCAGCAAAACGAGAAGAAATCGCAACTATTAGTTCCTCGAAGAATATTTGCCTTATCGCATATGCAGAACAACTCTATTTCTCTCTTTATAATTTAAGCTTTTGCTCGATAATCGCATCACCAGCACAAGCCAGATGATTTTAGATTTTTCAAGATACAGGGTTTATCCACCCACAAATAGGATATCTCGGGTCCTTCAACCCTCAAATAAGATATTCGGGTCCTTCCGCTCACAAATAGGATATCTTTGGGTCCTTCCACCAACAAATAGCATATCTCGGGTCCTTCCACCCACAAACAGGATATCTCGGGTCCTTCCACCCACACATAGGATATTCGAGTCCTTCCGCCCACAAATAGGATATCTTAGGTCCTTCCACCCACAAATAGGATATTTCGGGTCCTTCAACCCACAAATAGGATATTTCGGGCCCTTCAGCCTACAAATAGGATATCTCCGGTCCTTCCACCCATAAAGAGGATATCTCGAGTCCTTCCACCCACAAATAAGATATTTCGAGTTTCTCCACCCACAAATAGGATATCTCAGGTTTCTCCACCCACAAATAAGATATCTCGGGTTTCTCCACCCACAAATAGGATATTTCGGGTCCTTCCACCCACAAATAGGATATCTCGGGTCCTTCCACCCACAAATAGGATATTCGGGTCCTTCCGCCCATAAATAGGATATCGTGGGTCCTTCTACCCACAAATAGGATATCTTGGGTCCTCCCACCTATAAGTAGGATATATCGGGTCCTTCCACAACTAATAGGATTTTTCGGGTTTTTCCGCCCACAAATAGGATATCTCGGGTTTCTCCACCCACAAATGGGATATCTCGGGTTTCTCCACCCACAAATAGGATATCTCGGGTCCTTCCACCCACAAATAGGATATGCAGCTTTCTTTCAAGTAGATGATAGTCTAAGACAAGTCGGCTTGAGGCACCACTTTCGGAGTGTTTTGCGATGTCTGTTGTCTTGCAATATTGGCATGTTATATTGAAAGTAGATTGATAGTCTAAGACAAGTCGGCTGAAGCACCACTTTCGAAGTATTTCACGATGTCGGTTGTCTTGCAATATTGGCATGTTATATTTAAAGTAGATTGATTGTCTAAGACAAGTCGACTGAAGCACCACTTTCGGAGTGTTTCGCGATGTCGATTGTCTTGCAATATTAGCATGTTCTATTTAAAGTAGAGTGATTGTCGAAGATAACTCGGCTTGAGGCACCACTTTCGGAATGTCTCGCGATGTCGGTTGTCTTACAATATTGGTATGTTATATTTAAAGTAGATTGATAGTCTAAGACAAGTCAGCTGAAGCACCACTTTCGGAGTGTTTTGCGATGTCGGTTGTCTTGCAATATTGGCATGTTATATTTAAAGTAGATTGATATTCTAAGACAAGTTGGCTTAAGCACCACTTTCAGAATGTTTCGCGATGTCGATTGTCTTGCAATATTGGCATGTTATATTTAAAGTAGAGTGATAGTTTAAGATAAGTCTGCTTGAAGCACCACTTTTGGAGAGTCTCACGATGTCGGTTGTCTTGCAATATTGGCATGTTACATTTGAAGTAGATGATAGTATAAGACAAGTCGGCTTGAGACACCACTTTTTGAGTGTCTCGCGATGTCGGTTATCTTGCAATATTGGCATGTTATTTTTTTTGAAGTAGATGATAAAAATAGACAAGTCGACTTGAGACATCATGTCTCGTTAGTCGACTTATCTTATGAAAGCCCTGCATTCTACAATTCGTTCTCACTTTACTTATTGTTTTATTTTACTATTTCAGATAATGATCATCCTAGAGGTTCCCCAGACGGAGCGCCTCGTCAGTTGATCGAAAGAAGAATTTATTGATGATATCACAACCCGCATTTACAATTTTATGTTATCACTTTATTTATTTCTTATTCCAATTATTAAAGTTTATTAGCAGTTGCTCGCTTACCATTTGTCGAGATAGTTGCATATTTTAGCAGTGTCGCAGCAGCATATTGAGCAAAACGCGGAACTTTTTCTTAGCAGCGAACTGGGGTAATCGCTGATATGAGCAAGACTCGTCAATGAGGATATGAAGAATAGCGCTCGAACAAGTAAATACTATCCTAATCTTCTGTTACAAGATCAGGACGTCAGTTTGAATTCTTTCCTATTCGTGCATCCTTCTTTGTCAATCATGCGACTTTTCGTATCTAAATATCGTTGAACTATATATGACCTGATTCTCTTTCAGCCCGAGATATGTAGGCAACTTGGAATCGAAGCCTCACACTTTGGTCCTTGGAATCGAAGCCGGAGTTCAGCCATGTCCAAAAGCCTCACACTTTGGTCCTTGGAATCGAAGTCCTTGGCTTTATCGTGACAAAATTGGTTTCCCGTCAACTTCTTTACCCTAAAAACTCTTTCAACCGTTTCAGGTAAAGAGGGGCAGCGGTTGACACCCAATTTTGTCCCGAATTTTAAGTTAATATTAAATTATAAAGTGGATTTAATTAGAAGGGCTACTTTTATAATTTAAATAACTAAATTGCTAATTTTAAAGAAAATGGCTAAATTTGCAATACATAGCCAATTTCAGCTCATTCCCTAAGCCATCATATGCGTCATCCACCCTTCCCCATTTCAGTCAAAAATCCCCAGAACAAATCTCCCAAACCCGTTTTCAGAATCCACAACCCACGAGCCTACCCAAAAAACCCCCATTTTCCCCCAGAACCTGATGGAAAAATCAAAATTCTTGACCCCACTCCCTCTCCAGCTCATCTTGTTGTACCAGTCTTATCTGTTGAGATCCGTTAGAAGGTCGTTTTGGGTATTTGACATGGCCTTTAGAACCCTAATTGTTTGGATATAAAACAAGTCTTAAGAGAAGATTTTGAAGGAGAGCAGCCGTTAATGGGGTCGGGAAATGAGCAGCAGTGAAAGAAAATAGAGAGAAAAAAGGCACAAATTTTATTTTGATTTTTTTTTTTTGAGTTTTAATATCCTCTTCGTTCCTGTTCTGGGGCATTTTTTTGGTTCCGTGTCGTCGCTTCGTCTTTCAAGTCGTCGCTAGTATTTGAGCTTCTTTTCTTTAAATCCACGCCCCAGCTCGCTGCCCGTCAAAAGGTAATCCTCTTAAATTTTATTTTGTTATGCTCATTTTGATCATATACATTAGTTCTTTTTTTTTAGTACGAATATTGTTTTAATTATTGTTTAATCAGTTTATCCGTGCTTGTTTCCGTGTGGTGTGATTTGTACATAGTTTTAGTTTCTAAAATTTACTCTTTGGACTGTTCATGATGTTATTCAGTTAAGCGCAAAAATGTTTACTGATGTCGGCTGCTACTGTTGTCTGCTTGAAATGAAGCTAGAATCTTTAAGTTGTTTATGTTATCTTAGTGTAAAGATTAAATCTTTTGGTGTCGTGGCACTTACTGTTTTCCTGTTAAGCTCCTCTCTTTTGGAACCTAAAATCAGTTCAAAAATATCATAAAATTGCTGAACTGTTAGTAGGAGCGATCATCTAGTATTCAGCCATCTATTGACTTCATCATGGATCTAATTTAACTGTAAAATGAAAAGCCGTTAATGGGTCAGTCTAGCTTCTGTTTTTACTTAAGATGTTTGGTCTGTTTGAAGCCTCTTTTCGGGATCTGGTTAAAAGAGGCAGGTAGTTATTGGTTGTTATAGTGGCTTTGATTCTAGGAATTAGAAGTGGTGTTCTGTGAAATGAGGGGGCTGTTTCTGTGAGGAGTTGTTTCTAGTTGATTGAAGTTTGTTAAAGTGGTTTAAGGCATTGAGGAAATTGGTAGAGAAGTTGAGTTTGTTCAGGCTTGCGTCTGTTAAAAGGGAATTGATGGTTGTTTAGGGGGAGTGTGGAAGAATAGGGGCTATTCCGAGTATAGAGGGTGGTTGCTCTTGGCTGGTAGGTTCAGGTAGGAGGTTGAGTTAGGTGGGAAAGTATTCAAGTTCTAGTTCTTGAGTCCTATCTATGAATGGAGGTGGTGTAGGCTATTTCCTATTGATCTGGAGGTGGTTGGTTCAGGGAGTTGATGGGAGTTGTTTTGGTAAGCCTAGTCCTGGTAGTCCAGGAAGGTTTATGCAGTTATAGATGTTCCAGGGCAGGAGGGCCTTAGTTGTTGTTCTGGTTGGCCTAGAAAGGATGTTCCAGGGTGTTTAGGTGGTCAAGATAGTTTGAGAAGCTGCCTAGTTCTATGATGGTGCAGGCTAGGCATCTAATAGGTAGGTATTAAGAGTGTGGCTCTTGTTTGTAGGTTGTTTCAGAATTATCAGGGTTGTTGTTTCTGTTTATTTGAGAGAGCAGGTTGAGATATAGGGTATGTTGTAAGAAGCAAGTGATAGGTGGTGTGAGTCTGTGAGGTATGCAGAAGTTGTTTGGGAAGCTTGTGAAGTGGTTTAAATGTTTTAGGTGCTGGGAAATGTTCAGGTTGGTGTATAGCTGCCTACAGAGGTCTGATTGGTTTGTAGTTTGTGTGGAGAGTCAGGATGGTATTCCTATTCCCAGGGGGGGCTATAGGTGGTGTTAGTTGTTTTGGAGGGAGTCTAATGGGCTGTAGCTTGTGAGAGGGGTAGCAGGTATTTGGGGATGGTAAAGCACGTTGTTGTTAGTGTCATATTGCTTTGAATGTGAGAAGCTGCCTTCTATTTCTGGTTCAGTCTTGGAGGTTGTTTGTGTAAGTCAGGATGTTTATTTTTAGATGGAGATGTTTCTTTCTCTGTTTTGATGTGTATAGGAGTATTGCTTTAGTTAATAGTCTATTTCTTTTCATATCTCTGAAATCATGAGTTTCTTTGACATTGGTTTTAGTTAAAGATAGTCTTCTTTTGCTATCAAAGATGAGTTTAGGTGCATCTGTAAGCTAGTTTATGTTAGAGAAGTACTCTTATCAACTCTTAGATTTAGGTTCCTAATTTTAAAGTTTGAATTGGTTAGCTTGTGTCTTTTAAGTAGAAGTTCATTCTCCATTTTGTTAAAGGATTGTTTCTTGTCTTGCCTTAGCATACCTTTTTGTGAGAATTCTAATGAAATTTTCTCTTTCTTTCCAATTATTAGCTCAAGCTTTCTTTTGTCTTTCTTAACCAATTAGATATTCATGCAAACTAGTTATTTCTTCTGAGTTATGCTTTTGTCTAGCTTAAGTTTCAAATTCAGAAATAAGTGTGACATGTTTTTCCTTTTTTTAAGCTTGTAAAGCATAGTGGTTAGCTACCAGTGACCTCTTCTTGGAATATATTGTGTTTGGTTGTTGTTTAGACATAAGTTTAAAGCAATCTAGAAATTAAAAGAGGCCAGTAGCAAGTTTAAAACTCTTATTAAATCTACCTTCAATGGCGTGTTTGGCTTAGGAAAGCCTATGTTTTAAATGGTCTTTTTTTTTTAAATAGAATGAAATTGGCATAATTTGGACTAATGGTCTGTTAACATATTTCCCTAAGCTATAAATCATGGTTAAGACTCTTGTTTAAAGTGTTATAGATCGTTTGATACATGAAAGTCTTTGGTGGCTGAGATATCAATTGCATTTGTATTTCTTGGCCGTATGTCAAATTTCATCCTTCTGCCTCATTTTTGTTTGGATATTGAATGCATTAGTTTAGTTGTCTTGGCTTTCTGTTCTTTAATTTAATCTGGTAAGTTATCTTATTAAGTATTTTGCTAATTCTTTATCTTCTTCTTTCTTGGCATGAAAACACCCTTGGGATCGAGTTGGCTAAACTCACAAAATTGGGATGGCTTATTAGCATTGGAGTTGTCTGGGCATCGCTTTTGCATTTCGAGCTTAAGTATCTTAAAATGAATGAATAAAAACCTTGTGAAATACAGGGCTAGTGTTGAATTTGCTATCCGGGTTCTATCTTCTAAACTCCTTCTCTCCCGGTCCTTGGTACCGCCTCCATAGTCAGGAATCCGCCCTTATGTCAACGAGTTCTTGCAATATAGCGACCCGCTTATTATGTGCTATGTGATGACGAATCCTCAGTCCTAGCCATGTATGAGCATAATCAGATTTAGAATTTTGTCTCCTATTTTGTCTTTTAGGTTAGAAAATGGAAGAATTTAGCAGAATCTATGCGCTCATAGCAGTCCACAGAGAATTTGAGATCAAAACAGAATTGCAGTGCAGGGAAAGTTAGGCGGATTTGGTTGAGATCAAAACATAATTACAGTACAGGGAAAGTTAGGCGGATTTGGTTGGTTTGTGTTTTGGAGATGGCCTAGTATGGTGAGATCTAAGAGGTGAAGCCCCTCTTGTCTTTAAAAGATCAGTGGGGTCTCTCTTATGAAGACATGTGTGTGTATAGGTTTACGTGAAAATTGAAGTATGCTTGTCGCACACTAGGAGAGTGAAGCCCCTGCGTCTTTAAATGACCAGTGGGGCCCTTCTTGAAAACCAATGAGGTCACGGCTACCTAGGAAACTGAGAGGTTTGATTAAAGCCGAGGACCAGTGAGGAGACTTATGAACAAGGTCTGTGAACCTTGCAAGACCTAGGAAGCTAAAAGGCTTGTCCAAAGCCAAGGACCAGTGAGGTTTTTCTTGTAAAAGGTCAATTGGAATCTTTTATGATTTGCAGTCTGGTATTGTGAAGGCAGTTGGAAATTTCATTCCTTGATGTTGTAAAATAATTAGGAGTTGTGCTTGGAGGAGTGTGGATGTTTGCAAAAGGTGTGGAGGATTGTTTCAGATTTTAGGCATTTGGGTTTAGAATTTTGTGCAGATGATGTGGAGAGCATTAGCTGTGTTAGAATTTTGAGTTGACACCAACTTTTGGAAGATAGTTGGGATAACGGAATTGCATTGTCAAGGAGGAGAGATGATTGTTATCAATTATTGTTATTATTTATTGCTTACTCTAAATCTGAATTGCACAGAACTGGCATGGACTATTTTTCGCTACCACTTGTTTGCGCGATTAGGCTTACCTCTGGCAAAATGTCACCTTACAGGGTAGAACGCATTTGCATTTTATTTACGCTCAATTACTTATGTTTTCCACATGTCAAATTATCTGTCTAATATGAGATTACTTGCTAAATATGTGATGCTAGCCTGAAATTTGTTGGCACTGATTGAATTTGTTTGGCGGTATGGTAAGATTAACGTTATGTTACTTCGGCCTATCTTTTGTAAAAGATAACCGTTTTATGAAGTCATTTATCTATCATCTGAATTCATGCATACTGTTGTTTAAAATGCATTTCAAATATTATTTTGTTTATCTTAAACCCCTGTCTTGTCATTTTGCAAAATATTGTTTAGGTTCAAAATTTAAAGAATTCGCAAGTGTATTTCCCTTTTTGAAAATAACTTTATAGCAAAGCAAGCCTTTTCGCATTTGTTTGGCTTTAACAAAATGAGTGTCTTGCTCAAACTTTTGGGTCTTTTCAGTACGGTCTCAATCTTTTCATTTTAGAATAGTTTGACCCATCAGTTTCACCTTTGATAAAGTTTTTATTAAGTTCGGTACGCGTTGCTAAAGGGTTAATTATTTTGAACATCAAGATTAGGACTTATGGCTCGCTAAACTGTTGTGATTGATTTGACTAAGAATAATGAATCTAAGCAAGACAAGGTTGACAAGCTCGAAAAAACCGTAGTAAGCTTGGAAAAGAAGAAATATGCATGGTCTGATTCCCAAGGAGGGATATGCAGGCTTCTCCATCGGGTTCAACCCTTTTGTATTTAAATTTTAATTTTCCCAAGATAAAAGCTGGGGTAAATTTTACAAAGCAAGTAGATGTCGTGAGAGATTACAACTGGGGCAGCTTTTGTTAAGCAGTTTAAAGTATTGAAAGTAGTAACTTGGGCAGCTTTTGCAAAACAATTTGAAGAATCGGAATTCATAACTGGGGCAGTTTTGCATAGCAAGTTGAGATGTTGAAGTCATAACTGGGGCAAAATTGTGCAAAGGCAAATTGAAGACATTGAGTTGATTTTATAATTATCAGAAGCGATTTTTCTATGAATTGGTGCAGATTGTTATTCTACAAACAAGAATCGATAGTCGAGCAAAGCATAGATGTTCAAAATAGGCCGACCATTTTATCAAATTGTGTCAAAATGGTCTAGCACGCATACCGATTTAGTAAAAACTTTCAAAGTTGTTTTCCTCAACTCGTGTCTTGAAAAATCAAATTTTGTCGGTCATTAAGTTTCGCACTCTCAAATATTTTACTCCTTTGTTGAGTCGGGATTTTGGTCCCATCCATTCGGCCTAATGGCCTATATTAACTTGAAATTTTATGAATGTATTTCTATTTTATGTATTAACTTGCTTTTGTTCAATGTGTAGAATTCATTTGTCAAAGGTTGGCTAGCATTGAACACTGAAATGGCTGAAAATTTGTATCAAGGACGAAACAACATGGCAAAGCAGCTTCAGGCAACCAGTTCTGGTATGGGTATCTTGCAAGCGCAGAATGATGATGTTGAAGAACATGTGGTCCAAAGGAATAGAATTATCAACTTTGTCAACACTAACAAACCTTTGCCAAATACAAGCTTTACCTCCAATCCACCTTACTTAACAATGTCTAGTTACCCAATGCCTATACATACTTTATATCCACAAATCCCACAAGAATATCTTACCAATCCAAATGCTTGGCTAGCTGCAACTTCATATCAACCGCATTTCGTTACTATGCCTGCTATGGGGAGTCAATCAAATCAAGTGACAGTGCATCGTCCACAAGAATTGATTAGGAAAGAAGGTGAGGCAACTGATTTGAATAACATGGATGAACGAATTCGCAAGTTGGAGAAGGTCATTAGAGATGAGTTGCGCTCAAGGAACATTCAGAGTTTATGTTATGAAGACTTGTGCATTCACCCAGATATTGAGCTTCCACGTGGGTACAACATACCAAAACTCAACACTTTCGATGGAAAAGGAAATCCCTACATTCATTTGAAAGATTATTGCAGCAGATTGATCGGAATCGGAAAGAATGAAGCTTTGCTGATGAGATTATTCAGTCAGAGTTTGACAGGATTTTGTCTAGCATGGTACACTAAGCAGGATTTTACTAAATGGCACACGTGGGAGGATATGGCCCATGACTTTATGGAACATTACAAGTTCAACATAGCAGGAGATCCCGATGTGTCTGATATGCGCAGCGTCAAAAGGATGTCTCGTGAGTCTTTAACGGGATATGCTATTAGCTGGAGGTTAGAGGCTTCTAAGATGCATCCGCCCTTGCCCGAGGATAAGCTAATAGCAGCTTTACGTGACATGCACGAAGGCATATACTATGCCAAAATGGTTGTCGGTAATGCAAGCAGCTTCTCTGAATTGATCCAACTGGGAAAAATGATAGAAGAATGCATAGCAACAGGAAAAATCCCTTCCGGTTTATTTGGGTACACCACTCAATCAGAGAAACCCTCAAATTTGCAAGGCTCTCAAAGACAGTTTGAACAATCATATTCCGATTATTCGGCATCGAAGAAGAGGAAGTCGAATACATTCACCCCTCTAGACGAGTCTGTGACAAGCATATTTGAAAAATTGCAAGTTGAAGGACTTTTGCAACCAAGGAAAGGGACAATTCCTAAGAATCTGTCTCCACATTTTGATCCATTAAAGCATTGTGCTTATCATTCAAATATCCAAGGGTCTGATACTGAAGAATGCAGTGGGCTGAGATACAAGATCCAAAGCATGATTGATAGCGGCAAAATAATAGTGCAAGGAGATCCATCAAGTGGTATTTGCAGCATTCCACCCGCTGGCACAATTTTTGTTAAAGGCGAAGCATCAGCTCCAAGATATCCAAAGAAGCAGCAGTTGGCAAGCTAGGAATACTGAAAAGACCGCATTTTTGTAGCTTAAAATGGCATTTCATTGCCCAACTATCTTATGTTTTGCTATTTTGTCGCAATCTTACTTTTCCCATTGTAATGAACTACGTTATGCTTTGCTACTGTTAATGGGTTTAGTCCCAAAATCAATGAAATTTCATTATTCCCAAATAAACTAAGCCAAAGCAGTTTCAGATAGTTTCTCTTATGCAAAAGGGAGAGTCTCAAGAATGTCAGATTTTCGCGGCAACAACACATTTGATTGCCATGCAAGCAAAATGCAGATTTGAAGTCAAATTAGGTGTTCAAACAAGCCAACCATTATTTGATCAAAAACTAACAATTGTTCTTTGATTAAATAGGGGCAAATTTTGCATTTTATTACAAAGTTCAGCATCAAGGTGGAACGAGCAAAGCAAACTGTTGCGACTTCCCAAAAATTATATAGTACTTACAATTTTTCTTTGAATGCAGGAATCTCAAGCAGCAAAACGAGACGAACTCGCAACTATTAGTTCTTCAAAGGATATTTGCCTTATCGCATATGCAGAACAACTCTATTTCTCTCTTTGTAATTTTAGCTTTTGCTCGATTATTGCATCACCAGAACAAGCCAGACGATTTCAGATTTTGCAAGATACAGGATTTATCAACCCACAAATAGGATATCTCGGGTCCTTCCACCCAAAAATAGGATATTCGGGTCCTTCCACCAACAAATAGGTTAACTTTGGGTCCTTCCACAGACAAATAGGATATCTCGGGTCCTTCCATCCACAAATAGGATATTCGGGTCCTTCCACCCACAAATAGGATATCTCGGGTTCTTCCACCCACAAATAGGATATCTTGGGTTTCTCCACCCATAAATAGGATATCTCGGGTTTCTCCACCTATTAATAGGATATCTAGGGTTTCTCTGTTGAACCCCAAAAATTGCCCCGAAAAGGATAAATTCCAGAATATCGACGGGATGGGCTAACTCTTTTGGAGTTTTTGGAGTCGCCACCCAATTTAAGGAAAACGGGGAACCAAATTAACAAATGCATGCAAAAACTCCGTTTTTATAAAAAGACGGTCTTTCTTTCAGAGATTCTAAAGGTAAGAGGTTTTATTAATTTCGGAAGAAGGTTTTTAAGGCACTTCCGAAATTCCGTAAAATACGGTTAATCCGACAGATTTCCAAAATATTTGCAAAATATGCTTTTCTAGAAAATTTATCTAAAATAATTAATTGAAATAAAACTTGTTTATGAAAAATATTTTAATTTGCACGCATTTTGCTAATTTGCCCCAGTTTGCAATAAATTAAATAACGACTTCAAAAATAAAAGGATAATGAACATAAAGTAAAACAATATACAATCAAATATTATTGATAAATAAATATTCTACACATTTATTTGCATAAATATCTCTAAGGAAAATAATGCGAGGTTTAAAGATAAAACCCGTGAAATGATCAACTCGCGGGAGCCTTGGATTTTCTAAAATTCCTAAATCTTATTTTTTTTTAAATGCTCGGGTCCGAATTCAATCCCCAAATGCCTTTAATGTAATGGGTTATTCCCGTTCGTGAGTTAGTCAAACTCGTCCATAAATTATTCGTGCCAATATGTACCTCGCAAAACAAACAAGTAAAATAGGATTAGTATGATAATAAGGTATAATGATTAATGAAATAAAATAACAATAATAAAGTAATAAAGTAATAATAATAATAATAATAATAAAAATATATATATAATAATAATAATAAAATATATAATAATAATAATAATAATAATAATAATAATAATAATAATAATAATAATAATAATAATAATAATAATAAAGGGGTTTTTTGGCAAAATTTTGGCTCAGATTTGTATGGCGCGTCATGTAGAGGCTCGGGATTTGGTACGATTGCAAACACGGAGCCCGGGCCGTGTTGCCATGCCAAAGCACCAAACCCACTACTCTATTCGACTTGCTTTGCATTAATTTCATACTTTCATCATCGCCTTTTGCTTTAGGGACACAGGGACGGGACTGTTCAAGCGTAGTATCCGTTCGAAATCCGTCAATTCCTTGTGTAGGCCTCAATACGTATACATGTATTTTCATTGGCCAGGGGTGTAGTATCGAGTTCAAATCAGTCCATACGCCTCAAATTAAATTATTTTCATAGGCTATTAGCAAGTGTAATATCGTTCAAAATCAGTCCCAAAATAAGCAACAAGGACTGCACATTATCCAAAGGTAAATCATTCAACATCATCAAGGTGCATTGGCCAAATAATATCAGAAACAATCATCAGCTCAAGATCAACAGGTCAATTGCAGCTTAACCAAAATCAATTCGCAATCCAAACACGGTGGAGGCCCAGACGAGCTAACCCACCAAAACCAACAGTAAAACAATCGGTCAAATAACAATCCCCACAAACGAGATCTAAACAGAAAACAGGACGTCAGAGAAAAGGGTACACCGGAAATGGGTTTATCCGGTGGGGTAGCAGCGACAACAAAGAACGGACCAACGACCAAAACGTAAAAAACAAGGCAATATCCGCATCAGAATCTTCCAAAAACGGGAACGAGAATACCGAAAGTGGGACCAACATCAGAACGGGGAGAAGGGGAGCGACACCAGTCGTTACTCCGGAGAGTCACAACGGCGCCACTGCAACCCCTCTCCCTCCGCTCCTCTCACTGTTCCGATGGCCCCTTTACCATTTTCCATTTCCTCTATCTCCCTCCGTTTTAGATCCGGTGTGCATGTGTATGAAATGTATGGTGTATACGTGTGTATGTTATGGGAAAACGTGGGGTCTCATTTTGTGTTTAAAGGGAAGAAGATCTGATTTTTAAGTGTGGTGGTGAAAATGGGTATCTTGTGTGAGGAAGATAGTCAAAAAGTAATATGTCGATCTGATTGTAGTGGGTTTTTTTTTGTATATGTAAATGGTGTTGTATCTATATGTATAGATCTGAATTTTTATGTTATATGGGAGATGAATAATGGTGAGGGGGTTTTTGAGTGGGGAAGATGGTGAATAGTGGTGAATGGGGCTAGGGTTTAAGGGGTAATGATATATATATATATATATATATATATATGGGTAAAAATGATTAGGGTATTTTAAAAATTGGGCTAGAAAAATTGGGTATCGCGTAAATAGGCCAGTATTCAAAATGAAGGGAAATTATGGCCTTTTTACATTAAAATTATTAACTTAATTTATTATAAAAAATTAACTTTATTTTAAACATAATTAGACGCTAATTAAAAAATTCCGGGACAAAATTGGGTGTCAACAGCTGCCCCTCTTTACCCAAAAAGGATGAAAGAGTTTTCAGGGTAAAGAAAGTTGACGTGAAAGCCAATTTTGTCACGGTAAAGCCAAGACTCGGATTCCTAGGATCAAAATGCGAGGCTTATGGATATGGCCGAACTTTGGTTTCCGAGTTGCCTACATATCTCGGGCTGAAAGAGAATCAGGCCATATGTAGTTCGACGCGGCTTGAAAATCAAAGACGAGATAGTAACGACTACTCGAGCGCGGGAAAAGAGGCTTGTAATCACCCAAGTTATAAAGATGTGGTCGACGACACACCCATAAAGAGGGGTTTACACGGACATAGCTTCCACTGCACCTCGATAACCGAGCCATCTTGTCTTCAATCTCAAACCTCAGACCCAAGGTTAACAAGAGATTTACCTCTAGGGTGGATGACTTATGAGGGTGCGCTTCTTCAGGTCTTTGTTGACGAGTCTAGCTCATATCAACGATTGCCCGGTTTATTGCTAAGAAAAGCTCCATGCTCCAGATGCTGCTGCGGTGTTGCTAAAATCCTGCAATAATCTCAACAAGCGGTAAGCGTGCAACTGTGAATAAACTATAATAATTGGAATAAGAAATAGATAAAGTGATAACAAAAATTGTAAATGCGGGTGGTGATATCATCAAAAGTTCTTCCTTCGATCAACTGACAAGATACTCCGCCCGGAGAACCTCTAAGCTGATCCTTATTCTGAAACAGTAAAGCAAGACAGTAAGTAAAGCAAGAACGAATTGTAAAATGCAAGGCTTTCATAAGATAAGTTGACTAACAAGACATGATGTCTCAAGTCGAATCATGTACTTCAAATACAATATGCCAATATTGCAAGACAACCGACCTTGCGGAACACTCCGAAAGTGGTGCTCCAGCCGACTTGTCTTAGATTATCAATCTACTTTAAACATAAAATGCCAATATTGCAAGACAACCGATATCGCGAAAACACTCCGAACGTGGTGTTTCAGCCGACTTGTCTTAGATTATCAATCTACTTTAAACATAAAATGCCAATATTGCAAGACAACCGACATCGCGAAAACACTCCGAAAGTGGTGTTTCAGCCGACTTGTCTTAGACTATCAATCTACTTTAAATATAAAATGCCAATATTGCAAGACAACCGACATCGCAAAAACACTCCGAAAATGGTGTTTCAGCCGACTTGTCTTAGACTATCAATCTACTTTAAATATAAAATGCCAATATTGCAAGACAACCGACATCGCGAAAACACTCCGAAAGTGGTGTTTCAGCCGACTTCTCTTAAACTATCTATGCAGGCTTCAAATAACGTTTATTTTGAAAGAAGAATCATAAAGATAGAAAATGTCGCCTGTTCGACAACAAACCATGATACGCATAATGCTTTAATTTATGAAGAGGCAGTTTACAACGCAATCTTGTATTGTGTTTCAATCCCTTGACAAAACAAATGAAACGTCTGGTCTTGAAGCATCCAGTGTCTCAATGCAACTTGAAAGAAACCTGCATATCCTATTTGTGGGTGGAATGACCCGAATATCTTATTTGTGGGTGGAAGAACCCGAGATATCCCATTTGTTGGTGGAAGAACCCGAGATGCTTATCTACAAGACGAACTAAACAAACAAGATTAAAGTAAAGCAAAAACACAAAGCTCATTAAAGCAGGTACTTCTCCAAATTTAGCGATATCTGCAAATCACAACAATGAAATTTAGTAAGTGCCCTCTTAAAGAGTAATAGAAATGAAACGGATATGTTTAAAATTTACAAGAATTATAAGAGATAGAAATGCCGCCTTTCGGCCATAAATCATGATTGAGCCTACAATGGGCTCCATAACAATAGCGTCCTTTGATTGTCTATGATAGGCTTCATAATAATGTCTCCAATTGCTTATGGTATACTTGAATGCTAATGAAGTTTTCGCTTGCTCACGATAGACTTGATAATAAAACCTCTGATTGCTTACGGCAGGATCAATAACAAAAGAGCCTTCAATTGCTTATGATAGGCTTCAAAATAAGGCCTCCAAATGCTTATGGTAGGCTTCAATGCTAATGAAGTCTTCGCTTGCTCACGATAGACTTGATGATAAGACCCTCTGATTGTTTACGGTAGGATCAATAACAAAATAGCCTTCAATTGCTTATGATAGGCTTCAAAGTACGGCCTCCAATTGTTTATGGTAGGCTTCAATGCTAATGTAATCTTCGCTTGCTCACTATAGACTTGATGATAAGACCCTCCGATTGCTTACGGTAGGATCAATAACAAAATAGCCTTCAATTGCTTATGATAGGCTTCAGAATAAGGCCTCCAATTGCTTATGGTAGGCTTCAATGCTAATGAAGTCTTCGCTTGCTCACGATAGACTTGATAATAAGACCCCCCAATTGCTTACGGTAGGATCAATAATAAAAGAGCCTTCAATTGCTTATGATAGGCTTCAGAATAAGGCCTCCAATTGCTTATGGTAGGCTTCAATGCTAATGAAGTCTTCGCTTGCTCACGATAGACTTGATGATAAGACCCTCCGATTGCTTACGGTAGGATCAATAACAAAATAGCCTTCAATTGCTTATGATAGTCTTCAAAGTACGGCCTCCAATTGCTTATGGTAGGCTTCAATGCTAATGAAATCTTCGCTTGCTCACGATAGACTTGATGATAAGACCCTCCGATTGCTTACGGTAGGATCAATAACAAAATAGCCTTCAATTGCTTATGATAGGCTTCAGAATAAGGCCTCCAATTGCTTATGGTAGGCTTCAATGCTAATGAAGTCTTCGCTTGCTCACGATAGACTTGATAATAAGACCCCCCGATTGCTTACGGTAGGATCAATAATAAAAGAGCCTTCAATTGCTTATGATAGGCTTCAGAATAAGGCCTCCAATTGCTTATGGTAGGCTTAAATGCTAATGTAGTCTTCGCTTGCTCACGATAGACACATAATAAGGCCCCCGATTGCTTACGGTAGGCATGACATAATTTGTAAATGCAAGCTGCAATATCTTTGATAAATTGTCTTCCCATCCACTGGCGAAGCAATAAAGCAAGTGCGAAGGCATAATGCAAAGCATTTTCAACAATCTTGACAAATCAACTGGCAAGCCGGTCGGGCATGAAGCAAGGAGGGTCTTGGGGTTGATTGTCGAACAAATCAGCTGGCGAACCGGTCCGGCACGAAGCAAGGAGGGTCTCGGGACTGACCTGTTAACCTGAAAAGTAAAACAAGACGTAATACAAAGAAAATGCGAAGGCGTAATTTAAAGCAAGTGCAAAGCAATTTGGACAATCTTGAAAAATCAACTGGCAAGCCGGTCGGGCACACAGGAAGGAGGGTCTTGGGGTTGATTGTCGAACAAATCAGCTGGCGAACCGGTCCGGCACGAAGCAAGGAGGGTCTCGGGACTGACCTGTTAACCTGAAAAGTAAAACAAGACGTTAATATCAAAGCAAGTGTGAAGACATAATTCAAAGCAAGTGCGAAGCAAAGTAATGTGGGAATGTAAAGCAATACAAGAGCCATTTGGCGAATCAATAGGCGAGATAGTCCAACAAAAGGGGATCCTCGTAGCCGATGGTCAACCTGAAAGAGTAAAGCAAGGCGTTAATTTTAAAGCAAGTGTGAAGGCGTAATTCAAAATAAGTGCAAAGCAAAGTAGTGCGAAAATGTAGTCAGTGCGATAGCCATTGATAAATCAATTGGCGAGACAATCTGGCAAGGATGGCCTTGTGCAGATTATAGCCTGAAACAAAGCGATGCCCTATTTCGCTTAGTTTTGAAAACACAAAACAAGCCTCGGCTTTGTCGCCTATTAAGAATGAAAGTCATAGGGGTAGAAATGCCGCCTGTTCGGCAATAACTCATGACAAAGCATAATGCTTTAAGTCATGAAAAGGGCAATGCGACGCAATTTGCAAGGCAACTTTGAATGCGCGTTCCATAAACTGTTCATCCATAGTGCGAATGATCTTTTCAATGCAAGCTTTCATGTTCCTGCTCTCAAAGAAAATTGTTAGTTTTGAGGAGGGAAGGGGAAGCGTTTGATTTGTGCAGACTTCATCCTGATCTTGCTGCTTCTGCTGCTTCCTCATCTTCATTGGACTTGGATTTGCGAATTGCTTTCAGAAACTTGGCTCATAAACTCAAATAGCATAGAATTTGAAAGATAGAGGCAAGATAAAATATTTTAATGCAATATAGCGAGTGAAATAAGCATGCAAATGAAGTCAAAGATGCATTTTGAAAATTTTTGCCTTGACTTAAACTTGTAACATATTTTAAAACAAACTGAATGTCCTTTGTCTTAGACTTTGCACTGTTTGCTTAACCAATTTCAAAATTCTTGCCAAGTCATCTTTGATAACCAACGCCGCTTCTCGCAAAATTCTGCCCCAGTTATTATCTTGCGCATCTCTAACTCATTTTGCAAAAATTGCCCCAGTTGCTATCTTGGGGGAAAAATGAAAACTTAAATGCTAAAGGGTCGAGCCCGATGGGGGAGCCTACGTATCCCTCCTTGGGAATCAGACCGTGCGTAGTTCTGCGTCACTGCTTCAACGCCATATACCAATAAAATAAAAGCTGCCCCAGTTGAAGTTCTAACAGATAGTGCGATATCCAAAGAGCACAGACAATAACTTTCAGTGCATCGATTTAAATTGTTCAGTTGTTTTTCCATACGTTACAAGCAAAGTTTTGACAGGTTTATCAATTTTAATTTTGCAATGGAAACAAATGCAAGCATAAATAACATAATAAGAATGCGATGAATTTTATTTCAACTTTCAGACATTCAAAATGAGTTCATTCAGAATAACATAAGCTTTAAAGTACAATGCAATTCAGGGCCTCAATCTGAATTAAAATTGAAAACAATGCTACTAAGTTCAATCGCCAAGTTCTTTCAAGCAATGCCATTAGCTTCTGGTACTGCACCGTTCACGAGCTAGAGCGTCTACCACCAATCACATCTCGAAACCTTTGCGTGGCGGATGATCTGCCACTTCACAAATCCAACATTTGATAGAGAAGTAAACAAAACAAAAGAAACCTCACAAAGGGTAACTAAGATAGTTTGCATGCCATTCATAGAATTGCATACAAGCAAGCAACACCTAGTATTTAACGCATTTTAAGCAAATAAAGCAAGACAAACAATTAACATGTGACAATCGCAAGCTTTTAACAAAGCTTATGCTCTCCACAGCATCTGAGCAAAATTCTAAACCCAAATGCCCAAAACCCGAAACAATCCGCCATGGCTTTTGCAAACATCCACACTCCTCCAAGCACAACTCCCAATTGTTTTACAACATCCAGGGAGAAATTTTCAACTGCTTTTCACAATACCAGACTGCAACTCATGAAAGGCGCCAACTGGCCTTTCAAAAATAAAACCTCACTGGTCCTCGGCTTTAGACAAGCCTCTCAGCTTCCTAGGTTTTGCAAGGCTCACCGACCTTGTTCATAGGGCTCATCACTGGTCTTCGGCATTAATCAAGCCTCTCAGTTTCCTAGGTAGCCAAGACCGCACTGGTCTTCAAGGAGGGACCCCACTGGTCATTCAAAGACACAGGGGCTTCGCTCTCCTAGTATGCGACAAGCATACTTCAATTTTACAAAGTTGCAGCTGGATAATCAACATAGGCCTGCACACACGCAAAGCCATCCACGAGAGGGACCCCACTGATCCTTTTAAAGACACCAGGGGCTTCGCCTCTTAGATCTCACTACACCAAACCATCTCCAAAACATAAACCAACCAAATCTGCCGAACTTCCCCCCAAACTAAGGTGTATATGCATGCATGACCTAATCTCCTTCTAAGAGTGGGCTAATGGTTGAGGCTGATCCAGACCTATGCGGGATAAACCTGGCCCCATAAACCAGTAAAACCGGCCATGGCAAAACCAGGCAAACCATACCCCAGCTAACTTTGGTGACACGAAAGAAATTCAGAGACCTAGGAAGGACAATGCCCTTCCTGTATTATTGTCCGTCATGCGGGCCCCCGTGATGAAATCGAGGAAATGAAAGAGAATTGACAGGCTCCATGAGGGAGGAAATATGAACGGAATGCAGATTATGCACAAATTAATACAATACAGGCTTTATAAGGCAAACCAAACAAACAGATATAATAAAGCAAATAAATTAGGCATGTTAGTTGCAAACAATTGGAAACCTTTATGGTCAAAACCTTTATTGCTCCCCAGCGGAGTCGCCATGCTGTTGAACCCCAAAAATTACCCCGAAAAGGATAAATTCCGGAATATCGACATGATGGGCTAACTCTTTTGGAGTTTTTGGAGTCGCCACCCAATTTAAGGAAAACAGGGAACCAAATTAACAAATGCGTGCAAAAACTCCATTTTTATAAAAAGACGGTCTTTCTTTCAGAGATTCTAAAGGTAAGAGGTTTTATTAATTTCGGAAGAAGGTTTTTAAGGCACTTCCGAAATTCCGTAAAATACAGTTAATCCGACAGGTTTCCAAAATATTTGCAAAATATGCTTTTCTAGAAAATTTATCTAAAATAATTAATTGAAATAAAACTTGTTTATGAAAAATATTTTAATTTGCACGCATTTTGCTAATTTGCCCCAGTTTGCAATAAATTAAATAACGACTTCAAAAATAAAAGGATAATGCACATAAAGTAAAACAATATACAATCAAATATTATTGATAAATAAATATTCTACACATTTATTTGCATAAATATCTCTAAGAAAAGTAATACGAAGTTTAAAGATAAAACCCATGAAATGATCAACTCGCGCGAGCCTTGAATTTTCTAAAATTCCTAAATCTTATTTTTTTGAATGCTCGGGTCCGAATTCAATCCCCAAATGCCTTTAATATAATGGGTTATTCCCGTTCGTGAGTTAGTCAAACCCGTCCATAAATTATTCGTGCCAATATGTACCTCGCAAAACAAACAAGTAAAATAGGATAAGTAAGATAATAAGGTATAATGATTAATGAAACAAAATAACAATAATAATAATAATAATAATAATAATAAAAATATATATATATAATAATAATAATAATAAAATATATAATAATAATAATAATAATAATAATAATAATAATAATAATAATAATAATAATAATAATAATAATAGTAGTAGTAGTAGTAGTAGTAGTAGTAAAGGGGTTGTTTTTGCAAAATTTTGGCTCAGATTTGTATGGCGGGTCATGCAGAGGCTCGGGATTTGGTACGGTTGCAAACACGGAGCCCGGGCCGTGTTGCCATGCCAAAGCACCAAACCCACTACTCTATTCGACTTGCTTTGCATTAATTTGACTATTCAAGCGTAGTATCCGTTCGAAATCTGTCAATTCCTTGTGTAGGCCTCAATACGTATACATGTATTTTCATTGGCCAGGGGTGTAGTATCGAGTTCAAATCAGTCCATACGCCTCAAATTAAATTATTTTCATAGGCTATTAGCAAGTGTAATATCGTTCAGAATCAGTCCCAAAATAAGCAACAAGGACTGCACATTATCCAAAGGTAAATCATTCAACATTATCAAGGTGCATTGGCCAAATAATATCAGAAACAATCATCAGCTCAAGATCAACAGGTCAATTGCAGCTTAACCAAAATCAATTCGCAATCCAAACACGGTGGAGGCCGAGACGAGCTAACCCACCAAAACCAACAGTAAAACAATCGGTCAAATAACAATCCCCACAAACGAGATCTAAACAGAAAACAGGACGTCGGAGAAAAGGGTACACCGGAAATGGGTTTATCCGGTGGGGTAGCAGCGACAACAAAGAACGGACCAACAACCAAAACGGAAAAAACAAGGCAATATCCGCATCAGAATCTTCCAAAAATGGGAACGAGAATACCGAAAGTGGGACCAACATCAGAACGGGGAGAAGGGGAGCGACACCAGTCGTTACTCCGGAGAGTCACAACGGCGCCACTGCAACCCCTCTCCCTCCGCTCCTCTCACTGCTCCGATGGCCCCTTTACCATTTTCCATTTCCTCTATCTCCCTCCGTTTTAGATCCGGTGTGCATGTGTATGAAATGTATGGTGTATACGTGTGTATGTTATGGGAAAACGTGGGGTCTCATTTTGTGTTTAAAGGGAAGAAGATCTGATTTTTAAGTGTGGTGGTGAAAATGGGTATCTTGTGTGAGGAAGATAGTCAAAAAGTAATATGTCGATCTGATTGTAGTGGGTTTTTTTTTTTTGTATATGTAAATGGTGTTGTATCTATATGTATAGATCTGAATTTTTATGTTATATGGGAGATGAATAATGGTGAGGGGGGTTTTTGAGTGGGGAAGATGGTGAATAGTGGTGAATGGGGCTAGGGTTTAAGGGGTAATGATATATATATATATATATGGGTAAAAATGATTAGGGTATTTTAAAAATTGGGCTAGAAAAATTGGGTATCGCGTAAATAGGCCGGTATTCAAAATGAAGGGAAATTATGGCCTTTTTACGTTAAAATTATTAACTTAATTTATTATAAAAAATTAACTTTATTTTAAACATAATTAGACGCTAATTAAAAAATTCCGGGACAAAATTGGGTGTCAACAGTTTCTCCACCCACAAATAGGATTTTTCGGGTCCTTCCACCCATAAATAGGATATCTCGGGTCCTTCCGCCCACAAATAGGATGTTCGGGTCCTTCTGCCTACAAATAGGATATCTTGGGTCCTTCCACCCACAAATAGGATATATTGGTTCTTTCCACCCACAAATAGGATATCTCAAGTCCTTCCACACACAAATAGGATATTTCGGGTTTTACCACCTACAAATAGGATATCTGGGGTTTCTCCACCCACAAATAGGATATCTTAGGTTTCTGCACCCACAAATAGGATATCTCTGGTCCTTCCACTCACAAATAGGATATGCAGGTATCTTTCAAGTAGATGATAGTCTAAGACAAGTCGGCTTGAGGCACCACTTTCGGAGTATTTCGCGATGTCGGTTGTCTTGCAATATTGGCATTGTTATATTTAAAGTAGATTGATAGTCTAAGACAAGTCGGCTGAAGCACCACTTTCGAAGTGTTTCGCGATGTCGATTGTCTTGCAATATTGGAATGTTATATTTAAAGTAGAGTGATAGTCTAAGATAAGTCGGCTTAAGGCACCACTTTCGGGGTATCTCGCGATGTCGGTTGTCTTGAAATATTGGCATGTCATATTTAAAGTAGATTGATAGTCTAAGACAAGTCGGCTGAAGCACCACTTTCGGAGTGTTTCGCGATGTCGGTTGTCTTACAATATTGGCATGTTATATTCAAAGTAGATTGATAGTCTAAGACAAGTCGGCTGTCGGTTGTCTTGCAATATTGGCGTTTTCTATTTAAAGTAGAGTGATAGTCTAAGACAAGTCGGCTCGAGGCACCACTTTCGGAGTGTCTCGCGATGTCGGTTGTCTTGCAATATTGACATGTTACATTTGAAGTAGATGATAGTCTAAGACAAGTCGGCTTGAGGCACCACTTTCAGAGTGTCTCGCGATGTCGGCTGTCTTGTAATATTGGTATGTTATTTTTTTTTTTTGGAAGTAGATGATAAAGATAGACAAGTCGAATTGAGACATCATGTCTCGTTAGTCGACTTATCTTATGAAATCCTTGCATTCTTCAATTCGTTCTCACTTTACTTATTGTTTTATTTTACTATTTCAGAATAATGATCAGCCTAGAGGTTCCCCGGGTGGAGCGCCTCGTCAGTTGATCGAAAAAAGAACTTATTGATGATATCACAACCCCCATTTACAATTTTATGTTATTAATTTATTTATTTCTTATTCCAATTATTAAAGTTTATTAGCAGTTGCTCGCTTACCATTTGTCGAGATTGTTTCATATTTTAGCAATGTCGCAGCAGCATATGGAGCAAAACGTGGAACTTTTTCTTAGCAGCGAACTGGGGCAATCATTGATATGAGCTAGACTCGTCAACGAGGATCTGAATAATAGAGCTCGAACAAGCAAATTCTATCCTAATCTTTTGTTTCAAGATTAGGATGTCAGTTGGAATTCTTTCCTATTCGTGCGTCCTTTTCTGTCAATTGTACCACTTTTCGTATCTAAATATCGTTGAACTACATATGACCTAATTCTCTTTCAGCCCGAGATATGTAGTCAACTCGGAAACCAGAGTTCGGCCTTGTCCATAAGCCTCGCACTTTGGTCCTTGGAATCGAAGTCCTTGGCTTTATCGTGACAAAATTGGTTTCCCGTCAACTTCTTTACCCTGAAAACTTTTTCATCCTTTCCAGGTAAAGAGGGGCAGCGGTTGACACCCAATTTTGTCCCGAATTTTAAGTTAATATTAAATTATAAAGTGTATTTAATTAGAAGGGCTAATTTTACAATTTAAATAACAAAATTGCTAATTTTAAAAAAAAGGGCTAAATTTGCAATGCGTAGCCCAATTTCAGCTCATTCGTGCAAACCCTCATATAAGTTATACACCCTTCCCCATTTCAGTCAAAAAACCCCCAGAATAAATTTCCCGAACCCATTTTCGAAATCCACAACCCACGACCCGACCCAAAAAACCCCATTTTCCCCCAGAATCTGATGGAAAAATCAAAATTCTTGACCCCACTCCCTCTCCAGCTCATCTTGTTGTACCAGCCTTATCCGTTTAGATCCGTTGGAGGGTCGTTTTGGGTATTTGACATGGCTTTTAGAACCCTAATTGTTTTGATATAAAACGAGTCTGAAGAGAAGATTTTGAAGGAGAGCAGCCGTTAATGGGGTGGGGAAATGAGCAGCAGTGAAAGAAAATAGAGAGAAAAAAGGGACAAATTTTATTTTAAGTTTTAATATCCTCTTCGTTCCTGTTCTTGGGCATTTTTTTGGTTCCATGTCGTCGCTTCGTCTTTCAAGTCGTCGCTTGTATTCGAGCTTCTTTTCTTCAAATCCACGCCCCAACTTGCTGCCCGCAAAAAGGTAATCCTCTTAAATTTTATTTTGTTATACTCATTTTGTTCATATACATTCGTTCTTTTTATTAGTATGAATATTGTTTTAAGTATTCCTTAATCAGTTTATCCGTGCTTGTTTCCGTGTGGTGTGATTTGAACATAGTTTTAGTTTCTAAAATTTACTCTTTGGATTGTTCATGATGTTATTCAGTTAAGCGCAAAAATGCTCATTGATGTCGGCTGCTACTGTTGTCTGCTTGAAATGAAGCTAGAATCTTTAAGTTGTTTATGTTATCTTAGTGTAAAGATTAAATCTTTTGGGGTCGTGGCTCTTACTGCTTTCATGTTAAGCTACTCTCTTTTGGAACCTGAAATCAATTCAAAAATATCATAAAATTGCTGAACTGTTAGGAGGAACGATCATCTAGTATTCAGCTATCTATTGACTTCATGATGGATCTAATTTAACTATAAAATAAAAATTTGTTCTAGGGTCAGTCTTGCTTCTGTTTCTGCTTAAGATGTTTGGTCTGCTTGAAGCCTCTTCTCGGGATCTGGCTAAAAGAGGCAGGTAGTTATTGGTTGGTTTAGTGGCTTTGATTATGGGAATTAGAAGTAGTGTTCTGTGAAATGAGGGGGCTGTTTTTGTGATGAGTTGTTTCTGGTTGATTGAAGTTGGTTGAAGTGGTTAAGGGCATTGAGGAAATTTGTAGAGGAGTTGAGTTTGTTCAAGTTCCGGGGTTCAGGTTTGTGTCTGCTAAGAGGGAATGGATGGTTGCTCAGGGAGAGTTTGGAAGAAGAGGGGCTATTCAGAGTATAGAGGGTGGTTGCTCTTGGCTGGTAGGTTCAGGTAGGAGGTTGAGTTAGGTGGGAAAGTATTCAAGTTATAGTTCTTGAGTCCTATCCATGAATGGAGGTGGTGTAGGCTATTTCCTATTGATCTGGATGTGGTTGGTTCAGGGAGTTGATGAGAGTTGTTTTGGTAAGCCTAGTCCTGGTAGTCCAGGAAGGTTTATGCAGTTATAGATGTTCCAGGGCAGCAGGGCCTTAGTTGTTGTTTTGGTTGGCCTAGAAAGGATGTTCCAGGGTGTTTAGGTGGTCTAGATAGTTGGAGAAGCTGCCTGGTTCTATGATGGTGCAGGCAGGGCATCTGATAGGCAGGTGTTAGGAGTGTGGCTCTTATTTGCAGGTTATTTCAGGATAATCAGGGAGATTGTTTCTGTTTATTGAGAGAGCAGGTTGAGATATAGGGTATGTTGTAAGCAGCAAGTGATAGGTGGTGCGAGTCTGTGAGGTATGCAGAAGTTGTTTGGGAAGCTTGTGAAGTGGTTTAAATGTTTGCAGGTGCTGGGAAGTGTTCAGGTTGGTGTATAGTTTCTTAGAGAGGTCTGATTGGTTTGCAGTTTGTGTGGAGAGTCAGGATGTTATTCCTGTTCCCGGGGGGCCTATAGGTGGTGTTAATTGTTTTGGAGGGAATCTAATGGGCTGTAGCTTTTGAGAGGGGTAGCAGGTATTTGGGGATGGTAAAGCAGGCTGTTCTTAGTGTCATATTGATGTGAATGTGAGAAGCTGCCTTTTGTTTCTGGTTCAGTCCTGGAGGTTGTTTGTGTAAGTCAGGATGTTTATTTTTAGATAGAGATGTTGCTTTCTCTGTTTGGACGTGTGTAGGAGTATTGCTTTAGTTAATTGTCTATTTCTTTTCATATCTCTGATATCATGAGTTTCTTTGACTTTGGTTTTAGTTAAAGATAGTCTTCTTTGGCTATCAAAGATGAGTTTAGGTGCATCTATAAGCTAGTTTATGTTAGATAAGTACTCCTATCAACTCTTAGATTTAGGTTCCTAATTTTAAAGTTTGAATTGGTTAGCTTGTGTCTTTTAAGTAGAAATTCATTCTCCATTTTGTTAAAGGATTGTTTCTTGTCCTGCCTTAGCATACCTTTTTCTGAGAATTCTAATGAAATGTTCTCTTTCTTTCCTATTATTAGCTCAAGCTTTCTTTTGTCCTGCTTAACCCATTAGATAATCATGCAACCTGGTTATTGAATCTGAGCTATGCTTTTGTCTAGCTTAAGTTTCAAATTCAGAAATAAGTGTGACATGTTTTTCCTTTTTTTTAGCTTGCAAAGCATAGTGGTTAGCTACCAGTGACCTCTTCTTGGAAAATATTGTGTTTGGTTGCTGTTTAGACATAAGCTTAAAGCAAGCTAGAAATTATAAGAGGTCCGTTGCAAGTTTAAAACTCTCATCAAATCTATCTTCAATGGCGTGTTTGGCTTTGTAAAGCCTATGTTTGAAATGGTCTTTTCTTTAAAATAAAATGAAATTGGCATAATTTGGACTAATGGTCTGTTAACATATTTCCCTAAGCTATAAATCATGGTTAAGACTTTTGTTTAAAGTGTTATAGATCGTTTGGTACATGAAAGTCTTTGGTGGCTGAGATATCAATTGCATTTATATTTCTTGGCCGCAAGTCAAATTTCATTCTTCTGCCTCGTTTTTGTTTGGATATTGAATGCATTAGTTTAGTTGTCTTGGCTTTTTGTTCTTTAATTTAATCTGGTAAGTTATCTTTTTAAGTATTTTGCTAATTCTTTATCTTCTTCTTTCTTGGCATGAAAACACCCTTGGGATCGAGTTGGCTAAACTCACAAAATTGGGATGGCTTATTGGCATTGGAGTTGTCCGGGCCTCGCTTTTGCATTTCGAGCTCAAGTATCTCAAAATTAATGAATGAAAACCTTGTGAAATACAGGGCTCGTGTTGAATTACCTATCCGGGTTCTATCTTCTAAACTCCTTCTCTCCTGTCCCCTTTAGAAAAGCATGTCTTAGGATCTGATGCAGTCCAAATTGTGGGGATGATTCTAAGAGCCGGGTTAAGGAGTTATCAGACCTTCATCAATCTTAGATGATAGCTTGGAGACGAGAAAACATTTGTCCGGGCAACATGTTAGTGAATCCTAGATGCACGTCCATGAGAGCTTTGGAGAAGGAGGGAGCGGTGCAGCTAGTTGAGGCCGAGACATAGAGAGCTCAAAAACGGGCAGCAACCTAGGAGCGTTGGGAGCTTCAAGAACGGGCAGCAACTTAGGATGCTCGTTCTTAAACGGGCAGCAACATAGAATACTCAACGAGCTCCTCGACGAGCTCTTATTTGATACTTTGCGTAGACGATCAAAGTTAGGTGAATATTACTTATTTGGCCCTGCGTGGTCGTTTAAATTTAGCCATTTTCATGGTTGTTCTTTGAAATTTTAGGCGTGTAGGATTTTCCTATAAAAGCCTAACACTTAGTCTTATTTCAGGAGTTCCTAGACATACACTTAGTCTTATTTCAGGAGTTCCTAGACATTACGTAAAAATACAGCTTTCGAGCTGTTCCTACAAACACTTGGAAAATCGTTCATTCTTGAATGAAATCAGATTTGAACGTTTTTCTATTTGATGGAATTGTTATCAAGTCACAGGTTCGTCTTGAGGATAGTTCGTGTAGTCTAGGTGCTCTTTGAATCCTAACAAAGGGGTGAGTAGACTAGTTCCTACTAAATCCTTTGTTGAATTTTCAATTAGTGTCTTGCTTTTATCATTGTTCTTGCTTCCATAATTTAGATTGCATCAGTTGGTATCAGAGCTTGGAAAGAGTTTGTTTCTACAACCCCAATCCTGTTCTTCGTGCCCTAGCTTTAGGTTCTTAGTTTAGGGTTTTCATTAATTTTCGTTTTTGTTAAAAAAAACATGAAAAAGGAAGAAAACAGCCGTGTGAATTGTTGTGGGACATCTAGGGTTTGATAATATTGAGTGCTTGATTGATTTGGATTGAAATCTTGAAACCCTTGTTTAATCTTGACGAGTTTCTTGAAGAATTTAGCGTTGTTTCTTGGAATCTTGAATAGGTGATGCGTTCTTGGGCTTGTAGAACTAGTCTTCTCGAGTTCTTGAATTGTTCTTGAACAATTTAGGAAGTTCTTGATTGAGTTCTTGAGTGTTCTTGATAAAAGTACTAGAACACGTTAGAAACGAGTGAAAGAAAACGTGCAGTAAGATTCTTGAAACAAACTTGAATGAATTCTTGAAAACTTAGTTGAGTTCTTGAAATAAAATCATTGGAATCTTGAAAGAAGAAGGTGCAGCGTGTTCTTGAACAATTCTTGAGCTTTGAAACGTGATTCTTGGCTAGAAGTTGGTAGTTCTTGATCAACAACTTGCTATTCTTGAATAGGTTGAAAAATAACTTGATTTGATCTTGAAATTCCGAGCTTTGCACGTTGAATTGGTGAGAATTGATTGCTGAATTTCTTGTTGTATAAGAAGCTTGGAACGGCTGCACCTAAGGGAAAGAAGGAGGAAAACCTAAGCCTAATTCAAGAGGAAAACAAATCCCAATTCAGAGAGGAGAAGTTTACCCACTTTCCAAGTAAGGGAATTAGTTTTCCTTTGGCTTTGAGAGAGTGTTTGGGCTGCTGATCCTAGGGGAAAGGGAGTGGGAATTTCGGCCTTGGAGTGTAGAAGAAGGGGTAAAAGTCCTCCAAATTAGAGTTGGAAAGCAAGGGAAAAGAGGGAAAACTTATCCTACTCAAAAGGGGCTTGTTCTATGCGCCTATTTAAGGGTAGAAAATCAGATTTTCGTAGGATTTCCTTATTTCTTTGTGAACATCACTTCTAATTAGTAATTCTTAGGTAATTCTCCTACTTAAGTTAATTACTAACCCTTGAGCTTGTAGGACTTCGTACTAAAACTCAGAATTTCCAACTTTCGTAGTTAATTCTTTGGCTTCCCGTGCTCACTTTAAAAGCTGTCCGCCTATAGAGTCACATCAAATCACTCTTCCCGAAGAGAACTTGTGAACTTGTGAATTTACAGATCATTGAGAAACTTGATCAATTTTGAGGAAGCCATTTGGAACGAGTTGTGAGATCCTACCTTAAAATTTGAGTGAACTAGAGTGTCATTCAAAAGTAAGGGAGCGGGTGAGGTATTTTACTAACCTTAACACTTTCTATAGTCTTTACTTTTGTGCAGGTACATGGCTGGAGTAGTTGATAAACAAGAGGGTATTTCCAAGCTTACTTTGGCCGATCTTTGGACTGAGATGAGAGTAATGAAAGCTAACCTAGGACGCTATATTGATAGCATGGGAGCCCGTGTTGACGAGCTTGAAAAGGAGCAGACATCTATGACTCCAAAATCTACTTGTAATGAGTTAAAGGTGAATGTTTATGGTTATACGTCTGTGAGAGCTTTGGAGAAGGAGGGAGCGTTGGAGCTAGTTGAGGCCGAGACTTAGAGAGCTCAAAAACGGGCAGCAACCTAGAAGCGTTGGGAGCTTCAAGAACGGGCAGCAACTTAGGATACTCAACGAGCTCCTCGACGAGCTCTTAAACAGGCAGCAACTTAGAATACTCAACGAGCTCCTCGACGAGCTCTTATTTGATACTTTGTATAGACGATCATAGTTAAGTGAATGGCACTTATTTGGCCCTGCATGGTCGTTTAAATTTAGCCTTTTTCATGGCTGTTCTTTGACAATTTAGGCATGTAGGATTTTCCTATAAAAGCCTAACACTTAGTCTTATTTCAGGAGTTCCTAGACATTACGTAAAAATACAGCTTTCAAGCTTTTCCTACAAACACTTGGAAAATCGTTCCTTCTTGAATGAAATCAGATTTGAACGTTTTTCTCTTTGATGGAATTGTTATCAAGTCACAGGTTCATCTTGAGGATAGTTCCTGTAGTCTAGGTGATCTTTGAATCCTAACAAAGGGGTGAGCAGACTAGTTCCTACTAAATCCTTTGTTGAATTTTCAATTAGTATCTTGCTTTTATCATTGTTCTTGCTTCTATAATTTAGATTGCATCAGGATTGTTGTAAACCGGACTAGGACTTTTCATGCTAGAAGCTTGGTAGGATAGCCGCTCTATTAAAGTTATTATCTCCATCGCATGTTTAGAATTGTTTATCCCGTTTCTTTGGGACGTGTCAATTGATTTAAGGCAATAGAAAACTCTCGTCAATTATTGACTGCAAAAGAATCAATATTTATTTAAAATTATACATCTTCATTTATTATTTTATATTTAAATTAATTATTTATCTATCTATCATTTATTATTTACTTATTATTTATTCATTAATTAAATTAATTAAGTGGTATTTATTATTAATTTATTTAATTAATCAATTTAGTTATTTAATTTTAATTAATCATTTTGTTAAATCAAATATAATTAAGTAGTTAGTTAATCAATCAATTATTATCCACTATTTTTTATTTAACTGAATTTATATAAATATTTATTTATTTGATTAAGTTATTATCTTTTCATTATTTATCTATCTAATAAATTAATTAATCAATTATTATTATTTATCTAACCATTTTTTTTAGTTGTTTGCTTAATTTTATTTAGCCCATTCATTTATTTAATCAACTAATTAATCAATCAACCGTTTAATTATCCATTTAATTAATCTTAAATTTGGTTATTTATTTATCTAAGCATTGGCATACCCGAAATCTTATCCTCATTTAAAATTAATCCTATATTTATTATCCTTAACAGATTCGTGAAAACCGCCGGATTAACTGCTTTTAGCGGATTTTCGAAAGTGCTCCCGCAAGGGATCCTCTTTCGAATCTAATAGAACCACTTACCTTAGAATCTCTGATTTTAATAATTTTCTTTTAAATAAGGGAATAATTGCACTCTTTAATTAACGTTTGGTTCTTAATAATCCTTAAATTAGGTGGCGACTCCAAAGAAAACCCTTTGGAGTCCCATTTTTGTTGAAAATACATTCCGATACATACTTGTATGTATTTTTGGGAGGGTTCAACAACAACTACACTTCGATCTAAATAAAAAATATGTATACCCAAAGAGTACGATATCCAGTTAAAGTATACATTTATAGTCAAATATATATTATAGCAGTATACTTTGTTAGTAAACTATAACAGTATACTATTATAATTTGTAGTATACAGTTGAAGTATACATAAAGTAAAATATATAAACTATAATAGTATACGCTTGCAGTATGCAATTTACGTAATATCTTTTTATTTTTCAGCTCAAATATTCGATCTCAAGCACCTTGAATCACCTCCAAATACGACCAAATTTTAGCATGAATTTTTCAAAGAGACTCGTGATAATATTTTGCAACACTCACTTCAAATCAAACAATAATATAAAAATTTTCAAATTTCATATTCAAGATCTTCAAACTCAACAATAGTGACTATCCAAAAATTATCTCCCAAATATCTCAAATCAACCCCAAATGAGATCAAATCTTAGTATGAACTTTGAACGGTTCTATATAATAATTGTGTGTGTTATATTCCTTCAAAATAAAATCAAATACATAAAACTCGCTCTAGAAATTGATAAGTGGAAACAAGTGAAAAATGGCAAAATTCATCACAAAGTGTTTCAAAACTATACAATTGTTTACTCCAGAATACCACACATAATTAAGAACATAATGATTGAAACTAGATTCGGTGGAATATTAAATTAGAAATCAAAATCACTACACGAATTTACATCATTTTCCAAAAACTTAATCGATTTGAAAAGTGAAAAAAGGAAAAATTTAAATGAAGACAGGACCCATTTGGAAGAAAAAAAAAACTTGCTCTATCTCCTTTTTTAAATTAGTCTCTATATCGGGTCCGGATTCCCTCCATTAATTTTTTGTCCATTATTGTTCAATATCATTCTTAATCAATGTCTCAATGCCATGTGTCCACCTTAAAGTTAAATGACTATAATTTATTTTTGTATTATGCAATTAATATGGCAAAATATTTTTAAACAAATATTATTAATTAGAAAAAAGCAAAAGCCTAACGGTGGTCGTTGCCACCGGATTCCCTCCATTAGTTTTTTTGTCCATTATTGTTCAATATCATTCTTAATCGAAGCCTAACGGTGGCCGTTGCCACCGGATTCCCTCCATTAGTTTTTTTGTCCATTATTGTTCAATATCATTCTTAATCAATGTCTCAATGCCATGTGTCCACCCTAAAATTAAATGACTATAATTTATTTTTGTATTATGCAATTAACGTGGAAAAATATTTTTAAACAAATATTATTAACTAAAAAAGGGCAAAAGCCTAACGGTGGCCGTTGCCACTAACCTCCATAGCTTCTGATGTCAATTACTTATGTAATAGTGGATTGCTCAACTCTAGACACAAGTTCTATTCTTCTCTTTGTCCTTTAATATACTAATAATTGTTTAATCTTATGTAGTTTGATAAATTTTCATTAATTCAATTTGAGTAGATAATATTTCTTTGAGTAGTGTATTACACCTCTGTTAGTGGCAATGGCCACCGTTAGGTTTTTGCCCTTTTCTAATTATTAGTAATATTTATTTAACACTGTTCTTCCATATTAATTGCATAATACAAAAATATTCCCTTTGTTTAAGTTTACTTGTCCAAATTCAACTTTGCACTACAATCAAGACAAAATAAGAAAAATTAAACTTGACAAATCTACCCGTATTTATTATACTTTGTCGTAGTTTTCCATTAATTGGAAAGTTGTCTCTGATAGGGTTGTGCAGCCGACATCTCGCTCAAAGGGGCCGTATCCGCCCTATAGTGCCAGAGTTCTTTTGGACCATAGAAAGTCAAATAAAGTGTGACATAAGGCAGAGAAGTAAGGTGAATGTACCATGGTGTTTTGGCCGCAAATTCCACTAGGTGTGGCCATTGCTCTGTATGTCCTCATATGAAGAGAACTAGTAGTAAGGATCCTCGTAACCCACTGAACCATTTCGACACGAGTGAGAGGGAGGAAGTTCAAGCTAGCCATTCCAAGATGACCGAAACATTAGAACATACATGCATGCACATATCAAGGGGAGCAAGGGCAACGAATAAGGACTATAGATTATTATTGAAAACTTCTAAGAAGGGACGAATGGCAGGCCTCGTCAATGTAGAAGTCCTTAAGATAATTTAGCGGTAGCACCAACCACGGTCGATGTTTTGGTTAGATTTACTGATGATGGCCCTCTGCCCCAAGCGGTTGACTTAGTGATATCTCTGTGGAAGAAGTAAAAGGATAGGAGTATGTGAAGGAGAAACCCTCATGGTGGGAGGTAAACCCCTTGTCTTCCGTAGAAAGAAGAACATCAATGTTGGGACCTCAATTGCACTACTGCCTCAATACAGAAAAGGCTTTCTTTGTGACTTTAAAGGGATAAGAGTCGTGGCGAGGTTGCGAGTCCCTTTTTCCCTTCAATTTTCTCCTGAATCTCTCTTTCCTAGGTGTAATCTGGATCTGAAGGGCACATAGTGTTCTGGGTTGAAGTTGGTGGGTAAGAAGTTGTGGGAGCGGCCACTGGAAAAAGGAAAGCTTTTGGAAATCTAGGAAGACAAAGTTGCTGGTAAAACATAGTTTCTTTGTAGAGGAATTCAGAAAGATAAGAAAAGAAGAAGACAAATGGGGGTTTCAAAATATACATATAAAAAAAAAAAAGAGAAGGCAGATACGATAAGGCACAACAATGATGACAAATATGAAAGGATGTGCCCAAGACAGAGTCTGAGAGAAGTGCAATAATGAACTTGGGATGACGTGGTGGTGGATAAAAAATTAAGACTGCGACGCGTGCATGAACTTGAGTAGAAAATGACAATGATCAAGACAGAACGGTGTAATCACCTATTTCTGGCACAAAATTTTAAAAATTGCATTAGAATACATGTGTTAATTAGAGGAAAAAAATTGAAATTACATAAAAAATAATTTTTTAACATTTAATCGTATAATTGTTGGTTTTTGATTATGTGATTAGGATAATTTTATGTGTTAATTTTGTTTAATTAAACTAATTTTTTACTTTTTAGTAATTAAATATTTAAGTTGTGTTGGATTAAATGTTAAGGCCATTGGCCATTTGAATGCAGTAATAAGGAAACGGAAAAGGCTCAAAATTGCCCTCAACCTATTAAAAATGGGTCACTTTTGCCATCCGTTAACCTATTGGACCAAAAATACCATCTATGTTATCTTTTTGGCTCAAAAATGCGCTCCCTTAGACGGAAAAATAACATGGCATACGTGGACCACTTTTTTATCCAGGTGGCGCTCTTGTATTGGTCCACCTAGTTATGAATACCCAACCCCGAAATTACCTGACTCAACACATATTGTAATCCTGACCCGAACCCAATTCAAATCCCTTTTTCAAAATCATCCTTCATTAAATTTTACTAATTATTCATTTACCAATCAAGAAGCTCATTTGTTAAAGAAACCCACTTGTAAACAAAATCAATTGATCATATAAAAAATGTTCTTGAAGCAAAATAAGGTATACCAAGAGGAAGGAAAAAAGGAATCATCATGATCATGCAATTCTAAATATTTTTTCTTCATATTTTATGATGTTTTATTTTTCTTTATATTTGTAGAGTGATTGAAAAGTTTATTTCCAAAAAAACAACCTGAAGATGAAATAGGGGTTTGAATAAATTTGGGATTAGTCTTTGCTATTTTTTATCGTTTATTTTCAGTAAATCATCCTACTAGATAAATCAAATTTTTTCTCTTCAAAATTTTCTTCATCTTCTTCTTTAGTTCCCTTTTGCTTCCTCTTTATTTTTTACGTTTTTTATCCTTTGCCTTTAATTATTTTGAGGCTTTTTATTTCTCCAGCATCATTTTTTCCATCTTAAAATTATCTTCATCTTTTCCTAAGAGTAGTACACTGTTGTTGTGATTAATAGTGACACTGCTAATTAAACAAAGATTTGAGTAGTGGCTGATCTATGAAGATAGATGTCATGGAAGAATATAATTTGATTTTATATAAATAGATAGGATATTTGAATTTGGGTTTGGGTCAGGGTCGTACTAGCTATTAGGTTTAATTTGGTGTTTAAGTTATAATCTAAGTGGACCAATAAAAGAGCGCCACCTGGATAAAAAAGTGGTCCACGCATGCCATGTCATTTTTCCGTCTAAAGGAGGGCATTTTTGAGCCAAAAGATAACGTGGATGGCATTTTTGGTCCAATAGGTTAACGAAGGGCAAGTGACCCATTTCTAATAGGTTGAGGGCAATTTTGAGCCTTTTCCGATAAGGAAAAAAAAAAGACCATCCAAATAGCATGACCCGTTTGACCCAGCCCAAGACCCACTACCCTACCTTTAAAACCCTAAATCCATCTCATTTCATCCCACACCATGTAAGCCTTGTTGGCTTAGGGATATGCTGGCGAAATTTTGCTAGACCAGCGAAACACGAGCCGCCCCTTGCTCTGCAGCAATACCATCTTTGACTCAGCTGCCGAACCGCCGCCGCCGGTGGACGAAAAAGTCCTAAATACATCATTAGAAAGCTCATGATTCCCTCATTCTATTTCCACGATTCTTTTTCCCAAATTCTCAACCAATTTGCATAGACCGGAGCTTAGAGATCCAGCCAAACCCTAAGTCCGGTGACCCTCCATCTTCTCGGTGACTTTTACATCAAAAGCTTCCTTTCACTCTCCTCTACATGTTTTTGATGGTGTTCTCTCACTAAAACCCGTACATTTTTCCCTTCTCGCTGTCAGTTTTCCCATTTCTCCGCCATGACTGTTAGTGTTTCGTGGTGGCGCTTAGGGGGTTGTTTCAATTGAACTAGCAGCATAATTGAGGATGTTTAGCAAATTAGTTTCGTTCATTGTGGTGTCATGGTTTTGTTGATGTTGTGGCGATGGGGCTGTTGTAGCATTGTTAAGGCAGTGACGATGGTGTAGTTGAGAAGCTGATTGGTGGTGGCGACCGGTGTTTGTTGCACCCTCGATGATGGAAAGATGTGATGGCGAGGCGATGGAAGAAACACAACAGTTTTTGACGTATAGTGGCAGCAAAGGCAGCATCCTTGACGCTTTTGACTTCGACATGTTAGGAAAGATGATTTCCCTTCTCCCGGACATGGTTTTTCCTGTACTTGCCTAGGTTTAAATAATTGAAAGGTTGAGAGTATTTACATGTTGTGTTTATTTCTAGGAATTAGGAAGAATGTTGTAGAGTATTGTTCTATGCTTTTGTTTGTGATTCACAACTCCAAAGTAATAATATTTGGTTCAAATGTCAAATGGTTTTTGGCCTAAAGCCTCTAGTTGAACATGAATTTCATGTGATCTTTTGTCAAGCCAATACCATTAGTGTGTATAGTATGTGGGTGCCCGTTTTACGCAGGATGAAACTATCTGAATGAGCTAATGCCTTTTTTATTTGCTCACTATCATTGCATTGTATAAGCATAAATTGTAGTACTGTGGTTTTGTTGGGAACTTATATCATATGTTTGGTGGCCTTAATTAGTTTAGTCTCTTTCTTTTTAGCATGAGAAAGCATGTAGTTCCCTGTTGCTCCTTTTGTACAAACTTGAAGTTTGTGTAAGTTCGTCTTATAATTCATATATTGGTGTAGAACTTGTGTGTTAGCTTGAGAGAAGTGGGTGTAAAGATTGAAATTTAGTGTTTTAAAACTTGTGGTTAGTTAGTGTTATGCTTGAAGTTAACGATTGATATGGTGCGATTCACAAGTTTGGTTCAGTGTGTTTAGACATGAAAAATATTTTATCTTGTTGTCCTAGTGTTCTCTTAGCCTGAAAATCAGAGGTACATTCGTTTTCATGTCAAGAGTTACCTGAGTACTCGCTGCTTAGTTTGTAGAATGTATGTTCTTATTATTGTCTTAATTCTTTTTTTGAGTGTGAGCCTTTGAATCTGCAAAGTTCATACTCTCTTAATATTATAGTGTCAATTTCTTGATTGTTAAGTTTGAGCTTTATGTTGGTCTTGGGAGTTACCTGGATTATATTAGCTAGAGATTATGAGGTCAAATGGTCAGTGTGACTTTCTTTTGAACTCAAAGGAATTGGAACTTTACCATGGGATGGTTTTGGGGTAGCTATTGTGCTATTGGGCTTGGTTGGGATGCCAAGAAGCTCAATAAGTGCACAATTCAGTTCTTGATTTTTGTGTTTCATTTTGGCAAAGTTTAGGATAGACTTTAAGAGAGTCTTGCGCTTCTAGATTCAATTTAAGTTAGGATAAAAGGCTATTGGGCTGACTTTAGTATGTCCAGGCCCAATAGACCATCAAGCCCAGCCAATAGGGCTGTCCTCTCATTAGACAACTTGTCTTTTTTTAGCTTTTTGGTGTTGTAGGTTGGCTTGGCCACTATTCAAGACACATTGAATATAGGAATTAGGAACATACTCAAGTGTATGGGGTGTGAGTTTCTTCCAAGGGATCATTTCATCCCAACTCCCCCCTCTCTTTCTTTCTATAAATAGTAAGGGTTCACTAAATTAAGGGGGGATCTGAAAATTAAGAACTATCTGCTGAAAACACCAAAAAATCTGATCTAAAAATAGAGGGAAAAACATAAGAAACACAAGAGAAAAAGTGAAAAAAAGAGAGAGGAGAGAGTGAGTATGGGACATTGGAGCTTTATCTTCAAGTTTAACAGATGTACTAGAGGTCTAAAGTAGGTTGTTTGGTGGCTATTTTCATGCTGTTTTGTTGCTATTGGCCGGTTTAGCAGAAGTGTTTTGGCCGGACTCTCTTTGCTTCTTCGCTTGGGAATTTTTTACTTTAGATAAATACTCTCTTCTTCTTGTATTTCTCTTCAAAAGCATATTATTTGTAGGAAAGTGCACATTTTTAATAGAAGCTTTTCTGTAGCATGTTTTCCGACTAGCGCGGTTCTTTTTCTCGACCAATTTAAAAGCTAAATTTGTAGTGGCATAATTGTTCAGTTGTATAAACTAGGTTGATTGTTAACAAAGGCAAATGTAGGATATCTTTTACAAAATTAATTTAAATGAAGCACTTGTGAAAATTAGGAAAATTAGGACATTGAATGCAGATCATAGACACGAGACGCAAAGAAATTGAACACCGTTGAAGCTAACAATCCTTAATAATAAGGAGAACACACGATTTAGGTAAATTAATAAGAATGGAAAGATTCACGCAGTTAGACATAATGATAAATATGATCTGTGATCTGCTTATTAGGCAAATAAAAAAAATTAAATTGAGAAAAGCCAATTTGTTCTACAAGATACTTTTCGGGTAACTTTCGTATAAAGTTATTAGCAGCTGATTAGATCCAATCTTTAGTTAAACGGTAAACAACAACTATATTTAGTAAATCAAAACACGACAATAAATCTACTATGCTTGACACAGGACTCGAGGGTGTCTAGTACCTTCATGAGAGTTAACGGAGAACCTTACCCTGAATCTCTGACGCAGACCATTTAACGAGTCAAAGGTGTTCTAAAGGTACATCAACTGGTGACTCTGAATCTCATAACTTCCGTACCTTTAAAACCCAGTCACAACCTTTAATATAAAACACTCGTAAATTTTTAGGGCGTAATAGCTTGGCGGCTCTGCTGGGGAACAATAGTGAAAACTAGAATCTTCGACTTTGATTTGTCATTTTGTTTTGATTTATTAAATATTTTTTGTTGTTGATGTTATTAATGTCGTTATGACATGAAAAGTTGAATGTTACCACTTCGATATTTCTTGGACTATACATATAAACTGTCTTCTCTGTGAACACTTCTGAGTCTCTGAACACATGCACACGTGCACTCACCAGATGCTTGAGGTATCTGGGAACTTTCTTACTAAAATTTCTCATGATTTAGGCAGGGGCTGGAGACAATGTTGTCGGATGGCCCTGACCTAGTTTTCGTCTGATTTGTCCACTGGATTTTTAGCAAGTCTAGACACCAAGGTAGTTGAGCCACCTAGATTTAAACCTTTAGGCCCAATTATTTGCATTTCATCTGACTTAGTGAGGTGCAGTACAACGCACTTGTACAGGCTGACCCTTTTTGTGCTAAAATGAGGCCCACATCCGGGAAAAACACATCTTAGGCATTTTTTCTCTGTGTTGCATGTGCCTAGAAGAATGTTGTCATGCTTATCGAATTGAGGACTAACAAATTTCAAATATAAGAAAAGAAAAAGAAGAAGAAAAGGAAGTAGGATGAATTTTAGATTGTAAATGTCTTGTTTTTACTATTTTGTGTTTTTTTAGTCATGTCTTTGTAATGATAAATTTTTAAAAGTATCCGTAAATACAAGTCTCGACAATGTTATGAGATGTCATTTTTACACCGTTGTAATGAAAAAATATTACGAAAAAATATCAAAGTATTGTTGAAAAATTTTGTAACTAGTTTTTATGTCATTATGCAAGAAAAGTTTCATAAAATTTTAAAGGGTCCCTACTGAAAAAATCCTTACATATCTTCGTGTGTCAATATAATGGAAATTTTCTGAAAAAATGCCTACCACCATTGTCGGTAATCCTTTTTTTAGTCAATTTTTATGTCGTTATACTGGTAAAAAAAATATTCAAGAGTTTTCAAGTGCCATGATTGGCCAAAAAAATTTCTTTTGGATCAATTTTGTGTCGTTATAATGACAAAATAACGTTGAAATCTCTGAGTCTTCAACATGTAAGAATTATAGTGTACAGGTAGCGTTAGGTTTTCGCGAGGATATTTGGCCGGACTACGGAGCACTTTGAGAGGGTACCTGCAAATGGATCAGCAGGATTCTCAGGAGGACCAGTAGCCATGTTCGGATTGAAGAATTTAGTTTGTTGCTTGTCAGACATTACTTATTCTACTTTGTGTGGATTTTAAACATAGTAGTTGTAATTTATTTCTAATTAAGTTATTTATGTACTTTTCTTTTTGGTCATGCTTTTAGTTCATTTGTATAAAGCACTGTATATATTTATTTTGTAATAAAAATGAAAAAATATTTATTTTTATGTCTCAGCTTGTTTCACCCTCTGGCCTCTCATGAAAAAAATATACAAAGTTGAACAATACACTTGAGAATTTGGTACAAACTACTTTGGGATGACACATGATGGCTTTTAGGCTTCTAGGCACACTCTGTTTGTAAAATGTGTTATTTTCCTAACTTGCTCTATTTGCATAGCACACTATTAGATTACCAGTGATTTTGTCATAGCACAAGTAGATCAAACGACATGTAACTAAAATTCTGACCATGCCATTTGACGGAGAGAGCTCTGAGACCGGTGCCCCAAAACTCTTGGCACTAGAAAATGAAAAGTTGACCGAGGAGGTCCAAAGCTTGAAGCAATTCATGGTTGACATGCATCACTCTATGACCACGGGATGTCCACCTCCTCCCAAGCCAGCCATCCTGGATGTGGTCATACAAATAGTGGTCTTGCATGCACTGGGCACATCTACGACAGTCGAGTATCCGGCATATCCCTCTGGTTCTGGCCCTGTCCATGGTATAACAAATGAAGTAGTAGTGCGCCCTCATGCACCATCTCAACCGCCTCCACCAAAGGAGCAATATGGCCTACCTTTGAAACAAGTTCCAATTTTTCGAGGCCCAACTAGGCGTACCATGGCCAGGTCCAACAGTGATCCACATCTGCAGGCTGGGGGTCATCACAAAATCAGCCCCATGATCCAAATTTCAGACACAATGACTCACATGCTCAAGGTTTCCGTTATGACTCTTAGGCTGAGGCCGGTAGATTGGGAAAACCGGATGAGAGCAATGTTTTGCGCAAAGTTAAGGGTTTAGAACAAGCCGTGAGAATGATGCAAGGATATGGAGATCATGCCAACACTTCTTTCAAAGACCTTTGTGATTTTCCTGAATTGAAATTGCAAGATGGATTTATAGTTTCCAAGTTTGAGCCATACACCGGGCAGGGCGATCTAAGGGTTCATATAAAGACCTACTGCAATAAAATGAGAGGGGTCAAGAAAGATGAGTTGTTGATAGCATACTTTTCTGAAAGCTTGGGAGGTGTAGCCAGTGAATGGTTCATGAGGCAAGACGTAACCTAGTGGCAAGCATTTGATGACATGGAAAAGGCATTCTATGACCAACACAAGTATCACATTGAAGTCGTGTCAGATCAATCCTCTTTTGATACGATAATAAAGAAGCCAAGTGAAAATTTCAAGGAATATGTCCTTAGATGGCGTGAACAGGCTGCTCGAGTGAGCCCCACAATCCCGGATTGAGAAATGATTCAGTCGTTCATTGAAGCTCAAGATGAGGCATTTTATGGTGCATTGATTGCTTCCTTCATAAAACTGCTTAACGAAGTTGTTAGGATGGGAGAAATTATTGAGAAAGGAGTCAAAACTGGCAGATTGTGAGCCAGACTGTGCTAAAAGCAACCACACAGGATGTGCAAACTGGGCAGGAGCTTTTAAGAAAAAGAAAAAAGATGAGGTAGCCAGGTCCACGAAAGTTAAATGAGGAACGATATAGTCAACCTAATTCATACCAAGCTCCACAAACACACCCTTCATAGTACTACTACCCATCACAAACATCACCATACTCTATCCCTCCACCCCAATACTCTGTGCATGTCGTGCAACCATATGCTCCAGTACCGTCATATCCACAATCGCGCGTGCCAGCCCCACAACCTATATATCCCACTGACCAAGCTTCACATGATCATTATCAAGCTCCACCAAATCCTACTTACCAACCAAGGGGTCCTCCTGGTTTTTTCCCGAGAGCTGAATACAAAAAGGGTCAAGAAGGGAAGAGGAGAGAGTTCACCACCAAATGGCGAATCTTACACCAGTATCTTCGTAAAATTACAGCCAATAGAAATACAAAAGCCAGTTCGAGGAAATTTGCATCCTATAACAAATATGGACCATTCTCAACATTGTGAATACCATTCAGGTGCACCAGGGTATGATACAGAATATGCCATTATCTCAAGAGAGCGATGCAAGATCTGATAAACAATAATCAGATCTTGATTGAATATGTAGAAACATCAAGAATTAACCGCAATCCTCTGCCATCCCACGACGTACACATGGTAGGTATGGTATGTGGAGAGGGATTCAAAGATGAATATGTGAGGCCAATAGTGTCAGTTGACGCTATAACAGTTCGGGCAGATAAAAAACATTTAATAGTGAAACCGATTCCTTCGATTGTGTCGGGGGAAAGAAAAGCGTCATATGCACATGGAAAGGTCAGTGTTGACAGTAAAAAGAGCAGTTGGGAAAATTGATGAGTTGGTTTTGAAACAAAGGCTGATGATCCGAAGATCTAGCCAAATTGAGGAAGCAGAAGATTCTATTTCCAAACCAAAATTTTTTATCAAAGGTGAGCCCTATGAAGACAATCCAAACAAAGAAAAGAAGAAAAAAAATGTGTTAACTGTTGTCATAAAGAGCGCACCTTAGATTTTCATTAAAAACACCAATATCATCCCGTGGAATTATAACAAGGCAATGGTGACGTTCAAGGGAAAAAAAGTTGTAGCAGAAACGATGGAAGTGAGTGGTCTGACTCTATCTGGGCAGTGCTTCACCCCAGAAGAGTTAAGAAAGGAAAGGAAAACTAAGAAAAATCAAGGCCTGGTCAAAGAACCTGTCACAGAGAAAGAGGCAAAGGAATTTTTGAAAAAGATGAAAGTACAAGATTACTCCATTGTGGCACAGTTCAGGAAAACTCCTGCTCAAATCTTATTGTTTTCTTTGTTGATGCACTCTGAGGCATAGCGTCATGCTTTGTTGAAAATTCTAAATGAGGCAAATGTGCCAAAAAAGATGACCATCAACAGTTTGGAGGCCGTTACTAGTCATATCTTTGATGTCAACAAGATCTCCTTCACTGACAAAGAACTGCCTATAGAGGGCACGAGTCACAACATAGCATTGCATCTAACTGTTAAGCGTGACAACTCTTACGTCACAAGGGTATTGGTTGATGGTGGATCTAGTTTGAACATCTGTCCCTTGTCCACCTTAAAAATATTGAAAGTCAACATGGGAAAAATCAGAACCAACACCATGATTATTCGTGCTTTTGATGGTAAAAATGACAGTCGATTGGTGAGATAGAGTTGAAACTGACAATTGGGCTTACGGAATTTGCTACTGATTTCCAAGTCTTTGATATGGATTCGTCTTACAACATGCTATTAGGAAGGCCTTGGATCCATATGGCGCGTGTAGTACCAGCAACATTACACCAGACCGTGAAATTTGAAAATGATCGTTAGACGATCATATTATATGATGAAGATGATCTTTTAATCTGCAAAGCCTCGTCAATTTTGATTATTGAGGCCACTATTGGTTGCCAAAGTTTAATGTACCAAGCCTTCGAAGCAGTCTGTGTGGATGAGATTAACGAAGGGAAGTCTTTGCCCCAAGCAAGGTTGTCAGAAACAGCGATGATGATTGCCATGGAATCTTAAAGCATGGTTTCCAGCCAGGGAAAGGTCTGGGAGCATCATTACAGGGAAGGTTGCATCCAGTTGATCCACTTGGTGTTCGAGGTACCTAGGGTCTAGGATACAAGCCCATAGCTAGAGATAAAGAAAGAGTAAGGAAATTGAAGAAGCAAGAATGGTCTCTTGAGAAGCCTATCCCTTGCCTTGGTTCAATCTTTCACGAGGTCCAAGGAAGGCAAGACCATTCCAAAAACATTGAGGAGACTAAGGAACAAAAGAAGTTGCTGGAAGATCTAAGGTATGTCATTAGCATCAACATGGTGCATATTAGTGAAGTGCCTAGCTATGCAGAAATGTAGGACATTGGCCCTAATTGCATCTAATCAATTGGGAAGCAAGGCGTCTCGCCACCATGATGGGAATTCGGTAGCTTATTTTGCTAACCTTTTTTTGTATTTGGTTATTTAAATATTTTAATCCAAGTGCATTATTTTGCTAGTTTTGATATTCAAACCCTCTTGTCTTTAATTCAATGAAAAATGAGATGCACTTCTCATGTCAACAATCTGTCAATATTTTTCTTGTGCTTATTTTCTTATTTTTTCTTCTTTTTTTGTTTTGCCGGTCTTGATAAAAAGACATGTGGGCGGAATTCATTTCCTAACCTTAACATGTGGTAAGATTTTGTAGTGATGAACCACTCAGTGAATGAGAATGAATGTGTAAAGGGAGGTATGAGAAAAGCTAAAGATAATCCACAATTATCCCGGATGAAATTGAAATATCATTTTAAGGATCATACTTGGAGTAAAACTCGGGGACACTGAATGGATCATGTCCCATCCCATATGTGACATTGGGTCGACTCAATTTGCTGTATATTTGTGCGAGGCATTCTCGGGTCGGGATGACGAACGACTATCATTTCTGCTACCCAAACACAATATCATTTTGTCATCCCTTTGAACCTTATGTTTTCAATTTTTTTGCCTACCCTCCTTTGGAATCAATGTGCTCGGAATCGAAAATATAAATAAATAAAGAGAAGAAAAAGTAAGAGAGAAAAAAAAAAGCAATAAATCTGGCACTAAGTGTAGAGCTACGTCTTGACCTAATTCCTCTCAAAAGGATACGTAGGAAACCATTTAGGTGCGGTCATAATAGGAAAAAGATCATTTTTTTCTTGTTTCACATTCACGCATAACTGCCTCCAAGTTTGTAGCATGTGTAAAGAAAATCAAAGGCCTTTGTTTATCCTAAACTAGACAGAAGTTTGTGTTTATTTATTTATTTTTTTTTTGAAAAGGAAAAAATTCAACATTCCCCAATTTTATTTATGTTTTTCCCAGAGGAAAGTCTTAATACCCCAACATATTTTTAATTAAAAAAAAGGTTCAAGTTTCAAGTCAGAGAAAACTCAGAACAAAAAAGAGAAGGAAAGAAAGAGATCCAGTTTCCACTAAACTAGGGTAGAAGTTTATTTTTTTTTTTTAAATAAATGATTCCAAAGGTTTTAAAATTCACCCCAACAGTCTCATGAGATTCTTTCATACCAGCATCTCACCCAAAAAAAAAAAATCGCTGTTTTAGATTAAACTAAGCAGAAGTTTGTTTTATTTTTTGATGATTTCAATGGTGGTAGTTATCACCCAATCGTCTCATGAGATATTTTTTGAGCTTTCATTCCAAACCTTTCTTTCTAGCCTAACCAAAATCCTGTACTACGGTCCAAACAAAGACCCTTCTGACCGATCATTGAGAATGTCAAGTTGAGTTGTGTCTCAAATGAGAAGTTTCATTCCATGAAGTCGCATTTTTATGTCAACAATTACATTTAGAAGATGGGAGCGTGAGGATCATTAAAGAAAGAATTCTTTGAGGGAATCCAGATAAGGGCCGAGAGAATAAGTAAGAAAGAAAGACAGGGTCGACCGATAAGGAAAGATGAGAGGTCGATGAAAAAAAAAGAGAAAAAAAAGGAAAAAAATGAAAAAAAAGAACAAAAAAGAAGAATGTCTTGCCAGTGAAAACCTAAAGGGGTGACACAAGACGAATGTGAGGAAAAAGAACAAAGAGAGGAGATAGTTGGTGAAAACCCCAAAATGAGAGCCCCTAGCCAAATTAGAATCGTTATAGTTGTCATCAAATTGAGCTTGGCAAATAATCATTTTTGAATGTTCAAACTGAGAGGAAAATTGGGAAAGATTTGTTGTGAATAGGTCAGGATTTAAGATCAGGACGCACATCATATTCATGAGGTCGTCATTCCATCTTTAGATAAGTTCCATATGTTTTCTAAATAATATGATCCTAACTATAAAAAGGAAAACAACAAGAATAATAAACAAGATAGAAGTAAGACCAACTTAGATTAGAAAAGATTAAAGAAGTAAATTATGGGTTAGGCGTAATTACCCCCTTAATTGTCCAACAAAATGAACCTATACTATTTGATCCTCAATTGAAATGATGTTCAATTTCAAATCAAGGAAGAGATGCTCAAGCAACAAGCTTAGCCAATATTTTCTCACACTATTAATCATTCAAAATCAAACCCAGCAGATTAGGCTAACAGGGCTTAACTACTTATTTCTAAAAATGGCATAACATTGCCTTAATTGCCTTGCCTTAATTGCCTTAAAGTGGACTGAAACAAAAGTCATTAACTTGAAAAGGGCTTTTGATCATCATCTGAGCGCTATCACAATAGAATGGGCGCGATCACGATGATCAAGCCAGCAGTTCCTCGTCAACCCGCCAGAGGCCACGCGTCCACGAAGGGGAGCTTCCTCAGCCTTTCTCATCTACATACGCGATCGCGTCTGTGGACTCGCGATCGTGTTGCTCAATGGCTTGTCCTTGCGCGATCGCATCTATGGACTCGCGATCGCGCTGAGTTGATTATGTAGCTGAGGCAGTAAGCTTGTAAACATGCCCTGCAACCTCCAGTATTTTCCCCAGCAGTTCCAGCTTTGAAAATGCAGCTTGTAATTCTTGCAACTCCCTCGCTTGGCTTTACTTGCGAGTCTGCTTGTATCATTCTCCCCTTTTTAAGAAGAATTCGTTCACGAATTTTTCTGATCATTGACCATGAGCGGGGACAATTCGCACACATTAAAAGTGTTGTGCACTTGATAATCACTCGGCAAATCAACCTTGTATGCATTGTCATTAAGGCGTTCAAGAATTTGAAATGGGCCATCACCTCTTGGCATCAACTTTCTTGTTCTCTTATTGGGAAATCTATCTTTCCGGAAGTGAACTCAAACCCAATCTCCCGGTTCAAAGATCATCTTCTTTCTCCCCTTGTTGGCTTTCTTTGCCACTTCTTGATTCTTCTTCTCAAGTTGCTTCCTCACTTGTTCATGAAGCTTCTTCATTTCTTTAGCTCTTGTCTTGGAATCTATGCTTACAATCACATCTTGAGATAAAGGGGTGAGACCCAAGGGGGTTAAGGGGTTAAAACCATACACAACTTCAAATAGTGTCATACAAGTAGAGGTATGCATGGTTCTATTGTATTCAAATTCAATTATAGGCAAATGATCTTCTCAAGAAGAAAGGTTTTCTTTAACCAAGGCCCTAAGCATGGTTCCCAAGGTCCTATTGACAACCTCAGTTTGGCCATTGGTTTGGGGTGACAAGAAGTGAAAAAAAAACTTAGTGTCATTCCTTCCCTACAATTCCTTACAAAAGTGGATAAAGAATTTGGAATCCCTATCACTAATAATAGTTTTAGGAACCCCATGTAATTGAAGTACATGCTCAACAAACAAGTTAGTAATATGAGATGCATCATCACTTTTATGACAAGAAATGAAATGTACCATCTTGGAAAACCTATCAACAACCACAAAGATGCTATCTTTTCCTCTTTTGGTCCTAGGCAAGCCAGGCACAAAATCCATAGAAATGTCAAACCAAGGACCTAAAGGAATGGGAAGGGGTGAGTACAAATCATGTGGAAGTAGTTTCGACTTAGCTTGCCTACACTCCAAACACTGGCCACACACCCTTACAATATCCACCTTCATTTTAGGCTAATAAAATTGCTCCTTAAGGATCTCAATGGTCTTTCCTACTCCAAAATGTCCCATCAAACCTCCATTATGCGCCTCCCTCCCAAAAAACTCCCTCCAAGAAGAGTTAGGCACAAACAACTTTCCATTTCTAAACAAGAATCCCTCAAACTTGTGGAACCTCTTTTTCTCTAATCTAGTGACCCTTCTTCCCGTTTCCTCCAACTCACAATTAGCATAAAGCTCCTCGAAATCTGGGCCATTGGCATACATCTCCTTCATGCTTTCAAAACCCATGAGCTTGGACCCCAAAGTATTCATCAACACTTGTCTTCTTGATTGAAGCACAAACTTTCTTAATAAGGCATCTACCACCACATTTTTCTTTCCCTTTTTCTAATGGATAATAAGGAAAGGTTTTTAGAAATTCAACCCATTTGACATGTCTCAAATTCAACTGCTCTTGGGATTTGAGGTGTTTCAAAGATTGGTGGTTGGTTCTAATGACAAACTCTTTTGACCAGAGATAATGTTTCCAATGAGCCAAAGCCCTCACCAATGCGTATAATTTTTTATCATAAGTGGAGTATTTAGTGGTTGCCCCCTTAAGATTCTCACTAAATTAGGCAATGAGTTTTTTATCTTGCATCAGCACGGCTCCAACTCCTACTCAACTCGCATCACACTCAACTTCAAAAGTTTTATCAAAATTGGGTAACTGAAGAAGAGGTGTAGAGCTAAGCACTTCTTTCAATTTGGTAAAAGCTTCTTCTTGCTCTTTCCCCTACACAAATGCCTTATCCTTTCTTACCTTTTCGGTTAACTGTGCGGCTATAGTACTAAATCTCCTCATAAACCTCCTATAAAAGCTAGCCAACCCATGGAAACTTCTCACATCACCAATGCTTTTAGGAGTAGGCCAATCCCGAATGGCCTCCACTTTAGCCTCATCAACTTCCACACCGTTTGCACTCACCACAAAACCAAGAAACACAACTTTATTAGCACAAAAGGAGCACTTTTTCAAGTTAGCAAATAATTGCTCCTTTCTCAAGACATCAAACACTTGTTTCAAATTATTTGCTATAGATAAGAATATCATTATAGTATTACTACAACAAATTTCCCAATGAAATTTTTAGGCACATGATTCATCAACCTTAAGAAGGTTGAAGGAGCATTTAAGGTTGAAGGAGCATTAGACAAGCCAGACGGCATGACAAGCCACTCATAAAGACCAAAGTTGATCTTAAAGGCAATCTTCCACTCATCACGGTTTCATCCGGATTTGGTGGTAGCCACTCCTGAAGTCAATTTTAGAAATCATACAAGAACCACACAACTCATCAACAATATCATCTAACCTAGGGATAGGATGACGATACTTTACCGTTATCTTGTTGATGGCTCTACAATCCACACACATACGCCAAGTCTCATCTTTCTTTGGTACTAGGATGACCGGGACCGCACATGGGCTCATGCTTTCTTGCACAAGTACTCTCGCAAGCAACTCCTCAACTTGCCTTTAGAGCTCTTTAGTGGCCTCCGGGTTGCTTCTATAGGTGGCCTTGATGGGCAATTGTGAACCCATCACAAGGTCAATTTGGTGCTCAATGACTCTTAGTGGTGGCAATCTACTAGGCAAATCCACTTGGCGTATGTTTGTGGCTCTACAATCCATACACATACACCAACTCCCATCTTTCTTTAGTACTAGGATGACTGAGACCGCACATGAGCTCAAGCTTTCTTGTACAAGTCCTCTCGCAAGCAGCTCCTCCACTTGCCTTTGGAGCTCTTTAGTGACCTCTGGGTTGCTTCTATAGGCGGCCTTGTTGGGAAATTGTCAACCCGGAACAAGGTCAATTTGGTGCTCAATGCCTCTTAGTGGTGGCAATCCACTAGGCAACTCCTCGGGGAAGATGCCTTCATAACCTTGCAAAAGAGAAGAAACAGAACTAGGCAAAGAAGTTGTTAGTTAATTAGTAAGAAAAACATGGTCTTTGTATAGGAGAAGGATCATTTGCATCCTCTCCTTTAAATCATTCAAGCACTCATTTTTTGACAAGAACATACTCTCTTCCTCTTTTACTTCCTCACTCTTTTGTGTAACAACTCCAACTTTTTTCCCTCCATCAACTCCCTCATTTTTTTATTTCTCTCTTTTAAACTTCAACTCCCTCATCTTTCTACATCTCTCCCTCACTTGAGCCAGAGTTAATGGATTAAGAATATACTTTCGACCTTCCAATTCTAAAGTATTCTTGTTAGTCTTTCCATCATGCTTTGCCAAGCGATCATATTGCCAAGGTTATCCAAGCAAAATGTGACAAGCTTGCATTGGAGCTAATCAAATAAGAGCTCATCATTGTAGTTTCCCACCTTGAATTTGATTAAAGCTTGCTTGGTCACCTTTAATTTCCAACATTCATTCAATCATTGCAGCTTATAGGATTGTGGTCGTTTCCTAGTGTGAAGCTTGAGTTTTTCAATCAAAGTGGTACTTGCTTTTTTTTTTTTTTTTTTTTTTGTGATAATAACATGATATTTATATTGATGAATTACGGAGGGTTACAAAGAGAGTTCATGCGACTGTTTTGAGGCAGTACATGACTTTGATTACACAAATTCCTAATAGCAAAAGATAGGTTCCTTCTAGGTAGAAGAGGAACATTTAGGACATTAAGATTTCCTAAAGTGGCAAGATAATTAATAGTACTATCCGATAATTTTTAATAACAAATTTGCCTTCACGATCATCCAGCATAGCTTGATTAACAAAAGGTGGAGGTAGAACATAATGATAGTGAACATTTTCTTTGGACTGCTCAGGAGCTCCCTTAGCCAAGAGATCAGCTACTTTGTTTCCTTGACGAAAGTTATGCCTGATTTGGGGCCTCTCCAGCTTCGTTAGCAACAACCTGCATTGGATAATCAAAGGCAAATAAGTAGGAGTGGGATTCTCAAGCAAGGTGAGAACTTCAGTGGAGTCTGTTTCTATGTCTAATGGCATAAGATTCCGGTCCAAAGCTAAGGATAATCCATAAAGTAGAGCTGAAAGTTCAGCATGAGCATGGTTCAAAGCATGAAGGGATGAGTGGAAACCAAGGATCCAATCCCCTTGGCTATTTCTGAATACTCCTCCTATGCTAGCTTTATTTGAGTTTTGTTTATAAGAGCCATCAATATTTAGCTTATAATAGTTAGGGTTGGGGAGGGGGGGGGGGTGCCATCTAACCGTAATGTCCCTATTGGTAGCAAGATTTGACTCACTTGAAGTAAGAAGCTTAAATTCAGTTCCATTTTTTATGAATTTTAGAATAGCTAAGGTGGTTGGAGAGGTTATGAATATTGTTGTGATTTCGGTTGAGCCATAGACCCCACAAAGCAAAGGATAGAAACTCTAGCCATGAGTAAAAATTAGATGTCATAGTAGGAGAGTTTCCTTTTAAAGTCCTTAGCCAATTTTCAGAAGTTATATTCAAATTGAGAGACACACCACAACTTGTCCAAAACGTTTTAGCAATCGTGCAATTCCAGAAAATATGGAAAAGGGATTCAGGTTCAATCTTACACATAGGACATATAGGGTCGATATTAATACCTATTCTATAGAGATACGACCGGCAAGGCAGCCTATTATGTTGGCATTGCCATAAAAGAAATTGGATTTTTCGAGGAGTATTAATATCCCACACCCACTTAAAGTCATCACCAGTAGGGGTGTGGCCTAGGAGAATTTTGTAGGTTGACTTTAAGGAAAATATCCCATTGTTATTAAGTCTCCAGATAGGGTAGTCTTGCTTGGGGGTTCCATTAGGAGTAGGAGTGGAGAGAAAGATATCTTTAATATGAGTTGGGAGTTCAAAGGAGATCTTTGAAAAATCCCACCTATTATGATTATAGACCTCGCATACTTTAGTATTAGTTTCAGGTTTGGTTAGGGGGCCACTAATGAGTCTGCGCAAGGAATTTTTAATAGGGAGCCAAGAGTTTTCCCATAATAAGGTATTTGCACCATGCCCTAATACCCAATGAGTATTCTCATAGCAGAAAGGAAGGTTTTTCACAATGTTGCTCCAAATAAAGGATTGATTTTTAGAGGGACGAGCATGAATGTACTTAGCACTTAAGATTCTGGACCAAAGAGCCTGAGGGGATGTAAGAAATCTCCATGAGAGGCTAATAAGGAGAGCATTGTTTTTAACATGAGCCTTAGTAATAAATAGACCTCCTAAAGACTTTGGCTTGGTAATGGTATCCCATGATAGGAGGTGCATCTTCCTTCTATTATCAGTTGTGCCCCATATAAAATTATTTTGAATTCGATCAAAAGTCTTCAGTATTCTCCTAGGGATTTGATGAAGCTGCATGATATGATTTGGAAGAGTATTGAGAGTTGAAATAACCAAAGTGGTCCTACCAGCTAGACTAAGAAGGTTAACTTTCCAGTTGGAGAGTCTGGATTTGAAACTATCAATCAAGAATTGGTAGTCTTGATGCTTAGGTTTGAGGTTGAGGATTGGAAACCCTAAGTATTTTCCAAAGTGCTGACCAATTTTAAAGTTTAGGATAGAACCTAAAAGAGTAGCTTCATGGGGATCAAAATTTTGGAGAAGATAATTTTAGATTTCGTGGTGTTAATCTTAGCTCCTGATAAGTTGCAAAATAAATCCAATGTGTTCTTAATAGCTAGGGCAAATTTGTTATTAGCCTTGGCCATTAAAGTTAAGTCATCGGCAAAGATAAGATGAGAGAGATTGGGGCCTTTAGGAGATATTGTAATAGGGTCCCAAAAGTTCATATCAACTAGATGATTTATGTAAATAGAAAGAAGCTCTATAGATAGAATAAAGAGGTATGGTGACATAGGATCACCTTGATGAATTCCTCTAGTAGGAGAAAAACAGTTATTTTTATTCCCATTGATTAAAATTGAAATGGTAGAAGTCGAAATGCAAGATAAAATTAATTTTGTGATTTTAGGAGGAAATTTGAAGAAAGCTAGCATACTACGAATAAAGGTCCATTCTATCCTATTGAAAGCCTTTTCCAAATCAATTTTAACCATCATTTCCCCCTTCCTACCTTTCATTCTAGCAAATTTTTGAATAAGCTCCTGGATGATGATAACATTGTCAGAGGCTCTTCTATTTTTGATAAATCTAGATTGACAAGGGCTTATGAGATCATCTAGATACGGTTTAATACGATTAGAGATGATTTTAGTAATAATTTTATATGTTGTGTTGCATAGACCAATAGGTCTAAAGTTCCTCAAGTGTACAGCATTGTCAATCTTAGGAATAAGACAAATTAGGGTAGAGTTGCAATCACGAGGAATTGTACATTCATTGAAGACTTTATGACAAAAAGCTTTAACGGAAGGACCAACAATATTCCAATAACGTTGATAAAAGAAGGGGTGGAAACCATCGGGGCCTGGTGCTTTAAAAGGTTTAAAGGAAAAAATTACCTTTGTAATTTCCTCATCCATTAAAGGTTTATCCAAATATGAAAGATCAGTTTTCGAAAACCATGAGGGTGAAGTAGTTATAGGGTTAAGATTAGTAGAGAAATGGCTGGTAGTAAAACGTTTACCAAAATAATCCGTTACATGGTTTGAAATTTCCTCTTGATTAAAAATTTGTTGTCCATTTTCGTCATGAAAATACACAATACAGTTTTTTCTTCTACGATTAAGTGTTGAGACGTGGAAGAATTTTGTATTTGCGTCCCCATAATTTAGCCAGTCGACTCTAGATTTGAGTCTCCAAAATTCCTCTTCATTCCTTAAAATATTATTATAGTCAAGGACTAATTTAGATTCCAAGTCTTGAAGAAAAATACTAGTGGCATAGTGGGGGAAAGATTGTATTCCGTTTAGTCATGCCAAAAGTTTATTTTTGCTTCGAAAAATATTACCAAAACCATTTTTGTTCCATTGAACTATGTTATCTGAAAAAATTTGAGTAGCATCTCGAAGATTTCTATCCAACCATGCATGTTTCACAATATTAATAAAATCATGGTGAGATGTCCGTATAGATTCAAGTCTAAAAGGTCTTTGACGATTTGATTGACACACTTTATTAAGACTAATGAGAAATGGGTTATGATCACTATATGTCTTAGGGAGGTGAACAATAGAGGAGTCCTTAAACATAATGATCCAATCATTATTAGCTAGGCAACGATCTAGTCGTTCCATTATGAGGCCCCTCTTAATTTTATGATGGTTCGACCAAGTATATTTAGGGCCTTTAAAACCTAGATCAACTAGGTTACAATAATTAATACAGGACCAAAAGTGACTTGCATGATTATTGTTAATAGGTCGACCCCCCCATTTGTCATTTTGGGACAAAATCTGATTGAAATCCCCCCCAACTAACCAAGGACCTTTATATGAATCGTAAATAGTTTCAAGGTCATGCCATAAGGAAAGTCTATTAGCATACGAAGTATTTGCATAAATTGATGAAAATAACCAAAAGTGAGGAAAAAGGGGGTGATTTACCTTTAACATTGCGTGCACCTCATTACCTCGGATTTGAATATCATTAACACTTACCAAGTCTTTTTTCCAAAGTAAGAAAACCCCACCTGATCGTCCATCAGCAGGAACTTCGGCATAATCAGAGAAATCAAAGCGAACCCTAAGATCATAGTGGTCCTCCATTTTTGTTTCAAGAAGTGCCACCACTGAAGGTTTATGAATAGCTAAGAGAGCATCAAAGTTTCTGCGAAAGTTAGAGTTATTAGCACCTCGTACATTCCAAATAATAATACTAATTTGTTTATCCATATTAGGGTTCAAGTTTGGGTTCACGTCCATGTCCAGATCTGGGTCAGTTCTCAATGTTGGATTGAGAACAATTGCGTACTTTCCTGCCCTCCTGTTGGCTGGAGCCCTCACATCTAGGGAGCATTTGTATAAGGCTTGATGACCTTGTAGAATAACTTTTTTGTCGATGCGCTCCTTGAACAGTAATATCGCTATTTCTCCTAGGTTTACGAACTCCGTGTGACTCTCCCTCACCCTTAGTGCGAGGACATTGACACAACTCCCACTATCCATGATAAGAGAAAAAATGGTTCCTTAGACCTTACAATAAGCATGAAACAAGTTTTCCGTTTGATCTGAATCCTCCTTCACTTGCACTCCCATTATACTCCTTACAATAAGAGAAACAACGTTATCATCCTTATATTGCTCACCTTCTCCTCTTCCCCCATCTACCCCACCAAAGTCATCATCACAAGGAGCATCTCCATCTACCTCATCTACATCACTATCACCCGTTTGGTAACCACCATCATCCAAAGCAACAATAGTTCTCCGATTTGGACAATTCGTCATCATATAGTCTCGACCATTGCATTTATAACATTGAATGTTATACAAACTTTCGGGTTTAGCTTTGTTACCTACCACTTTTGGCTCCTCCTTGGGTTTGCATTGGCCCTTGAACTCTCGCTTTGGCTCCTTTGCTTTGTCCCATGATGAATAGGTCTTCACATTGTCCTTTCCTTTGCTCCAATTGGAGGAGGTGCTGTTGGACTTGTCCAACTTAAGCCCTTTCTCCACCTTAAGCGCCGCTTGAAAATAATCATACAAGGAATCAAATTAGTGCAATTCCATTGGAGAAGAAATTTCTCTATTCAAGCCTCCATAAAACTTTAGAATGAGGAGTCAGACCCCATCTTGAGTGTTAGTCCTTATCCTTATTTTTCCAAACTCATCAAAGTATTCCGGGATCCCTTTGCTTCCTTGCCTCAAGTTGTAGAACTTCTTGAGCAATTCTTCATCAAATTGCTTGGGGTAAGAATCGATCTACCATCATTGCTTTCATGGCTATCCATCCACCCCCCGCAAGTAGCCTATGAGTCTCCTTTTCCCTATGCTTAGATTCCCACAAAATAGAAGCATAACCTTTAAATTGAGTAATGACATATTTGACTTTTGTTGCTTCTTGCACATTGTTGGTTTGGAAGATCATTTCCATTTTGACAACCCATTCTAGATAATCTTCGGGATCACTACCTCCTTGGAAAGTAGGAAGATTGATCTTGATGGTATTCAATCCCCGATCCTCATCATAATGTCTTCGATTTCCACCATGACCACTATAACCATAGTAGTCCTCTTCACGGTCTTCTCTCCCTTGGTAACCTATCCCAATTGACCATCTCAACCCCTATGTCCCCATTATCATGCTTCCCCCAGGTAGAGTTATGGATAATCATCATAGTCATCAAGTGTATGGTAAAATTCTTCATAATATTGAAAACTCTTTTGTAGACGCACCATACCTTTACGGCTTGGAGCTTCATGTCTTGGAGGTTCATTTCTTAGAGGGCCATGCCTTGGAGGATCATGAATAGGATCTTTTGCTTGTGGAGTGTCATTTGGAGAGCAGGTGTCTTGGGCTATCATATGAGAATAACGGTCATCAGTCCGAGAAAGCCTATTAGGACAATCACCAGGAACCCCTACGGTTGGAGGTGTCTCTACCACTTGCTTTCCCGATTCCTGAAGCCTAGACTTGCGGGATAGCTCATCAGCAGTTTCTTTGATCCCCTTGAATTCATCTTGGAATGCGTCCAAGAAGGCCATCGTCTCATGAATCAAGGTGTTGGTATCCATGTTCACTTCAACTTCCTTTTGAGCCATAGTACCTACAAACAATAAAACAAACAAGGTTAATAGAAAGATTCCTGAGCAGTTCACTTCGTAAGTGTTTACACTCGATTTGATTGTACTCTATCCACTCGTGCTTACACTCAATTATTTGCTTTTACTCGCTTGAATATTCTCACCACCCTTGCCTTTTACCTCTATTGGCTAATTCAAGTTGCTTTTCGCACTCAAGTCCGATTTAAAAATGAAACTCAATCCAATTCGGGATGGAATGAAGTTGTTGTAGCAAAGAACGGACAAATAAAGCTAACGGACGGTAATTAGAAAAAGTCAACGAGATGAAAAGAGAAAAAGCACGAATCGAATTGGCACAAAACGAATTTAGATGAAATTTTGTTTGTGATCTAGAAACTCACTATATTTGAGGATAAGAATGATTTTGTGTGATTGGAAACTTTTTAGGGGCTGTTTCAAGCAAAGTTTCTGAGATAACTGCTTTCCAAAAATTGATGTTTTATGATATCGCATGAGCTATGACACGACCGTGATACAGTAGCTCCCAGTTATGCACAACCGCATGGAGCAAGAAATGCGCGCTATCATGATGACTGGCGCGTGATCGCGTCGATTCCTGGAGTTTATGCAGAACCCTTTTTTTCAACAAACTTCTTCACTTGAATCTTTACAAATCAGCTTGTCTTTTCTCCAAATTTGAGATATCCTTGTTAGTCCACTAACAAACCCTAATGGTTGATTCTTCAAAAGCAACGACCAAAATGCAATAGCCCCAAATCACTAGTTGATGAACTTGAAGAACCCTAATTTTTATTCTTCCAATTGATGCTCCAATCGTTGTTTGTTGCTCAATTTCTTCAAGGTACAACTTCTAGAATCAACTATCAACAATTGGTAACAAAGATTTCATCAAAAGAAATCCTAAATCTATGACTCAATTTTTTAAGATTTTGTTTTTTGAATTTTTGAATTTTTTTATGATTTTTTAGATTTTGATGATCAATAACCTAGATAGTGTTTGTAGAAACAAACACCAATCCAATCTCTGATACCAAATGATATGATCATAATTATAAAAAGGAAAACAACTAGAAGATTAAACAAGATCGAAGTAAGGCCCACATTGATTATAAAAGATTAAAGAAGTAAATTAAGGGTACGGCCTAATTATCCCCTTAATTGTCCAACAAAATGAACTTAATGTATTTGATCCTCAATTGAAATGATGTTCCATTGCAAATCAAGGAAGATGCTCAAGAACAAGCTTAGCCAATGTTTTATCACACAATTAATCATCCAAAATCCAAGCCTAGCAAATGAGGCTAAGAGGATTTAAATACTTGTTTCTAAAAATGGCATAACATTGCCTTAATTCCTCCTAAAGTGGGCTGAAACAAAGGTCATTAACTTGAAGTGGTCTTCTGATCATCGTCTGAGCGCTATCACGATAGTACGGGCGTGATCGCGATGACCAAGCCTGCAGAGCCTCGCAAACGCGCCAGAGGCCACGCGTCCACGAAGGGGAGCTTCTTCAGCCTTTTTCGTCTACCTGCACGATCGCGTTTGTGGACTCGAGTTCGCGCTGGTCAATGGTTTGTCCTTGGGCAATCACGTCTGTAGACTCGCGATCGCGCTGAGTTGATTCTAGAGTTGAGGTAGTAAGCTTTTAAACATGCCCTGCAGCCTCCAATATATGCCCCCAACAGTTCCAGCTTTGAGAATGCAGCTTGCAACTCTTGTAACTCCCTCGCTTTGCTTCTTATGAACGGTTTACTTGCGAGTCGGGTTGCATCACTAAAAGGGAATCTTTTTGTTCTGAGTCCTCTATTTAAAAATATTTTCTATTTTTCACATTTCATTTAAAATAACATAGAAACGAGCAAAAAAAAAAAAATTCGCAAAATTTGTTTACATGTTTCACAGTTGTAGATGAGCAAGTTCAGGACTCGCCTAGATAATGGAAGCCTACATCAGTTCTTGTAGAGAGGGTGACATGCCAAGAATTGCATCATTGAAAGGGAATGTCGAGGAAGATAAGTTGCTTTCAACAAAAGTTTAGAATATTTGGCAGCACGATGTTTCTCTGTCAAAGGTCGGGGAATGCAAAAAATAAAGAAGAAAAAAGAAAGGAAAATTAAGAAGTCGAGGCATCCACCTGGAGAATGAGGAAAGTCATTTGTGAAGTTGAGGCACCCACCTAGAGAATGAGGGAACTTATTTGAGAAGCCGAGGCACCCACCTGGAGATGAGGGAATTCATTCGAGAAGTCGAGGTACCGACCTGGAGAATGAGTGAGCTTATTTGAAAAGTCGAGGCACCCACCTGGAGAATGAGAGAATTCATTCGAGAAGTCGAGGCACCTACCTAGAGAACGAGAGAATTCATTTGAAAAGTTGAGGCACCCACCTGAAGAATGAGAGAATTTATTTGAAGAGCCGAGGAACCCACCTAAAGAATGAGGGAATAGTTTCACGAAAGTCAAGACACTCACATGGAGTATGAGGAAATTCATTTGAAAAGTCGAGGCACCAACCTGAAGAATGATAGAATAGTATTAAAAAAGTCGAGTCACCCACCTGAAGAATGAGGGAACTCATTTGAAAAATGGAGGCACCTACCTAGAGAATGAGGGAGTTCATTTGAGAAAGTTGAGGCACCCACCTAGAGAACGAAGGAACTGTTTGAGAAAGTCAAGGCACGCACCTGGAGAATGAGGGAAATCATTTGAGAAAGTCGAGGCACCCACCGGAGAAATAAGGAATAATTTGAGAAAGTTGAGGCACCCGCCTGGAGAATGAGGGAATTGTTTTGAGAAGTCAAGGCACCCACATGAAGAACAAGGGAACACATTTCAAAAGTCGAGGCACCTACCTGAAGAATGAGGGTATAGTTTTAAGAAAGTCAAGGCACCCACCTCAAGAATGAGGGAATAGGTTTGAGAAGTCAAGGCACCAACCTAAATAATGAGAGAACAGTTAGAGAAAGTCTAGGTGAATCCACTTCAGTAAAAGAAAAAGACCCACCTAAATTAAGACTGGTTGTTTTTATTTTTCTACAATGATAAGTACAACCCACCTGGAACTTGATTAGTGGTTTTATTTTCAGGAAAGAGGAGTACAACTCACCTGAAACTGGATCAGTGGTCTTATTTTCAGCAAGGAGGAGTACGACCTACCTGGACCTGGATCAGTGTTTTATTTTTTCAACAAAGAGGAACGACCCACTTAGAATTGGTTCGGTGGTTTTATTTTTTGCAAACAATAGTACGACCCACCTGGACCTAGATTGGTGGTTTTTATTTTTCTATATAGAGGAGTACGACCCACCTGGAACTGGATCGGTGGTTTTATTTTCATCAAAGAAGAGTGCGACCCACCTTGACCTGGATCGGTGATTTTTATTTTTCTGCAAGAAGGAGCACGACCCACCTGAACCAGGAGCGGTGTTTTTATTTTAAGCAAAAAGGAGAAAGACCTACCTGAACAAAGAATGGTGGTTTTAATTTTCAAAGACAAGACCCATCTGAACCAAGATCGATGGTTTATTTTGATCAATTTGACCGAAGCTCGAACCAAGATGCTCACCTCAGGAAGATTGAAGATTTAGTCTAGGAGTTGTAATTTTACATTTCAATGTTGTATTTATATTTTTCTTGTAAAGCAATGATCGCCAGCCAGCAACGAGCTACCATCGATAAGCAACGACAACCTCTTTTGTTTTTAGAAGTGTGTTTTGCCAGTCATCAGGAAATCTAGAAGAGTCTAGTTCTAGTCTTTGTGCGTTTAGAAATGTCTTTAGTAAGTCCAAGTGTGTCTAGAAGTGTCTAGTGTTAGTCCCTATTAGTCTAGAAGAACATATATCTATTTGAATGCGGTAGTTACCGCACGTGAGAAACTACAGTGACCTAATTCCTTAGTGTGAAGATATGTAGGTAGCCTTAAAGTCGAGGTACGATCGCCATTTTGCAATGATTGATCTTTGCTATAATCAAAAAATCAAAATTTGTTGATTATGTGTTTGCCCGAGTCTTCGTGTTCCTGAGCAAAGAGGGGCAGTTGTAATCAGCTAATTTTGGCACAAAATTTAAAAATTGCATTAGAATAGATATGTTAATCTCTTAGGAATTTTTCCTAATTTCTCTTTGTTTTTGTCATTTTGATCTAGCTATTTTTAAATTCTTAGTTTTTGATAATTAAATATTTAAGTTGTGTTGGTTTAAATGTTAAGGACATTTGGCCATTTGAATGCAATAATAAGAAAAAAAAATGGCCAGCCTAATAGCATGACCCGTTTGACCCGGCCCAGGACCAATTACCCTATCTTTAAAACCCTAAATCCATCTTATTTCACCACATTCCATCTAAGGCTCATTGTTTTAGGGATATGCTTTCGAAATATCACTAGACCACTGGAAAAACGAGTTGCCGCCTGCTCCGCCGCAGTACTACCGTGACTCCATCGTTGGACCACCATCGACGGTGGCTGAAAAAAGTCCAAAATAAATCATTTGAAAGCTCTTGATCCCCTCGTTCTATTTCCGTAAGTGTTTTTCTCGAATTCTGAACCAACTTGCGTAGATCCGAGCTTAAAGATTCTGCCAAATCATAACTCCGGCGATCCTCCATCTTCTCCAGTGAGTTTTACATTAATAGCTTCCTTTCACTTCCTCTACATGTTTTTGATGGTGTTTTCTCACTAAAACCCTTCCATTGTTTCCTTCTCGCTGCCTAATTACCCATTTCTCTATTATGGCTATTAGTGTTTCGTGGTGGCGCGTTGGGGGCTGTTTCAGTTGAACTTATGGCGTAATGCAGGATGTTTAGCAAAGTAGTTTCGTTCATGGAGGTGCAATGGTTTTGCTGATGTTGTGGCGATGGGGCTTCTCTGGAATTGTTAAGGCATCGACGATGGTGTAGCTGTGAAACTGATCGGTGGTGGCAACTGGGATTTGCTGCAGCCTTGATAATGCAGTGGAGCAGTGGCGAGGCGATGAAAAAAACACAAGAACGATGATGTGTAGTGGTGGTAAAGGCAGCATCCTTTACGCTTTTGACTTCGACATGTTAGGAAAGAAAATTTCCCCTTTCTTTGACTTGGGTTTTCCTGTACTTGCCTATGTTTAAAAAATTAAAAGGTTTGGAGTATGTATATGTTAGTGTTTATTGCTAGGAATTAGGAAGAATTTTGAGTACTGTTGTTTGCTTTTGTTTGTGATTCACAAAAATCCAAAGTAATGATGTTTAGTCCAAATGTCAAATGGTTTTTTGCCTAAAACTTCTGGTTTAATATGAATTTCATATGATGTTTTGTCAAGCCAATACTATTAGTGTGTATATAGTATATGGGTGCCCATTTAGGCAGAACATAACTATCCAAAAGAGCTAATGCCTCTTTCATTTGTTCACTGTCATAGCATTGTATAAGCATAAATTGTGGTACTGTGGTTTTTTTTGGAACTTATCTCATGTGTTTGTTTGGTGGCCTTAATTAGTTTTCTCTCTTTCTTTTTATCATGAGAAGGTATGTAGTTTCTTGTTCCTCCTTTTGTACGAGCATGAAGTTGGTCTAACTTCGTCTTATAATTCATATTTTGGGGTAAAACTTGTGTGTTAGCTTGTGAGAAGGGGGTGTAAACATTGAAATTTAGTGTTTTAAAACTTGTGGTTAGTTAATGTTAAGTTTGAAGTTGACGATTGTGGTGGTGCGCTTCACATGTTTGGTTCAGTGTGTGTAGACATGAAAATTATTTTATCTTACTGTCCTGGTGTTCTTAAGAGTTGCATGAGAACTTGCTGCTTAGTTTGTAGAATGTACGTTCTTATTATAAGCTTAATGCTTTGTTTGAGTGTGAGCCTTTGAATCTACAAAGTTCATACTCTCTTGAGATTATAGTGAAAGTTTCCTGATTGTTAAGTTTGAGCTTTTTAATAGTCTTGGGAGTAACCTGGATTTCAATAGATTGAGATTATGAGTTCAAATGGTTAGTGTGACTTTCTTTTGGACTCAAAGGAGTTGGAACTCAACCATGAGATGGTTTTGGGGTAGTTATTGTGCTATTGGGCTTGACTTGGATGCTAAGAAGCTCAATAAGTGCACATTTCAGTACTAGATTTTTGTGTTTCATTTTGGAAAAGTTCAGGGTAGATTTTAAGGGAGTCTTGGGCTGCTAGCTTCAATTTAAGTTTGGATAAAGGCTGAATTAAATAAGTCTAGGCCCAATATTGCTCCCAAACGCACACGCAAGTATACGTGGTCGACAAGTAATAAAGTGATAAGATGAGTATCGTTCCCACGAGGACTATGCAGACTGAGTTCTAGCAAACAATTTATTTAAACTATTCAGGGATCTTTTTCCAATAGTGATGATTTTGTTAACTAAAGAACAGTAATTAAATGGTAAAAGTGAATTCAAGCAATGGAGCAAAACTTGGTTGTTATCAGTAATAAGGAGACGGTCCAGGGTCAGAGTTACGAACAATCCAGTTGAGTTTTCCAATTGATTCCACTTCTTAAATCCCGGGTTACTAACTAACAGATTAAATGTACCCGTGAAAACCTTTCAATTCTTCACGGTCTATGCAGGCTACTCCAATCCCTATATGTCTATGGGTTGAATCACGTGCACGCATTAACGAATTCTGTAATGAGTTAAACTAGGAGAGCAAGTATATGTCTATCCTACTCAAAAATTGGTTCCCCGATGCCCGGGTTCACAAACTAGTCCTATTCTTTCTTATTACGTAATTAAATTCCCTCTTTCGAGTTCAATCTAAAAACCATAGATAATGCGTATTAATCGGGTCCTGACAATTACACAAGTGAAATCAAGAAAGAATAAGTAACCCGTAGTGGGATTCAATTAATGGGAATCAATCTTCGAACATCAACCTTCATGTAATACTCTAACCCTAGAACGATAGATTTAGCTACGCATACTCATAATAACAACACAAGGAATTGATGAAATAATGAAATAATGATGTAATAAATTAATGGAAGGAAGAAAAACCCTTGTCTTGATTGTTATGAGCTCTCAAATTTGCTCCAAGGTCTGAACTCCTATGAAAAACTAAGTAAAAGAGTATTTATAGAGTTTACAAACACCTAGTAATAAGTTAGACCCAAGCCTAGACGAAATAGGACATAAAAACGCGCACAAGGGGCGCTATAACGGGCGCCCCGCGCCCACGATCGCGTGAGGTTGGACAGAAGACGTCAAAAGTTGGCCGCTACAAGCCCGCGCCGCACAGCCAAATGCGCCAGAGGCTGGGCGCGGTGGCTGGCGCGGCGCACCCCCTATGGCGCCAGCCAAATTTCCTGTTTCGTTCGCTCTTTTGCTCGCTCGTGTTGTGCCTTCGTGTGCTCGATCCAATCTTCAATCAAAATCCAATCTTTTCTTGCTCAATCATGCTCTTAAAAGCTCCAAATCCATTACGTAACAACCTACATACACACGGCATAAAATCAGTGTAACACCACAGTCACAAGCTATAAAACGAGCGAATAAGGTACTAAAACGTGAGGAAATATTAAGGAAATATTGGCATAAAATGCCAAACATCACCCAATAACCCATAAAGCTCGCCCCAATAACCCATCAAGCTCAGCCCATAGGGCTGTCCTCTCATTGGACAACTTATCTTTTTTCTATTTTTAGGTGTTGTAGGGTGAAAATAGGAATTAGGAACTTACTCAACTATATGGGGTGTGGTCTTGTGCCAAGGGGTCATTTCACCCCAACACCCCTCGTCTCTTTCTTTCTATGAACAGTAAAGGTTCACAACATTAAGGAGGGGGAAGATAAGCTGAAAATTAAGAACTGTCTGCTGAAAACACCAAACATCAGATCTATAAATAGAGGGAAAAACATAAGAAACAGATAAATAAAAAGAGAAAAGAAAGAGAGAGTGAGTACCGGACATTGGAGCTTTATCTTCAAGTTTAAGAGTTGTACTAGAGGTCTAAAGTAGGCTGTGTGGTGGCTGTTTTCTTGTTGTTTATTTCGATTGTATGGGAAAAAATACACCACCTATTATTACCGAGATACGAGTCTAGTTGGTGAGACTACACTATCCTACAAGCCACCGGGCATAAAGAACACACGTCAGTTCTAACAGTTATGACCACTCGCGCAGTACGGGCGTAGGACGCAAGGCATACATCCAGCTGCCTTAAGGTGACTATTCTCCTAGTTAGAGTTTCATATATATCACCGTCTTGAGTTTATACGCCCATGAACCTCATTAGCCTTAGGGTGACCATAATTAGGACTGTGTATACGGTGCTATAAATACCACTCCTTACATTGTATTGTACATCAAGCGATTCACCACTGAATCCGGCTATTCTCAAGAAATAAAACTCTTTACTTTCTTGTCTATTATTTTTCTGTCTATTTACTTATTTTTTCATAGAATTTACTGTATTGCTTGTGACCCTTACTTACCGATGCTATAATATCCCAAAGAACATTTCTGATGCTATAGCTGCGTCTATATACGAATGTGATGATCCAGTGTACATCCAAAGGATCCCGCCAACGAGTCAGTCCATGTGCTCAGCGACAGTGAATGCGATCAATCATGTGAAGGTAATTATGATCTCAAAGGTTTCCTTGCTAATCTCCTCACAACCCTATCAGCACGGGCAGAGTAGAATTCGGTCAACATGGTTGAGCGAATATCTCAAAAGTAAGGAACAATGTTCGTTGGATCGTCTTAGAGGCCAGCATCCCTGCAAGGACCAGCGCCCATGAACGATACTCCAGCGTCCGCTCCTAATGGTAGACTTAATATAGACGCTGCTTCTGGAGGTTCAACGACAGTCTCCAATTAAGCTCCAATTAAGACCTCAAAGAAACACCTGTCATTCAGGACATCCTAAATGAGATGAAGGCCATCCACGATCAGATCGGTAACGTACCGGGTGCACCACCTCAGGTTACCACCGTAGATGAGCAAAATTTTTATAAGCATGCATACAAAGGAAGTTCTGCACCGATCCACGTACCAAAGCACTTTTTCCTGCTAGATAACTTGAGGTACGATGGAACAATGCATTCAGATGAGCATATTCTTGCGTATTACACAGCCGCCAAGAGCAACGAAATCTCAGAGGAGGAGATTCAATCTATCCTGGTGAAAAAATTTGGCTCAGCTTTAACTAAGGGTGCCCTTGCTTGGTACACTCTACTACCAATGGGCTCCATTGAGTCATTTTCTCAGATGTAGGATTTGTTCAAGAAGGCGCACTTTGGCGCCCGTAATGGGGGAAGCGCATGGAGGATATCTTTGAGATTCGGCAGTGCGATGATGAGTTGTTGAAAGACTATCTTGAAAGGTTTCAGAGGGAATGCATTGAGCTTCCTCCAGTCCCCAATAATATTACTGTGGAAGCCTTCAGCAAGAGCCTGAATTTCAAAGGGTCCCTGGCTACCAAGGAATTTCAATGGAGTCTAACTCAACATCATGTGTCGACATGGAGTGCCTTACATCAGAGGTACACTGAAAAGCTCCGCCTGGAGCCAGAACACTCTCAGAACCCTGAAGCTAAACGGAGAGAACGAGCAGGAACTCTGTCCTTTGAGGGACAGGGGGATGGAAGAAGAGTAAAAGGAAAGATGCAAAACCAAATGGGAGCAGCAAAGCAAGGAAACACCCGGGGGCTTGGATCCTAGGAGAAACGAACCGAGCCCTGCAGAGGCGTGTAACTGGTTTCCAATCACTTTCACAAACTAGGATCAAAATTATGGTTGCCACCTACCGTAAAGGGAGCAACCGGGAGGAATACAATGGCCTATTGTGACTTCAATCATAGCAATGTCCATGCTACGATCGACTGCAAGGCCCTGATGTTGGAAATTAAGCATCTACTAAATGAGGGTCACCTCAAGGATTTAATTTAGGAAGGACCAAGACAGTCGAGGGCGCTGGACTCTGGGGACAAGCGGCATCAACACAATCTTCGCAACTCCGGGACTTGTATGGCCTAGGGGACTGAAAGGTTAGGGTCGATTATTAGCCCTATCACTTTCAGTCTGAAAGGAGAAAAAGAATATTAAGACGCTCTCACGATCCTCATATGCGTGTAAAATCTTCAGATTGAGCAAAGCTTTGGTGGACATAAGGAGCTAAATTGATGCACATAAAGGAGAATTTGGTGTCTTTATGGTCAGTAAAGGAAGTATTGGAAGAACATAGGAATATAGGTCCAAATAGGAATGAAAAAAGGCATAGAATGAAGGGTTAGGGTTCTTGCGGGAAGAAGTACAATGGGGCCCCTAGTGGTCCTTATCTAATCACGCTACACATGAAGACATATCAAATAGGTAAATTGGTTTGGGAAGATGGGGGAAAACCATCCGTCGTTTAGGTTTCTGAGTAGCTAAAGTTAAGATACAGTAGGTCATCACATCCTATGGTTCAAGAATGAGCATCTTTAAAATTCTCATAAGGTCCTGTACTCCTCACTGAAGTAGATTTCGACCATATTATATTTGACCGGCTCGCCGGGGGCAAAAGGTAGCCTATAGACTCAAGCGACCAGCTCGATGAAAATAAACCCCGAAAAGGCCTCAAACATTTCTTTATTACTTTTTAAGCATTATTCAGAGAAAGGTATTACGAAAGATAGTGTTAGCTTGGATAAGCTTGGAGTTTTGACTGATGACTGAGGAACGGATTCAAAGGACCTGTTCCTTTGAATCACTACAGCAGAATAGATATTTCATGCAAAATCGTTTTAGTTGAGATATTATTAATTATCCTAATACTAATTTTTATCTTGATAATTATGCAGATCTAAACGGATACGAAAAGATTGCATAAACAAAGGATAAAGGATAGAAGATCCGGATTCTAAAGAGTAGAATCCGATTAGGACTCAAACTCAAGGGAGCTTTAGAGTTCTAATTGATCAAGACTTCTTGGCTGCTGGAGCTATAAAACATGGAGCATATCAGCCATAGAAGTGTGCACAAATATAGAGAGCATCGAGCAAAAGCTGAGAAGAGTTATTAGCTTATTTGTGTAATCAGTTAGCTACAGTAGAACTAAGTTAGAACCTGTTCCTTAGATTGAATCTTGTAAAAGTTCAAGTCTTAGTTTAATTGTAGTAAGCGAAAATCGAGTTGTAAACTTTCTGGTTCAAGTCGTGGACTTGACACAACTTCACTGATCGTGAGAAAGATCACTAAAGGATTAGAGTTAGTCCTAGGTTAGTAAGAGTGAGTCTTGTAACCAAGTGGGTCTTTTTACCTAGTGAAGTTGAAATCCTATTTGAGAAGTAGGTAGTTGTTTTTTGATCCCGAGTCAAGGGGTTTTTCCACGGTAATATCTGGTGTTCAATTACTTACAGTTTTAATTCCGCATATCGTATAGTAAAGGAACACATTTTAAGGAACTGGTCCTTAAAACAGTAAAGTGGTGTATCGTGGGAAATAACTATTGGTATCAGAGCGGGTTATCCTTGAAAAGGCTAACACCTAGGATTAGATGAGTACGTCACGAGAGAACAGTGAGGGTCAGTCAATGGTTAGAGCTCCTTATTTCAATGGGAAATACTATTCATGGTGGAAAGAGAGGATGCGTGATCACCTTCAAGCAGAGGACTATGAATTGTGGGATATAGTAACTGAAGGTCCCATGATCCCAATGAAGAAGGATGCTGAGGGAAACGATGTTCCCAAAACCAGGAAGGAATGCAATGCTGAAGACATAAAGCAATGGGAAAAGAATGCAAAAGCTAGGAAGTGGCTTGTTGGTGGACTTAGTCCTGACGAATGCACTAGAATCAGAGGGTATGCCACTGCAAAGGAGATTTGGGATGCTCTATAAGTTGCACACGAAGGAACAAGTCAGGTAAAAAGGTCCAGAGATACACTTCTTTATGCTGAATATGAAAGTTTTAAAATGAAAGAAGAAGAGTCAATCTTTGAAATGTATACTAGATTTAATGCCATTGCTTCTGAACTGATCTCTTTGGGAAGGGTTTTAACTGTGGAAGATAGTGTAGAAAAGATTCTAACTAGGGTTCTTCCAGATTCTTGGGAGATCAACGTTTGTGCTATCATAGAAAGCAAAGATTTAACCACTCTATCCTTAGATGAACTGATAGGCAATTTAAAGACTTATGAACTAAGGAAAAAGGTTAAAAACATAGGAGTTCCAGTTAAAACTGAGCCTAACCTAGCCTTGACTGCTGCTGATAAGATCATTGATGATAAGGACCTGGTCCTTATTGCTAAAAGTGTTCAGAAATATTTGATTAAGAAAAAGGCAATTAGTGGACAGGGTAGGTCTACTAACATGAAACAGGCTGGAGAATGCCACAAATGTGGAAGCTCGGAGCACTACATCAACAAATGTCCAATTATGGAAGGAGAATGGAGGAAGAGATTCATTGAGGAAAGGAAGAAGGCTAGGGAACAGGTCCATAAGAAAAGTGAAAATCCCAAAGCAATGGTTGCAGGATGGCAAGACAGTGAAGACGAACTGATGATGATCTGGATGAGGATCTTGCTCTAATGGCTCTTGGAGATTCAGAAAATGAAGAAGATGCTGAGGTATTTGTTTCTAAACTCAAAGATGATGTAAAAAGCATGTCTAGAGAAAAATTGGTTAAAGTATTCCATATTGTGCTAAATGAATTTAAATCTCTAAGGGATAGCAATCATCAACTGCATGATAAAATTGATTGTTTAGAAGCAGAATGCAGAGAGGAAATAGTTAAAAATGATTTTCTGGAAAGGAAGATTAGCATACTTGAGGAACAGGTCCTCACACTTGAATCAACTGCTCAGGAATTAGGAAATGTTAAAACAGTTGAAAAAGGTAAAGGTATTGATAATTCTCATCAGATCATTGCTGAAGAGAAATTGAAAGTCACAGTTGATGAACTGTGTAAAAAAGATGAGAAGATAAGATCTTTAGAAGAAGACTTGGTCAAAACAAAAATGGAACTAAGAAAAACTGTAGAATGGAACAAGTCTTCTGAAGCACTAGAATGGTTACAGGAAAATCATAGTAGTAACAGGAAAGGTATTAGATTCATGAAAACAAAGAGTTCATCCAAATGGGATCCAAAGAGTAAGTACTTATCACTTCCTGAAAACTGGCTAGCACTCACTGTGGGAACACTGGTCACCGGAAAGAAAATTGTCAATCTTTAAAAAGGGCTGCCCAGAGGAACAGGTCCTATATACCTGTTCAAAATTCTGTGAAATAGAAGAATAGGTCCTATAAACCTGTTCAACATTCTGTAAAAAGGGAAACTGTTCACACAAAGAAACCATTACCATTCTGGGCTAGGAGAGATCTGATTCATCCTTTTTCTAAAGGAAAGGAACCCAAACTAGTTTGGGTTCTTAAAATTAACCCCTAGTTTTCTTTTGCAGGCTAGAGTGAAGGAGATAAACCACAAATGGTACATGGACAGTGGTTGCTCAAGGCATATGACAGGGCATAAGGAACTGTTCCTTTCACTCTCAGCCTTCCAAGGAGGAAGTGTTTCTTTCGGTAATGGTAAGAAAGGGGAAATCATTGGAATTGGAAAGGTAGGTAGGTCTGATTCACACTGTATAGATACTGTGTTTCTAGTAGATGGGCTGAAGCATTGCTTATTGAGCATATCTCAATTGTGTGACAAAGGTAATAATGTTAATTTCTCATCTACTGGATGCACTGTGACTAACCAAACTTATGGAGAGATTATTTTGCAGGGAAATAGGCATGGAAACATCTACAAAGTAGACTTGCTGACACTATCTGATGGAAGCTTGAGTTGCTTAAGTGTGGTGCAAAATGATCCCCTCCTATGGCACAAAAGACTAGGACATGCTAGTCTTTCACAATTGAACAAACTTGTGTCCAAGGACTTGGTGATAGGTCTTCCTAACATCAAGTTTAATGATGAAAAAGTATGTGAAGCATGTGCCAGGGGAAAGCAGGTAAAATCCTCCTTCAAACCGAAGAAACAGGTAAGTACCACTAAACCTTTGGAACTGGTCCATATGGATTTATGTGGTCCAATGAGAACAATGAGTCGTGGAGGTAAGAAGTGTGTTATGGCATTGGTGGATGATTACTCCAGATTTACATGGACTATATTTCTTGCATCTAAAGAAGAAGCATTTAATGCATTTTCCATTTTTGCTAAGAAAGCTCAAAGAACTCTAGATAATCATATTGTTGCCATTAGGTCAGATCATGGAACTGAATTTGAAAATTATATTTTTTTCAATTTTTGTAATGAAAATGGCATTAATCGTAACTTTTCTTCACCTAGAATTCCACAACAAAATGGTGTAGTGGAAAGGAAAAATAGGACTCTAGAAAAAATGGCAAGGACTATGTTAATATCTGGAAATCTTCCACATAACTTTTGGGCTGAGGCTATTAATACTTCATGCTACATAATAAATAGATGTATGACAAGGCCTTTAATAGAAAAGACCCCATATGAATTGCTTAAAGGAAGAAAACCAAATATTTCTCATCTTAGGGCTTTTGGTTGCAAATGTTTTATACATAACAATGGGAAAGATGCCTTAGGAAAATTTGATCCTAGAAGTGATGAAGGAATATTTGTTGGTTATTCTTTAAATAGTAAATCTTATAGGGTGTTTAACAAGAAAACATTGAAAATTGAAGAAAGCATGCATGTTAAATTTGATGAAACTGACAGTTTCACTCAAGAACAGGTACAGAAGGATGAAGAAATTGGAATGCTGAAAGAGTTTGAACTTAATCCACAGATGCAGATTCTGGATATGAGAAGTGAACTGCAAGGAACTGTTCCTCAGGACAGAACTGAAAAGAGTGGCACAGAAACAGGGGGAACACATGTTGGTTCTACTTCACAAACTGGTAGTGCTACTCTATCAGGAACTATTCCCCAGCAGAGGACTTTTGACAATGGATTGACACCCAAGCCTTACAAGTATCAAGGGTCACATCATGTGGATCAAATAATCTCAGATAAGACTGCGGGGGTTCAAACTAGATCAGCAGTCAAGAATCACAATCTGTGTGCCTTTAGTGCTTTTTTATCTCTTGTTGAACCTAAAAATGTGAAAGAAGCACTGAAGGATGCAGATTGGATTAATGCTATGCATGAGGAATTGAATCAATTCCAAAGGAGTCAAGTTTGGCATCTGGAACCCAAGCCAAGGAACAGGTCCATAATTGGAACAAAATGGGTGTTCAGAAACAAACTTGATGAGGATGGCATGGTAACAAGAAATAAGGCCAGGCTAGTCGTTCAGGGATATAGTCAAGAGGAGGGCATCGACTATGATGAGACTTTTGCTCCAGTTTCAAGATTGGAAGCAATAAGACTTCTTATAGCCTTTGCTACATACATGGAATTTACTCTACATCAAATGGATGTTAAGAGTGCATTTCTGAATGGTTACTTGAAAGAAGAAATGTATGTCAAGCAACCTCCAGGTTTTGAAAGTGAACAGTTCCCTGAACATGTGTACAAGTTGGACAAGGCCTTGTATGGGCTCAAGCAGGCACCAAGAGATGGTATGAAAGACTATCAAAATTTCTACTCTAGCATAGATACGAGAGAGGTAAAATTGATAGTACATTGTTTTTAAAAGAAAAAGGTATGCATCTCTTAATTGTTCAAATTTATGTAGATGAAATAACCTTTGGTGCCACTTTTGAAAATTTAAGTAAGGAATTTGCAAACTTGATGGGGAGTGAATTTGAGATGAGCATGATGGGTGAAATCAATTTCTTTTTGGGTTTACAAATTAAGCAAACCTCAAATGGAACTATGATCCGTATACAAAAGTATGTTAAGGAATTACTTAAAAGATTTGATATGGATAATGCTAAGGAAATTGACACACCTATTGCCACTGCCACAAAATTGGATCTTGATGAACATGGAATATCACTTGATCAAAAATTATATAGGGGTATGATAGGTTCTCTACTTTATCTAACTGCTAGTAGACCTGATATTGTGTTCAGTGTTGGTTTGTGTGCTAGGTTTCAATCAGATCCTAAGGAATCTCACTTGAAAGCTGTTAAAAGAATACTGAGGTATCTGAAAGGAACAGGTCCCTTGGGACTCTGGTATCCAAAGGGTGGTAGTTTTAATCTTGTTGGATATACTGATGCTGACTATGCAGGTTTCCTTGTTGATAGAAAAAGTACCTCAGGTATGGCATATTTTCTTGGTGAGTGTTTGGTTTCTTAGGGAACTAAGAAACAAAATTCAGTGGCACTTTCCACTGCTGAGGCTGAATATGTGGCAGCTGCTTCATGTTGTTCACAGTTGTTATGGATCAAACAACAATTACAGGATTTTGGTGTTGATGTAGGAACTGTTCCTATCTATTGTGATAACACTAGTGCTATTAATATGACAAAGAATCCAGTGCATCACAAAAGGACTAAACACATTGACATAAGACATCATTTCCTAAGAGACAATTATGAAAAAGGTTTGATCACCATAGCATTTTGTCCCACTGAAAAGCAAATTGCTGACATTTTTACAAAAGCTCTAGGTAGAGATGATTTTGAAAGAAATAGGTTGGAATTAGGGATGATTAAATTCACATAAAATCATCAATGCTTTACTTCATAATTGGCTAGAAAATTGCACTTAAAATAAATTTTATTCAAGTCATTATGAATGATTCAGTTCAGCTTAATACTTAAGTGTATACTCTTATGCCATATCTCATATTTAGAGTTGCTAAAATTGAATGATGTTACCCTTATGCTCTTAAATTTCAGATGATCAAAAAATATTGCAAATTGGAAGGACACTGAATTTTCGTGTTAAAATCAGGTCTGTACTCGTTATTATTCAGTTAATTTAGAAGTATAAAAGCTATAGGTAACTTGTGATTAGGATAAATCCCACTAAGTTTCCTAACCATATCCAAATTGCAAAAGAGTCCCATCGGAGGAACAGTTCCCACTCTGAAAAGGTAACCTGGAAGCCCAACGACTCTATTTCTCCGGGAGACTCACAAGAGTCCATAACGGTTGCATGTTGTGCTGAGGTAAGTGTGATCGATTCCTACTCTATTTCTACTACCTAATTCATCCTATAAATACACTCCTCCACCCCCATTATTCTTTTACTTTGCTCACAAACTGAATTCTCAAAATTTCAGAAAGAATAATAAATTATCTCTTAATTCGAATTGCTAAGATGTCTCTTTCTCCTGAAAATTCTTCAACTGCACCCACCTCTGATCAACCACAAAATCTCAACCCTTCTTCACCCATGGATACCACTGACCTAAACCCGGAAATTCCTAAAATAATCACAGAAATACCATAACCTGAAATTCAGGGGGAAGGACCAGTTCCCACGGCTGAATCAATTGCTGAGCAGGTTGAGGATTTGTCACGCGCTATGGTCTTATATCAGTATCAGGTAAACTTCACCTATCCTTTGAATATTGTGATAGATGAGGAAGAAAAGAGAGAGGGGTCTGAGGCTGCTCTTGAGGGGGAACCAATTAGGAGGTTGGAAGCACCCATGCATGGGTCATCGGGGTCTGCAGAGGCTGCTTTTAGAGCACCCATGGAGGATGTTATAGATGTTGATGAAGCTATAAGTGATAGTGATAGGCCCTTAGTGGATTTGATCAACATTAGGAGTCTGAAAAGAAAATTAGCAAGAAAGGGACCCATTGATGACCAAGTGACTGTTGAAATTGCTGCTAAGTTGAAGAAAATAGGTGACAGTTATAAGCCTGGAAATAAGAAGAAAGTTGAAAGTTCCTCCAAGGCAAAAGGACCTGTTCCTTCTGCCTCAACCCCTGCTTCTGGGGTTAGGAGGACAAGAAGTGCCGCTAAAGCTGCTGATGAACAATTAGCTGTTGCTTTAGAAAAGAGCAGAAAAGGGAAAGGAAAACAGGTTATTGAAGAGGAAGAAGTGGAGGATGTTGAATTTGATGATTTTGCTGAAGATGATGAGATGGCAGATGCTGAGGAGGTTGTGCCTCGGTCAAAGAAAAGAAAAGTTCCTCAGAGAAGGGTAACAAGAAGTTCTGTTAAAGCTGCAGAAAAGTCTGCTAAGAGGACCAGGTCCTCTAAAAGAGTTGTTGTGTCTGAAAGTTCTGCTAGTGACAGTGATGAGTCTTTTCCTGGAGATGAGAGTGATAGTGAAGCTGAAGGTGATGAGTCTGTACACTGTGTTCATGATGACATGCTGACCAGGAAGGTGTTGAAAGGTCTAGTACTGTCTGATGTGCAAGAAGAGGGGATGCTATGGTTGCTGCAAAAACTGCATGCTCAGGGTTGGAGGGACATGGTCCTTAAGATATCTGGCAGGTGTGCAAAGGGGATGGTGCAATAGTTCTACAAGAACTGCTCTATCAAAGAAGACATGATTACTACCTCTGTTAATGAGAATGTGATTATGTTTGATACAAGGGAACTTGGTGAGCTGTTGGGTATTCCTTTTACTGGGTATGACAGCTATGTCAAGAAGGTTTGGCCTGACTTGACAAACTTGCCTACTGATGTGGAGATCACTAGGAAGTTTGCTGAGAATTAAGGGGAAGAGAAACCCAGGGCTGTGCAGAAGAGTGAAATGCACCCACAGCACCAAGTGTTATTCGAGTTTGTGAACAAAATTGTGATGCCAAGGCAGGAGAAAAGAGGAATTGCCAGTTTCATGGACCTGGTCCTTATGGAACTGTTGGACACTGAAAAGCAGATCAACTGGCCCAGCTTTATGATCCACCTGATAAAAAGGGTGATTGCTGGGAAGAGAAAGTACTCCTTGCCGTTTGGTTTCATCTTGACTGATGTATTTGCAAAATTTAAGATTCCCTTGGAAGGGGTGGTGAAGGCTACAAAGAAGGAAAAATTTGGCTGTGCCACATTGATAAGCTGTGATTTGCCAGTTTAGGCTGATCCTCCACAGGCTGGTGTTGGGAGGCAGCCATTGAACAACAAAGTGAGGGCACTTAGGTAACAGGTTGCTATTCAGGCTGCTGAGATAGCAAGGTTAGAAGAGGAGAAGAATTACTGGAAGGCAGAGGCCTCAAAGGCAAAGGAGACCCAATGAGGGAATGCTCAAGCAGATGTTTGAGTTGCTTAACAAGTCTCACCTGACCACCTTAGCCTTTAGCCATCTTTTGTCTAGTGGGATTCAGCCTAGTCTAGTGCCTTAGTCTTTTTCTTCTTTAGTCTTTGAATAATTCTGTAGTACTTGCTTGTATCCCCTGATTTCAATATTTGATTTAATGAATTGTCTTTGATGGCTAATATCATTGTCTTGCAGTTGCTTTAATCTGATTTATGTTTGCATGTTGAGTTGCCTCAATGGCCATGTGCTGATTATTTCTAACACTTGAGTTATATTTTTTATGCAACCTTTTCAATGATGCCAAAAGTGGGAAGAGTAAGTCTGATTTTATTTTGCATGAAGTTATACCTATTTGAAAATTTGTTCCTTAATGATAAATTAATTCTCCACTGATTGATTGTCTTTTTGAGCTTAAGTTGTACTTCAGGACATTAAGGATATGCAGCTATGCTTATGAATTTGTCATCATCAAAAAGGGGGAAATTGTTAGCTTAGATAAGCTTGGAGTTTTGACTGATGACTGAGGAACGGATTCAAAGGACTTGTTCCTTTGAATCACTACAGCAGAATAGATAATTCATGCAAAATCGTTTAAGTTGAGATATTATTAATTATCCTAATACTAATGTTTATCTTGATAATTATCCAGGTCTAAACGGATACGAAAAGATTGCATAAACAAAGGATAAAGGATAGAAGATCCGGATTCTAAAGAGTAGAATCCGATTAGGACTCAAACTCAAGGGAGCTTTGGAGTTCTAATTGATCAAGACTTTTTGGCTGCTGGAGCTATAAAACGTGGAGCATATCAGCCATAGAAGTGTGCACAAATATAGAGAGCATCGAGCAAAAGTTGAGAAGAGTTATTAGCTTATTTGTGTAATCAATTAGCTACAGTAGAACTAAGTTAGAACCTGTTCCTTAGATTGAATCTTGTAAAAGTTCAAGTCTTAGTTCAATTGTAGTAAGCAAAAATCGAGTTGTAAACTTTCTGGTTCAAGTCGTGGACTTGAAACAACTTCACTGATCGTGAGAAAGATCACTAAAGGATTAGACTTAGTCCTAGGTTAGTAAGAGTGAGTCTTTTTACATAGTGAAGTTGAAATCCTACTTGAGAAGTAGGTCGTGGTTTTTTGATCCCGAGTCAAGGGGTTTTTCGACGCTAATATCTGGTGTTCAATTACTTACAGTTTTAATTCCGCATATCGTATAGTAAAGGAACACATTTTAAGGAACTGGTCCTTAAAACAGTAAAGTGGTGTATCCTGGGAAATAACAGATAGGTTAAGGCCATTAGATAGAACCAAGCCAATGCAGGATAATTGGCTTCAACAGCCTCCGAAAGAACCTGTTGGAGAACTAGCTCTACGGGTTCATATCCCAGGCGTGACAAGCATAACTTGTTTTTTCAGATACTCACCTGTGATATGTCATATGATATCATCCTTTGACGGCCTTGGATACACGATGTAGAGGGAGTGCCCTCAATGCTCTACCAAGTTTTTAGGTACCCTACCTCGTACAAGATTTACGGCTTGCGAAGTGAGCAGCCTTCAACTGAAGATTGTCCAACATCCGGAAGAGGTCTGGCTAAAAGGCCAATAGCCAAGGTGAACATGATCGATGAGGAATCAACTTGGTAATGAATGATGGAGCGAAAGACAAGGATAGAGACCAGAGTGCTGCGGGAGCGGTTATCGGGGATAGGCCAATTAATCCCCAGTTAACGAAGGTATTGGTAAAGCACGATGAGCCATTAAGGGTGATAAAAATGCAACTTGGTATTGGCTCGGGACGAGGTAAAACTTTTGCAGCTTCCAACAATCACCGAGCCGGCCTAGAGAGAACACCTGCTGCTGTATGTTTCGATTTCAGAAGTAGCATGGAATGCAGTGCTGCACGAGAAGAAGACAGAAGGCAGCTTCTTGTAAACTATGCTAGCAAGGGGCTTTCATACCCAGATAGACTTCTGCCTATACCGTTATATTTATTGCAATCGTGATCATGGCAACCTAGGAGTTGCGCCCATATTTTCTCAGCCATATGGTCAGTGTGGTTTCTTTGGTACCTCTACGGGATATTCTGTCTTGACCCGGGGTTTCTAAAGGTTTTTTAGAATGGGCTGAAGGGCTGGGAGAATTCGATATCATTTATCAACCACGATAGACCATCCAGTCGCGTGCTTTGGAAGGCTTCTCCTAAGATTTTGTGGAAGAATTAGTAGCAAAGGGAAAGGAATCAATCCAACATGCAGGGAAAATTGAGCCCGAGAACTGGGGTGTCTGTATGGACATGGATCTCGATGGAGAGGAAGCCACCCATGATTTATAGATAAAAACACTCACCGCGAGGGTTTACTGTAAGGTTGCAAAAGTTCCACACATCGAAGCAGAATATGAGACCATAACTCAAGCTCTTAACTTAGCCTACATTTAGGGGTCATGGAGGTCATCCTCTTCATTAGTTCTCAACTGGTGGTCAATCGAGCGAATGAGGTTTTTACAACAGAGAACATCTGTGCACCAGATCAACAAGAGAAAATCAAAGCACTTATTAAAACTTTCCACAAATGGGAGTTTTTTTACAAGGAGGAAAGTTAAAGCGAGGCCGAAGTCCCCGAGGATTCACACATTGATCCAGACGACCATCAAGGATTAATTGCACTGACCCTCGCGAATCTGATGAACCTTAAAGTTCAATACACAGGTTCCGCCTCAAAACAGCGTCACACATTGATTAGCTACTTGGACAAGGGAATACTCCCCGAAGACAAGTTAGAAAGCAGAGAGCTGTGGAGGCAGGAAATTCACTACTGCTTGATCAACAAGAAATTATATCATCGGATTGTCAGCGGTCCATAAGTTACATCTCGAATCTCAGCACCCTCCGGTGAGGAAGCCTTGGCAAACCCCTCCGTTCAACGATGGAAGTATAATCTCTTTCAATATTCGCTTTAAATTAAGTCCTTAGTTTCATTTTATTGCAATATTTACATACTTGTCAGTTATGTTATGGATTTTCACCTACAACAACTCCATCTCCGCGCCCTACTTATCAATAAACCTACTATTTTACTTAGTTAGTTTAACGATTACAATTTAGATCCATCTACGATGCAACTATTCATAGCCCCGGCCAGACCTAAGTTGAAGTAATACACCCACTTTTCGCTACAAAAAGTAAGGTAAACTGCTCGTATAGAGCTAGACCACGTCTAGCTCAGCCACCAGGCATTATTCTTAAGTTGAACTCATCAATTCAACAAAGTTTTCACCTACATGTCGGTAGGGACGGTCGTTCGCATAGTGCCAGAAAGTCTTTAAATGCTCGATTAAACAAGAAACAATGTTCTGAATCAGAACGCAAAAGTGCACGTTTCCACACGGGCTCGAGTCGTCCCATTATGGGGGCAAAACAGCCGTCTATCACAGGCGCAACATAAGTCGTCAACAACAAATGCAAATAAAGCGCCCTTCAGTAAGCACACACATCTTTTACATACACTAGCCCAGAAAGGCACACAAAACATTCTGCTTACAATATATAAGTAATCGTAAAAACAGTAATTGACATCCATTTCATTAATAACAAACAGTCCGTAGGTTCAAAATACAATTAGTTCTTCCTGAATTCAACATTGTTCATAACAATTAAAAAAAATAGAAAGGGAAGGCTAAAACCTATAAGCTCCTCAGGATATACACGGATGAAGATCCTTCATGTGGATTGTAGCTATAAGTCGGAAAGCAGTCTGGAGCATCCCATGGCGGCCGGAGAAATGTCCGCCCGAGAATTTCATCAAGGTGCACGACCACTAATACAACCGAAGCCTGTATACTTGGTCAAAGCATGGGTCCTCAGAAGCGTCTGAGCACCGACATATTTCTCCACCATCTCGTCCATCGAACTCGAAGAGAAACTTAAAAATTCGCTTTAACCTTAACTGGTCAAATAGGAGCGCACTGCCTCGCAGATATTCAAACACAATCAGAAGCTCACCAAGGACAGAAAAGGCTTGTGATGGTGACCTACCACAAGGCTTCTTCCCGGGGTATTCCATAGCAGGCGACCAATGAGTCGTTGCAGAGGCAATGCAGCGAAATCAACCGAATCAAGAGACAACCCTGAAACATGAGTAGAGTTAGAGCTTGATGACTCGCTAATCCACTCATGGTTCGGAGCTCTGTCCTCTTGCCTCCCATGGAATAGAGTTAGACAATTAGGCTTCAAGCCTACTCCATCAAAGAGGCTACCTGAGCACCAAAAAAATCCTGGCGGAGAAGCCTCATGACAGCTAAAAGGGCCAAATGTTATGACCCCGTATGACAAGACGAATATCATAGCAACCGCTCTATTAGAAGAAGAGCACACCATTGTTAGTGCACATGCCACGATAAAGACATTTCAAAGAACATCATTAGAATCCCGATCAAACTTCACGACTCAGGGGACTCCATTCATCCAATCACGGATGGAGGAAAATAAGAAGAAAAGTGCAGATGGACTACTCATTGCAATTTTCTCATAAGCCATCCATTCAGAATGAAGGAGTTTTTATGAGAATATCAAATCAGGATCAAAGACAAATATTTTTGAAGATATAAGAGTCATTCTTTCATGAGGAACTTTGAAGATGAAGTAGTTTTCTGAAGAATATTTGTGATTCTACCACTATCATGAAGCCCTTATTTATAGGCTGGAAGGGATAAGAAATGATCACAAAATGATCAAGCGTAATTATGGCTTGAGATATGAAATGATTCGACGCAGCAAAACGTGCATGGAATCGACATCAACCAATCAGATGAAGACACATGGAGTTCTCAAATAAATCAGCATCAATCTTGGTCAAAGAGACAGAGAGATATCTTTCACACCGCTTTCACTTCCTGACTGCTTGTGTCAGTACTCAACAAGAGGGGGGACTGATTGTGTAGGTAAAAATATGCCACCTATTATTATTGGGATACGAGTCCAGCTGGCGAGACTAGACTTATCCTACAAGTCACCAGGCACAAAGGATACACGTTTGTTCTACGAGTTATGATCGTTTAGGTGGTAGGGGCATAATGCAATCCATACATCCAGCCGCCTTAAGGTTATAGTGTCCTAGTTAGGGTTTCATATATACCACCGCCTTGAGTTTATAGGCCCATGAACCTCAGTAGTCTCTATATTTTACCATAATTAGGACTGGGTATTTGCTGCTATAAATACCACTCCTTACATTTATTGTACATCAAGCGATTCACCACTGAATCCGACTATTCTTAAGGAATAAAACTCTTTACTTTCTTGTCTATTATTTTTTCTCTCTATTTACTTACTTTTCTATCATATTTACTGTATTGCTTGTGACCCTTTCATAAATTTAAGTGTTTAACCTAGACACATAATTTTAAGCAAAACCATCTATTGGCTGGTTTCGTAGAAGTGTTTTGGCCTGGTCCTCATGTCTGTTTAGCTTGGGAATTTTCTACTTTAGGTAAATATTCTCTTTATCTTGTATTTCTCTTCAAAAGCATGTTATTTGTAGGAAAGTGCATATTTTAAATGTAAGCTTTTCTGCAGCTTGTTTAAAAGTTAGATTTGTAGTGGCATAATTATTCAGTTGTATAAACGGGGCTGATTGTTAACATAGGAAAATGTAGGATATCTTTTGAAAAATTAATTTTTAAAAGGAAACACTTGTGAAAATTAGGCAAATCTGAAATGAATTGGGAAAATTAGAACATCGAATGCAAATCATAGACACCTGCAAATGTAGGTAGAAACATGGGGCGATGTTTTGAGGAGGCCTTTTAAATTTTGCAAAATGCAGCCCAGCTTTCATCAACCAACATCCCTTGTCAATTGGCCAAAAAACTCTAACTCTCTTAAAGTCCAATGAATTTGGCTGGTTTATTTAAAAGTGATCTAAGTACGGGTGTTTTCAAGCAGTGATTTAAGTACAATAATGGCAAGAGGGAGGCAATGAAATTGAACACAGTTGAAACTAACAACTGTTCATAATAAGGTGACACACGATTAGGAAAATTAATAAGAATGGAAAGATTCACGCGGTTAGACATAATGATAAGTATGATCTGTAATCTTCTTATTAGGAAAATAAGGAAAATAAATTGAGAAAATCCAATACATTCTAAAAGATACTTTTTGGGTAACTTTCGTGTAAAGTTGTGTTAAAATATACTCAGCGGGTGATCTGATACAATCTTTAGTTAAATGGTAAAAATAAACGACAATATTTAATAAATAAAAACATGACAATAAAGCAAATGTTCTTCATACAGGACTAGAGGGTGCCTAATACCTTCTCGAGAGTCAACCAGGATGTTACCCTGAATCTCTGGCGTAGACTATTTAACGAGTCAAAGGTGTTCTTAAGGTACACCAACTGGTGGCTTGGCACAACTTGGAACTTTTCAAGTGGTGACTCTGAATCTCGTAACTTTCATACCTTTAAAACCTAGTCACAACCTTTAAAATAAAACACTCATAAATCTTTAGGAAGTGACAAACGACGCTTCATCGCTGAGTACAGCTGGTTTCCTGCTATTATGTTTATAAGTTGGTATTTTACCAACTTAAAGACTACTTTAAGCTTTCGTTTTTGAATCCAAAGGCAACATTTGGCATATTAAAATTCGTATATTGTTTAGTTTCACGTTGTAATGAGTTTGCATGAGCATTGATTGAAGATTGAAGTTAAAGAGAAAGAATTGGAGCCCAAGTGTGAAGATCATGATGCCACAGCTGAGGCGCCCCGCTAAGGAAGAAGCAGAGAATGAAAAAATTGGGTCACAGCATTAGGTGCCCGCCTAGAAGGCCAGGCGGACCGCCTGGAGATAAATCCTGTAGGGCAGACCGCCCTGACTCATGGGTAGAGTGCGTGGCAAAACTTTAGAGAGTTGAGATTTTGGAACCTAGGAAGAGGCGGACCGCCTCCCTTTGTGGCAGACCACCTCAACACTGTGTCTGCAGTTTTAAGCTTAGTATAAATAGCTAAAGCTAGGATTTTAACATAATTACATTCCATATTACAAACTCTACTCATAGGAGGCAATTTTTAGAGCCAAGTAGGAGTCTTTTCATCTCTTTATAAGCTTCTTAACTTGTATCTTTGAATCTTGATTCTTATATCAATTCAAGACCTATGTGTGAAACCATTCCATTATTTCAGTACATTTTTATTTCTTTGATTCAAACCCCTAGTATGAGTGGCTAAACTCATAACTAAGGGCGTGAACATGATAAAAGTGATAGAAAATCAATGGGTGTTGTTCAATTTCACTAACCATAACACAAGTAACAATTATCCAACTCCCCATTACAATAACCTCAAAATTTCAATATCCATGTTATTTTGAATTTATTGTCTACGTTGTTAATTAAAGACTCTGAGAGATTAGTTTGCGTAGAATAGTGGAGTTGGCGAGGATGTGGGTTGATAGGCTATTTCATAGACAAACCCATCTAAAAGGAGTTATGCTCGAAAGAGGTCTCCTTTCCTCGGGTCCTTGAGTAGTTCTTTTATACGCTCAACTAAGGCTTTTGCGAGTGGGTGAGATAAATCTTTCTTAGGTCGGGAGAATTCTAGAGATTACATTAGAACGACTCGACCATAATTATGCTTGCGTTGGGAAGGTGAAATGTATACACCCAATCGTTGGAAATCACTATTAACCATTTACACTCCTAGCATTGTAATATAGAATCAATTACTTGCTTAATTTGTATGCATTGTAGTTTGACATAGATGTATATCAAACACCCCCATTTCTAGGACTCAATACTAAGCTTCATTTGAATTTCTATTTGGAACTCTCTTACTTGACAAGCTTGTTCCCTTGGGAAATCGACTCCGACTCACATCAGATAATATACTTTGACGACTGCCCCTCACCATTAATTGTGTAGGATTGAGTGTGGATCAAATATTGATGCCATTGTCGGGGAACTACAGTTTCAACATTTAGTTGCATTATTTAATCATAGTTGTCTAGTTCGTAAGTCCTAGCATTTAACTTTTGTTTTTGTTTTTGTTTTACCTTGTGTGTGTGAAACATGGTTTATAGGAGAAATCCTCATCAGAACTTGCAGAATCCCAATTACAACCATTATTATAATAAAAAAACATGGGAATCCACAAGGTTATGAAGAAGAATATGAGGAAGAGTTCCACGTAGAGCTCAACAAAGAGGGTTATCCATTTCATATCGAGCAAGTAGGTGATGATGATCCTCAAGACCAAGATAATGATACTCAAGTTGAAAATTTTGCACCTCAAGATGATAATCCTTTTGCTCAACCAAATGCGGGTGCTCAACCAACTGCTGTAGTGCAAGCAGATGGAGAAGTAAATCTTGGGGAAGATGTTGGTGCTGCAAGTAATGCTAATCAGGGTGGAAGATATTAACTGAGGTGGCCAAGGTGTGCACCAAGGTGGTCGGGGTGCAAACCGTAGAGGTAGAGTTAATTTCAACCGAGGGGGCAATGTTAATAGAGTAAATGCTCGCAATGTCAACTAGAATCAAGAGTATCCTAGAGGTGGTTAGGACTATCAACAAGAGAAGCAAGACTATAAAGATGATGAAGAGATCGAAGAAGAAGTTGATATGAATAGTTTTGCAAGTGCCATAGTTCCTCCTCTAATTCATGGCGATGCTAGTTTTAGTTTCCAAATGTGATTCTTCAAGGTCTTGAACAACATGATTTTTTTAGTGGTGGCAAGAATGAAGATAAAAATGATCACCTGAGAAATTTTTTACAAACTTGTAATCTTTATAAGTCGACAAGGGTCTTGGAAGAATCATTGAGGTTAAGAGTGTTTCCCAATTCTCTCACTGCGAAAGCCAAAGAGTGGTTGAACAAATTGTTGAGAAGTTCCATTTTTACATGGCAAGAATTAGTGAAGCAATTCCTAGCCAAGTTCTTACCAAAGGGGAAGCAAGCCTCATTAAGAGACAAGAACTACATTTTTGAACAAGATGCATCTGATTCTTTGACCGATGCTTGGGAAGCTTTTCAAGATGGGCTACTTCGTTGTCCCAACCATGGCTTTAAGGGAAACATGTTGTTGCAATATTTTTATTAAGAGTTGAACAAGATGAATCAATTCACTTTGGATACTCTTTGTGATGGTGTCACAATGGACAAGAGGTATGAAGAGGTGAAGGAGATTCTCGACAAAGTGGCCAAGCAATCTCATGAATGGCAATCAAGAGCTAAAAATCTTGGAAGACAAGTTCGGATAAGCCAATAATGATGGAGAGATTTGAAGCTCAAGATGAGAAGATGGCAAGAATCTTGACCTCCGTGGAGCTCATGAATAAAAACTCAAAGGCGGATAGAGAAATAAATGAAAAGAAAGTGAACAAGGTGGAAAATATTCACATAACAAATACCGGGTATCAAGTGGCTCCAATGGTTTATATAACCCCGGTGGGTGTTCCCTTGTCTCTTCTCAAACATGGGCAAGAGGGTACTACCCGGAGCAATGTTATAATGTTCAAGAAGGTTAAGAGGCAAATTATGTGGGCAACTATCAAGGCCAAAGAGGCTATGATCAAGGTGGTTATCAAAGACCTTATCAACAATCCTACCAATAAACTTACCAATAACAAGGGCAATGGAGAGCAAGTCAAGGGAGGCAATTGGAGCGGTAACCAAGAAGGGAGAGGAGCCAGTTCATCTCAACAGTATGCTTCAAGGCCTCTTTTCAAACAACACGATCAAGAAGCAAAGGCTCCTACAAAGTTGGAAGAATTGATTAACCAAATGATCCAAACCCAACAAGGGTACACCGGACACATGAAATACTTGAGTTGCGGAATGAAAGACATGAGACAAATAATCTCATCACATTCCACTTCCATCAAGGAACATCAATTGCAAATGAGCCAACTTGCACATCAAGTCAATCAAAGGCTGCAAGGAGCAATACCAACTGATACGCTAGTGAATCCTAAGAGAGGCGGTAAATACCAAGTGATGGCTATCAAAACTCGAAGTGGCAAGACATGTGAAAACCAAAAATCCAAGAATAATGATGACGTGGATATTAAAGTTTATAATGATCATGTGGGTGTTGAGCTGAATGGTGATGAAGCTAATGAGGAGATCGTGCAAGAAGAGGTGGAGAGGTAAGAGGAAGAAGATGATGTTGAAGAAGTCACTCAAAAGCCTTACCCCCAAAATACCACTACCCAAATGGCCAAAGCAAAGAAAACTCTACCACCCAAAGAAAGCCTTCCTAAACCGAGCTCCATACCCAAAGCAACCCTTACATTCCCATAAAGAAGAAACAAACAAAGAGACATCTTTCATGCCAAGAAAATTTGGGAGAAGATAGCGGCAACTTCCATCAACATACCTTTGGTTGATGTGTTGGGACGAATGCCTCGCGTTACTAAATTAATGAAGGACATGGTGACCAAGAAGACCTATGTAGATTTCGAGACAATCAAGGTTACTCACCAAGTTAGTGCAATTGTATCAAAGCACGTGGCAAAAAAGATAGAAGATCCCAGAGATTTCACTATTCCATGAACTATTGGTGGGAGACAGTTCAAGAAGGCCTTGTCTGACCTTGGTGCGAGCATCAATTTGATGTCATATGCAGTGTACAAAACATTTGATACCAAGACACAAAGACCAACAATAGCGAAGTTGCAAATGGTCGATAATTCAATGAAGAGTCCGATTGAGATTATTGATAATGTGTTGGTGAAAGTGGACATATTCGTTTTTCCAGTAGAGTTTGTCATTCTTGATTGTCCAGTGGATTGTGAGATGCCTATCATTCTTGGAAGACCATTCTTGTCTAGCGGAAGAGCTCTTTGTGATGTGGAGAGAGTGAGCTCACTTTTAGATTCAATGGAGAGAAAGTCGTGTTACATATTTGCAAAGCTTTGAAGTAACCCATGGATTATGATGCCACTTGTTCTCATGTTGATGTCGTGGTTGATGCACTTGTTGAAAAGGAAAGTGATTTGGAATATAGATGTGGAGAGTGAAGAAAGCATAGCGGAGGTAGTAAAGGTGTTAGAGGGCTTTGGATCAAAACCTTATGTACCCAAAAAGCTATCCTTAGACCTCGAAATTCGAGAAACCCCACCTACAAAACTATCCATAGACGAACCACCAAAAGTTGAACTTAAATTCCTACCATCCCACTTGAGATATACCTTCCTCGGTCCAAACTCCACTCTACCCGTAATCATTTCATCCGACTTAATCAAAACCCAGGAAGCCAAACTTGTTGAAGTGGTGAAGTAGAAAATCAAAGCTATTGGGTGGACCTTGGTGGATATAAGAGGGATTGATCCGGGTGTGTGTTCACACAAGATCTTACTTGAAGAGGGGTAGCTGGAGAGGCCTAGCCTGATCTGAGAAGTGCTAATTCGGTTCGGATAGACTTCATTCAAGAAAGTATCATTTCCTAGTGCAAGAAGGCATAGTCTTAGGGAAAAATGTTTCTAAGAAAGGCATTGAGGTGGACCAAGCAAATACTGAGGTAATTTCAAAACTTCCACCTCTAATGACTGTGAAGGGAGTTCGAAGTTTCTTAAGGCACGCGGGATTCTATCGCCGCTATATAAAAGACTTCTCCAAAATTGTTAATCCAATGTGCAAGCTCTTGGAGAAGGATGCCATGTTTGTGTTTGACAAGGCTTGTCTAGAAGCCTGTGAAAAAGTGAAGAAAAGGCTAACAACCTCACCAATTTTGTTTGCCTTTGAGAAGTTTCGTTGATATTTGGTGGGATCGAAGACATTTGTTCATACCGATTATTCCGCTATCCGGTACTTGATCGGAAAGAAAGACTCAAAGATGAGGCTTATCCGATGGATGTTGCTCCTCCAAGAATTTGATATTAAAGTTCTTGACCAAAAGGGGTCCGAAAACCAAGTGGCGGACTACTTGTCCCGCTTGGAGGAGGAGGGTAGGCCAAAAGAAGAAATTGAGGTAAATGATTCATTTCCAAATGAGAGGATCTTAGTCGTGCCTTGGGAATCCATCCTTTGATACAGTGATCTAGCAAATTTATAGTGGGTGTGTCTATCCTGAAGAAGACTTTATATTCTACCAAAAGAAGAAGCTAGCAAAAAATGCAAGATTCTATTATTGGGATGAACCCTATCTCTTTAGGGTGTGTGTTGAAGGAATATTTCGGAGGTGGGTTGCCGAGTTCGAACAAGAAGCTATAATGGAAGGGTAACACTCTTCTCCTTACGAAGGGCATCATGGTGGAGTGAGGATGGCATCCAAGGTGTTACAATGTGGCTTCTTTTGGAAAGCTTTGCACAAGGATGCCCATGCTTGGGTGAAAAATTGTGACCAATACCAACAGATGGGTGGAATTTCAAGAAAGCACGAAATGCCAATGAACCCAATTGTTAAAGTGGGGTTATTTGATGTTTGGGGGATAGACTTTATGGGGCCCTTTGTGAGTTCTTATGGTAACAAGTATATCTTGGTGGCGATGGACTACGTGTCAAAATGGGTGGAAGCGGTGGCACTCTCCAATAATGAAGCCAAGAGCGTACTTGCAAAAAAAATATTTTTTCAAGATTTGGGGCCCCTCGTTCCATTATTAGTGATAGTGGGAGCCATTTTTGCAACCAAGCCTTTGCAAATCTCCTTAAAAAAAAGAGTGAGACACAAGGTTGCAACTCCCTACCACCCTCAAACAAGTGGGCAAGTAGACGTCTCCAATCGGGAGATCAACAACATTTTGAACAAGACGGTTAATGCACATAGAACCAATTGGGCTAGGAAACTTGATGAAGCTTTGTGGGCGTATCAAACTGCTTGCAAGACCCTGATTGGGATGTCTCCATTAAAGTTAGTGTTAGGGAAAGCTTGCCATTTGTCGGTTGAACTAGAGCACAAGGCTTTGTGGGCGTTGAAGAAATTGAACATGGATTGGAGAGTCTCAAACTTGCATGAACTTGATGAATTTCGGTTCTTGGCATATGAAAATGCCATGATATACAAATAAAAGATGAAGATGCTTCATGATTCAAAAGATTTGGAGCCGAACATTCAAAGTCGGGGACTTGGTGTTGTTGTCTGACTCTCAGTTGAAATTGTTCCCCGAAAAGCTTAGATCCAAATGGACGGGTCAATTCAAGGTGTGGGTGTTACCCCTTATGGCTCGGTGGATTTTCACTCAAAAGAAGGTGGAAGAATCTTCCGGGTGAATGGCAACGTGTGAAGCACTATTTGGGATGCGGTGCCGAAGTTGGTGAAGTAGTATGCATCTATCTTGATGAACCATGATTGGAAAAATCAACAATGTCGTGCCGTAAAATTAAATTAGGCGCTTCTTGGAAGACAACCCAAGTTTTTAGCATAATTACTTGTTGCATGTGCAGGTATCCAAGAGTGAGTGAAGCAAAGAAGCAGAAAAATGAAGGATGAAAGCCAAAGGAAAATTTGGAACAACTTGAGGCGGACCGCTTCGAGGCAAGGCGGACTGCCAAAAAAGTTCGGATAGTTCGGTGCTTTGAAAATCACAAAAATTCGGCTAAGTATAGTGGAGGCGGACCACTTCACTCAATAGGCGGACCGCCCAGGTAAGTGTGTGTGTGAGTGGGTTCCAATGTGTGGGAGAACCGCCCCTCTACTAGGCGACCCGACCCGACCTGGCGGCAGGTTTAAAACCCCAAAAGCTCCCCATTCTTCTTTATTTCATATTTTCAGAAGAACAAAAGGACCCTAAGGCCGAAAATCACACACCCATTTCATAAATTTCCCTCCCCATCACTAACAACACACATAAATAACACATAGACCATATTCAAGCTTCAAGCCTCACTTTCAATTCGGGTACTTGCTCACTTCTTGCAATTTTTCTTTAACTTTCTTCAAATTTTAGAATCATGTTCTTAGCAGTAGGAGTAGTTAATGATAATTTTACTTAATCTTGATAATTATTCCATGTGCTTAAATGTTAAATCTTGAAGTTGACATAGTTTGGAAATGTTAGGATTCTTCCTTGAAAAAATGAAATTGATGGTTCACTTGCAACCTTGACTTGAACCTCATATACTAGATTGATTTTTCTTGTACAAAGCGTCTGAAGATGATTTTAGTGTGAATTATATTCAAAACATGAAAACCCACTAGTTGGGGAAAGTTGAAAATTTAAGAAATTTTGAATTAATGCTTGAACTTGAAATTGGAATCGAATCCATACCTTTGTGCACCTGTTTTGGTTGTTTGAACATGTGTTGAACCTTGATAATGGGTTAACTAATTGTGGGTGCTCAAAAATTCAAAGACTTTGAATGTGCATTAGAAATCTTGAATTTGGGTCACTTATTTATGAGCACTTGAGTTGTTCTTGAGACTCTTTATAATTGTTTTCTTGTTATTGGTTGCTTGGAAATTTTGATATGTGAACATATTTTGGTATTGAATTGATATCTACTGAGTGCTAAGTTTTTTTGAAATTTTGATGGCATATATTTGCTCAAGCATGAATTATGAACTTTGGTAGGTCTTTTGTTATGCTTGACTTTGAACCTTTGAAGCATTTTTTAGAGTATTTTGAGTGAAGGAGAGGTTGTTAAGGTGTGAGATGATGGTAGCATTTTGGTCAGGATTGTACAACTAGTAAAATGCATGCCAGTGCGAGGCACCCTGCCTCTGAGGCTAGGCGCTTCGCCCCCTCAAAATACCCTCTCTGAACTTTGAGTAGGCGGACCACCTCTGAGTCAGGGCAGACCGCCTAAGCCTGGAACACTCTCTGAATTTGCCTCAGGCGGACCGCCCTGAGTCAGGGCGGACCGCCTGAACTTGGAAACTGAAGTTTCATTTAAATGGGGCGAACTGCCCCAGCAATGAGGCGGACCGCCTCCCCCTGTTGCATTATCATTGTTTCACATTTCTTTTCTTTCAATGTGTAGCGTACTAGGCTATACCTAACCATAATTATTGAGCTATTTAGTAGACATCATGCCTAAACAAGGGAGAAAAAGGAAACAACTGCAAGTACCAACCACTAGAAGAGGCACAAGATAATGAACCCTTGACACGACCCGAAATCCGGCTAGGCCGTGCGGGCACCCGACATCCTCCCCTAGACCCGTCGGGCGGACCCTTACCAATTAAATTAGGAAAATAAATATAATTCAATTCATAAATAAGAACAAGACTTAAAAAAAATACTGACATACTGATACCTCTAAGCTGTACAAAAGAAATTACAGCTGACTACCCAACAGACTAGGTTTAGGGTTATCCAGACTAGACATCTAAGAGTACAAAAAAGACAGATACCTCCTGAATTGAGCAGAATGCAACTGAAATAATAAACAATAAACTGGTGGCCATCCAGAATAAAGCTGGCTCACCCTGACAGCTGGAGTCGTCTTCGCTCCTTCAGTACGTGGCGAACTCGATCCTTGAGCGAACCTGCCGAAACGAAATAGATAGACAAGAAACAAACAACAAACGAGGGTGAGTCAAAAGGACTCAATAAGTGGGGCAGACTAGCCACCTCAAAGAATAGGATAGCTAGTCAGGGAGAAGAAAAACAGATAAACTAAATCCATCTTATTTGAACTATAAACAGGCGAAGCCAAATAATAACTGAAAACACGTATGGAATCATAAACAGCCAGGGACATAAGGTAGACAGAACATATAGATATCCTGAACATGTCGACAATCAGAAATACATCCTGTTGCGGCGTGCAACCCGATCCATATATTTATACTGTTGCGGCTTGCAACCCAATCCGTACATTTATACTGTTGCGGCGTGCAACCCGGGATACGAGCCAGAGATATATAGGTAAACTGAGATACGTTCACAACATGGTATACCTACCGCATATATAAAACACAGCACAATACACACAATAGTCAGTATGCGGTGCAATGAGATGGGATGAGTGCGGTATGATGCAATGCAGTCACATATGTCTGATACCTATCTCCGGCGCGGGACTCTCATCGTCTACCAGGAGATACGAGCCAAAAACATATCAACAAATAAGCAATGCACTATGAGCAGAACAGTAGTTATGTACCACAAGTCTACGCAATGGTATGAAAATGAAATGAAATGAGATGAGATGAAATGAAATGAAATCTGATGCAAAGGGTCACATGTGCCCATCCTCCCATCTCGAAGCGGAATACTCCTGCATTCGAGGGGAATCCAATCTGATAACCAACTGGAGCGGAATACTCCTGCTCCTGGGGCGGAATACTCCTGCACCCGATATAATATAAACCAGAGGCGGAATACTCCTGCACTCTCTTGGGGCGGAATACTCCTGCACCCGATATAATACAATGGAGCGGAATACTCCTGCTCCTGGGGCGGAATACTCCTGCCCTCAATATGATACAATAGAGCGGAATACTCCTGCTCCTGGGGCGGAATACTCCTGCACCCAATATGATATGCAATGTAATGCATATGAACGACATATAATGCATATAAATGCAATGTAATGCAATAATGACCCTTCACCGGCTCGGGACTCTCATCGATTACCGGGAAGTATATGTAATGATGACCCTTCACCGGTGCGAGACTCTCATCGCCAACCGGGAAGTATATGCAATAATGACCCTTCGCCGGTGCGGGACTCTCATCGCCAACCGGGAAGTATATGCAATAATGACCCTTCGCCGGTGCGGGACTCTCATCGCCAACCGGGAAGTATATGCAATAATGACCCTTCGCCGGTGCGGGACTCTCATCGCCAACCGGGAAGTATATGCAATTCTCAAAACCAGAGTGCAACGCTCATATGTTCAATACAATACCAACTATAGGGCATAACATATAATATACAATGTAAATTCAAAGCTAAGGCGTAATGAGTACGCCTACCGGCAGCTACACACGTAAGGAAACACGTGGTAGAAAATCCACGAGGCCAGATGCCTCCAAAGAAATGGATATAAACACTTACCTCTTCCAAAAGTTAGCATTGCTAATCAATAACCGCTTTTATCCTTTAGTTCCATTGCCAAACGATCCCACTGTGTTCAATAAGCAGAAAAATATATCACATTAGGCTAAAGGCTTCATTCCTCACATCTTAGGGTAATCCAGGTAGGAACCTGATACCCTATTCGCATACGCAATACGCAGGCCAGGCCTATATACAGGGTTCAAAGTTCCATAACCAAACCCTAAATAAATTATATTTATATGTTGCCCATAATTCCCTGAGTACGAATATATAATCAATTTCATTATCGGGGTCCATTTGACCCTTCAAACTATCAATTTACGTCATTAGGGCGATGTCTAATATCCCTATTTTTACCGTAAAAATATATTCAAACATACGTAATAAACTCAAATAATATATTAGGATCATTACCTGAATGTTTCAGGGTGAAAATTCTACTTTTCTCCGGCCCCTTTTTTCATTTTCTGGCATTTTTTTGTCACTGCGTCATCTCACTTTCTCTGTTTAACGTTTCTGTATCTAAATCCCTCTGTTTCTGTATTTCATTCATCCTTAGCATATATATGCTAAGGACCACCGCCCACTTTATTCCTTTGTCTTTTTCTATTTATTTTTTTTTGTTTTCTTTTATTATAATTTTTTTTATTAACGAAAATTAAAACGGTGCCCTACAATATTCGAAATAATTTCAACTTTTGCATACAAGTTATACAAAATATATGTAACATACTCGCGAAGGCGGATCTCAAATTGGACTCCCGAAACTCAAGATGCGAATTTAAATGAAAAGAAGTCAAATTATTTAACTTTCGGCATTTTAGCGGAAACTAGCCGAACAACATCGAAATTCACTTTCGAAAGTTCACAAAAGTCATAAATAATCATACGAACCCAACGGCGCTTTCGAATTTCGAATCGGAGCTCATTCGGCAAAAACCGAGCTCGAAAATCTCTTTTTAATATTTATTGCCAATAAAAACTGAAACCTTCTTCCGATGCCTACCAAACGAGGTCTGATTTAGCTCAAATTTTACAGACAGGTCCTAATGGACATTATGAATATTTTAAAATTATCGCCACCCCAATCAGAGTCCTAACTTCCGAAACGACTGACCGAGGTCGTTTCAACCCTTGGCCACTTTGACAAGGCAAACAGGTGAAGTTAGAAAGAAAAAGAGGCAGGATGCTTCGTCCTCTTAAGTTCAACAACCAGAACAAAGGGAAGCTGAGTCTAGACCGAAGGAGAGGGAGGATGATAGTGCCATTGAAATTGGAGAGGAGCTACCTAAAGCTCAATAGACTGAGTTCGACGATGATGACCTCTCAGAAGAATGGCCAAGATTGTTCAAGACAAAGGTTGTATATCAGTTGTTTTATAACAGGTTTGTGAACAGGCGTGTTAACCCCGAGCGGGTCATAGGCATGACATGTGTAGACAAGAAAAATCCCGACATTTATGCAAGATATCAGAGGACAGGATGAAACAGAGCATTGGGGTGACCAGTTGGTTAGGCTAATGAGAACATGATTTATGAGTTTTATGCAAACTTGGCTAAAAATCCCAAAGGTAACATGATAGTGTGTTGGACAAAAATGCCCCTGAAACTGATTGTGCCTCGCTGATCATCCTCTCCTCATCGCGATCGCGCCAGGAAGGCTCGCGATCGCGCAGAACATCTTCTCGAGCATCGCGATTGCGTGATGAAACTCGCGATCGCGCAGGTCACTGGCATCTTCAGCATTCCCATCGCGAACGCGCAGAAGGCAACGCAATCGCGCAGACCAATCCAGTCCTCATCGCGATCGCGTGTGTCATTGTCGCGATCGCGAAGACCATTCATCCTCCGGCAGGCAGTGAGCTCCCAGTTTGCTCCCCTGTTTTGCCCTGTTTTGGGCTGCCCAATTTCCTCCCCTGTTTTCCTCCGTCCTTGGCGCTCCAATGTATGATCTTCAAGATGTTTTCGGAGGCCTTGACTCGTATCCCTGGTGCTCTCGAGCTTGGCTTTTGATGGTTGTCGTTTAGGCCATTTTGGGCTGCATCAGGTGCGAAATAAATAAAATAAATAAAGGCATAAATACGTATATGTACTATATAGAACAAATGAAAAGCAAAAATGCACACACAAAAGCAAATTGGGATACAAATCAAATTAATTAAATATAAATAACCACACATATTTATTAAATGCATTAAATTTCACAAAAAGGTACAATTATTTATTAAATGCTAAAATTGCACTAAAATTGCACGAACAACCACAATTTGAATAAATAGCCTAAATGATGCAAAATTACATAATATAGCCACATTTAGGTATGTAATATATAATTAGAGGATAACACACGTAAATGCAAATTATGCACAAATAGTCAAATTGCACCCATAAATTAATTTATAGCCGATTTTAAAAAATAGGAGCGAAAAAATTGGGTGTCAACATCCGACCAACAAGCCAGGACAACACGCTTACACTGAAGAGGCCAGTGATGATAAGGTACCTAATGACTGGTATTAAAGTTAATTTGGGAGCGGAGATGGTCAAACAAATGGTGGAAGTTGCAAAGTCCGAAAAGGACAATCTCTCATTCCCACAGACATTGACTGAGTACTTGATGCATCACGGTTGTGAAGAGTGGCCACATGACATTAAATCATATCCGATAGCCCCATTCAACTAGTATGCCATTAAAAAGACTCCCCCACCAGCTCATTCAGGTACTGCTCTATCTTCTAGTACATATGATATACATTCTACTTCGGAGGCAGTCCTTCCCCAGCCTGAGTCTGGCCCTTCCACTACTGGTGGCACTGACACTATGCCTGAGGAGATGCCTCGGGTGGTGCAATACTTTGGTGCCAAGTTGGATGAGATCAAAGCTCTTTGTCCAACTTGCCGCAAGTCCAGCCACCACCTCCACCTCCAACTCCACCTCCAACTGCCACCCCAGAGCAATTTTTTGAGATGACCCGAGCTATGCAAGCTCACACTATCTCACTTGAGAACAACACCAAAGCCCTTGGGGTTCATACTAAAGCAATTGAAAATAACACCACGACACTTGAGGGGACAAAGAAGGACATTTCTGACATGCACATGCTTATGAGGGAATTGAATGCTTACTATATTTCCATGGATAAGAAGATGAGCACGGATTTCAAGGTACCTGTAGGGTTGCTTACACCATTGAGGAAAGAACCATCATCCCAGAACTCGAAGGTCCCCATTGCTTCCATGGGTACACTTCCCCCTGCACCCCTTGCTCTTCCTGCACCTGTTGTACCTTCTACTGTTCAATCCTCACAGGCACCTCCACCAGCTGCTGCTATCTTGTCTAGACCTTCCAGCTCCAAGGCTCCTCCTAAACTCTCCAAGAAAGCCCAGGAGAAGCAAGCCAAAGAGATGAGAGAGGATGTGGAAGCTGCTAAGGCCAAGGATTTTGATGTTGCTGATGATGAGAATGATGTGCCTTCGAAGGGTGATATTGATCCTACTTCCATAACAGAGGATGACCAAATGCAGATTGCCACTCATCAGTCTCTTAAGGAGATCCACCGAGCACAGGCTGAGAGGAAGACACCTGAAGTCGAGCCTCCACTTGCACTTGTGGAAGGCAAAGGCAAGGAGCTTGTCTGAGAGCACTATTTCCACCCCTTTTCACATTTGATTTAGTTAGCATGCGGGGACAACGCTAAAGTTTTTAGTTGGGGGAGGGGTTCGAATTTATATATGTATTTTGGATAGAGTTGTACTTGTGCTTAAGGATATCTATGTACAAATTTGAAGCATCTTGATGTATATAGACTTGCTTAGTATAGCTAGTATTTATGTAATGTTCCAACTTTTTAGTTTTTCAAATAAGCTTATGATTTTCTTCACTTGGTTCTTTCAGGAAGTTCTTTTTGAACCAAGTATGTACATGAAAACTATCAAAAATGTATTAATGAATCATATGGTACTAACTTATGTTACATTATTTTTTATGGCATTTTTGACAAATAGATGTGTATTTTGATTGATATGGCATAAGTTGTAGACCGTGAGGGTCTTTTGTTGGCTTAATTGAGTTGTTGACACTGTCTAATCTTAGACCATCGCGTGCTTCATGAATGAGTGTCCTTAGTGTGTGTTTGGATTTTATACATGGAAAATCACTTGCATGTGTGGTGAGTTTTTGAATAATAAAGCTTGTGTATGTGACTTGATAGTTTGAAACTTGCTCTTAGTGTGCTTTGAGACGATATCCTAGGTGAAACTTGAATTGAGACACGATTTTAGGCTTTCATTGGACCGCTAGAATTCTAAGTGGTCTACTCTTGTATATTAATCCTAGTCAACCCCTTTGAGCTTTTAACCGTTCATTTGGCAACCACAAATTAAAAGTCAAACCAATTTTGTGTGCCAAGGCACCAACCCTCTTTTGGCCCTAACCTCCTTGATTACATTGAAAATCGTGCATCTTAGGCTAACACCTAAGTTTGGGGGAGATGGTAAAAGATTTTGAGAACCATTTGTGAATGTCACTTGAAGTAAAGAAAACGAAAAAAGGAGAATAGAAAAGAAAATCAAAGAAGAAAACAAAAAAAGAAAAGCAAAGGAGAAAAAGTAAAAGAAAAGTGATGAATAAAAGAAGGGATGATTAGAACCATCTTCAGAAAAGATAGAATGGGCCGAAATAAAAAGAAAAGAAAAGTTACACTTAAAAGATCAAGATGATGTAGTGTTAAGGAGGTTTAAGTCACTAAATAGCCAAATATACCGCACTTGAACCAAAAGCCTACACTATAACTTTATCAAGTCCTAATTGATTTCTAGTCAAGAATCCCCATATTAGTGAAGAAGTACAAGAAGGGCAAGTTTTCAACTTTTTGGGAAACATGCATGAGCATTTACTTGGGAGTGTGAGAGTGGAATTATTAGAGTCCAATTTTTGTTCTAAAAAGTATTTTGTGAGTGAAGGACTTCATTCTTTTCGTGAGGATAGCAAGTGACTTTAGAGTGTGGAATTTGAATACATAGTGAGGTACATGAGCAAGTGAAGCGACCCGATGACCTTGAGGCAACTCTAGAGGCTCATGTATTTCCTTTTACCATGGTTCGATTAAGATACATAGTTGCTTGTCAAATGTTCATATGGATAAGTGTAACTAGTTGGTACTAACTGTTTTATTAATGTAAAATGATTTTGTAATTGTAATATTGAGCTTAAATGTAAACACACTTTAGTATCCTTGATTTTGAGTTTGTTGAGGACAAGCAAATACTTAAGTTTGGGGGAGTTGATAAGTTGGTATTTTACCAACTTAAAGACTACTTTAAACTTTTGTTTTTGAATCCAAAGGCAACATTTGGTATTGTTAATGTCGTAAATTGCTTAGTTTCAGGTTGTAATGAGTTTTCATGAGCATTGATTGAAGATTGAAGCTAAAGAGCAAAAATTGTAGCCAAAGTGTGAAGATCATGATGCCACAGGTGAGGCGGGGCGCCTAAGGAAGAAGTAGAGAATGGAAAAATTGAGGCACAACGTGAGGCGCCCCGCCCAGAAGGCCATAGAACTCGTACACTACTAGTATTTTTCTTCGATATTTCATTATTGCTTGGGACCCTGAATACAAATTCAACTAGTTTTCCAATCACACAAGTTTTAGGCTATACAAATGCTTTACTGTTGGTTGTCTTCCTTTAATTATCATCAAGTCTTGTCCTATAGAAATATCTGGCGATCGCAAGGAACTTTCTTATATGGCCAAATTTGTATCTTTCCTAATGAGGGTAAAATCTCAGATGGAACGCCAGAATTATCCTATTTCTATAAATTACCGAAGAACTAGTCACCTGCCGGGCCCATGGACTGGGTTTCTATCTTTTGTTGTTAAAAATGAAGAAGGGCGAATATAAGGTAACTAAAACTTACACGATTTGGTTAGATATTTGGGATTTTTACACTAAAGACAAGCAACAGATAAAAATTATCAAAAATGACCCCTATTTGCAAATTTTACCCAAAATATCACCCTTTTTCTGAGATAGCAGCCTACCGTGAGTTTATACAATTTTATGCAAGTTTATATATGTGTATAAAATTTTATAAATTTGTATAAGTGTATATATGCGAGTGACTAAATCTGTATAAATTTTAAGATTTCTTTAGTATTAAGGATGTTTATATGAATTCTTACTTTTTTGTATATATTTTGTATTTTTCTCATTGTGTACGCATTTCTCTATGTATATTTATGTATAATTTATTTTTGGGGGAAACTTTTTGTGTATAAACTTGTCCAAAGCAATGATATAGACAAAATCAACAACATAACTTCAGTGAAATACAAAAAAAGTAATGACAATACCGCCGTGGGAGAGTGTCTGCCGGCGGTTCATTGGTAGGGGAGGGGAAGATTTGGTAGCTAAGGTTTTTATTTTGAAGAAGTGCTTAAATTTATAATTTTAGGGATGAGTGCTATGCATGAAAAAAATATATGGTTTGATGTTTTTAATTTTGGATAGTGGGCTGCCTATTTCTGAATATTTCCCTAGATATCTGGTGCATACATAGGACTCATGTTTTTTTCGTTCAAAGGCATATTTTTTGACTATATAGGGAAATGTCCGCAAGATAATAATTTTGAATGGATAAGAATTTGGATTCTTTTGACAATGTCAAATCCCCCTACTCAAAAAAAAAAAAAAAAAAAAAAAAAAAAGGAAAGAAAATCTAATACTCCTCCCATCCTAATTTATGTGGTGGAGTTTGACTTGGCATAAAGTTTAAAAAATAAAACTTTTAAAATTTGTGGTCTAAAACAAGTCATAGAAATTTGTGCAGTAAAAGCAAATTGATCGTATTTATAGATGATTTTCTTTCTTGGACAGACTAAAAAAAAATAGTGCCACCAGGGGCGGATCCAGGATTCGGAGGTTGCGGGTGCCAATCATTATATTTATCTTTAGCTATAAAGATTAACTAGGAATATCGGGTCGTGTTGGTCATTTATTACTTCGCCTAGGTTGAGCGTCCCAATTTAAAAAATTGCTTAAAAATAACTTAAATTCTAGAATATAAATTTTATTTGACTAGATCGATCAATTTACCTTCACTAATTTGGATTTAATTTATTCAATCTTAGTTGTCATGTGGCAGTTTTTGCACAATAAAAACTTCAATTTTCATTTTATAAGAATTAAATCAAAAGATCAATAAATCATGAACTTAATCTTTTAAAAGTCAATAGAAGATATTGTTAAAATTATTCACCAAATTAAAAGAAGGAACTATATTATTATTGATGAAAATTAATTTAAAAAATATTTGCCAAAAATAAGTTGATCATGAAATAATAGTGAGGTATATAACATTATAAACAAAATAAAAAAAGAAGAGAGATAAATATTTAGTAATTCCTTCAAAGGAACAATATAAAAAGGGAAAGAAAAGAAGAGGAGAGAAATGTGAGCACTGGTGTGAGACCATAGTATAATTGTATAAAGTCCTAAACTCTCACTAATAATAGGAAGAACTTTCAATCTAAAACAGTATTATTTAAAAATGTTTCTCTAAGGAGATTCGAAGACATTGGGGTTTAAAAGTGAGCATTTTACCACTGGCACCATGAGACCTTTAGTGACTGTGGGTGCCAAATCGATTATTTGTAAGATTTCCTATATATATATATATATCGATCGAAGCTACGGGTGTCATGGCACCTGACCCGCCCCCCTAAATCCGCTCCTAAGTGCCACATAAATTGGTATAGAGGGAGCAAAACTAAAATGTGAAACCCAAATCTTTTGGCCTTATACATAATTACTCCTTCCATTCCACTTGTATGTCGTAATTCGGAGTACGGAGGTCAAATATTTTTAATTTTTACTGCGAATTTAGACATAGATTCCTCATATTTTCTAATAAGATTTACATATTTAGAAAATACAAGGACTATTAGTCAAAATAGTTAAAATTTAAAAAATTAAAAAAAAAACACGATCAAAGAGAGCTCTTTGATTCTTCAAATTGTACCTATGACATCCTTTGTGGAATAGAGGAAGTATTTATTAAGAGAACAAAGAGTAACCTGGTGCACAAATGTTAGTGTTAGTTAGTGTTTGATGAGTTAGTTATTGAGAAGAGAAAGTTTGTGTCTATTAGTAAAGGTGTCTGTCGGAAGTGCCCATTGGAAAACTTGTGTTTATTTGAAAAATACCCATTCTTAAGTTTGTGTCTATTGGAAAAGGTGTCAGTTGGAAGTTTCCATTGGAAATGTTGTGTTTATTTGAAAAACACCTATTCCTAACAGTCTTTAAAGGTATTATAAATACCTGCTTTCCTCTCCAGAAAATAACACGCACAAAAATTTTTAGAGTCTTCTATCTCTCTTCTCTTGCGTTCTTCTACAAATCACAATTATTTTGGTCTTGTGAAAAATTTGATTTATTGCCGAAAATTCAATTTTATGGTCTGTGTAAAATCTTGGAGGAATAATCCTAGCAACAACAAAGTGGGAGACGTAAATTCCCTAAGGACAGTGACTACACTCTATCAAAGTCAGTTTTACATTCTCCTACAATAATTTTCTAACAATCTTAAGGTATTTAATTTTACTGCAATGGAGGCTACTGGAACTGATTCTCGTATTAACAAGATGTTTGAAGTGTTCAAGTTGGATCGTTTTGATAGCACAAATTTCACTCGTTGGAAAGACAAATTGATGTTCTTTCTGACAGAACTGGGTATTTGTTAAGTGCTGATCTTCCCGCATTACCAGCACCAACTGCTAAGGACACTGACGCAGTCAAGGGAGCACAAAAGAAATGTGAAGATGATGAGGTGCGGTGTCGACATTATATTTAAACTCATTATCTGATCGTTTATATAATTTGTTTCGCCTTATTAATTCACCACAAGAAATCTGGAGAGCCTTAAAACACAAATACACCACTAACACTCCAGCTAAGGATTAAGTATCTCACATCTCCATAACACATGAGTGATCCTGGGTATTTATATAAGCATGCCTTAGACCTTAGTGACGCATTTTAAAGTCGTCCGGCCTAGACCAAGAGCGGACAATATCACTAGCGGGCATGAGCTGTTATAGATCCTACCTCTCCTGTGTTATACCGATGTAGCACACTTCCTTAGTTGGGGTGTCACATACACCCCCTCTAATGGACTCAGCATCCTTGCTGAGGTTTGCCCCGCATACCTAGGATTTTCTTAGACTTAACACTGAGCTTTGCCCTAAACTCAGTTGAACTCTAGCCCACATCGACAAGGCTGACACTGAGTGGCTCTGATACCATCTGTAACAGCCCAAGCCCGCTAGCAATATTGTCTGGTTTGGGCCTAGGCCCGCACGACTTTAAAACGCGTCACTAGGGTCTAAAGTATGCTTACCTAAATACCCAGGATCACTCATGTGTTATGCCGATGTGGGATACTTAATTCTTAGCTGGGGAGTCACAACCAGCCACAAAAAAACATGGCTAGTATTGGGGTGTTTTTAGGAATTATAAAAGCGACTAGATCCTTGGCTTCCATAAGAAAATACATGGACTAAACCATACCCATGCTGAACTCTCAGCTTTACCATATGGTCTATCATTGGCCATTGAACAAAATTATAAGCCATTGGAAGTGGAAATTGACTCTACCGAAGTCATTCATAACCTACACCTACTTACCTTCCCATTGTTGTTCAATGCAGTTCAATGATGATGATGCTGGAAATGCCAACAATCAAGCATAATTTTCGTCGAGGAAATAGAGTCGCACACGTTTTGGAAAACAGAGTTCCCAGTCAGTCCAATTCAAATGTTACTTCGCATTATGCAGTGCCACCTAATTTTGTCCAACAATCTTTTCTGAAAAACAGTGTAGACACCCATTTTGTTATCAAAATTTTGGATATTATTATAATGTTTTAGCTACATTAGAAAATTTGAATGTGCTTAATGTCATTCTTATGTCTAGTATTAACTATTGTAATTCCCGTAATGTGGTAGTATTTACTAGTAATCACATGAACTCTTTATGTAACCCGTCGTAATTTATATTAAGGCAAATCATGTCTCTACCCAAAAAAAAATCTAGTTATACATATTTAAGAAGTTATTTCACTTCTAACGATCAATCACCTCACAAACATCTGAATTCTGATAACAGATCTGTTGTATCGCGAACATGCACTGTTTTCTACTCCAAAGATGCATGACATTCGCTCTTTTGAGACTGAGAAATATGATCACGAATTAATCCTTCTTCCTTCTTCCTTCTTCCTTCTCTCTCTTTTATTTTTGAATAGTCAGATCCGACTTCCGCTTAAAATTGAAATAAAGTTTTACATATGATCTGACGTTAGAAAATTAGGTAATTTTCCACCTTTGACCAATCTCTGACCAAATGGAAACATAAATATTGCAAATTGATAATTTAACTGAAGCAATATTATGGAATAAAAAATGCTATGTATTTTTTAAGAAAGGTCTTATTATTATTATTATTATGGTATAAAGGGGTATGTATACTTATTAAAATACTTTAATTTAAAAGCGTGTTTGAAGGATTATACTCCCCCGTAAAACCTATAATGTCAAAATATTCAAAGGCTTTTACTCTTTTTCGTCATTCTTGTCAAGTGTCAAAGCAAATACTAGTATTTTCTTGAGGTCCAATCTCATTTAGTAGAATAGTATACAAGTCAAGGCCATTAGGAAATCAAACATAAGAATATTAGTGCACATTTTTTAATTAAAACCAACCGAATATAAATATCCCAAGACAACAACATAATCAAGTCATATCATACTCAATTTTCACAAATATAATAAAACCAAGTAGTAAAGCACCCAAAGAAAAAAAAATTCTTTTTGACAAGAACTTTATATTAACTTCTTGATATGGCCATGCAGCGTTCATCATCCAAGAATGTGTGCCATCATATTCTCCGGCTAGGCCAGCGAATTGAGCCAGTGAAACGTCAGCCACCATGCGACATTTTCATCAACCATAGGGGAATTGATACAAAAAGAAATGTTGCAGGCTTATTATATGAGCATATTAAGAATAATCTAGGGTTGCAGCCATTTCTGGACAGCAAGAACATGAAGCCAGGTGACAAATTGTTCGAAAAAATTGACCCTGCGATTCGCCACTGCAAGATAGGAATGGCTATTTTTTCTCCTCAATATTGTGACTCTTATTTTTGTTTGCATGAGTTGTCTCTGATGATGGAATCAAACAAGAGGGTTATACCAGTTTTTTGTGATGTAAAACCTTCTGAGCTTGTTGTTAAGGACTTGAATGTTAATTTTCCGAGAAAGGACTTGGAGAAATTCAACTTGGCTCTTGAGGAGGCAAAATACACCGTTGGGCTCACATTTGATACCTTAAAAGGGTGAGTGCATTAAACATTTTCATTTATCCGAATCTTCCTGCTTTGACTAACAAACATTTCCGAGTCACAACCTTGTGCACTTATTGCTTACTTATTTTTTAATAACTGCGACGTTGGAACTAGTTTGCATACACTTCGCCCAAACAATTAATTGATACTTTCTCCATTCATTTTTACTTGTCTAATTTTAAAAAAAATTTATATTTACATATTATTATTAGTAAACTAAGAGTTATTTAATAATATTTTTTTTTAATTTACCCATAAAATTAAATAACTATTTCTTAAATAATAGTTATATTTAATTGGGGTAAATTAGAAAAATTATCAAATTTTTTTGTAGATATAAAAAGCTAAAAAAATGACAAGTAAAAATTGACAGAGGGAGTATCTGTTATTGACTAGCATAGTCATCGAATAATGCGACTCACTAAAATTTAGTAAGAAGAGAATAGATCACCTAACATCTTTTATCGTAGCTTCTCGAATTTAAATGAGTTTAGTCAGATAAGAATATAAATATCTCTTGTCTCAGCTTCTCGCATTTAAACCCTGCCTTCTCATGAATTTCATCTCAATTAATTTAGCACTAGGCTACAACCTAGCTGAGTGCACATTTCTTGTGCAGTATTGACTTGACACCGTTATTTTACGAGGATATTTGAAAATTTTATAGAAATTTTTATGTCAGAAATATGTGACCATATTCTGACCTTTTTTATTGTAGAAAAGTAGAGTAGAGAACACAAATTCTATGAAGCATTAACACATAGTATGTGTCGCATACCATGATATTTAATACTAAGTACTACAAGTTTTCATTTAAACTATTAGGGATAACCAAAAAGAAGAAAGCAGGTAAGTTTGTTGGCACAGATTGCTTCTGTAGAAACTCAATTTCTTTCATTAGTATTAGTTGGAGTACTTGTTTGAGCATGATTTATACTTACATTGCTTTTGTGGTATTGTTGTTTTGTATAGGGACTGGTCGGAATTCCTGGTGAAGGCTTCCGACGCAATAATGAAGAACTTGTACGAGGTAGAAAGAGAAAAGTTGATCCATAGAAAGAAATATACTCGTCGACTACAACTTTTGCACAACTATTAATCAAATAATCACAAATCAATTAAAGAGGATTATTTAACGCTGAGCTCAAATCTAATTAATTCATTCATTTGTTACTTCATTGAATTATTTTCAACTAAAGTCCTTTAGGAAGACTGAAAGGACTTTTTTCTAACACATTCAATATATTCATTCCTTAATTTTCTTTAATCTTTGTCATCTGTTAGTTAGAAGAGTCATGTTTCAGGCTATTTTGTCGCCGAATAATTTGGATATCCGTCTAGCGTTGTATTTATAAAATTTTCACTTGTTTTTGTCGTATATGTAATCCATCAATGTAATGCATGAATTAATAAAACATAATAGGATTTCCATGCTTTATATGTTTTTTTCTTGACCACCTTTATTAGATATTGGAAGCCTTTAAGTAGATTTTCTAGAGATAGAAAGTTCCCTCCTCTCTCTACCCCTCCTCTATTTTAACTGTAAGTCTCAACAAATTCACTATCTTCTTCAATGGATTTTACTAACATTAATTTTACTGATGAAATCTCAATACCACCCAAACCACCCGACCTACACATTAATGAGGCTATTCCTCAAAATACTGAAAAGCCTACTTATCAAGACAAATTACTAAAACAAAATCCTGCTCATAATATTATGCCTATTTTTACACTCCTTTCTTCACCCTTCCAATCCTACATGCAACACTCACTAATCGACGGAGATGACGAGATTGACCACATTTCTCTTTCTCAGGAAGAGAAGCAACGCATTTACTCGCCTGGTTGAATTCAGTGATAATCAAACTGCATGATAAGAGATTGCACCACCAATACCATTATGAAAAATTTAGAAACTTATGGAAATTATCTGAAGACTACCCTCTCATTGATCTTGGTGAAGATTTTTTTGTTGCAAAATTTTATCGAAATGAAAGTCTTCACAAAATTTTAATGCAAGGTCCATGATTTGTTGATGGCTTCTTTTTGTCTATTCGATGTTGGGAACCTAATTTTGTTGCCACTGAAATTACTCTACAAACTACAACAATTTGGATACAACTACCAAATTTGCCTACAGAATGTTTTGATGAAGGCATACTGAGAAAAATAGATAGTAGGCTGGGCAAGCTATTTTAAAACCTCCACTACATTTAGAGCTAGATATGCTCGTTTGTGTATTGAAGTCCCAATTGATATTCCTGTCAAGAGTCACATTTACATTGATAATCATAAGCAAAAAATGATTCATGAGGGTGTCGCTCCAAACGCACACGCAAGTATACGCGGTCGATCAAGTAATAAAGTGATAAGAAAAGTATCGTTCCCACGAGGACTATTGATTAACTACTAACTAAATCAGAGAATTTCTTATAATCTAAACAAGAGGGATTCAATAGTTGAGAATTTATCTAACTAAAATTAACAAATTAAAGCAAGAAAATAATAACAAGTAAAACACGATTTTGGATTCAAGAAGGGATAGTAGCCTAGGGTCATGGGATATCTGCCAATCCTGTTGAATTCTTCAGTTAATCTGACTAAATCAATTTACCTGGGTTACTAATCACAGGGTTAATATTACTCACAGGACTCTTTCGATACCCTGCTCGCCTATTCAAGCCAACCTAACGCCTATATGTCTATGGAATTAGAGTTAACAAGAATGCATGTGCTTCTCCTGTATACTGACTAAACGTGGCTGTTAGGTATATTTCTATCCTAACCGCGAAACCATTCCCCGATGCCCAGGTTCAGGAACACGCTCTATTCAATCCTATTGCAACCTGTGGTTCCCACTTTCGAGTTCAACCCTAGATTCATAAATAGTATTCAATTGGTGATCAAGCAATCAAATAATTAGGCTCAGGATATGAATAAATAACCCAATTCAATAAACCAATAAAATCAAAGTAACTTATGAATATCAACATTCATGGAGAATCCCACAACTTTAGACTAACAAACTAAATTAAAGAAAAGAGAAGAAAACTCAATGTAGATGTTGAGCTCCAACCCATCTTTAGCGTCTCTATGCCTCCCCAAGGGTTCTTGCCTCCAAAAGTACGTAATCCCCTAAAAATATGTTTACAAGGGTTAAAATACGGAGTACAATAGGTGGCCCACGTTTTTAGTTAATTCAAGCTACTCTGGGACTGTTTTACGGTGCATACACCGGAGCATGCCAAGCATCCGTGGCTGTATGCACTCCTTTTCTCAATTTCTTCAATATTTGTACTCTTCCCAGTCCATACAGCCTAGCATGCCAAGCATCCATGGCTGTACCCATCTCTTCTTCCTTGTTCTTGTATGAATCAAGCTCCAATTTGCTCCAATTCTTCAGAGATTATACCTAAGTCAACACAAACACATTAGATCAATGTAATATCACTAATTAAGCAATGTTGGGCACAATTAACAGCAAAGTCAAGTAAAAGTGAATATTAATTAACGTCGGAAATACAAGAAATATGCCCAACATCAACACCCCACACTTAAACTATTGCTCGTCCTCGAGCAATCACAAAAATACTCATACTTCAAATGACTCAAGACACAACCTCAATTTTATTCTCAAAAGAGCAACTCAACAATTAAGAACAACTATACATGTGATCATGGTTGATGCCAACAATTAAACCTTCTCACATGCATCTTTCACGCATATCCTCATGTTCACAATGCCAAAACAGTCTAAATATTTAAAAAACAATCAAACAACCAAATTGTAACATCCTAATCTCAATAACTGACTCTGTACAACCAAGTTTCTCACGCCCGCTCACTTACCTCAACTGAGAGTCTAATAAAATCACCTATCCTTCATGAATCAAGTGCCCTCACAACAAATCAGAAGAAGTAGTCCAATACTCACAAGATATTGTAATTAATTTCAGGACTTCACAGATGAAAGAATTCACTCAACTCTCAGAAAGAAGTTCACATGCCACACAAGAAGTACCATAGGCTTGCCCTTTGTGTAAATCTCCACTAATGTAAGTCTGCTCAATTCAAAATCAAATAGGGCTTATTAAAGCTTGTCATGAAGGATGCGGGTTAGGTAGGATAGATATAGATAAAGTAAGTAAACCTCCCTAAGCACTTACAGAACATCAATTTTAGCGCACTTCCTCCTTTTTCAATTTCAAACAACACCCAATCTTCCCCTTTTTATTTACGCCATTGAATATTTTTCAGCTCACAAGAAGTGCTCTTTTCATTTTTTTTTTCAACTTCCACAAATTTTTTTTTTCACAAGTTGGCCAGGCCATCAAGTAATAATTTTTTTTTTCACTTTTTTTTTCTTTTCACAAGCACTACTTTTACTTTCTAATTGGGGCCAATCCACAAACCAACCAACCTTTTTCTCCAACTTTAGCTATTTCAGCTCATTATATATATATATGTAAGTGCTCAAGGAGATAAGGAATTCAAAAGATAGGAAATTCAAATTAAAAGAGGTCAAGGCTTGTAATATGGCTATCAATAAACAGGATAAAGGCTCAAAGGGGTTGACTAGGGTCAATCAAGTATAGGGTAAGCTAAAAAAAAACAATCTCAAACGGGTCAAGGAAGGCCTATAATCATTTTTCAAATAGAGCAAAACCTAGGATTTCGCTTCAATCACACTCCAGGCAAGTTCTAGACTCAAGTGACAAGCATGGAACGAAAAAAAATACCTCACTCACACAGCGGCACATGACTCACTCAAGATGGCTCAATTCGGACTCTCAAACCAAAGCAGTTAACAGGCTTGAAGAATAAAGCGTAAAGCACTTAGCACACAAGAGTCAAGAAACTGAGCCTAAGCGTCACAAACAAGGTTATTCATTCTTGGCATAATTTATTTCAAAAACTCACAAGGAATGCATTTGAATCCACGTGCTCAGGTCTAAATATGTTAGTATCAAACAAGTCACAAGGCACCTAAACTCCAAACCCAAGTTTTCCTTTCCTTTCTACTACTACAACGACTCAAGGCTAGCTAAAAAGAAAAATAAAAAAGTACCCGGTTCAAGTGTACATCCCATGGAAAAGAACCGATGTCAAAAGAAAAACCACGGGGGATTATTATCTCCTCTAACTATGCTAACATAAACTAAGAAAAGACTAACTATTTTTGGATTTTCTTATTTTCTATTTTTTTTTTATGTTTTTGAATAATTATAACTAAACTAGAAAGCAAGAAATAAATAAAACAATGTCAATTGAAAAAAATAAAAATAGTATTAACCAAAATATAGGAATTTCCCACCCCACACTTAAAATTGTGCAATGTCCTCAATGCACTCTACAATATAAATAAGGGTGGTAATAGAGGTACTCAGAATTCCCTCATTATCGCGCACATAGCTTTTCATGCCAGAATACTCATTGAAACCAACTAGTGCGTGCAAATGGGGTGCTAGCACCCCACACTTATAGTTGAAGTGTATTTCACATTCAATCAATTTATGCTCATAGTACACTCATGGTATCATTCGCGAGGTACTCAGACTTTCCTCGACGCACACTTCTTTATTCGAAACAATTCTCATGATTAAAATTCACCAAAGTGCACAAACGGGGTCTCCACACCCCACACTTATGCGCTACTTCATCTCAAAAATATGGAGAAATATTGTTTTAAGCAAAGCAATAAAAGCAGCCCGTGAATTGCACAACGGGGCAATGGCTCACTCAAGTAAAGTGCAACACTGCTAGTGTATGAATAATGTGCATTGAGTATCGTTCATAAGAAAACACTTTAAAATCAGCCCCATGTCCTAATTCTAACTAATATATGTTCAACTTATGCCCCCTAATTGATTTGGCTACTCAGACTTCGCCAAATACGTCAAATTGTTCATTGGGGAATTTCAACAAATACCTTACGTGCAGATTTTTGGACAGCTTGTGTATGAGCTTTTTGTAATTGTTTGGACCTCCCAACTCCGGGAGCTTACGTATATACTCACCCCGGTGCATCACCGCACCCCCCACAGCAAATACCAATCGAAACACATCACAATATTGCTAGAAATTGATTCAAGAAACACGAACTAGAAGTAAATAACTAGGAGGGAAACGGGTGTGATTGAGATGAAATTGCATCAGTAAGGGACGAGGGTGACAAGTCGAGAAGAGATGAATTCATACCTTGGAAGAGAGAAGAAAAATTCAGTTCCTATGCCTATGATGTTGCATGTTTCTCTTGCCCTGTTCTCTGTTATGTTTTGCCCATTTTTTTTTTTGTTGGTGTGTGTTGTGTTGTGTGTAAGCAACTTAAAAGAGTTAGAAAAAAAACTTACCAGCATACAGGGGTTGGGGCTTTTAGCCCGCAACACTGACCCAGTTAATTTTTTTTTTTTTTACAATTTCAGCTGCGCATACAGCCCCTGGCGCTTTCCCTTCACAACACTGCCTAAGTTCTGCAATATTTTTCAACAAAAATCCACTGGGCACAGCCAAGCATGCGACGCATGCAAGGCTGTGCTGGCCTCAATTCAGTTGTTTTTTCTATTCCGTTGACCGGGACCGTCCAATTTCATTGTTCCAACTGATTTCGAGCCTCGGGATCCTGTAAGAACACTACACAAATACGTTAAACACATCAAGCTCCATTCTTTTTGTTCTTTTATATTTTTTTTGTTTTATTTTTATTTTAAATGAAAATGCGAATTAACTAACTCTAAAAATGAAAACATGGGTTGCCTTCCATGAAGCGCTTGATTTAACGTCGCGGTACGGCGTGTACAAACTTCACTTTTTCCTCCACCTCGAAGATATGAATCGAATTCCCAAATTGCATTCAAGCTTACGGCTATGCTCTTGAGGATGTGGCATAAAACCAAAATAGCCAAGCAATGAATGTCGCATCTTGCACCTCTTGGCTTTTAAATGAGGGATGTCGTTTTGTCTTCTCGGCATCACAAATTTAAGAATATAGGCACAGTGTTCCTCATCCCGTGACTCTTCTATTTGCTCAAAAGGCTCGATCTTCATGTCGCCATCAAAACAAAATATTGAAAAGTGCTTGGAATGAGGTCTTATGCGGCTTAACTCCAGATTTGCTTCACTTTTGACATCCTCATTTTTACACACACTAGAGTCTTCAAATATTATATTTTTCACTTCCTCACTTGACTCTAGTGCTAATTTTTCAACTTTGGCATCCTTAACTACTATTAGGTCGAATGGTTGGAACTCCACACTTAGCTCCTCAAATTGGCTCTTAAATTCTTCTTCGACTTCAACCACCTCAAATATACTCTCCACAACAATGGATTGTTGAGACTTAGATGCTTCAGTCTTTTCAATAAAATTAGCCTCAAGATCGTGAATGGCATCGCCAAATCGGTCGATCTCTTGTTTGAGTAGACTTTTCCATTCTATAAAGCTTTTAGTTGCACTTGTAATATCACCAAGAAGACCCCCAAATGCATCTAACTGTTGGGATTGTTCCATTAGCCAAGTTTCGCTCACGATCTCCACCTCTTCGGAATTTTCCTCTTGTTGTGATGCATCCTGCAATTTGTTGCTCCTATCAATCTCACAAGCAAGGTTAGTATTATCATGAATATTACTTGAAGAAGGAGTACGACACTTAGGACAATCATTCCGTAGACCACCACACAATTGACAACAGTTTCGATCAAAGGTTGTAGAGGAACAACTAGATAAATAGTTTTGTAGGACATCAAGATGACGGCAATCTTCCCACAAGTGACATCCATTACAAATTATGCAAGGAGCACCAAAATACGAGTAGCCAAAATTCGACCAATTTTCATTAAAAGATGCCATGTTAATAAGTAATGAAATAAACTAAACTGAACTAAACTAAACGAAAAACTTGAATAGACAAAAGTAAACGTCTAATCTAGAAAATAGCTAATTCTAAGTCCCCGGCAACGGCGCCAAAAACTTGTCGCTCCAAACGCACACGCAAGTATACGCGGTTGATCAAGTAATAAAGTGATAAGAAAAGTATCGTTCCCACGAGGATTATTAATTAACTACTAACTAAATCAGAGAATTTCTTATAATCTAAACAAGAGGGATTCAATAGTTGAGAATTTATCTAACTAAAATTAACAAATTAAACCAAGAAAATAATAACAAGTAAAACACAATTTTGGATTCAAGAAGGGATAGTAGCCTAGGGTCATGGGATATCTGCCAATCCTGTTGAATTCTTCAGTTAATCTGACTAAATCAATTTACCTGGGTTACTAATCACAGGGTTAATATTACTCACAGGACTCTTTCGATACCCTGCTCGCCTATTCAAGCCAACCTAACGCCTATATGTCTATGGAATTAGAGTTAACAAGAATGCATGTGCTTCTCCTGTATACTGACTAAACATGACTGTTAGGTATATTTCTATCCTAACCGCGAAACCATTCCCCGATGCACAGGTTCAGGAACACGCTCTATTCAATCCTATTGCAACCTATGGTTCCCACTTTCGAGTTCAACCCTAGATTCATAAATAGTATTCAATTGGTGATCAAGCAATCAAATAATTAGGCTCAGGATATGAATAAATAACCCAATTCAATAAACCAATAAAATCAAAGTAACTTATGAATATCAACATTCATGGAGAATCCCACAACTTTAGACTAACAAACTAAATTAAAGAAAAGAGAAGAAAACTCAATGTAGATGTTGAGCTCCAACCCATCTTTAGCGTCTCTATGCCTCCCCAAGGGTTCTTGCCTCCAAAAGTACGTAATCTCCTAAAAATATGTTTACAAGGGTTTAAATACGGAGTACAATAGGTGGCCCACGTTTTTAGTTAATTCAAGCTACTCTGGGACTGTTTTACGGTGCATACACCGGAGCATGCCAAGCATCCGTGGCTGTATGCACTCCTTTTCTCAATTTCTTCAATATTTGTACTCTTCCCAGTCCATACAGCCTAGCATGCCAAGCATCCATGGCTGTACCCATCGCTTCTTCCTTGTTCTTGTATGAATCAAGCTCCAATTTGCTCCAATTCTTTAGAGATTATACCTAAGTCAACACAAACACATTAGATCAATGTAATATCACTAATTAAGCAATGTTGGGCACAATTAACAGCAAAGTCAAGTAAAAGTGAATATTAATTAACGTCAGAAATACAAGAAATATGCCCAACATCAGAGGGCGATAATCTCCTATGTAAGTCGTGTGGAAGGTTAAGTCATCTTCAAGATCGGTGCTATTTTATCACTACAACTAATAATCAACCTACACATAATACATCATCCTCTATTCATCAAAAGCTTAAAGCCAAGGAGGGGGAACTTCAATGGCAAACTGTTACTTTCCCTAAAAAAGGAAAAAGAATTTCTATAGCAAGTCATGATCAAACCCAAGCCACATTAATAGGTAGAGTTACTCTACACAAAGTTGCAAATTCAGCCACTCATAGCTCAGGTAAGTCTCCTAAACTGAATGTCTATAAAACTTAATACGAAAACAAAATTTAATATAATCAATTATGATGCTAATAGCTTTAGTATTCTTAATTATCCTAATGAGGATATTATTAAAGAGAGTAATGATATTAACATTGTAGAGGAGGGCCCTATTCAGTCAAACCCCACTCCACTTAAACTCTCTTTAGTTTCGTTACAAACTAAGCTTATTCACAACTCAAACTCTGACATGGCACATGCGACTGAGGAGTTAATGAACACTCAATCATTACCCTCACGTAAATCTTATTTGGACACACATTCCTTGTCCTCCACGCCCATGACTAAAAACATCTCTACCTCCCAAAGTGACCAAATCTTCTATTCTCTCACAATCCAAATATATCTCAGTACCGCTCATTCCTGCCAACTCAATCACTAAACTAAGATCACCCGATTTTTCTAGCACAAACTCTTTAATGTCTGACAAATATGTGTACTCACATACATCTAGTGCCATGCAATTAGAGACAATTTGTACAATGACTACGTCTTATAGAATTCTATATATTACAATAGGAAGGCTGACACTAACACAGACAAGACAAATATCTCGACTACAAGTGAAAGAATTACTCCTACTACACAAACTAATGAAACTGAATCCACAAAACCAAGCCCCAAACAACTTTCAGATTCCACCACAAATGCCACCACTACAACCACTGATCTTCACCATTCCCCCACAACCAAATCGTGTCCCACAAGCATGGATGGAATCAACCTTATGGGGTCATGCTCTAGTAGTTCCAATGTTTTTCAACGACCTACAAGAAAAAAAACCCATTACCTAGCCTTGATAGTAAGCGAAGGGATGCATCTCACTATGTAGACTTACATGAACAACCTGTGGCCACAGCTTATATACCCATAGGATCACCAACTCATGGATCTTCCCTTTTTTTTCCCCAAAAGTGATACCTCCCCAAGACCCCATCTTCACCTCTTGGGACCTAGTGCAAAACAGATCATTTCATGCACCAATGAACCTGCATAGTCTTTACCCAAATCTGAACTCACTGAATGTCCCAATGGCACCACAAATGGCACCACAACCTCCCATGAAGATGGATTTCCCACCTCCACCAAACCCTACTCCATCTCCATGAAACCATCTGAATCCACAAAAACAAGAGGAAACTAGGAGAGAGGAACCATAACAAGTTGTGTTAAGGGGGATGGAGGGTCACACGGAGTTCGCAAACCTAAAAGACATAACAATTCTTTTTCACAAAGAAAGATTAGACAGTAAATGCATCTTGACTTGTCATCCGAATCTGCGCAAGTGTTCCCTGGATGTGAGAGCCCCAGCCAAAAAGGTTGTGGGCAAATATGCAGTGGTATTGAATCTCACTCTAATGAATGAAGCTAGAATGGACATTATTGAAAACCCTAACCTTAATCCTAACATGAATAGACAAACTAATGTTATACTCCCTCCGTCCCAATTTATGTGGCACCATTTGACCGGGCACAGAGTTTAAAAAAATAGAGGTTGACCTTGTTAAGTATCAATTTTACCCTTGAAAAAGTAAGAGAGAGAATATTTCAGTAATAAAAAAGTTGTTTGTAGGTTTAAAAGTATGTAGGGCCCAACAAGGGTAAAATAGAGAAGATGCATTAAATAATTATCAAATAAGGAAAGGTGCCACTTATTTTGGGACAAACAAAAAAGAAAATGGTGCCATATAAATTGGGACGGAGGGAGTAATATAGAATGCTAGAGGTGCTGGTAATTCTGAATTTCGTAGACATTTTGGAGCTATTGTAGAGACCTATAGACCTGTAATACTTGCCCTTTTAATTTGGAAACTAAAATGGACGACCATCATAACTTTAGGGCTAGGTTTGATTTTACTGATTATGCTCAAATACTAGCTGAGGGTCGTTCAGGCGGGATTATCTTACTTTGGAAAAATAAATCTGTGAGCATCACTGATATCCAAATCAAGGGATATGAAATGCATGCCATGATTAAGGTAAGTCACCCTGCTTTTAATTTTTCTTGGTTTTTTCTATTATCTATGTTATTACTTCCAGCCTTAATAGACAATTGCTTCTGAATAACTTAAATAATATTTTTGATAGTTATAAAGGTCCATGGTTGGTAGGTGGTGATTTTAATCAAACATTATCGCAGGATGAGAAATAGGCTAGACGACCTATAAGTATTATTAATGCTATGCAATTTAAAAATTGTATTGATTATTGTAAATTAATTGACCTTGAATTTAAGGGACCTAAGTATAGATGGTCTAATCATAGACGTAGGAGAGGTGGTTTGATTCTTGAACGTCTTGATAGATGCCTTGCTAATAATGAATGGATTGCCCAATTTAAAGATGCTAATGTAATTCATCTTCCTAAGACCTATTCTTGTCACAACCCCATTATGCTTAGTCTTGATAAAAAAATGTTCTCTAATGACACAAAGCCTTTTAAACTAGAGACAACGTGGTTGTCTCATCCAGACTTTAGAAATGTGGTTAGCAATGCTTGGTCCAGTCGCTCCTTATGGGATGCTACTAGATTATTTGAGGATAACATCAAAGTATGGAACAAAAATATTTTTGGTAACATATTTAAAAAGAAGGCTGACACTCTTGTCAGAATAAAGGGCATTCGATTTTCTCCTAATTATCCTTGTAGTAGCTTCTTACAAAATCTGGAGAAACTTCTAATTCTAGACTATAATAATATCCTAAAACAAAAAGAAGAATTTTGGCGTCTAAAATCTAGGATTAATTTGTTAAATGAAGGAGACACTAATATAAATTTTTCCATATTACTATTCTTATCGTAGGAGAAGGAATAGGATTACATATTTTCAAGATGATACTGGCAGCCTTATTTTTGAACATAATAAAATCATGTTGTATGTCCAATACTTTTTTGAAGAGCTCTACACCTCAAATCACATTCCTAGCACTTTAGTATTAATGCAACATGGTATAATGGTACAGATTTGTTCAACCTCGACAGACCTCTTCTTGATATGGAAATTACTACTATTTTTTCGTTTAAATACTATAAGGCTCTTGGTCCAGATGGACTACACCCCATTTTTTCAAAAATATTGAGACATCGTTGGTGACTCAGTTAAAAGTTTTTGTCATCAGGTTTTTTCCACTAGTACCATGCCTTCTAATGTTAATACTACCTACCTATACCTCATTCCTAAATTCAGGAATGCTGTTAATTTGAAAAACTTTAGACCTATAGGTCTTTGCAACAATACCTATAAGATTGTCACCAAAATTATTGCAAATCGTATCAAGCCTTATCTAGACGCCCTTATTAACCCCTGCCAAGCTAGTTTTATTAAAAATATGAGGGCATCGGATAATTCTATTATTATTCAAGACGTAGTTAACAAATTTAGTCGTATGAAGGGCTCTAAAAGTGAAATGTTAGTCAAAATAGACCTAGAAAAGGCCTTTGATCGAATTGAGTGGTCTTTTATTCGTACAATGCTTGCCTTTTCTAAATTTCCAAAAAAAATTTCTAAACTTATTTTATCTTGCATTACTTCTCCTATAGTTTCAATTTTAGTTAATGGTCCAAAGTCTGCTTTTTATCTCTCCATCAAGGGGAATTAGGAAAAGAGACCCTATGTCTCTTTGTATTTTCATCTTATGTCTAGAACTTCTTTCAATTTATATAAATAATCAGGTAGAGGCTAACCTTTTGGGAACCTATTAAGTTATCTCCTCAGGGCCCAGAATTGTCATATTTGTTATTTGCTGATGACCTCACCACCATAGCTAAGGCTACTGACAAATCAGCCAGGACAACTCATAATACTATTGTTTTATTCTGTGAATGGTTGGGGGAAAAAGTGAGCAATGTTAAGTCTAAGGTTATTTTTTCCAGCAATACCAATCATAACTTATCATCTCATATTGGCAGGATTCTAATATTCAAATAGGTAGTCATTTTGAAAAATATTTAGGCTTTCATATTTTAAATCCCAAACCTAGACATGCTGACTATTGTTGTATACTCGATAATTCTAATAATAGAATAGATGGTTGAAAAATTAATTTTTTCAATATGGCTGGTAGAAATACTTTAATTAATTCTACCCATAATATAATTCTTGCAATTTCATTTCTTACCTTCTAAAACTTTGAACTCTATTGACCAAATTCAAAAAAAATTCTTGTGGGTACTACTGATAATAAGAAAAAGTTACATTTTCTGTCTTTGTATGCTGTTACAAAGCTTAAGCATCTTTGAGGTCTTAACATCACCAAAGCTCGTACTAAAAATTTGGCTATGCTCACTAGCTTAACCTGGAGATTGCTGAGTACACCTAATGCCATATGGTCAAGACTCATTAGTAATAAATACATTAACAGGCCCTCCCAAAAGTCCAATTCCCTAGTCTGGAATAACATTAGTAAAGCCTTACCTATTTGCATAGATAATACTCATTGAGTCTTAGGAAATGGAAATAATATCTCATTATGGGACCATAATTGGTTGCCAAATAGAAAAGCCTTAGAAGTCAAATTAATGGCCTCCTACCTTTGAATGAATATAGTTTGAAAGTGTCGGACATTTCTTATAGTTCATCTTTTTCTTTTATTTTTTTTATAATATTAAAGATCTTTTTCACAATATTAGCTCCTCATTGAATTCTCTGACATTGATTACCCTATTTGGGGTCCTAATAGCAATGGTCTTTTTTCAGTTAAGTCTATGTACCCTATTTTGGAAAATCATACTAGTGAGTGTCAAGACTTTATGTGGATTTAGGAGACAGATTCACTTAATAATAATAAGTTCTTTCTATGGCAATGTCAACATAATAGACTCCCTACTAGAAGCTACCTTAGTAAAATTGATGTTAATATTGACCCCACATGCCCAGTCTGTAAGAATTGTGTGGAGGATCAATATCATATTTTTTTAGGATGTCCTATTGCCATGAATTATTGGAGAGAGGGCTTAATAGAAATTAGCAATCAAGAATGGCTTTCTAATCTTAGGAATTTAGTTACTCACTCTTACAATCATTTTTATTCATGGTTAGAGTTCATGTCTTTTGCTCTATGGAATCTGTGGTTAAATCGTAATCACAACAATGTCAATAATATATGTAATGATCTTTCATTTAATCAAGTTCACCATCGCACCTTAGAATATAAATTGTTTACTTTGAAAGAGCCTCGTATTAACATTTATAGATTATTAAATTCCAATGGTTTCCCCACGTCCTAACTTTATTAAACTTAATATAGACAGATCTTAAAAACCAAATTGCAATCCAGCTAGCATTGGTGGGGTGTTTCGAAACTCAAAAGGTGACTGAATATTAGACTTCCACAAAAAAATTATTGGTCTAATTCATACTCAGGTGGAACTTTTAAGCCTACAACAAGGCTTACTAATAGCTATCCAAAACAACTTGTTTCCTCTTGAAGTGGAAAGCGACTCAACTGAAATTTTTTATTTGTTAGAGAAGCCTACCCCAACTTATGCCTCTATCATTGATTCATGCAGGTTAATGATGTCCAAGATGCAGATGCCAACAATCAGGCATAATTTAGAGTAAGGCAACAAAGTAGCCCGTCTTTTGGCAAAAGGGGCTCCCTCACAGTCCAATCTAAATGTAACTTTCCACGATGCAGTGCCTCCTACCTTCGCCTATTAAGATTTTATGGAAGATAGGATGGGCACAAGTTTTACGACCACCGCATCAGATAGTACTTGTCGTATTTTATTTCTCTAGGAAATTTGAATACACTTAATGCAATTCCTATGTAATGTGATGGATCCTATGGGTATCCATGCAAAAATCTTATGTGATCCGCCTTAAATATTAATATATTATCGTATTTAACCAAAAAATATATATATATATATATATTGGAAGCCATTACCCGAAAAAAAAAAAAAAAAGATATTGGAAACCCAAAAAATTTAGTATGTTAGATTATGGAGGATCAATAAATTGTAATATAGGAGGATCAGAAAAACATTGCAAGAATTATGCCATGGTTAGAGTTCAAATCTGCACCTTAAAGAAAATTTTGAATCAGTCAATGATCTATCTTTTTAGAAATTAAGCCCCAAAAATTTAGTGCATTAGAGCCGTGATAGATTTAGAAAGTTTAACAACGGGATTAAAAACAATTACAAGAATGACTTAACTAGAATTCAAACCTGTAAAACCTGCGAACCTAAAATAAATCTCAAATCAATTTTGTCACTATAATAGATGCTTTCTTATGTTAGGGGAAGAGTTTTTATATTGCTCGCTGACCCTCGATTCAACATGATCATCACTTGTTGATAATTCAATTAACTTTCATCTTTTTCATAGAGGATATTTATCAGAAATCTATGCCTTTTCATTCAACAATATATGTTCATTTCTAAACTTTGATTCTGTTAAATCACTACTGTAATATCAGCCCGGCCTCTGTATAGTCATGTCAAACAAGTGCAAAACTTCTTAATTTTGTTACTGTACAAAAGAAAGATCCCTGGAGACATTCTGTTTGACCGTTCTTTTCTTTCATTTCTGGGATAATAAAATGGTGACGTTTCCTTTACATTTTTATTTTTTGTATCTTTTCGTCTCATGTTGTTCTTCCTCCTACTTTACTTTCCCTTTTTGAACTTTTTGAAAAAAAGGAAGTCGGTCAGACTGTGTAGAGAGACCGACAACTCCCCCATTTTTTATCGTCGTGTGCGCATTTTACCTGTGACTACTGACTTGGTCTATTTTGAAGTTTCTACTTGAAGGAAAACAAAGGATATAATATGGTAGGACATGATCTTATCATATTTAATCACAGTAACAGTGTCAAAATTTGATCACGCACAAAACTCGTCTTAAAAAGGATAAGCAGTCGCTGCAAATATAACCTGATTTAACAAGTTCGGGGTCGAATCCCACAGGGAGCAAACGCTAATTCGTAACTCAAATTGTACCAAATTTTTGTTCCGACAAATTAAAGGATAATTTATAATGGTAATTGTGTAAAAACTAGAACTAAAAATATAGTAAAAAAAAAAAACAAGTAATAAAAACTAGACAAGACTTCAAGATTAAAAGGCCTAGGACATGACTTCCCCAATTATCCGAGTGATGTACCGAATACTGCGTATTCAATCTCGCTTGAGTATCCCTAATGATCATGGCTCCTAGTTTATCGCTTGTATTTTTCAATAACAAGCAATAACTATCCTGAGTTACGTTTCCAAGTTAACACAAGATGATAAAATAGACTACTCACATGACCAAGATAACGGTTCGCTGTTCCCAAACTCATCATGCTCTTTTCCCCTAAACAATTCCTTATTTGAGTTAAAGTATCGCTATTCAACTAGCTCTAGCTCAAAACACTCTTCCAAGGGTTTATAGAATAAAGGAAACATTCAACTGTAAGCTCTACAATCGAAAGCAATCATAACATAGTTGAATAATCAGGAATAATAATGTTGAGATCGATTGAATTAATAAATACTCAATATATCATCCTATAATGGTTAACTCAAGCCCTAGAAGGGCTAACTTAGCCACTCATGTTCACAAGATTCATGACATAAGCAAATTACAAGAAAAGATTGAAAGAGTTAAAGAAAAACTCGTTAGAGCTTCGTTCTCCCTGACTTCAGCCTTGTTCTTGGCCTCTCTAATTTCAGATCTCCTCTAAAAATCGACTTTTAGGCCTTTATATCACGTTCTTGAGCCAAATGACCGAACTGCCCAGCTTTATAAAACTGTAGAAATTTTGCCTTGGCGCTGTAGTTGTGCGAACACAAGGCTTCTGGAACTTCCCTCCTTGTCCTATGCGACGCACAACGATTCCAAAATGCCCCAGGATCACTTTTCTCTTCTCCCATGCGATGGCTACACGATAGGGAGTCAGCTCACTGCCTCCAGAATATCTTTGTTCATCAAAATTTTGTCTCGGGGCTATGCTATGGTCATACGATGCACCCATTCTTAAATTCCTCTAGATTTTCCTTTTTGCTCTATTTTTGCTCAAATTAACTTCCTTTGGCCCCATTAGCCTTCTATACATCAAAATACAACTAACTAGCTCAATTCATCATATCTTTAATATAAAACATCACTAGAATACACCAATGCATAGGTAAAACAAATTCAATTATGTATAATTTTGGCCTATTATCACCACCCACACTTGAACCTTTGCTCGTCCTCGACCAAAACATGGACTTAGCTAGGAATGGCGACACTATCTATGACCATGGCTTATATGAAAACTTAGAATGGCGCATATGCACGTTTCACACTCTTCTTGACAAATATATTAATGCCAAGAATATTTAATACAATACAGTTCCCTCTCGTAATTTCCTAACCTCAAGAACCGACTCATTAGCACCAACTCACCTACTCACTCACCTACTCTAACTGAGAAGCCTAATAACTTCATCAATCCCTCATAAACCATGTGCCCTCAGAACAAGAAAACATTCCCATTCACACACAAAATTTCAAGTAACATTGGGACTTAACAACTGCAAGATTCACTCGCTCTAAAAAAGAAATCATACACCACATTAGACGTACCATAGGCTTGCCCGTGCTGTAGAACTCAACTAATGTAAGCTTACTCGGTCTAAGATCAATAGGACTTTATATGTTGTAATATAGGTTGCAGGACAGGTAGAATACATTTAGTTAATAGTGACTAACCACCCACGAGCATTTTAATACATCATATAATTTAATCACTTTCTTTTTCCCAATTCTTTATCATCACAAGCTTTCCTTTTCTTTAAGCTTTCAAGAGTAACCACTAGTAAAGGACAATCTTTTCTTTTCCTTGTCTTTTCTCTTCTTTTTTCTTTTTTTTTTTTTTTGTCTTTTTTTTTTCCAGTCCTTACCAGCAGTTTTTCCCAAGTAATGCACCTTTCTTTCTTCTCACTGGTCTCAACCACAACCAACTCTTCTAACTATAGGTGTCACGGCTTATTAGAACAACAAATTCTCAAAAGAGGTACAAGAGTTCAATATATTGTCAATTCGAAAAAAAAGGATTCAACTTGTAATATGGTTACCAACGAAAAGATTTCAGGTTCAAATGGGATAACTAGGGTCAACTTTCATTAGGTAGACAAACAATCCAGAGACTAATAAAGAAATGCCTATATCACTTCCTAAACTGAGCAAGACTCATCATTTCGCTTTGCACACACTCGAGGCAAGTTCTAGACATCGTAATGTGAGCATAGAGCAATAACAAATCTCACACACACATGGCCCACGGTCAACTCATGATGGTTCAACTCTAGCTCTCAAATTAAAGCAAGCAAGCCTGCATTCGAGTATTGTACATAAGAGAGTCAAAACCTGAGCCTAGGTGTCACACAAAGGTACTCAACAGTTATCAAGGCATAACAATACAAAATCATGAAGATGTATGTAGTCCACATATTCCAACCTAAGTATTTATAAAAAACAAGCCATAAATAGAATATCGCACGAGTTGTCCTTCCTACTATTTTAATCCTAAAAAAAAATTATCCTATACCCGGTTCAAAAAACATCCCCTGAAAAAGAACCGAGATACAAAGAAAAATCAAAGGGGATTATTAATATAAATTTATAAGACTCCCACCCCACACTTAAAATCATGCATTGCCCTCGATGTATTAAAATAACATAAGGGTGATAAGAAACTCTCTGGGCTTTAAGCCCGAAGAACATCCATGTGAGCTTCTTCAGGGCACTGAGTATTCAGACCTCCCCCCAAGCAGGAATTCATCATCAGATATAAGGGGCTGCAAGCACCCTACACTTAGAATCCATACTATTCGAAACCTCCAAAATAAAAAGTTCACCTAGTAACATCCTTCCAAAATAAATAAAACAAAATAAAACATTAAAAATTGGGTTGCCTCCCAATTAGCGCCTTATTTAACGTCGTGGCATGACAAGTATCAATATCCCAACTTTTCTCTCCACTTTCAGAAGACGAATTGCCTCCCCAATTTGGATTCAAGCTTATGATCGTGCTCCTGCGGTGGTGCAAATTCAAGTGAGCCAAGTTCCCTAATATTCATTATGCACGTCTTGGCCTTTAATTGAGGCATGCCATTTTCTCGATTTAGAATAACTAATTCAAGAATGAAAATACCTTGTTCCTCATTATTAGACTCATTCAAAGACTCGGGTGGATCAACTTCCGCATCACTATCCAAACACAATGTCGAAGAGTGTTTTGAATGAGGCCTAATGCGCTTAAACTCCAATAGTATTTTATTTTTGACATCTTCACTTTCATACACACTCAAGTCCTCCAATATTAAGGTTTTCACTTTTGCACTTGACTCTAATGACTTTTTCTCAGTGTCGGCATCATTCGCTACCACATGACTGAATGGTTTGAATTTCCCTTTTTGTTCATCTATCATCTCAATGGTCAAGTCATATTTTAGGCTATTATCCAAAAATTCCTCCATGACTTGTTGATTCTCACATCCTTCTTCAAGCAAGCACTTCATCATGTTCTTCAAGGGTAAAATGTCATATTCCTTAAACAAGAATATATGTACAAAACCTAAATTATCTAAACTAAAAACCTAGAAGTTTTTATAGCTACAAACTAAAGCAATGCTCCCCGGCAATGGCGCCAAAATTTGACCGCGCCCAAAACTCGTCATCGAAAGGGCCAAAATTTGATCGCGCCCAAAACTCGTCATCGAAAGGATAAGCGGTCGCTGCAAGTATAACCGGGCTTAACAAGTCCGGAGTCGAATTCCACAGAGAGAAAACGTTAATTCGTAACTCAACTTTTACTAAGTTTAAGTTCAAACAATTTCAGGAACGATTTATAATGATTTTGGTATGTAAACTAGAAAGTAATGACAATTAACTAATAGCAAGTAATAACTACTAGAGAATATTCAAGATTAAAAGGCCTAGGACATGACTTCCCTAATTATCGGATTGATGTACTGAATACTACACATTCAATCTCGTTTGACTATCCCTAATGATCATGAGCTCCTAGTTTATCGCTAGTATTCTCCAATAACAAGCAATAACTATCCTGAGTTACGTTTCCAAGTTAATACAAGATGATAAGATGGACTACCTACATGACCACGATAATGGTTCGTTGTTCCCAAACTCACCATGCTCTTTTCCCCTAAACAATTCCTTATTTAGGTTAAAGTGTCGCTATTCAACTAGCCCTAGCTCAAAACACTCTTCCAAGGGTTTACAAGAATAAATGACACATTCAATTGTGAGCTCTACAATCGAAAACAATCATAACATAGTTGAATAATAAGGAATAATAATGTCAAGCTCAATTGAATTAATCAAATACTCAACACATCATCCTATAATGGTTAATTCAAGCCCTAGAAGGGCTAACTTAGCCGCTCATGTTTACAAGATTAATGACATAAGCAACCATAATATGTAAATTACAAGAAATAATTGAAAGAGTTAAAGAAAAATTCGTTAGAGCTTCGTTCTCCATGACTTTAACCTTGTTCTTGTTCTCTCTAGTTTCAGATCTCCTCTAAAAATCGACATTTAGGCCTTTATATCCGTTCTTGAGCGAAATGACCGAACTGCCCAGCTTTACAAAACTGCAGAAATTTTTCCTTTGCGCTATAGTTTTGCGAAGCAGAACTACAACACAAGGCTCCTGGAACTTTCCTCCTTGTCCTGTGTGACGCACATCGACTCCAAAACGCCCCAGGATTTCTTTTCTCTTCTTCCATGTAATGGCTACGCGACAGGGAGTTAGCTTACTGCCTCAATAATAATTTTTCTTCATCAAAATTTCGTCTCGAGGCTGTGCTATGGTCATACGACGCACCTCATTCTTAAATTCCTCTAGATTTTTTTTTTTTGCTCCATTTTTGCTCAAATTAACTTCTTTTGGCCCCATTAGCCTCCTATACATCAAAATACAACTAACTAGCTCAATTCATCATATTTTTAATATAAAAAATTACTTGAATACACCAAAGTATGGATAAAACACATTCCATTATGTATAAATTTGGCCTATTATCAGTTGAGAAGTTCTTGAAAGAGAGGCTTCTTTATTTATTGGCTCTATGCAACACCAATCCAGATTGATCGAGTCAATAAATTATGAGTATCAAATGGTTAAAGAAAATGACAATATATTTGAGTGAATTTTGAGAGAAATGTTTTTGAAGTAGAAATTGTAAAAGATATTTGGAACTTAGAGTTTCACCTAAAAAATTAATTTTTTTTGATAGAAAATCATAATTTTACTTTAAATATTCTTCAGGAAACATTTCAACTTCAAGTTCACTATTTCAAGTTGAAATTTAAATAATAAACTCACGTTATAATTCATTAATTTGCAATATTCAAGTTGAAGTTGAAATAATTTACCTATCTGGCCATAATAAGTCCATTTTTTTTCTAAATTGGTTCAAGTTAAGTGTAGCTATGGTGCTATTTGGGATTTTGGATGGATTTATTAGCTGAAAAGGGACCGATTTTTTTTTTTTGAAACACTTGTATGCTTGGTCTTCCTATATCACTTCATGCTAATATTTTGTTCATGGATCAAGTATTTTTGATGGATTTATTTACCAATGCTAATAGAGTGTAAGTGTGTGCGCGAATCTTTGGCTATTCCTCAATTAATTTTGAAACAGTGGATAATTCTCACTTAGCGCGTCCAGAAATGGCTACGCATCAAAATCACACTCACATAGGAGATTTCCTGTTGTCTACTTTAATTTGATGGTTTTATTTTTTATTTTTTGTAAAAGTATATATTTTTTTTTAAGAGAGGACACATTATATATACTAATTGTTTATGCCTAAATTTGCTCGTTTAGGTAAAATAATTAAATTTGTTAGAGGATCACAAGCAATACGGTAAAATATGCCGGAGAAGTAAATAAAGCTGAGAGAAAAGTAATTAGCAAGAAAGTAATATAGTCGGATTCTGTGTGAATCGCTTGATGTACAATACAATGTGAGGAGGGGGTATTTATAGTAGAGATTTACTCAGTCCTAATTATTATAAAACACAAAGACTACTAATGGTCATGGGGCATAAACTCAAGGTAGTGGTATATACAGAATCCTAACTAGGAAACTGTAAACCCTAAGGCGGCGGGACGTATAGCTTGCGTCCTACGCCTGCACCAACGACCTTAAGGAGTGGGCGTGTATCCTCCGTACCCGGTGACTTTTATGCTAAGTCTAATTTTGCCAGCTGGACTCACATCCCCGTAAAAGTAGGTGACGTATTTTTGCGCACACAGTCAATCCCGCCACTTACTGAGTGCTGTCGTAAGCACTCAGGAAGTAAAAGACATATGCAAAAAGGATGTGAAAAGATATCTCACTGACTCCTTGAAACTCGTAGTCTCTTTGATCGATACTGACAAATGATTTCTTCGAGAACCCTTCATGTCTTCATCTGATTGGTTGATGTCGGTTCCATGAACCTTTCCAAGAACTCCTTTTACTGCACCGAATCGTTTCATATCCTCAGGTCATAATTATGCTTGACCGTTTCACAATTCATCTTTATCTCATTCCACCTATAAATAGGGGCTTCATGTTGGAGGAAAATCATAAACTTTTCTTCATAGAGAATACACTATTTCTCGCAATTGTGCTTGAAGATATATGGGGCAGTGCGCTCTCGTTGGATTAGTAGAGGTTGAAGCTAATCCTTAGGTGCACTCGTCATGAGGGGAGAAGGTTTCTCCTGTACTCAGACACTTCCGAGGTCCTTTGCTGTTGTGAGGATGTCCGGGCTCTGGTTATATAGGTTTCACCTGTACTCAGATGCTTCTGAGGTCCTTTGCTGTTGTTAGGATGTCCAGGCTCTGGTTATATTAGTGACTATGCGCCGAAGATTGCTCGGGCTGAGATATCTCTTTCCTAGGAGAGCTTCGGGTTGCTTGTCAGCTTGTAGCTTCAATTTAGATGAAGAGACTTCAACCTTGTAAATTCGGAGGAACTTGCAGTTTTAGATTTTTCAGTTTCTTAAGAACACTTGTAATGAACAATGTTGTATTCAAAAGAACTTAATTATATATTATGAGCCTACTGACTGTTGATATTAATGAAACGGTCATTCATCAATATTTTTTGTGTACTTTCATAGTTACTTATGGTGTAGTTAAGCAGCATGTGTTGTGTGACTTTCTGGGCGAGTATTTTTTAAAGACGGGCGTGCGCATTGTTCGACGCTTCATTTGCATCAGTACATGATGGCTTATATTGCACCTGTGGTAGATGGTTGTTTGCGCCCGCAATATGACAAATTTAGCCCGTGATATGTAACGGGGAATTTTTGCATTCCAAATAGAACGTTTGTGCTTGTTTACTCGAGTATTTTAAGACTTTCTGGCACTATGCAAACGGGCGTCGCCACTGACATGTAGGTGACAATTTGTTGAATTGACGATTTCGACTTACGAATAATGCCTGGTGGCTGAACTAGAAGTGATCTAGCTTTAAGCAAGTAGTTTACTCTACTTTTGTCATGCAAAGTGAGTGTATTACTTTAATTGAAGTTGTGCCGGGGCTATGAATATTTGGATCGTAGATGGAACTGATTGTAAAACTGACTAAGTAGATTAGTAGTTTTATTAATAAAAAAAAATGCGGGGCCAATAAGAACTTTTATAAAGACGGGGCTAAGTGCCTGTGTAAAACAAAAAAGTTGACCTTTCAAGAGTAGTACTTCCTAAGCTACGAAATAGTTGAACCTTTTACTTCTTTTAAAGATTTATGTGTGTGACGGGGGATTAATCTTTGGGAGGCCCAGAGGTGTTCTGAAAGGTTTCTTCAGCAACTGATGTCAAACCTTGAGATGTGATCTATGGGCCGCTGACCATCCGGTGATACAACTCACCATTAATCAAGCAATACTGAGTGACCTGCCTTCACAGCTGCCTGCTTTCAGTTTTTTCTATGGGGAGTGTTCCCTTATCCAAATGCTCTAGCAATGCAGCATGCCAACCCGAAATGGATCCTGTGTTTGGAACTTCGAGGTTTATCAGGTCCGTAGAAACTAATTTGATCTCTGTCCCTGACCACCCGAGCTTGTATTCGTATCTTCAAATACTTCATCGTCTTCTGGGACTTCTTCCAGATAGACAAACTTTAATTTTTGAAAATTCTTTAGGAGACCCTTATCTTTGCTTGTCGTTCTAGCATACAGACATCTTTCATGATAAAGATTCAGCTTACCCGATGGACAACCTGTTGGGAGCCACATTGGAGACTGGCCTCCCTGACCCCCAATATGTAGGCTATGTCAAGAGCTTCAATTATGAGTTCATATTCTGCTTCGAAGCTTGAGCATTTTTCTGCCTTGCGAAAGACCTTGGTGGTGGGTGTTTTGATCCATAAATCAAGTTCGGCCTCCTATCCTTCAAGATCCACCCCCGTATGGATTACCTAGTGCCAGGTTCTGATCATTTTCACACTCTATATTGATTGCTCTACCTCCGATGCTAATTCTTCAGCAAAAATCTGCGGTGAAACCCTCTATGGTTTGCGTTGTGATGGCCGTTCATGGTTGATAATTGATATTATACTCTCCTAGTTCTTCGGCCCATTCCGCTAACCTTTTTGAAAGCCTAGTTTTAGACAGAATGACCCATAATGGTACTGAAGAAACCATGATGACCATATGACTAAGAAAGTATTAGCGCAAGTCCCGTGTTTCCATGACTATGGCCGCCACAAACTGAATTGATAGCGGGAGACATCTGTCTGTGCCCAAGAGTTCTTTGCTGGCATATTGCACATAGAGCTGCCTTCCCCTCTTCTTCTTGTGCTAAGACGACATTCTAGGTCACTTCTGATATCATGACGTACAACAACGAGTGCTCCCCATGAAATGGTTATGTTATCGTCGGAAGTTGTAAGAGATGTACCTTTGCTCGAGCCAACACTAGACAACAATGTATTGGCCACCAGGGCTCTTCATGATTTACCAATACTTCCGAAAGCTGGTAGCATTATTCTGCAGCCTTTGGGATTAAATGACTCATCCCCAATATCAGTTCTCTCTATTCACCAACCTCTATTCTGGCCCTCTGCTCGATGGATTCATCCCATAGCGGCTCTCCGTTGACCATATTCACCTCGACTTTTAGCCCTATATCAAGATTTCTCTCATTCGTTGTGCATGCTAAGGGTGAAGACCGCTCACTCCGCAAGTCGCTGATTCTATGTGGGATCGGGTATCTGAAGACTTGGTGAAGTGTTGAGGCTACTCCCTTCACGTCATGTATCCATAGCCGCCCCAAAATAACCTCATATGAGAGATCACAAGTTAGTACCTGAAAAAGTGTCATGCTCGTCATGCCCGAGATTTGGACCAGTAGAGCTAGTTCTCCAAAAGTTTTCTCACATATACTATTAAAGCCGGTTGTCCTATAGGGGCTCACAGTTATTTGATGGTGTTGGCCTGACTTCTTCAATGTCTTCTATGGGATGACATTGACATCGCTCCCGGGGTCAATCAAGGATTGGTCAATTTGAAATTTAATCACATTGATACGGACTGTGAGAGTGTCTGCATGTTTTCCTTCCCCTTCTATTAGTCTGAAAGTAATTGGGATAGCAAATAGTTCAGCCGCTTTAGTCCCGTAATTTTTGGTTGACCCAGGGGTCGCGAAGATTGCATTGACGCTTTACTTGTCCTTTGGGTTCAGGCGCTCTTGAAAGCCTTATTCCTTCTTCGATCAGGTCCTTAGGATGTCCTTTCTTTTAGAAATGCTCAATTTCTAGCATCAAGGCTTTACAATCAACTTTGGCGTGACCATTACTTTGATTAAAATTGCAGTAATCTGTAGAATTCCTTCCAGCCACATCTTTGATAATCGGCGGCCAAAGAACTTTAGAGCCCAGTTTCCCAAATTGATTGGTAACCAGCTCTACTACATTGACCTATGTCCTAAAGTCTGTAAAACTGTGTGGCTCCGTGCTTTTCTCCTGGTACCCGGCTCCCCGAAGATCGCTTTGCTTTCCTGGTCCTGCTTGATTTTGGACCCTTCATTTTGTTCTTCTTCCGTCGTCTTCTCCCTTTAGGGATGGACAACCTACTGCTTCCTCTGGATGTGCCTGCTAGGATCTTGTGATTGTTTGGGCTCTAGATGGTGCTTCTCAGTGTATCTCTAATGTAGAGCTCGTGTGGTCAATGAACACCTAGAGTTCAGACTTTTGCCAAGAGCTACCAAAACGATGTAGTCGGGAACTGAAGGAAGCTCTATTCATTCTCTGTGGAGTCTCTCCAGGTAGTCTTTCAGCAGCTCGTCGTCGCGTTGTCGAATCTCTAAGATATCCTCCATGCGCTTCTCTCTCTTGCGGGCTCCGGAATGCGCTTTCCTGAACAAATCTTGCATATGGGAGAATGACTTGATTGAACCCATCGGCAACTGAGTGTACCATGCAAGGGCACCTTTAGTCAAATTCGAGTCGAACCTCTTCACCAAAGCAGATTGAGTCTCTTCTTCAAAAATCTTGTTGGTTTTGACTGCCCTATAGTAAGCAACAATATGCTCGTCCGGATCAGTGGTTCCATCGTACTTAAGGTTATTCGGAAGGCGAAAATACTTTGGTACACGGACCGATGCAGCACTAGCCTTATATGCATACTTGTAGAACTTCTGCTCATCTATGGTGGTAACCTGAGGTGGAGCACTTGGCACTGTACTGATCTGATAATAGATGGCGTTCATTTACTTCAGAATGTCCAGGATAATAGGTGTTCCTTTAAGATCTTAGTTATTAACTGTTGTTGAGCCTCCAGAGGCATCATCCATGTTGAACCAGCGATTAGGAAGGGATACTGGTCTCTAAGACAGTCCAACAAACATTACTCCTAAATTTTGGATCATATCTTCAATCATATTGGCCAAGTTCTGCTCTACCCGTTCTGTTAGGGTTTTGAGGAGATCAACAAGGAAATCTTTGAGCTCAAATTACCGCCACGTGGTTGATCGTCCTCGTCGTCGGTGGCTACGTGGACTGGCCCCTTGGATGGGTCCTTCGATTAACCGTTAGGATCACTGGGATCCCGTGTGGAATTATCTGTTGAGTTTATGGGGTTCTTTGGAACGTTGTCGTTGTGTCCGACATGACTGCGCCTTTTCCTTTTAGAAACCTACAATTGTGTGGGCCCCACGGTGGGCACTAAACTGTTTATGCCTAAAGTTGGTCGTTTAGGTAAAACAATTCAATTTGTTAGAAGGTCACAATCAATACGGTAAAATACGCATGAAAAGTAAATAAAGCTGAGAGAATAGTAATAAGCAAGAAAGCAATGATCTTATTCCTTAAGAATAGTCGAATTCTGTGTGAATTGCTTAACGTACAATACAATGTGAGGAGGGGTATTTATAGTAGAGATTTACCCAGTTCTAATTATGGTAAAATACAAAGACTAATAACGTCCATGGGTATAAACTCAAGGCGGTGGTATACATGGAACCCTCACTAGGAGACTATAAACCATGTTTATGCCTAAATTGGTCGTTTAGGGTAAAAAACTTGAATTTATTAAATGGTCACACGCAATATAGTAAATGCATAGGAAAAGTAAATAAAAATAGAGTGAAAAGTAATAAGTAAGAAAGTAATAATCTTATTCGTTGAGAATAGTTGGATTCTATGTGAATCGCTTCATGTACAATACAGTGAGATGAGAGGTATTTATAGTAGAGATTTACCGAGTCCTAATTATGGTAAATACAAAAAGTAATTAAGGCAATGTGCCTAAACTCAAGGCGGTGGTATATACGAAACCTTTACTGTAAACCCTAGGGCGGTGGGATGTATTCCTTGCATCCTATGCCTGCGCCCCTGAACGGTCGTGGCTCAAGGAGCGGGCATCCTTTGTGCCCGTTGAATTATAGGCTAAGTCTAATCTCGCCAATTGTTATTGTATCCCTGTAACAGTCGGTGGTGTATTTTTTTGCATACTATTAGTCCCTCCACTTGCTGAGTGCTGTCATAAGCAGTCAGGAAGTGAAAGAGATAAGCAAAAAGGATGTGAAGAGATATCTCACTAACTCCTTAAAACTTCCAGTCTCTTTGACCGAGATCGACGTTTGATTTCTTCGAGAACTCTTCGTGTCTTATCTATTTGGTTGATGTCAATTCCATGTACCTTTCCAAGAACACCTTTTTAGGTCATAATTATGCTTGACCATTTCACACTTCATCCTTATTTCATTCCACCTATAAATAGGGGCTCCACTATAATGGTGAAATCATAAATCTTCATTCAGAAAAATTCTTCGTCCCTTCCACAACTTTCTTATGAGAGAATGACTCTTTCATCTTCAAAAACACTGTCCTTTGATCCTGGTCCAATATTCTCATACATATTTCTTCAACCAGAATGGATGGTGTATGAGGAAACTGTAAGGAAGAAAGATAATGCAGTGCTTCCCTTTTGTTTCTCTATCCATGGCAAGATGAAAGGAGTCCCCCGAGTCGTGAAGTTTGATCCGGATTCTAATGGTGTTCTTCAGAATGTCTTAATCGTGGAATGTGCACTGATTACGATGTGCTCTTTTTCTAACACGACAGTTGTTGTGATATTCCTCTTATCTTGCGGCGTCAGGAGGCTTAACCCCTTTTATTGTCATGAGGTGTCTCTTTGGGATGTCGTAGACGCTCAGGTAGCTTTTTCAATAGCACTAGGTTGAGGCTCAAGTGCCTGGCTCCTTTCCAAGGCAGGCAAGATGATATAGCTTCGAACCATTACCCGGTCAAGGAGTCAAAAAATTCTAAATCTATTCACGATTAATGACTTTCACCTTGTTTGTCTGGTTCGGTTGGATTGATGTTGCAACGCCTCATCGGCCGCTAGCTGTGGATGACCGACAGAAAAGTCACCCTTGCTGTAGGTTCCCAGTTCAAGCCCCCCATCGTCGATAAGCTCTCAATTGATCTCTTGTTCATATTGATATTATATTGCACCACTCAAGTCATCTTTAAAGGCACTTGCACAATCTGTGACCATTTACACTATTTGTACACTTAATTGCTCATTTTACAATTGTCTTGATTATCTAAATACCTATGATTATTTAAAATTGCTTGTTATTTTCCTAAGTCTCCAATAATATTTCCTACATATTAATAATTAATTTTGGCATTTTATTGGCATTTTAAAATTAATTTTTCTCTTTTGCACATATTTTACACACATTTTATACATATTTTATAAGCTTTATATACATATACACTTAGCACCATATCACATATGCTGCACATACTCTTACTTTGCATGCGCACACGTGGCGCCATCTCGTCCGTCCACTTCCCAATCCAACGGCCAACATACAACTTGCCTTTTTTAATTATATTTCAAACCCCAAACCCTAGGCCAATAAATCATTTCCCTCTCTCTTTGCAAACACACACGCTGCCACTTCCTTTTCCCTCTCTCGCCCATATCCTAAAACACTGTCACATATTTGAAGTCGCACAAGTTATTTGATCTCTTGTTGCTGTTCCTACCAAAGGTATTACTTAAAGTGAACTACCTATATTTGAGTTTACAAAGATGTAGTCCTCTCGTTTATGTTGTTTGTTCAGGTCTACTTGTATCTGCAAAACATACATGTCTGTTTGGCCAACTTTGGCTCTCATTAATCTCTTCATGCAGCATATTTTTGATAGCTTCTGTAGGTTATACCAGTTTACTTTTGGATAGCTTCTATAGGTTATACGAGTTTACTCATATGCAAGCATTTGAATCCCTTAGCCCGAGTAAGGCTTTTCAAGTTCCTTTAAAGAAATTCTTGTGTGCGAAGTGATAAGGGGCACTCTGATATATGCAGAGTTTAGAACATAAACTCATTCATTCTATGGTGTATACAGGACACTATTTCTAACCCTCCTACTTGATTCTTTTAAACCCTTTTATGTATTTGATAGGACTCTCCTGCTTGTATATTAACGTAACTGAACAGAGAAGGAATGGTGAGTTTCTTAACCCCTAAAGGGGGCTGAGCTATGTAGCAACATTGCTACTTTATTAGGCTAGTCAGGAGCCTTTTTCTAAACCTTTGCTCATTTTGTGTGCATCCATCATTCATGAAATGGAAAATTGCATGTTTAAAGTCAAAGAAAACTATTGGTTAAGGTCTGAAATAGTGTGTTCGAATTAATATGTAACAGCTTTGATGAATGTATAGCAATTTTGATGAATAACTGGAAATCTGGAAATTTTATCAAATAGGAGCTATTTGTGCAATATTTATCTAAATTAAATTATTTCTGCAAATCTGAAATAACCCCCTTTTTCTAGTGCAGGCCCAAAATTTTTAACGTGGGCCTTTTGTGTGATAAAATAATTTTTTTTCCAAAAAAGTTTTATTCTCGTACGCACTAATTAATAATGTGTAGGGGAGTACAACTTTGGGGTCAAGTGTACAATTTATCTACGTAATGATTTTCTAAACGTTAAAAAAAAATATATCATTTATATGTCACCTAACATGTCTTGCATGCAAATATGATATATAATTATGTGTGGGTGCCCTTATATGAATTAACTTATTTGTGTGTCTCCTCTTTTGAAAAGAAACCAAATTCTTCCTATATATAGGTATATAAAAATATTTTTGAAATATGACCCCAAAAGCAAAAGTCATTTAGAAAAGTGTTTTACAATCATTGTCAAAACACTCCTTCCAAAATGGCTAATATTTTCTTAACAAAATAATCACATATTGTCCCTGAACTCGATTATTGTGTTTTTGAAAAATTATTTCAAAACGTTGCCTATTTTTTAACTGATTCAGATTTTTCAAAAATTCACAGAAATAAACTGATCTTGAGTATTTCTTTTAGTTTCAGCCTTTCTGGTTTAAAGGTTGAAATCTGTGGCCAAAATTGCGATTAGGCAGTAGAGTTAGGTTATAAGCGTAAAATCCAAAAGTGACCCAATTCTGATAAATGGTTGACCCAATTCTGATAAATGTACATCACTGCCCGTCGAAGCCTTTTGCATGAAACATCCTTTATCTGTCCGTCCTTCGTCTTTTAGCCTTACATTGGGGAATAACCGCCCTTAAGCTTGAAATTGTGCTTTTAGGCCCGAATTTACTCATTCTTTTTCTTTATGACCTTGAATGATTTAATTTGACAATTTTAAAATTAGAACTCGATTGGGAACCGCCTTTAGCGGGACTCAGGAAATGCCTAATACATTCTTCCTGAGTCCTAAGGGCTTCTTGCCTTAGAATCTCTGTTGGTACAACTTCCGGAGTTAATATCGACCTTAGCCATTTTAAGTGACCTGAAACACCTTTAGAAAATATTAGGTGGCGACTCAAAAACTGACTCAACCGAGTCACCTAGCCAAACCCGATCTTTGACTCACTCCGAGTTAAAAAAAAGGGGATGCGACAGAATGGCGGCTCCACTGGGGATAACTTAAAAAGTCCTAACCACAACGAATTTTTAATTTTGTGATTTTTATTGTTATTATTATTATTTTATTATTATTTTTTACTACTTTGGACTAACTTGTTTCCCTTTGTTTTTTTTCATATTCTTTATTGTTATATTTGGTAGGACTAACGTTTTTATGTAATTTTTTAGCATTCCGCTCAAACTCCTCCACTCTTGAAAAATTGACACTTGCACACACACAAACGATTATCTGGATTTCACGGTCGTTTCACTTTAAAAAAAAAAAAACCTTTAGGGAAAACGGTTGGAATCTAGTTGGTCCATGGTACAACCAATAATTTTAAATATTTCCACCCCTTGGTTGTCCGCCTTGAGAAACCATGTCTAGAATTACCCAACTCTTGGAATGTAATAATGCATGCATCATGCTGTAGGAAGGCTTCATGCAAGCCAATTATTTTCAGCTTGTTTAGACGGTTATGATGGGTTTTAACCCCGAAGGACCATTTTAACATGACTATGTGCATTTGAAAGAAAAAAAAAAGAGGTAAAATTAGCAAGCATTTTGATGTCTAACTGTTCTCAAAAGGGGTTGGGTATTTTATTCATTTTTCTTTTTTTCTTTTATAGGTCATTATGAGTCAAAAGTTTCACCCGTTTGGGATAATTTTGGGTGCACATCCTATGTTGACTCATTGTTGGAATAACTTGTCATTGCATGAGCAGACGAAAGTACGTAAACACTTGGGGCATTTGATATATTTGTTAGAAATGGAACCTTGTTGAGAGATTATTGAAGCATCGGTGACATCTTGGGATGATAAATTTAAAGTTTTTAGGTTTGGGGATGTTGAAATGACACCTTTGGTAGAAGAAATAGGAGAATTCATATCAATTTCGGGGTTGAAAAAACAATCGATGGCAGGGGGATCGTATCTCAGCTCCTTATGTCCCTACACCGGGAGAATTTCGTGACAATTTTGGGATGGTGACAAATGTTGATGTGGAATTTTTACAACAAAAGAAGATACCTTTCTCCTATCTCTACAACATGTTTGGGTATTTGGATGCTTTTGATAATCGTAGGAAGGAATTCAAGTCATATAATGATTGGAGAACTGCTAGACCATTTGCATTTGCTGTCAGTTGCTTAGGAATTATGGTATTTCCTGAGAGCTCGGATAACAGAATATGTTCGAGGCTTGTTATGGTCACTGATGCATTATTCAACAGGAATGATGACTACCAATGCACAATTGTTCCTATAATTGTAGCAGACATTTACCGGGCTTTAGGTTGTTGCAAAAGGGGGGAAAAATACATTCAAGGGTGTAATATTCTCTTGCATGCATGGTTCAAAGAACATTTTAGGATGGTTGGAGGATCACAAGTGTTACCCAAATCATCTGGTTCAAACTACTTAGTCGGGGATCGTTATGGGGGTCCAATGATCAAGCAACCAAGCAACACCGAAAAATTGATAAAGTTGTTCGAAAATGTGAAGGATGATTCGATTAAGTGGATGTTTTCCTGGTTCTCTTCACGGGATTTCATTATCAGTTCGGAGAAGGCATCCTTTTTTATATTTATGGGTCTACGAGGTCTCCAATCTTACCGTCCATTAAGGGTCATGAGGTATGCATGCAAGAAGCAGATCGTACTATTTGTGCCAGACACAAAGAAGTACCAATTTGATTACACAAGATATATTTTCCCTAGGGTAAAAAGCATCGAAAAATCATGGGAAGGCAGACAAGTCATGGCGTAGAAGTCAATAGCGCCAAAAAGATACAATGCTGGTTGCGACCCAAACTACATCAGTTGGCTGCATTCCAATGTAAAGGAAAATGTTGTGGTCGGGCCATGCCAAGTGAATGATATAAGAAATAGGTAAGCAGAGGTTCAAATTCGATACCGCGAGCTTATGTTAAAGGCCATAAAGTTAGAAAAAGAAAAGAAGGAGGAGATCGAGACATGGAAGAAACGTGCATTGTAGTTAGAAGAAAAAGCGGAAGGACTGGCGACAAAACTTGAACAATGGAACTCTGAATGTGACGCAGTAGATATCTTGCATCTTATTACAGCCAAAAGACACTTAGCTAAAGCTGTGGAAGAAGCTAAGGAGATTGTGCAAGAAGCAAAGAGAGCCAGACTTAGGGAAGAGCATGCTGCTTAGTCTAGTTTTATTGTCTTTTATTTTCAAAAATTCTTCATGTATTGAACTTTAAAATTATTTTTAGGGAAACTATGAGAACAATTAGCAACGAAATTCGTGCTTATTTTCGTTTGCATAATGACAAACTTAGGAAGGGTAGACTTCCTTGGCACGTCATAGTCCATTAGCAAACTTTGTCCAAACGTCAAAAGGGTTCACGACCCGAAAATGACAAATTTGCATCATTACATGGATTTGAAGAAATTCTTGCGCCGAATATTGATCGTTAACTGGAGTTTAATAAAAAAGTAGGATGATTTTTATTTTTTGTTTTTAGATTATGGCTGCAAGAGGCTCACTTCAATTCGACGTGCTTGTCCAAGATCCCTATCTGATCAAACTTTCATGGGATGATCTGACTAAGGCTAGCAAAGAGCGTGTCGAAAAGGTGTTGGGTGGTCTGTTGACCTTTATGTGGTATGAAGCAATGCCAAGTTTGGTTGAAGTAGCAACTTATTTCTGGGATTACAAAAGGGCTGTGTTTTACTTTAACGGCATAGATTTTGCACCAATGTTAGAAAGAAATTGGGGGTTTGGCAGGGTTAATATCTGGACCTGAAACTGTGATTTACCTCGAGAAGTAGAACCTGTTGAATTCCTCGATCTTCTGCAAGTCCCCTACATACCATACAATAATGGGATTCATGATGCGGAAGTTACCTTAGAATTCCTGTATTCCAGGTTCGGAGATTTAACTCTTCAATATGATCTCCATGGAGCATCAGAGATTCAAGACTGGGGGTGGAATGAATCTATGGCTTTCATCATTGCTTTCTTAGGGAGCGTGATTTTTCTTAAAAAAGGAGGAAAGATTGACAGAAGGATGGGGTTGGTGCTTGAAAAGTTGTACAGAGGCGTCCCCAAATATCAAGTGAGTTTGTTTCCAATGATCGTGGGAGATATTTACAGGGCTTTGACTAAATGCAGGACAGGTGCAGACTATTTCGAAGGGTGCAATTTCTAGTTGTAGATGTGGTTAATTGAGCATCTCAAAAAGATCGAAATAACCCCATCTGCACCAAGGCTCAAAGGGCTGATATCATCAAGACACACAGCGTTCGCATGGAAGATGTTGCACCATGGACGAAACCTACAGGCATGAATAGATGGTTCAACGAGTTTGATCAATTGCAAGAGGTGCATTGGGTGATAGCATATTGTGCTTGTTTGACAGTCTCTGTGCAAGGACAAGATGCTACTTTCTTGACACTGATCGGGTTTTGAGGAACTCACCACTACGTACCTCTAAGAATTCTTAGGCAATTAGAGACGGCACAACTACTTCGCCAATTGAAAAAGGGCGGAATTTCAATGCTGATATGGATGACATAGACCACCCACGATTGATACAATATTGGTGATATGGGAGAAGAGAGTGATGAGAAAATTTTGTCATGGTCGAGACAATAGGGTAGATCCTGGCGCTGCTTTAGGCTATCCTAATTGGCTCAAGGAAGACAAAGAGAAGTTCAAGTCTAAACCCACATTTAAAAGAAAGGCTGAAGCCCTGAGTTTTGAAGAAACGTATAAAAGGCTACGAGCTAGATATGAATAAAAGAAGGCGGAGCTGAGAGCAACCCAGAATAGAGAAATGAGGAGGCAATACAAGGCAAATATCAAAGAAGACGAGGGTAGATTTTCGATGGATAAGATGATGAGACTAAGGCAAGTCGCAGGGAACTTGAAAAACCTTCTTAATGGATGGGTAGAGCATTACATAACAGTACCACTGGAAGACAAAGAAAAACTAGGAGTACGAATTCTCACTTCATTCGCGAAGTCATTGGGCGACATACAGACTGGGAAAGATCTTATGGAGGCAATTTTTATCCCTCTCGGAAGCACTTGAGGAAAGGAGCAAGAAGAGGAAGAATATGGAGAAGAAGAAGATGAGGAAGAGGAAGATATCAAAGACGATATTTGATTGGAGCACAACTTTGCTTGGCCTCTAGTTTGAGTCGACTCATTTTCTTTTCTTTTTTTGCTTTTCCAAGATTAGTGACTGTAATAAAGCCAAGCAAATCAAATAAAATTTCTCTGTTTTGGGGTTTATAGAATTGGTTTGATTACTCTCAAGCAAAACAGAATGATATACTCGGCACAAACATTACTCCAAATCATCCATAGGCCTACCTCTGGCACAAAATAGGTCCTGTGCATAATAGGACGTGATTGCATGGTATCAACATATATGTTAAATTTACTAACACTCTACTCACAACTATCTTTGTCTATTTTAAAGGTTATTTCTCCCAATTCCCGAAGGTTGGTTTGTGCATTCTGGCCAGGCAGCATTATCGTTTAAGATCCAGAGGATCAATTTTGATACCTCCCATTCTACCTACAAGGAAAACGACGAGACGAAATATCATGGCTGAGTTTGACAATGTTGATGGAAACACTACCAACTCCATTGTCGGAGGAACTCCCAAAAAGCAGGGTTTGATCGCGTACGAGGAGTATGCAAATCTGGAGCAAAGGTTGTTTGAGTTGTAGAACAGAATTCCCTCTGTCTATGCTGATGGAACTACTGACCCAAACAAGCCTACTCATCCTCAAGGTAAATACCCCTATTTCTCGAAAAAAACCTCCCATACCCTACCTACATTGCATCATCAAACACACAACAAAATAACCTCACCACTCAATTCCCCACCTTTACTGCCGAAACCAGACCCGTTTCCTTACCTACCAAAGATCACGACATGTATGCATGGACAGGGGAGGATACAGAAAACACCAAGGAGTAAGTCAAGTGGTTGGTGGAAAAGTTCAAGCAGTTTCAAATGACTAAGGAAACTAGGTGTTTGGCTTACGAAGACTTATGCCTCTATCCTAATCTGAAGTTGTCTGACCATTACAAGACCCCTAAGTTCTATTTGTTCGATGACAACGGTGACCCAATGGCTCATTTAAGGTCTTACTGTGATAAGCTGCTTGGAGTGGGACTTGCCGAAAAGATCAGAATGCAGTTATTTAGCCGCAGTTTGTCAGGTGATCCACTAACGTGGTATTCCAAAAAGCAGTTGAAGAAGTGGACCAGTTGGGAAGCCACGACTGGAGACTTTGCTGATAATTTTGGGCAAAACATCGAGGTCATGCCCGACCAATTCTACCCGGAGAAGTTGAAGAAGAAGCCTACCAAAACTTTCAGGGAGTATGCAACAAGGTGGAGAGTTGAAGCTGCAAAGGTCCAACCTCCGATGGATGATACAGAAATAGTAGCCACTTTCATCCATATGCAAGAAGATTTATACTTTGACAAGATATTAAACATCCAGGATAAGAAGTTTGGCGATTGATCAAGATTGGTGACATTATTGAAGATGGGTTGAAAATGGGAAAAATTGTTAGCTTGGCTGCACTGGAAGCCACCAAAAAGCACTGCGAACAGGTAATACGGGAATAACCAAAAAAAAGAAGGACGATGTCTCTTTCGTCACTGCCTCTCTCGATCATATTCCCACCCACAACCACTACTACCAAACACCACTGCCATCATATCCATATGCTCCACCACCACATCTTACCCCGTATACAACACACAACCTACTTTCCAAAACCCACATCCACAACGACCGCCATACCTACAAAGTCTAAACTATAGAAACGCCAACACCTACCCACCAAGACCTCGTCCAGATAATAATAATCAAAAGCCTAGAAGGAACTACACCCCATTAGCTGAATCTCGAGCCCAGATGTTCGAAAGACTCAGAGCAGTAAACCGTATATAGCCCATCCCGTTTAAGATGCCTGAAAAGATCTCACCATTTTTAGATCACTCAAGAACTCGTGCTTATCATTCTGGAGGACCAGACTATGACACTGAGAGATGCTTTGCTTTAAGGGATAAGATACAAGATTTGATCGATCAAAAGGTGATATACTTGAAGGCACCGAATGTGCACAACAACCCTCTGACTGATCATAGAGACAACAGGGTAAACTTAATTGAATTAGATGCCGACTGCAATCTAGAAGAAACCATCATCAGGGCGAAAGAAGCTGTACCGGCACTTGCTTCCGCTGCCTAAGCAGCTAAAGCACCCGGTCTCATTGAAGTAGAGATGGCTCAGAAATTCTACGTGGATGTGGTTCCCACTTATAATGCTAAAGCGGTACCATGGGACTATGAAGCAGAAAGGAAAAAAAAAAAGGAAAGGCGGTGGTCAAGACCGTCGCAGCATAAGTTATGACTAGAAGTGGGAAGATCTATATTCTCGAGAATCTCGTTCATGGCAAACAGTCTAACAGAAAAGGAATCAGTAATGAAAAGTCCGAAGAATTGTGGAAAAAGGTTCAGTCAAATGGATATTCGTAGTTGAACATTTGGGCAAACTCTTGCCCAAATATCTATTCTTGCTCTGATGTTGAATTCAGAAAATCACAGAAACACCTTGATAAATGTGGTGGATGAAGCGTATGTACCAGTAGAGACCACTGTTGAGAATCTAGCTAGTATGGTTGTTCAAGTCATGGAATCAAACCAAATTACTTTCCATGAAAGATAAATTACCACCAAAAGGGCTAAGGCATAATAAGGCTTTACATGTTAGTATCAAGGACACAGACTGGTTTGTAGGAAGATTCTTGATTGATAGAGGATCTGGTTTGAGCATATATCCGTTCTTCACTTTGAAAAGAATGGGAGTTGACCAAATCGAGATCAGAGAAAGTGACATGAGTGTAAAGGCATTTTATGGGTCATAAAGGAGCACTATTTTGAGAGATCGACCTAACCATCATGGTTGGTCCTGTCGGGTTCACAACCGAGTTCCAGGTCATGGACATATCGGCCTTATATAACTTGTTGTTGGGAAGATCTTGGATTCATATGGCTGGAGCAGTTCCTTCTACCCTGCACCAGCTGGTGAAATTTGAGTGGGATAACAAAGAGGTTGTGGTGTTTGGTGAAGGGAGCAACTCTATCTACAACGAGCAAACGATACCGACAATCGAGAGAAACACTCTGGATGGGCAAAGATTCTATACGGTCGAACTAGTTAGGAACAATGCATAGTAGTCGAGAAAGGTTTTACAAGAATCACAAGTAGTGGGACTGCAATATTCATGGAAGGGACGTCGATACACTGCAAGGAGGGTATTCCGTATAATTTGCTCCTAAACTTGTCAACACGCCATAAGGAACTGAGAAGAGGAGAAATTCTTACAATGCTTATTGGGATGGCCGAGGCAAAGGTTATGAAGGAAGGAAACTTTCCTAGGAGCCCATAATATCCTATTGGGGTGTGCCTTCACGAGAGTTTCATGAAAACATACCTACCGAGATGGAAAGACAGTCTATGTACCCACCAAATGCCCATCCTGATTGGAAGCGCCTCTCTGAAGAAATGAGAGGAAAGCAAGTGTGGGTGCCCAAGATACTCGAACTCGAAGAACTGCAAATTGAGGAATCCTACGTACTCCCACAACCTAAGAAGTGGCCAGGAGACTGGGTGATAGGTATCATGCTGAAGCAAGGTTACGAACCGGGAAAAGCTTTGGGCACGAATTTGGATGGAATGGTAGAGCCCGTTCATATCATGATGAGACATGATGAGGATAAATATGGCATAGGATACTTCGTGGGTTATGAAGAGAGTATGGAAGAAGCATCCTTGGATTTCAAGTACTACAAAAGATGTGTGAAATCTCTGCTACATATTTTTATCTCGTTTGGTTTCTTGGATGGTCACGAGGAGGAGACACCTACAGTGCAGGAAGACAAATAAGAAGTTGTTGATGATGAAGAGGATTTGCTGGCGAGCATGCAGAAGCTGTTCTTATCTGATGAGGATTGTTGCGTGATTTTGGAAGAACATACTGAACCTCCTGGTCTTGCAAAAGTTGAACATGGAGTTTCACTGAACAATTGGACCAGCAACTTTGCTCGACCATATCGTGGACCTTGGTAGAGCTGGGGGCATTGATTTTCTTTTACATGCTTTCTAAAAGAAAACACGACCCAGGGTCATTGGAATTGCACTTTCCTTTTCATTCTTAGTTGTTGTAAATGAATGTTTCCCTACAAATATTTATTTTGCAAGGATTCATGAATAAACCGTTGCTCTTTTTCCCTCTACTTTTGTTAATCTTTTTAATTATGCATTATTTTACTTTTTTTAGCACTTAAACTAATAATTTCATTGAATCTGCAACCGCAACGTGTAACGATACAACTGAGTCTGATCCTGATTACGATGAGTTTGATGAGGCAACATAAGAAGAAATTGTGAAATTTAAAAATAAGCCTAAACCAAATTTGGAAAAAACGGAAGTGATAAATCTGGGTAATGATGAAACGGTGAAAGAAACAAGCATTAATGTGCATTTCACTCCAGAGGTTAGAAAGAAGTACATTAAATTCCTTAAGGAGTACGAGGATGTATTTGCATTTTCATATGATGACATGACAGGTATAAGCATAGATGTTGTGGCTCACAAATTGCCCATTAATCCGGGCTTCCCGCTGCTGAAGTAAAAGGCTCGAACTATCAAGTCGTCAATCTTAGTGCAAATTGGAGAGGAGGTGACCAAGCAGCTCAATACAGGGATTTTGAAAATAATCGAGTACCTGACCTGGTTGGCCAACATCGCACCAGTGCCGAAGAAAGATGGGAAAATTTTTAACGTGGACCTTTTGTGTAATAAAATCAATTTTTTTTTCTAAAAAAAAAATTATTCTGTTCCACACTAATTAATAGTGTGTAGGGGAGTGCAACTTTGGGGTCAATTGTACAATATGTATACATAATGATTTTCTAAAAGTTAAAAGAAATATCATTTATATGTCACCTAAGATGTCTTGCATGCAAGTATGATATATAATTATGTGCGGGTGCCCTTATATGCATTAACTTATTTATGTGTTTATTCTATCGAAAAGAGACCAAAATTCTTCCTTTATATAGGTATATAAAAATATTTTCGAAAATGACCCCAAAAGCAAAAGCCATTTGAAAATGTGTTTGACAATTAATGTTAAAACACCCTCTTTCCAAAATTCGATTATTGTGTGCTTGGAAAATCATTTCAAAATGTTGCCTATTTTTGTAACTGATTCAGTTTTTTTCCAAAATTTGAAGAAATAAACTGATCTTGTGTATTTCTTGCATTTTTAGCCTTTCTGGGGTTAAAGGTTCAAATCAGTAGCGAAAGTTGCGATTAGGCAGTAGGTTTAGGCTATAAGCACAAAATCCAGAAGTGACCCAATTTTGATAAACGTACATCACTGCCTGTCTAAGTGTTTTGCATGAAACATCTGTTATCTGTTTCCTTGGTCTTTTAGCCTTACATTGGGGAATAGCCGCCCCTAAGCTTTAAATTGTGCTTTTAGGCCCGAATTTAGTCATTTTTCCTTTATGACCTTGAATGCTTTAATTTGACAATCCCAAAACTAGAACTCAGTCGGAACCGCTTTTAGCGGGACTCGAGAAATGCCTAAGACCTTCTTTCCAAGTCATAAGGTCTTCTAACCTTAGAATCTCTATTAGTACAACTCCCGGAGTTAATATTGACCTACAATATTTTAAGTGACCTGATACACTTTTAGAAGATATTAGGTGGCGACTCCAAAACCAACTCAACCGAGTCACCTAGTCAAACTCGATCTTTGACTCCCTCCGAGCGATAAAAGGAGGTGCGACATGGACGACTTTAGCCCATGTATGAAGTGGGTCATTTTTGCGTCCAAACATGAACGTTGTTGCTTGTTTACTCGAGTCATTTAAGACTTTCTGGCACTGTGCAGGCGGGCGTCCCCACAGACATGTTAGTGTAATTTTGTTAGATTAACGATTTCAACTAAAAAGGTAATGCCTGGTGGCTAAATTAGAAGTGATCTAGCTTTAAGCGATTAGTTTACCCTAATTTTGTCATGAAAAGTGAGTGTATTACTTCAACTTAAGTTGTCCCAGGGGTATGAGTAGTTGGATCGTAGATGGATCTGATTGTAAAACTAATTAAATAGAATAATAGTTATGTTGATAAAAGTGGGGCACGAGGCCTGAATTGTTGTGGGTGAACACCCGTAACATGATTGATAAGTATGATATAATAAAAAGAAACTAAAGACTTAATTAAAGTAAATACTGAAAAAAATTGTACTTCCTAAGCCCAATGGGTGTTGCTTCCTTCGTGCCCTTGGGGGATTCTTTGTGCCCGACAGAGATTCAATTTCTAGGAATCTTGGAAGTGTCCCCTGAGGCTTCCTCGTCAGGGGGTGTTGAACGTCGGGATGTGACCCATGGGCAGCATACCACATGATGGTATAACTCATCTTTGATCAAACAATAATGAATTGCCCACCTCTGCAGCTGCCTGTTTTCTGCATTGTCTTCGGGGAGTGCTCCCTTGTCCATGTAGTTAATCAATGCATGGTGTTTCTCTAATTTGGATCCTGTATTTGGAACTTCACAGCGGTTAGCTTGGTCACTATTTGCTGGTCGTCCAGATCGATGTACAGATCTTCAGAAGCCTGGTCATCATTTGAACATTCCTCCCGATAAATAAACTCCCACTTCTGAAAGTTAATCAAAAGCGTTTTCATTTATGCCTATAGATTCGGCTAAGTCAAGAGCTTGAATTACGGCTTCATATTCTGCTTCAGTGCTCAGGCATTTTGTGGTGTTTCTGAAGACCTTCCCAGTAGGTGTTTTTGTCCATACATCAAGTTTTTCTTTTTTTTTCTCCAAAGTCCACATCTATACAGATTACCCAGTGACTGGGTTCAACCACCTCTGCACTCTTGAATGACTCCTCTGCCTTTGATGCTTGTTGAAGTAGGAGATGAGAAGTTGAATATCAATGAAAATGATAAAGGTGTTGTGTAAAGAATACGTTTTGTTATGAAACAGAAAGGGAGGTCGGCTTTTGTCGAAGACCAAGACTTTGAGTTGATAAAATCGGTCACTCAGAAGCCATACACCCGGGCGCCCACACACACAGGCACCCACATAAGCTTGGACCTTACTCGCACCCCAAAAGCTAGTTCAAAGGATGGAGGATTGTCCAAAGCTTATATGACCATCTTTCCCCCCTCTCTCACCGTTGTGGGACTCTTTCCACATTCCAACACCCTCCTTCCCCCCCCCCCCCACGACCAACCATGCCTACATGGGTGACCCGTAGACCACGTGCTCAATGGGGGGCAGGGTCTTTTCCTGGATCTGATACCATGATAAAATTGGTCACCTGGGCACCATACACCCCGGCGCCCACACAGACGGGCCCCAGCTTATGTGGGTGCCCGTGTATGTGGGCGCTTGGGTGATCGGCGCCCGGGTGACAAATTTTATCATGGTATCAGAGCCAGGGAATGGCCTTGACGCCCCATTGAGTATGTGGTCCACGGGCCACCCATGTGGGCATGGCTGGCCATGCAGGGGGTGTTGGAATGTGGGAAGAAGAGTCCCATATCAGTGAAAGAGAGGGGGCAAGATGCCTTTATAAGCTTTGGACAATCCTCAATCCTTTGAGTTAGCTTTTGGGGTATGAGTTAGGTCCAAACTTATGTGGGCGCCCGTGTGTGTGTGGGTGCCCATGTGATGGACGCCCAAGTTTGTTGTGCCCGAGTGTGTGGGCACCCGGTGTCTGATTTTATCATAAGCGCATTTGTCATCCTTCCTTGTAAATTTGTCTGTTATGATACATGTGTGTCTTTGAAAGAGATACTTAACGTCTTTCATACTTGTCAATCAGTTAATGCAATTCACTCTTTGCGTCACCTTTCTTTGTCAGGTAGATTTTGTTGCCAAGAGATCGATCCCAGTATATCATGTATATTCTTAGATTGCTGCTTCAGTCTAGACCGTTTTAAAAGGTTGGTCATTTTGTATTCCTTGCTCGATGTAGTTGTTATAATGAAAAATCATTCAGAAAAAACTTTCAACCAAAATCGCTCCAAGAAATATATCTGCCCCTGTTTTTGTATCAAATCAATTCATGGTCTTGTAAGTGTCACAAATATCTTCATCCTGAGATTATCGTCTTGCTTTATGCTTGCAAGTGGGTAGAGACATGCTTCCGAATGCTTAGGGAGTTTCCAAGTCTGTCATATGAGAGCTTAGTCGTTGTGTCTTTCCTTCTTTTCAAGGTGAATCAGCCTGCTAATTTTGATTGTTGTGCGTAGACCTTTGTAACATCAAGTGGGTCCTCCTTTTTTCTCACTTTTTTTATTGCCTTCTGAAACCCTTTGAACGTATTTTTGACCATGAATAGGTGCAAGTTTGAAAAAATGCTTTGGATCACAATCTTCTACTGCAGGCAGAGTAACTGTGTAGAAAGGAGCAACAACATAATCTTCGGTGTTGTGTCAAAAGGTATTGAGGTGAATCATGTGTGCCTTTGAGTTTGACCAACATATCTTTTGCCTTGTAAATTTCCTGCTTCATATGCATAGTGCTTGCTTTAATAAACTTTTCCTATTTTGACAAATCACTGACATGTTCACTTTGCTTAACCATATCTTCTACCTTGGTATTCAACTAGAGCCAACTTTTTGGACGATAGGTTTTTGAGTTGGTAAGGGATGAGGAAAAAATCAGGTTTTGGGCATTAGGTGATTGGATTTAGGAAGGAATTCCTTTAAGTGGAAAGAAACGTAGGGTGAACAAGAAAACTCACACAATGCACACCTAGCAAATAAAAATGCATCCTATAATGCAAATGACTGTTTTATGCATAGTGATTTGGAAAGTGCTCTATGCCACATGCATCATTTCATTTGCTAATAAAATGCGGAGTCTGAAAGAGAATATTGCATTTATTGAACATTGGTCTTAATTACATTAGCTGATATTGAAACTGTGTAAGAGAAGGAAAAGACTAAACATAGCTAGGAGATTAGATTATGGCCAAGTAAACATCTTTCATGTTGATCCATCCCTAGAAGATTCTTCTTCTTCTTCAGATGAGTCTTCCTCGGCCGAACTTGCCCCTGATGAATCTCCTTGGAAGATGATATTATCTGCATCAGTTAAGAGTTGGGATATGTCGAACATGAAGTTTTTGAACATTTCCCAAGCCTTACTTCCTTTCTCCTCTATTCCATTGTCAGCCACAACGTTCATTCTTTCGCTAGCCATACACTTATAGACTCTATGTATTTTGTCAATAGTTCTATCTTATTACGCCATTTGTCTTTTTCTTTATTTTTTGCCTCGATCAAAATTTAATTTTTTGCTATCTTCTTCGTGCCTTTTCCAGTTGTTTGTGTAGCCTCTTGCATTCAGATTCTATCTCATCAGTATTTCTTTTGCTTTTTGTTGTTGCTCTTGGTTTAACTGCCCCTGCTATGTCTTTTCTGAGCCAGTCTGGGTAATCTTCATCGTAACCTACATCAAACCTGTCTCGTCCAATAGTCTCGAATTCAATTCGATGTCTTGCTTTCCAAAGTTCTAATATCTTGTCTTCTAATGGTATTATACCCCCGAGAATTTCTGCCTTGAAACTCCAGATGTCTGCAATTTGGGGTACGATCTATTTTCTTCCTGCTTGTCTCAGTGCTGTTAAAAGAGTGTATGGGTAAACTCCTCTAAAGCCCACTAAAATGAGAAATGAGTCCCTTTCCGATTGCACATTTTTAGGTGTCAGCTGATAGAACATGCAGTGCCAACCTTTTCCAGTTGCTGGTCGGTCCCACTTTCCAAGAGCATTGTCCATGCGGGCGATATGAGTCAAGATGTAGTTTTCTCTGTATGGAATGGAAAGCTTGCTCTGTACTATTTATCTTTTTCAAATGCTTCATCAGCCAAATTTGTAAAATCAAATTGCAACCTTCGAAGAAACCAGTGCCCATCTTAGATCTTTCTAAAGCTCGGTAAAGTTCTGCAATGATCATAGATATCAGAGTTTATTTCCTATCACAATCCTTGAGTAGGGCATCAACAATTGATACCATGCAAACCTCAACCCGTCCTTCGTGTTCTAGAAATACAACAGTCTCTACAAAGGTTGTGCCAAAAGTGAGTACCCTTCGTTCTTGCCAACCTACCTGGTTAATACTAAAGCTGTCTTGGAATTCTTGAAATACTTATCCGTACCGAAACTTAATATAGAGGGAAGTTAAAGATTTTCTTGACTGCCTTATGTTATCTGTGCATAATTCATGCCTGAATCCCACCATTTCAAAGAATTCCTCGGGTGTAATATTCTTAGGCATCAATATCTCATCACTTTCAAATAGAAGTTTAGTCAATCTGTCTATCTCTTCCAGCAATGGTGTCAACTCTACACTTCTAAAATGAAAAACTTCTCATTCTGCATCCCAGTAGTGTACCGCTGCTTCTACTATCCCTTTCACTACAACGTGTTCTATTAATGAGATCAGATTCCCCAACACTATTTTAACTCGGTCTTGTTGATCTATGCTTAGGTTTCACCACCAATCTTTGAGCAACTGATGGATTTCAGTAACCACGTCGAACGTTCTAGAGGCTGTGATCTTTGGGAAAATGTTAAGGATGATAGGAAAAGGGAGAAGAAAATGCCTAAAATTCACTTTATTGCAAACAAATGATAAACTTGTGGCACAAGCTTTTGAAAATACTGCAATAGAGAATATGAAGGGATGTGTCGTTGTGGGCTGAGAACCCTTTAGAGACTTTAGACGAAAGTTGCTAATGTGCATTATGTTTCATCCCGTCTGTCAAGCGGTCGTTTCTGCTTCAAATTGGGCTTTTAATGCCTCTTTGGTTACCATTTGTGCTTTTGAATAGCACTGAATAAAGAATGATTCCAACCGTTTAGGAATAAATGGTAATTTCTGATTTAATTTGGGCTGCTGATGCCTTTCGGTTACTTTTTGTGCCTTTGAATGTCATTCAATGCAGAATAATTCCAATAAACCCATTCAGATTGTTCGAACAAGTTGGCCTATTTGACTTGAAGATCAAGTCGACTAATAGCATGATGCATGATCCTAGCGTCACCACTAAGAGCTGGGTTAACTTAGACCGAGTTTTATTAACCTCCCAAGCGGACGACTCAGGATCGGGAACGTCTCGAACCAGCTCGATTCAGTGTTGTTCCCCATAAATGACAATTTGTGAGGAAAGAGGTAGTCGTAACTACCGTATTTTTTAACGCACGATTTTGAAATTGTCAGGAGTGGCAGATGGTATGAGCGAGAGGCACAAGTTAAAATGTATGAGTTTTTGAAAAATGCCCAAGTTGAAACCATTCACAAAATAATTTTAATAAAGAGAAGGAACAAAAACAAAAGAAATAGGTTAGTGTAGGGGTATAAAATAATTATGCAAGATAATTTAAAAAAATACAAATAGAGCTATAAGTGAAACCATTAAATAGAGGATTTAACAAACTTGTGGAGGATTTGAAAAAAAAAATCGTTGAATCGAATGACGTGATGTATTTCCTTATTAAAGAGTGAGATTTTCTAGACGAGGTTTCTCCCAAGCGAACAACTTGGAAGTTGAAAGCATGCAAACTGCCAATAGCCCAACTAGATGGCTAAATTTTACAAACTTTCCCTAAATGGTGGTTTGAGAGTGGAATGACCGCGAGGTACGCGTAATCGTTCTTGGTATGTGAAAGTGTATATATTCCAGTAGTAAAGGAAATGTGATCGGAATAAACAAAGTGAATATAATTAACCAAGCAATTTAAAGAAAGAAGCACCAAAACTTGAAAATCTAAATATGGACGTCAATCCTGCAGAAAGGAAAGAAAGGAAAGTTAGATTTGAAGATAATGAAAATAGAAAAGAAAGCAAGTAAAGAATCCCAATTCAAAGTCCGTTGTGGTTAGAACCTTGATATCCTCAGCGGAATCGTCATTCTGTCGACACCCTTTTTTCTCGAACCGTTTAAAGTTTGAAATAGGATTCGACTTATTAGAACTCACGGATAAGAGTTGGAGTCGCCACCTAACATATTTTTTAAATATGCGTATTAGGGCACCTGCTTTGTTTCTAGCCAATTTTATTGTTAACTCTGAAATTTGATCTACGAACCAAAAATTATGAGTAAGGGTTCAAGTTAACCCAAGAGAAATGTATTAGGCACCTCTCAGATTCCACCAAGTGTGGTTCCCGGCCGAACGTAATATTGAGATTCAAATAAATTACAGTAAAGCAAAAACAAGCAATTCCAGTAGTATTTTACAACACAAATAAATTGCATAAGAAACAAGTTTCGTCTTCTCAAATGTCTTCAATTTTTGTTAACCTCGCCCCTAATGTTCCTCACAAAGAAGATAAATATTTGTTAGCGCGAATAAAATGAATATAAAATAAGACAAAATTAACAAAGTGTTGTCCAATCCAAATGTGCCATTCTTTAATAGACTCCATCCAAGCGTACCTCACAAAATATAAAACAAATTAGTATTATAATTAAAGAAACAAAGAAAAAAATAAAAGCAGAATAAAGTAGCAGCAGCAGCAGCAGCAGCAGTAGTAGTAGTAATAATAATAATAATAATAATAATAATAATAATAATAATAATAATAATAATAAGAGAGTAATAATAATAATAATAATAATAATAATAATAATAATAATAATAATAATAATAATAATAATAATAATAATAATAACAAAATAAAGGGAAATTAAATTTTTTTAAGGTTTTAGGCTCATATTTCGTCGTATCGGGTAGAGGTTAAAGACATCGGTACGGCTACAAACAACGGTGGCCAGCCAATTGCCAATGAAAGTACCGATTCTACACACTCTATGCTCATTTCGCAAAGTGTATACTCATCATCATTGTCTTTTTTTGGTCTGTTTTTGAGACATGTAAAGGATGGTAAATATGGAATGCGACTTATATTGGCCTCCAAACGTCATTGGCATGTGTAGTATCATAGTCGAATTGGTCTGGATGCCTCAAAAATTTGTATTTTTCATAGGCAAATCGAATGGTCCAGCCGCTGTGAATATCAACAGATACACATTATCAAAGAAAAAGTATAGCATATGTTCCAATCGGTCAACGAGAAAATAACAAAGGCTGCGTAAGTGAACATCTTGAAAATTTAAGAACGCTGCAGTCAATTGTAGTGGCATGAACAAGACAAAAGTCGTCCAAAATCTCATAAACTGATCCTGCAAGAAACAAGCAAGAAAAACAAAGCAACAAACTAAAACAATAACAGTGCAACAAACTCAAAATACCAAAAGGCCAAAGAGATTCCAAATCGCTAACAGATTTACGGGAAAACGCCAGAAAGTTCAGAGCATCAGCTATGATTAGGATCAAGGCCTCGGCAAAACACCATGGCCAAAACTCGACTAGACCCCGCAAACAGGAACAACAGTGAAAAGGAAAAAAAGGGGCAACTACTGACAGTTCTTCCAATGAAACTGCGGCGTCTCCGCCACGCTGGTGGTGGCATTTTCACACCTTGAACCTCTTTTTTTATTTCCCCTTTTCAAAATCCACTAATGAAGTAAAAAAATAGTGTCAATGCCTCTGTTAGTCCCCTTTCCCAGATCTCCCTACGTTCCGATCAGTTAGTGGATGTGTGTGGGTGTATGTGTGTAGACGGGGTTGTGGGCCTGGAGAATATAGAGGAAGATGGTGGGTATGGGAGTGTGTAATTGTATTGTTGGTATGTTGTCAATGCTGTATGTGTATTAAAATGGGGATTGTAATGGTGATTTTGTGTATCCTAGGGTATGTGCTGATTGGTATGTGGTGGTGGGGAGAAGATAAAAGTTGGTGATGATGCTTGTATACCACTGTTTTGTACTGTATATTGGTCGTATACGTAACAGTTTTCAGGGAGAAGAAGATCGTCCCTTCTGGTGTTGCGTTTCAATTCATTTATAAGAAGAAAAATTGAAAAAAGACATTGGATAATTGATTTGAATATCAGGGAGAGAAAGAGAGTGATTAAGAGTGATCTTTGGAGGATTTGATGGGTCAATTTTTGGAATTGAGAGAATTTTGGCGGATTTTGTGAGTTTTATATGTTGTCCCAAAATGGGGAAGATGAGGGAGAGTAGAGATTTAAGGGGATTTGAGTGATATGAGTGTGATGTACTTGGTATCAAAAGTGGGGTAGGTACATTAGGTGTATAGGTTGATTTTATGTGAGAGTGGACAAGAGACCGAGATCTAATTAAAATAGAAAAAAATGAAAAATTGCATGGCACGAAAATAAAAGATGAATGTATCTAGACGAACACTTATCTAGATTCAAAGACAAAATTTAAAAGAAATTCTTTAAAATGGAGATTTGCATATATTTAAATTCAAAAGAATTCAAAGTGTGACAAATTAAAATGAGATGAAATGGATGATATAAAGTTTGGACTAGGCATTTTAATTGGACTAATATTAACTTAAAGGTGCAAAAATTAAATAAATTATATTATATATAAAAAATACATGTAATAAAGTATTTGGTGTTAAATAAAAATGATTATGTATAAATAGTCATAAATAATGATTAAATGTTACTTATGCCGTAAATTGCACAAATATCCATAAATTCAGTATGCATTCAATAAATGGTCTAAATGATGTAATTATATAATATATCCACAATTTAACATATATTGTATGAGCAGGGTATTTGCGCAAATAAATGCATGCAAATTTTCAAACAGCCTATGTTGCACCTTTAGGTTAGATATACCCAATTATTGAAAATGGAGGGACAAAATGGGTGTCAACAGCATGGTCGACCATTCAAGAGTAGTACTTCCTAAGCCAAGAAATTGATTAAACTTTTACGTCTTCAAAAGATTTCTGTGTGTGACGGGGGATTAATCTTTGGGAGGCATGGAGGTGTTCTCACAGGTTTCTTCAACAACTAATGTCAAACCTTGAGATGAAATCTGTAGGCTGCTGACCGATAAACTTTCTCTAGATAGATAAACTTCAATTTTTTAAAATTCTTTAGGAGAGCCCTTATCTATGCTTGCCGGTCTGGCATACAGACATCTTTCATGATAAAGATTCAGTTTACCCGATCGATAACTGATCGGAAGCCACACTGGTGACTGACCTCCTTGGCCCCCAATATATAGGCTAAGTCAAGAGCTTGAATTATGGGTTCATATTCTACTTCGATGCTTGAGTATTTTGCTGCCTTGCAAAAGACCTTCCTAGTGGGTGTTTTGATCTATAAATCAAGTTCGGCATCATGTCCTTCGAGATCCACCCCCGTATGGATTACCTAGTGCCTGATTTTGATCGTTTTTGCACTCTTTATTAACTTCTCTTCCTCCGATGCTAATTCTTCAACAAAATCTGCTGTGAAACCCTCTAAGGCTTGCGTTGTGATGGCCATTCATGGTTTTTAAATGATATCATACTCTTCCAGTTCCTCGGCCCATTCTGCTAACCTTTTTGAAATCCCGGGTTTAGACAGAATGACTCGCAATGGTACTGAAGAAACCTTGCTAATCGTATGGCTAACAAAGTATCAGCAAAACTCCTGTGTTGCCATGACTACGGCTGCCAAAAACTGAATTGATAGTGGGAGACGTCTGTTTGCGCCCAAGAGTTCTTTGCTGGCATATTGCACATGGAGCTACCTTCTCTCTTCTTCTTGTGCTAAGACGAAATGCCAGGCCACTTCTGAGATCGTGACGTACAACAACGAGTGCTCCCCCTGAAATGGTTCAGTTATCATTGAAAGTTGTAAGAGATGTACCTTTACTCGTGCCAACAGTAGACAACAATGTATTGGCCACCAGGGCTCTTCATGACTTACCAATACTTCGAAAAGGTGGTAGCATAATTCTGCGGCCTTGGGGATTAAATGACTAAACCCCTATTCAGTCCCTCCGCTCAATGGATTTATCCCACAGCGGCTCTTTGTTGACCATTTTCACCTCGACTTTTAGCCCTATATAAAGATTTCTCTCATTTGTTGTGCATGCTAAGGCGAAGACCGCTCACTCCACAAGTCGCTGATTCTATATGGGGTCGGGTATCTGAAGACTTGGTGAAGTGTTGAGGCTACTCACTTCACGTCATGTATCCATGGCCGCCCCAAAATAACCTCATATGAGATATCACAAGTTAGTACCTGAAAAAGTGTCATGCTCGTCATGCCCGAGATTTGGACCAGTAGAGCTAGTTCTCTGCCAGATTTCTCACAGATACTATTAAAATTGGTTGTCCTACAAGGGCTCGGAGTTATTTGATGATGTTGTCTTGACTTCTTCAATGTCTTCTATTGGATGACACTGACATCGCTCCCCGGGTCAATTAAGGCTCATTCAATTTGAAATTCAAGCACACTAATTGGGAATGTGAGAGTGTCTGCATGTTTTCCTTCCCCTTCTATAAGACTGAAAGTAATCGGGCTAGAAAATAGTTCAGCCGCTTTAGTCCCGTAATTTTTGGTTGACCTAGACGTCGTGAAGTTCGCATTGACGCTTCGCTTGTCCTTAGGGTCAAGCGCTCCTGAACGCCTTGCTCCTTCTTCGATCAGGTCCTTGATAATTCCTTCCTTTAACAAATTCTCAATTTCTAGCATCAGGGCCTTATAGTAAACTGTTGTGTGACCATTACTTCGATGAAAATCGCAGTAATACATAGAATTCCTTCCAGCCGCACCTTTTGATGATAGGCGTCCAAAGAACTTTAGAGCCGAGTTTCCCAAAATGATTGGCAACTAGTTCTACTACATTGACCTGCATGCTAAAGTCTTTGAAACTGTGTGGGTCCGTGCTTTTCTCCTAGTACCCGGCTCCCCAATGATTGCTATGCTTTCCTGATCTTGCTTGATTCTTGACCGTTCATTTTGTTCTTCTTATGTCGCCCTCTTCCTCTATGGATGGACTACCTATAGCTTCCTCCGGATGTCCCCGCTAGGATCTTGTGATTGTTTGGGATCCAGACGGAGCTTCACAGTGTATCTCTAATATAGAGCATTCCATGTCGTCATCGGGTACTGAGTGAGACTCCACTGTAACTCCCGTGTGGCCAATGAACCCTTAGATATCACTCTTTTACCAAGAGCTACCACAACGATGTTGTCGGGAATAGGAGGAAGCTGTATGTATTCCCTCTGGAGTCTCTCCAGGTAGTCTTTCAACAACTCGTTACCACGTTGTCAGATCTCAAAAATATCCTTCATGCACTTTTGACTGCCGTATAGTAAGCAGCAATATGCTCGTCCGAATCAGTGGTTCTATCGTACTTAAGATTATTCGTCAGGTGGAAATACTTTGGTACACGGACCGGTGCAGCACTTGCCTTATATTCATATTTGTAGAACTTTTGCTGATCTATGGTGATAACCTGAGGTGGAGCACCTGGCATGTTACTGATCCGATCATGGATGGCCTTCATCTCCTTCAGGATGTCCTAGATGACAAGTGTTTTTTTAAGATCTTGGTTATTGACTGTTGTTGAGCCTCTAGGGGCGGCATCCATGTTGAGCCTGCAATTAGGAACGGATGATGGTGACTCGCTTACAGGTGCTGGTCCTCACGGGGATGCTGGTCTCTGAGACGATCCAGCAAACATTGCTACTAATTTTTGGATCATGCCTTTAACCATGTTGGCCGAGTTCTGCTCTGCCCATTCTGACAGGGTTTTGAAGAGATCAACAAGGAAATCATTGAGCTCAAATTACCTCCGCGTGGTTGATCGTCCTCTCTATCACTGGCTACGTGGACTGGTTCCTTGGCAGGGTCTTTCGATTGACCGTTAGGATCACTAGGATCCCGTGCGGTATCATCTACTGAGTTGGTGGTGTTCTTTGGAACGTTGTCGTTTTCGTCTGACATGAATGTGCCTTTTTCCTTTTAGAAATCTACAATTGTGTAGGCCCTACAGTGGGCGCCAAACTGTTTATGCCTAAAGTTGGTCGTTTAGGTAAAATAATTAAATTTGTTAGAGGGTCACAGTCAATACGGTAAAATACGCAGGAAAAGTAAGTAAAGGGGAGAGAAAAGTAATAAACAAGAAAGTAATAATCTTATTCCTTGAGAATAGCCGGATTCTGTGTGAATCGCTTGATGTACAATACAATGTGAGGAGATAGTAGAGATTTACCCAGTCCTAATTTTGCTAAAATAAAAAGAATAATAAAGATCATGGGCCTAAACTCAAGGTGGTGGTATACATGGAACCCTAACTAGGAGACTATAAACCATGCTTATGCCTAAATTCGGTTGTTTAAGGTAAAAAAAATTGAATTAAAGGGTCAAAAGCAATACAGTAAATGCACAGGAAAAGTAAATAAATATAGAGTGAAAAGTAATAAGCAAGAAAGTAATAATCTTATCCCTTGAGAATGGTTGGATTTTGTATGAATCGCTTGATGTACAATACAATGAGAGGAGAGGTATTTATAGTAAAGATTTTTCGAGTCCTAATTATGGTAAATACAAAGACTAAATAAGGGCTATGGGTCTAAACTCAAGATGGTAGTACATACGAAACCCTAACTAGGAGACTATAAACCCTAGGGTGGTAGGATATATGCCTTGCGTCCTATGTCTGCGCCGCCTAAACGGTCGTGGCTCAAGGAGCGGGCATGTATCCTTTGTTCCTAGTGACTTATAGGCTAAGTTTAATCTCGACTGCTGAACTCGTATCCCCGTAATAGTAGGTTGCATATTTTTTGCCACACTGTCAGTCCCCCAACTTGCTGAGTGCTGTCATAAGCAGTCAGGAAGTGAAAGAGATAAGTAAAAGGATGTGAACAGATATCTCACTAACTCCTTGAAACTCGGGGTCTCTTTTACCGAGACTAACGTTTGATTTCTTCGAGAACCTTTCGTGGCTTATCTGATTGATTGATGTCGATTCCGTGCACCTTTCCAAGAACACATTTTCAGCTCATAATTATGCTTAAACATTTCACACTTCATCCTTATCTCGTTCCACCTATAAATAGGGGCTCCAGTATAGTGGTGAAATCACAAATCTTCCTTCAGAAAAAATCTCCGTCCCTTCCACAACTTTCTTATGAGAGAATGACTCCTTTATCTATAAAAATAATTTCCTTTGATCCTGGTCCAATATTCCCAGAAATACTTCTATGACCATAATGGATGGTATATGAGGAAACTGTAAGGGAGAATGTTTGTACAGTGTTTCCCTTTTGTTTCTCTATCTATGGCTAGATGAAAGGAGTCCCACGAGTCGTGAAGTTTTATTGGGATTCTAATGGCGTTCTTTGGAATGTCTTAATAGTGGCATTTGAACTGATTATGGTGTGCTCTTCTTCTAGCACAATGGTTGCTGTGATATTCCTCTTGTCATATGGGGTCAGGAGGCTTAACCCCCTCTGTTGTCGTGAGGTGTCTCTTTGGGATGTCGTAGATGTTCTGGTAGCTCTTTCAATAGCACTAATTTGATTATGGTAAAATAAAAAGACTAATAAAGGTCATGGTCCTAAACTTAAGGCGTTGGTATATACAGAACCTTAACTAGGAGATTGCGGACCCTAGGGCAGTGGGATGTATACCCAACGTCCTATGCCTGCACCGCCTGGACGGCCATGGCTCAAGGACCGGGTGTGTATCCTCTGTGCCCGGTGACTTTTCAACTAAGTCTAATCTCACCAGATGGACTCGTATCCCCGTAACAGTAGATGGCATATTTTTGCCCACACAGGTAGTCCCCCTACTTGCTGAGTGTTGTCGTCTCGTAAGCAGCTAGGATGTGTAAAACCTAAGCTAAAAGGATGCGAAGAGATATCTCACTAACTCCTTGAAACCCACAGTCTCTTTGATTGAGACCGATGTTTAATTTCTTCGAGAGTCCGTCTTCTCTTTATCTGATAGGTTGATGTCGATTCCATGCCCCTTTTCAAGAAAACCTTTTTCTACACTGAATCGTTTCATATCTTTGGGTCATAATTACACTTGACCGTTTCACATTTCATCTTTATCTTATTCCGCATATAAGTAGGGTTTTCACAATAGTGGCGAAATCATAAAATCTTCTTTCAGAAAAACTCGTTGTTCCTTCTGAAGCTTTCTTATGGGAGAATGACTCTTTCATCTTCAACAACACTTTCCTTTGATCCTGGTCCAATGTTTCCTCAAATACTTCCCCGTCCAGGATGGATGGTATATGAGAAAACGGTAAAGGTGAAAGTATGCACAGTGCTTCTCTTTTGTCTCTCTATCCATGATTGGATGGAAGGAGTCTCCTGAGTGATGAAGTTTGACCGAGATTCTAATGGCGTTCTTCAAAATGTCTTCATCATGGCATGTGCTTTGATACATTGTGCTCTTCTTCTAACATAGCGGTCGCGTTGATATTTCTCTTATAATGCGGGGTCAAGAGCCTTAACCCTTTCTGTTATCGTGAGCCATCTCTTCTGGGACGTCGTAGATGTTCAGGTAGCTCCTTCAAAAGCACTGGGTTGAGGCTCTAATACTTAGCTCCGTTTTATTGTGGGCAAGCGGATATAGTTTTGAGCCATCAGCCGGTCAAGGAGTCGCTAAATTTTGAATCTATTCACGATTTATGGCTTTCACCTTGTCCGTCTGGTTCGGCCAGATTTCTATTGCAACGTCTTATCGGCCAGTGGCCGTGGAAAACCCGGGGGGACAACCACTCTTATGGTAGGTTCCCAGCTCAAGCCTCCCCATGTTCGATAGGCTCCTAATTGCGCTTGAAACTCTGCGGGGCAGTGCACTCCGGTTTGACCGGCAGGGGTCGATGTAGATCTTTGCTGCTGACAAAACATTCGGGCCAGAGTTGTATCGGTAACTATGCGCTGAAGATTGCTCAGCCTGAAATATCTCCTGATGCCTAGGAGGGTTTTGAGTGGTTTGCCAACTTATAGCTACATTCCAGATTATGTAGCTTCAGTTGTGCGACATTCAGAGAATCTTGCAGTTTTTGCGTTATTTTTTGGGTTTTATTCTAGAACAACTGTACTGAATAGTGTTGCATTTGAAAGGACTTAATTGTATATTATGAGCCTACGGGCTGTTGACATTAATGAAACGATCGTTCATCAGTATTTTATGCGTACTTGCGTAAAAACTGGTAGTGTAGTCAAGCAGCATGTGTTTTGAGTGCCTTTCAGGGCTAGTGTCTTTTAAAGATGGGTGTGTACACTGTTGGGTGCTTCATTTGCATCTGTAATTGACAGCTTATGTTGCACCTGTGATTGACGGCTGTTTTGCACGCACAATGGGACGACTTTAGGTCGTGGTATGAAAGATAGCTTTTTTGCATCTAAGCATTAATGTCGTTGCTGGTTTACTCGAGTATTGCAAGACTTTCAAGCGCTATGCGGATGGGCGTCCCCACCGGCATGTTGGTACAATTTTATTGAATTGACGATTTCAACTTATGATGTAATACCTGGTGATTGAACAAGAAGTGATATAGCTTTAAGTGAGTAGTTTACCTTACTTTTGTCATGGTAACTGGGTATATTACTTCAACTTAAGTTGTGCCGGGGCTATGAATAGTTGGATCATAGATGGATCTGATTGTAAAACTGACAAAATAAAATAATAGTTTTATTGATATTAGTGGGGCGTTGCACCTGAATTGTTGTGGGTGAGCACCCATAATATGGTTGATAAGTATGAAAATATTGTAATAAAAAAAAACTAAAGACTTAACAAAAGTAAATACCGAAAAGGATTGTGCTTCCTAAGCCGAATGGTTGCTTCTTCCTTCGTTCCCTCGGGGGGATTCTTTGTGCTCGACAAAGATTCAATTTTTGGGAAGCCCGGAAGCATCTACCGAGTCTTCTTCATTAGGGGTTATTGAACGCTGGGATATGACACGTGGGCCGCTGACCACCCGACAGTATAACTCTCTTTTGATTAACCAATAATGAACTGCCCGCCTCCGCAACTCCATGCTTTCTGCCTTGTCTTTAGGGAGTGCTCCCTCGTCCAAGTCGTTAATCAATGCATGACGCAGCTCTAAAGTGGATCTTGTGTTTGGACATTCGAGGTTCAATAGTTCCGTGGGGGTTAGCTTGATCATTATTTGCTGGTCGTCCGGATCGATGTACAAATCTTCAGACACCTCGCCGTAGTTTGAACATTCCTCTCGGTAAAAAAACTCCCATTTGTGAAGTTTTTCAACAGCGCCTTAATTTTTGCCTGTAGACTCGGCATACAGATGCCTTCCTTTGTGAAGACCTCATTCGCTCGATTTACCACTAACTGGGAGCTGCTATAGAGACTGATCTCCCTCGCCTCCGATATGTAGGCTAAGTTAAGAGCTTGAATTACAGCTTCATATTTTGCTTCAGTGCTCGGGCATTTTGCGATTTTGCTGAAAACCTTCCCGATGGGTGTTTTGATCCATATATCAAAGTTGGCTTCTTTTCATCCGAGGTCTACACCTGTATGGATTTCCCAATTCCCAGGTTCAATTGCCTCTACACTCTTGACCAACTCCTCTGCTTTTGACACCAGTTTGTCCGCAAAGTCTGTGGTGAAACCTTCCAGAGCCTGTAACCTAACGGCCGCTTGTGGTCGGTAAGTGAGTCCTGCCAATCTCTTTAATAGTCCATGTCTGGGTAGAATGTTCCGTAGAGGTATGAAAGAGATCACACCAACCACATGATTAAGGAAATACGAACGCAGTCCTCATCTGCCATGATTACAGCCGCCACGAACTGGTTTGATAATGAGAGGAGTCCGTCTACCCATAAAAATCCCTTACTAGAATATTTTACGGGTAACTTCCTCCCATCTTCCTCTCGCACTAAGACCGCATTATGCTATTTTCCGAGATTGTGATGTATAACAGTAGGTGCTCTCCCTGGATTGGTCCGTTATCGTCAGAAGCTGCAGGAGCCGCATCTTGGTTTGGGTGAGAACCTGGCAACATCATACTGGCCACCAAGTTCCCTCGTGTTTACCTAAACTTTGGATAGCTGATAACATAATTTCGCTGCTTTGGAAGCTAGGTGACTCATCTCTGACACCCATTCTCGCAGCTCCTTGACCGCTATTCTTGCCTTCCGTTCAATAGACCCATCCTGAGAAACTCTTCATCAATCGTATTTACTTCAGCTATAGGACCTTTATGGAAGCCATTGTCGGGTATAAGGTGGCTTTTGGGCAAGGACCGCTAACTCCGTAAGTTTTTTACCCCGCTTGAGGTCGGGTATCTGAAGACTTGATGAAGTTTTGAGGGTACTCCTTTTATGTTGTGTATCCACGGCCGTCCTAGGATGACATCATATAAAATACTGCAGGCTAGTACCTGAAAAGAGGTAATGCCCGTTACACCCGTATATGTACCAGCAAAGGTAGCTCGCCAACAGGTTTTTCACAAAAGCCTCTGAAGTCGTTATCTTGCAGGAGCTTGGAATCATCTGGCAGTGCTGCCCGATTTTCTATAACACCTCTTTCCGGATGACATTAACGTTGCTCCCTTGAACGGCTAAAGCACGCTCGATTTGCAGATCGAGCACCTTGATTGGGATAATGAGTGCATCTTGGTCTTCGACTTCCTCTTCCACCGAGCTGAATGCAATCGGACTAGAAATTATTTTGGGCACTTTGCTTCCCCAGGTTGTAACTGGTCTGTGCCTCGTGAAGATCGCATTGACGCTTCGCTTGCCTTCAGAGTTTGGTGCTCTCAATCGTCTCGTTCCTACTTCAATCAAATCCTTGAGGTGCCTCTCCGTTAGTAAATGCTCAATTTCGAACATCAAAGCCTTGCAATCGAGTTTGGCATCGTCGTTGCTTCGATGAAAATCGTAGTAAGGCATTGAGCTCCTTCCATCTTCTCCTTTTGAAGTGGTGACCACCGCACTTTTGAGCCTAGCTTCCCAAAGTGATTTGCAACCAGCTCTATGGTGTTGAACCACAATCCAAAGTCCCTAAAAATGTGTGGCTCTAGAGGCTCGGTCCCCCAAGAATTGCCTGTCTTCCCAATTCCCGCTTGTCTTTGAATTTTCCCTTTTATTCTTCTTTCATCTCCTTCCCCTCTAGGGATGGACTTCCTGCACACTTCCGTCCTTTAGCTTCAGGGTTATGGGAATATTCTGGCACAAGACGGAGCTTTTCTATGTATATTTGGTGCAAAGCATTCCATGTCGTCACGGGATGTTGAGTTAAACTTTACTATAACTCCCTTGTGGCTAACAAACCTCTCGAGTTCAAGCTTTTGCCAAAGGCTACCACTACAATGTTATCGATCTGTCCAGGTAGTCCTTTAGCAACTCATCGTCTCGCTGTCGGGTCTCGAAGATATCTTCCATGCATTTCTCCCACCTGCGGCCTCCATAGTATGCCTTCTTGAGCAGATCATGCATCTGAGTGAATGACTCGATCGAAGCCATAGAAAGCTGTGTGTACTATGCGAGGGTTCTTTTAGTCAAGGTCGAGCCGAATCTCTTCACCAGAGCGGATTAAGTTACTTCTTCAGAGATCTCATTGCTTTTAACAGCTGTATAATATGCAGCAATATGCTCGTCTGGATCAATAGTTCTATCGTACTTAAGGTTATCCGGCAGGTGGAAATACTTGGGTACATGGGCTGGTGCAACACTCGCCTTGTATGCATCCTTATCAAACTTCTACTCATCTACAGTGGTAACCTGAGGTGAAGTACGCAGTACGCTACCGATCCGATCATGGACGGCCTTCATCTCTTTTAAGATATCTTGAATAATAGGTATTCCTTTGAGGTCTTGATTATTGATTGTTTTTTAGCCTCCAGGGGTGGCATCCATGTTGATCCTGCGATTAGGAACGGATGCTGGTGAATCGTTCATGGGCGCTGGTCCTCGTAGGGATGCTAGCCTCTGAGACGATCCAGTAAACATTGCTCCTAACTTTTGGGTCATGCCCTCGACCATGTAGACTGAGTTTTGTTCTGCCCGTTCTGATAGGGTTTTGATGAGATCAACAAGGAAACCTTTAAACTCATAATTACCTTCATGCAGTTTATCGCCTTTGTCGTCACTAGCTACATGAATTGGCTCCTTAGTAGGGTCCTTTGATTGATCGCTAGGATCGCTGGGATCTTGTGCAGAGTTTTCTGCCGCATTGGTGGTGTCTTTTGGGACATTTTCGTTGTCGTCTGACATGACTTCACAATTTCCTTTGTAGAACAATTTTCTGGGCCACACGGTGGGCGCCAAATTATTTAAGCCTAAATTTGGTCGTTTACATAAAATAATTAAATTTATTAGAGTGTCATAAGTGTTTATGCCTAAAATTGGACGTCTAAGTTACACAACTAAATTTATGAAAGGGTCACAAGCAATATAGTATAAATGATGGAGAAAAGTAAGAAAATAGAGAGAGAAGTGATGAAAAAGAAAGTAAGTAGTATTATTCCTTGTGAATTGCCGGAATCGATGTTAATTGCTTTATGTACAATACAGTGTAAGGTATAGATTTACCCTGTCCTAATTATAGTAAAATACAAAGACTTATGAGCCCATGTGCCTACAAACTCAAGGCGGTGGTATATGCAAAACCCTAACTAGGAGACTGTAAACCCTAAGGCGGAGGGATGTATGCCATGCGTCCTATGCCTGTACCGCCTGAACGGTGATAAATCATAAAGAAGGCATTTATCCTCTGTGCTCAGTGACTTGTAGGATAAGTTTATTCTCGCCAGCTAGACTTGTAGCCCCGTAATAGTAGGTGGCGTATTTTTACCTATACAGTCAGTCCCCCCACTTGCTGAGTGTCGATGCGAGCAATCAGGAAGTGAAAGCAGTATACAAGATGGATGTAAAAAGATATCTCACTGACTGCTTGAAACTCGCAGTGTCTTTGACCAAGAGCGAAGCTGATTAATTCGAGAACATCGCGTGTCTTCATCTGATTGGATGATGTCGATTCCATGTACCTTTCTAAGAATACTTTTGCTGTGTCGAATTGTTTCATATCTCAAGCTATAATTACACTTGACTGTTTCATGCTCCATCCGTATCTTTTCCAGCCTATTACTAGGAGCTTCGTGGCAATGGTGGAAACAAAAAATCTTCTTCAGAAAAATACTCTGTCTCTTCAAAGTTTCCTTATGAAAATATAAATCTTCTTTCTTAAAAACTGTTTGCCTTTGATTCTGGTCTGATATTCCCAGAAATGTTCCTTTGTTCAGAATAGATGGTGCACAAGAAAACTGTAGGCAAAAGACCGTCCGCAGTTTTCTTCTTCTTTTCCTCACCTATGAAGGGACGAACGTAGTCACCCGAGAAATAATGTTTTATTGGGATTCTAAAGATCTTTTTCAAAATGTCTTCATTGTGGCATGTACACTGATTACGGTGTCCTCTTCTTCTAATAAGACGGCTGCTGTGATATTACTCTTGTCATGCACGGTTAGGACTTTCAGCTGTCTTGAGGCTTCTCCACCAGGATGTTTTTGGCGTTTGTGTAGCACCTTTGATGGTGTAAGGTTGAAGCTCATGTGCCTGGCTTCGTTTCATGGCAGGCTAGAGAATATACCTTCATGCCATTGGTTAGTTAACGAGTCACCAAGTTCTAACTCTGCTCATTGTCCAAGGTTCTCACCCTGTCTGTCTGATTCTGCCGAATTGCTGCTGCAACGCCTCATCGACCGCTGGTTGTGGGATACTCGGGGGAAGAGGCTCCCCTGTGGTAGGTTCCCAGCTCAAGCCTCCCCGTCTTCGGTAAGCTCCCAATTGTGCTTGAAATTTTCAAGGTAGTGCACTCCTGTTTGACCAGCGGCGGTTGAAGCAGATCTTCTAGTTTCTCTTCAAGTTCAGCGGATGAGATGGATGAAGGATGTGTCCATGCTCAGACGCTTCTGATGACTCTTGCTTTGATCAAGGGATTTAGGTCTCGGTTACATCAATGGTTATGCACCGAAGGTTGCTCGCGCTGAGTTATCCCCTGATGCTGGGAGAACATCGAACTGCTTAGCGGCTTGTAGCTACAATCCAAATGAAGGATCTTCAGCCGTGCAGATTTCGAGAAGTTCATAGTTTTGTCTTTTTAGTTTTTTTAGAACACTTGTACTGAACAGTGTTGTATTCAAAAGGACTTAATTGTATATTATGAGCCTACGGCCTGTTTGTTATTAATGATTATGCGTACTTATGTAGTTAAGCAGTATGTCTTGTGTGCTTTTCTGAGCTAGTGTCTTTAAAAGACGGGTGTGCGCACTTAGGGGCGCTCCTTTTGTGTCAGTGAGAGACGGCTTGTATCGCAACCACAATGGGACGTCTTTAGCCTGTGTATAAATGGGGAATTTTCGCATTCCATCTAGAACATCTTTGCTTGTATACTCGAGTATTTTATGACTTTCTGACACTATACGGGCGGACGTCCCTACCGATATGTAGGTGCAATTTGTTGAATTGACGAGTTCAATTTACGAATAATGCCATGTGGCTGAGCTAGACGTGGTCTAGCTCTAAACAAGCAGTTTACCTTTTTTGTAGCGAAAGTGGGTGTATTACTTCAACTTAGGTCTGGTTGGGACTATGAATATTTGGATCGTAGATGGATCTGAATTATAAAACTGACAAAGTAAAATAGTAGTTTTATTGATAAATAGGGGCGCAAGGCCTGAATTGTTGTTGGTGAAAATCCATAACATAGCTGATGAGTATGAAAATACTACAATCAAAATTAAAAGAAACTAGAGGCTTAATTAAAGTAAATACTTAGAAGGATTGTACTTCTAACATTGAGCGGAGGCAACCTCCAGGGCTTTCTCGTCGGAGGGTGCTGAGCCTCGAGATGTGATATGCGGGCCGCTGACCACCCGATGGTATAAATCCCCGTTGATCGAACAATAATGAACAACTTACCTCTGCAGCTGTCTGTTTTCTCTTGTCTTCGGAGAGTATTCCCTAGTCCAACTAGTTAATCAGCGCGTGACGTTGCTCTGAAGTAACCTGAATGACAGATGTTCCTTTGAGGTCTTGGCTATTGACTGTTGTTGAGCATCCAGGGGCGGCATCCATGTTGAGCCTATGGTTAGGAACGGATAGTGGTGAATCGTTCACGGGTGCTGGTGCTCACGGGGATGCTAGCCTCTGAGAAGATCCAGCAAACATCGCTCCTACCTTTTGGATCATGCCCTCAACCATGTTGACCGAGTTCTGATCTATCCTTTCTGACAAGGTTTTGAAAAGATTAACAAGGAAACCTATATACTTAGAATTACCTTTGCGCGGTTGATCGCCTTCGCCGTTGCTGGCTACATGGACCGACTACTTAGCAGGATCCTTTGGCTGCACGCTGGGTTCGCTATGATTTTGTGCATACTCGTTTACTGCGTCGGTAGTGTTCTTTGGGATGTTGTCATTGTCGTCTGACATGACTACGTCTTTTTCTTCGTAGAATACCTACAGTTGCATGGGCCCTACGGTGGGCGCTAAACTGTTTATGCCTAAAATTGGACGTCTAGGTTAAACAATTATATTTATGAAAGGGTCACAAGAAATACAGTATAAACGATAGAAAAAAGTAAGAACAAAGAGAGAAAAGTGGCGAACAAGAAAGTAAGTAGTATTATTCCTTGAGAATAAGCCGAATTCGGTGTGAATCGCTTAATGTACAATACAACGTAAGGAGGGATATTCATAGTAGAAATTTACCAAGTCCTTATTATGATAAAATACAAAGACTAATGAGGCCATAGGCCTATAATCTCAAGGCGGTAGTATATACGACAGTCTAACTAGGAGACTCTAAACTCTAAGGCGACGGGATGTATGCCCTGCATCCTATGCCCGTACCGCCTAAACGGTCGTGACTCGTAGAGCAAGCGTGTATCCTCTGTGCCTGGTGACTTGCAGGATAAGTCTAGTCTCGCCAGCTAGATTCGTATCCTCGTAATAGTAGGTGGCATATATTTCTCAAACAACAAGCAATACAATAAAAACGCAATAATCTTATTCCTTGAGAATAGTCGGATTCTGTGTGAATCGCTTGATCGACAAATAAGATGAGGGGTATTTATAATAGAAATTTACCCAGTCCTAATTGTGGTAAACACAAATACTAATAAAGGTCATGGTCCTAAACTCAAGGCGGTGCTATATACGAAACCCTAATTAGGAGACTGTAAATCCTAGAGTGGTGGGATGTATGCCCTGCGTCCTATACCTGCGCCGCCTGAACGGCCGTGGCTCAAGGAGTGGGTGTGTATCTTCTGCGCCCAGTGACTTATAGGCTAAGTCTAATCTCGCCAGCTAGACTCGTATCCCCGTAACAGTAGGCGACGTATTTTATCCTACACAAACCCTAAGACTGCGGGATGTATACCGTACGTCCTACGCTTGCACCGACTGAACGGCCGTGGGTTACGGAGGAGGCATTTATCCTCTGTGTCCGGTGACTTATATGCTAAGTCTAATATCGGCAGTTGGACTCGTATTCCCGTAACAGTAGGTGGCATATTTTTAACCACACACTAATATATTGTTATAAAAAGTGAGCCGAGTCTCGGCAGTGCTTGATAAGTTGCACGGGTGGCCCTCCAAATTTATCAAATAATTTACCTGCATTTAATTACTAAGGATATGCATAGACATACCACATGGGAGTAAAATTTAATATACAATGAGTTGATGTTCAAATCATATGCCAGTTGTCATCCATGTAATAATGCAACAATTGTTTGAATCATAGATACTAGGTAAGGTGGTTTTGTAAAAAATCAAGAACCCAGTCATCTGCTTTGTATGAAAAACATCTCAATTTCTCATTTACCAATATTTTATCGCAAGTTGTATCTACGTTAAGCGTAATAACATCATCAGAGGCAGTTGCCACTTGACATGAATAATTGCGGTTTGAGAAAAGAAGGTTACAAGTACATTTCCAATAAAAAAGAATTCAGAAGCTTTCTTGCAAAAACGACTGATTGAGACTAAGCTTGAGATATTGTTAAATATATTCTCTTTTTTATTAATCCAGATGTTCCGAAGAGAAATTGAGGTGAGAATGTTCATGGAAAAGAGATAACTATTACGATGGTGGATTCAGTATTGGACTTTGAGCAAGCTTCCTTAATTGTTTGGTTAAATTTTAAACGTCAAGGTAAATGCTAAGGATGGTCTAGAAATGAGTAACATGTGGGCACAATAAAGAAATGTTGAAGAGCTCGAGCAGAACAGAGAATGTAGTTATTAGTAGGTTTAATATGTCTGCCACCAAGATCTCTCATGTGGGGAGCTTATAAACTTAGAGAAGTTAAATGAAATATTTTTTTCCTAGAACAAGAAGTAGTTTATTAATTTTAATACAAAAATATCTTTACATTAATTATATTTACTGATTAGGACATGAATCGAATTTTCGACTAAGTTGTACGGATATCCGACTACTTCCCTTAAACTTGTCGGGCGAACCCTAACGACTGAATCAATTCGAATGGTATAAAATTTACTTGAGAACAATAGGAAATTGACCAAGTTAACCAAAATGATATAAAACTAACTTAAAATAACACAAGATAGTCCATCGAAACATGTATATATGATGGACATAAACACAAGTTGTCTGAATAAACACAACTATCTACCCAACATCATAGGTTTAGAGGTTTTAAGATCAGACATCTAAGAAATCCCAAAATATATATATATATACATCTTCCGAAGGGAGAAATATAAGACATAACAATAGTATCTATAGCCGGTGGCCTTACTAACGAGCTGGCTCTCCATAGGCAGCTAAAATTGCCTCCCTCCTCACTCATGTTGCTGGCTGGATCCTGGAGCAGAATCTGTCGAAGAAAAGACACAATAAGAAATAAAAATGGAGTGTCATATGGACTCAATAAGTGAGAAATAACCAGTTATCTCGAGGGATAGATAAGTTGGTCAAGGAAACATAAGTAATAGCAACAAAACAGATAAGTCAAACATAGATAATCAATGTAACAATTTCATATAGCTAGCAAAACGCAGATGAAGACTTGAAATGAATGAGTGATGATGCAATGGGGTCACATGTGCTCAACACCCATCTCCGATGCAGGACTATCATCTACACTCAGGAGATATATGGAATAATAACCCTTCATGGGACCCTTATCGTCTACTAGAAAGCACATATCACAGTCATAACTGCAGTATAACACTCTTAGTTTCTATGTAATATCAAACCAATGCATAATATATGATATCCAATATAAACTCGAAGCTAAGGCGTGGAAAGTTAGCGTACTCGCGTAAGAAACACGTGGTAGAACATCCATGAGGCCAAAGGCCATCACAGAAATGGATATAATCACTTACTTCTGTCTGAAGGAGCAACCCAGCACTCAACAACTGCTTTCCCCCGTTGAATCCACTCCAAACGTTCTCGCTTTGTTAAAAGTATGGAACACAACCAATACCAAAGCTATTGGTTAAACATTCCCAACTTTAAGCTAAATAGTTAAGAAGTCAACTTAAAAGTTTACCCCATGCGGCACAGGGGGTCAAACTCCAAAATGAAACTCACAATTGTATTATTCAATAACACAAAAGCCTAAATATTTCATCAAGTACCTATCTAAGCTTTCCAATCTTAGTATTTTCAAAGAAAACTTAAGGAAATATCAAAAGTAAATCTAATTTGTGAAAATCATCCAAAATTTCAAAACAAAAATCTGGGCAGCAACATGTCCTGCTTTACAGCCCCTTTTTGGTATAGTAGACAACAAAATTAGATTTTACCATAAACATAAAAGCTCTAAGTCCATAAGTTTTCTTTCCAGAAAATCTTAGAATCATCTATATCAAAGTTTCACAATAAAAGTTATGCTCAAAATTCTCAAGGTTATACATTGTAAAACCGGGACTAAAAATATGCAGTGTCTTAAAGCTCATTTTCATCATCGTAATTAGTAGAATCATATCTTTTAATAACATGAAAGTTTTAGATCTAAAAGTTATCTTTTCAAATAATTTTAGATTACTGAAATTGGAGTTTCATATAAAAAATTATGCAAAGAATTCCAACAGCTATACATTATTAAAATGGGAACTAAAACATGCACTCCTTTGAAACCCAATTTTGATATACTAAACAGTACAAAAATATTTTACAATAAGCATAAAAGTTACAAATCTACAAGTTATCTTTCTATAGAATTTTTAACCACCTAAATCAAACTTTTGTATAAAAGGTTATGTTAAAATTACTAAAGTAAAAATGGTAATCCAAAAATCTTACCACCAAATAAAGCATCCACTCTTGATTCAACCCAAAATAAGCCTGATGTTTTGAAAATTTACGAGCTTCAATTCTCTAGTCAAGAGCAGTCGCACCTCTCTTCTTTTCTTTCTGATTATTTTTTTTTCTCTTATCAAGATATAGTCTTTTATATGCCCTAATAGCAGTTTGGGCTAGTAGTTAGAATACAGCCCTAGCCCCATTATTTCTTATTTAGTTAAAAGGGAGAAATTCAGAACTAGCTCCTCAAAGTAAAATAATTAGAAATGAGGGGTCATATTTCATTCATAGCACCCCTTATTTTTAATTTACATAACATAACACTCCTTATTTTTAAATTACATAACATTGCACCCCTTAGAACTAAAAACTCTAGGAGCCACTTTCCTACCCTCCCCCGCCTCTGACTTGCCGCTGGAAACCCAGCCGCCGCCGGCGCTGCCACCTGATCTCATTGGATTCTTGTTTTATATTTATTTAAATAATTATTTGTTGATAATTTTATACACCTAAATCTACCAAAATAATAAATTATACATATAAATATATAGAAAAATGTGCATGCAAGAAGGAAAATACAAAAATATACAAAAAAATATAAATTTTATACAAACATCCATAAATAGTGCACAAATCTGAAATTTATACAACTTTATTTATTGTTCATACATGCTTATACAACTTTATACAAATTTACAAAAGTGCATAGAATATGTTTAGTCACTGTATATACACACATACACAAATTTATACATTTTTATACACGTTTGCAGGAGTGTATAAACTTATATATTTATATAAAATTATATAAACTCACAAAAATGATTTTATACATGTTTCGGGCAGCTTCTATACAAAATATTAACAATTATGCAAGATTTGGACAATTTATATAAGAAAAATACTAGATTAAAAAATTTTAACAAAAAACTAGTAGATGTCACCGGATACATATGAAAAATGTGAGAAAAGAAGAAGAAACATGATAAACAAACCCCTCACCGAGTTTTGACCGAAATATACAACGAAAAATCGACATTGTTATTTAAAAAGGAAAAAAAAGAAGAAGAAGAAACAACAGCGGTGATAGTGGTGGTGACGACGGCGGTGGCTTAGAGAAAAGGGAATTAGTATGGCACTGGTTGAAGGAGTGGGGGAGGGGCGGCATTATTGTGTAAGGGAGAAGAGAAGAGAGGAAAAATACGAAGGAGGAAAGGAGAAGAGAGTAAAAATGGGGGCTAGGGTTTTTTTTTCTTTAAATAGGGGTGTTATAGAGTGAAAAATTTTTTTTTTTTAAAAAGAGGGGATGTTAGGTCGGATAAAGTAAGGAAATATGGGTCTTTTTTGGGTAACTTTCATGAGTGGAGTGTGTCTCTCATGTAATTATCCTTGGTTAAAATAGTTAAAGGCCCAGTAATAAAATATGCACTTAATCCAATACCAAACTAATAATTCTATAAATATTTTCTTCTATCTTAAATTTAATAGTATAAATAGTTGCTTACAATAGTGGTTGTAACAGACTATTTCTCATGTATTTAACTAATATATCTCTCAAATAGAAATGCAACTCTATTCTCATCTTCCATCACTTGGTTTAACTTTGTTCGTATAAATAAAAAATACTAATACTCCCCATGTCTCAATTTACATTGCACTATTTCCTTTAAGTTTGTCATCAAAAGATTAATTTTCTTTTATAAAATGATTTTCAGTTATACAAATTTCTATGACTTGTTTTACACCATAAATTTCAAAAGTCTTATTTCTTTCATAAACGTTGTTTCAAGTCAAATCCCGCCACATAAATTGGGACAGGTGGAGTATATATTTTATTGTTATGTTTTAATTTTAACAAAACAAAAAGAAAAAAAGAACTAAATTAAAAAATATTTTAATATTTCTATATTTAAATAATATAAATCCTGTTCATCTTGTAATTGTACAATTGCTCGCGTCAATTCCTTTGTTATAGAATAGAGAAAAACTACCTAGTGTTATCGTCTCCCATCCTTATCCATTTTTCTTTGCTTCGTGCAGCAACTAGCTTTCAGCCAGATATGCTGCCTTATTGTACTTACAAATCCATAGATTCTTTCTTCTTGTTGTATCTTGACATCCATTAGGTTTTGATGTAGTTTGTTCTGTAGTTTATGTAAAGCTTCCCTATCCTCTATAACTTCCTTGGTTACATTACTAAAATGCTGCTTATGCAAGGCCCTCAAACCCTTATTCAGCTCTTTCATTTTCCTCACCACCTGGAACATTCTTCACCCCTCTAGATGCATCACCCATCCCTTCTCAACCACTTCCTCGAATAATGGATGCTTAATGCACATGTAAATATTTAAAGGTTGTCCTCACTTCTGCTCCTCTGCATTAATAGTTACCTTAGCTAGACAGTGATCACTTATGCCTTCTGGCAAGGACATAGTTGTACAATCAGGTATTACATCCAACAAATCACCATTCACAAACACCTGTCAATCTTAAAATATACTCTATCATTATCTTGTCTGTCCCTTACCATATAGTAAGTCAATCAACCCGCAATATTTTATGCATGACTAAAATCCTGCACTTCATTGAAAGCCAATGGGTTTCCCTCTGTTCTATTCTCCATTCTCAACACAACAGTAAATTACCTACGATTATCCATGGTTCAGTGCACACACTCGTGCTCCAATGGTGTTATTTTTCTGTCCTTGAGATAATAAGCATAGACAAAATTTATGATAAATTAATGACTTGAGTCATTAATTCATTGTTGATAGTTTTGTTAGATTTTATCAAAGTCTGTTAGGGAATGCGGGGTATAAGAAGAAGAGCAACAAAAGCAGCAACTCTCCTTTCAAATGAGTTTAGAAGCAAGGAAGCAAAGGAAGCAATCTTCAGCATTAATAGTACAAATAGTCCTGGACCTGATGGGTATGGATGTAATTAATTTTTTTTTTTTTTTAAAAAGTTCTTGGTGTGTTATTGGAGAAGATGTCACAACAACAATGCGGCAGTTTTTTAGGATTGAGAAGTTACTGGGAATTTTTGGGTGAGAGAGACTCCTAAGTCTTTTGATAGTTTTTTAGGACTCAAGTCTAAAAAAATAGGTAAAAGAGATATTTTTAAAATTATTATTAATTACTAACATTTTAAAAGCCCATCAACTTTTTTTATTTACTCAAAGCCCCCACCTCTCATCACCCACCCTCCATCAACCCTTACCCCCATTAGGCCCCCACTCCCATCCAACCCAACCCCCTTCCCCGCCCATCCACCATTCCACCACCACCCTCCACCACTCACCGCCACCTTTTACCATCCCTCCACTACTCACCGCCACCTTCTACCACCCTCCACCATCCACCACCACCTTCTACCACCCTCACCACCAACCACCACCTCTCTACCACCCTCCACCATCACCCCACCATCCTCCACCACTCTAATAAGAGAATGTGTACACATCAGTCGAGATGTGTGCACATATTGTCATATGTATACGCGTATACATATGACAATATGTGTATACAAAAAATAATGTGTGTGCACATATAATATATGTGTACACATATTATTATTTATGTACACATATTATTATATGTGTAAACATCTGACGAGATGTATACACATTTTTTTAGCCGAAAAAACATCTCCAAAAGTGTATAAACATATAGAAAATATGTTTACACATCTGAAAAAATGTATAAAATGACTAAAATTAAAAAAGAATGAAATGGAGACGAAGAATAAGAAAAAACAAAATGGATAAAAAAAGAAGAAAGAAAAATAACATGGATGGTGATAAAATGGAATTTGAAAAAAAAATTAGAAGAAAGAATGAAAAGGAAGAAGAAAAAAGAGGAAGAAAGAAGAGAAGAGAGAGAAATATTTTTTTGAAATGATTTGAATAAGGAAAGAGAGTGTAAAAGTGAGTGAGAAGGGAAAATGAAAATTTTAAATTTTTTTTGAAAAGTTGGGCGTTTTTATAAATATGAAAACTTTTTATTATACCCACAAGTTATCAAACAATACACTTTAACCCCCACATAAACTAATCCAAGTTACTGAAACATCTCAATAGCACCGTAATCTCTCTCACTACAAATGTGTAAAATTCTGAGTATGCAAGCCAATTTAGACCAATATGTTGTAGTAATGTCTTGTATAAGTACATATCTAAGATGTCGTGTCAAAGATAGAAAGAAGTGTTGCCTTGTCTTATTACAAGTACCCAAGCTGCATTTGTCCAAGGAAGGTTAATATTTTGATGCATAATGTGCTAATATGTCATGACCTTCTCAGACATTACAACAGTAGAACGTCTAAGGAAAGATATGACATGGTTATGTGAAAATTTGTGGGGGAGATGATGATAGGATTTGAGTTTCTTAGGAAGTTTACTTAGCTAGTGATGACCTGTATTACTACAACCCAGTTTTCAGTCAAAGTGAATGGTATTACTATTTGCATAAAGAAAGGGGCTAAGAAAAGTAGACCTAATATCACCCCAACTTCTTTTCTAAAGTTTTGTTAGAGTAGGCAGTAGGATGAGCCAACGGCAAGACTTCGAATATCACCCCATGTGCAAGAGAGTTTAACTAAACAGGCTCACCTTATATTAGCAAATGATTCGATGATTTCATTAAAAGCAAATGAGTCATCTATTAAGAGGGCGATGAAGATGGAGTGTCATCAATTAGTAGAAAAGATTGCTGACAAGATAAAAGGAGCATTATCAACACATCTCTCATATGCAGGAAGGTTACAGGTGACCATAGCTATCATGTGCTCTGTTCGTAATTTTGTTTGGGGGCAGTGTTTATCCTGCGAAAGAGTGTAGTCTGAGCAGTGGATAGGAATAGTAGAGAATATTTGTGGGGGAACACAAAGTAAAAGAGAAAGCCAGCACTAGTATCACAGGAACAAGTGTGCCTACCTAAAAAGCGTGGAGGTTTAAACATCAAAGACTATAAAACTTGAAACCTAGCCCCAGTAGGGAAACTGGTGTAGTTGATCTTAGAGGAAAAAATGTCCTTTGGGTAAAATGGGGTATACATAGAGAAGGGATAAAAATTTCAGGGAGCATACACCTCCTAGAGACTGCAGCTGGTATTAAAGGAAGCTTAAAAAATTAAGCTAAACACAACATCATGATACACATTGACTCTACATGATAAATACTTTATCATATAGAGTTATCTTGCTTTAAAAGGAGATACGACCTAATGAAGTTGTTGGACTAGTCCGGAATAGGGTAGGATTACCCAAACACAAATTTTTATTGTGGCTTGCAATGCAGGGCAGGCTGTTAACTAAGGAGAGACTTAGAAGAATGGGAATAACGTGTGAGAGTGCTTACTGTTGTGTGTGTTAGACTGATGACGTAGAAACAACCAATCATTTATTTGTAGAATGTAGATCGACAGAAAAGACCTGGGGATGATCAATGCTTGGATTGTTATGAATATCCAAAGAGGACAAATTGGGCAGAGGTTACTGGCAATTGGTAGGAAGAAATGGAAAAGGTTCACTAAGGAGACCATGGCTACTATTATGTGAGAATGGGTGTTCAGGAACTCCTCAAGTTTTTTTTTGGCAGAAAAGGGTCTCGCTTTTTTTTTTTCTTTTTTTTTTCTAAAGTTGATAAAGACTAATCAGGGATCGAATCAACATTTTTAAAACTTGAGGTTTTTTCTTAAAACATACATATTAATCATTTCAAATATTGGGAACAACATAACCTCCTCCCCCCCCTGTGGCTTTCTCTACTTTCTTCATCTTCCTTCACTTCATCTTCTCTGGCATGAAATCTCAACTAAATACTCTCAATTTCTCTGTGATTTTTTAAGGAATCCGACCAGCAATACAACAAAGTATTAAATATAAAAGGTAAATAATATCATGATCAATTAAACTGTGGTGTAAATCTTGAACCTAGTTTTTTTTTTTAATTTTTTCGTCGACAGTGATTAACGTTGCTTCAGGTGTTTGTTCTTGTACAAAAAGTGTAATATTATGTTGATATTGAATGGCATTATGTGTTTTAATGGGTAAAGTAGTTTCGAACTACAAAGGGGATTTTCGATGTTCAACTGAAATTTTTAGGCTTTTTACATTTATTGGTTAAATTGTGACGATTTGTGGGTTTTCTGAGAACCAACGCTGCTTTGTTTAGTTGCAAATTGAAGTTATTATTATTATGCGTCTTGATGTTCCGAACACCATAGTAGTTTCACAACAGTTCATATGAGGTTCTAAACATCTCATTGGATGTTTATGATTTTCTGTAGCTAAATTTTGTATCTCCCTTGTTTTGCTTTGCAGAAAAATGGTACATTTCGACCGAGAAATTTAACATTGAAAAACGAAGATGAGCGGAAGAAGAAGGCTACAAGGACTCCCAAGAAGGATGTAATCACCTAATTTTGGCACCTAAAATACCAAAATGCGTAAAATAGCTGTGTTAAATGTTATGTGAATTTTCCTAGATTTAACGTTTTATTTAGCTATTTTTAGTTAATTTATTAGGAGAAAAATGCCATAAAATTTTCGAAAAAAAAATAGGATTCAATTATGAGTAATGTTTAATTGACGTCATGTGCTAATTGATTCATATTATAAGTTTTGTTGTTAATTATTTGGTTAATTAGTTCGAAATGACAATTTGTTGTAGTCTAGTTTAAAGGGGCCAATTAGTCTAATAAATCTGAAAAGCTAGCCCAATCCAATGTCCAGCCCATTCCCTTTTGACCCGGCCCATTACTATCACTTAAAAGAAAAAAATTTCTATTAATGGCATTTTTCCACAAAATCACAAAGCCTAAAAGAAACTCTGCCTAAATGTTGACCCGCCTGGTTCCGCCGTTGTCTACCACCGGAAACGGCGGAGATCACTCCATTCCGGTGAAATTTTGTGTCACCTGATGCCTCTTTACCCCTACTTCCCAGTTCCGATATCAGATTTTCCAAATTTTGAACGGAAGGGCGTAGATTGGAGTTCAAAAATGAGGCAAAACCCTAACCCCGGTGAGTTTTCCGGCCAAGTCATATATCAATGGCTTCATCTTAGTCTTTACACGTTTCTATAGGTAAGTTTCCTTAAAAGATCCCCACTTTTCATCCTATGCCCCCACTGCCCGTGTTTCCTTTCGTTTTTGGAACTGTGATGGTGAACCGGGGTGGTGACGAGGCTGTTATGATGGGTATTTTGTTTTCCATGAAGATAAAATTGGTTGTGATGTAGCTTTGACAAAATAGAGCGGCTGCGACGTGTTGGTTCTAGTGGAGATGATGATGTTGTATAACCGACGTCAAGGCAGTAGCGTTGCGATGGCACTAGTGGCAACAGACAATGTTGGGCTTTGGCTTAGCATAACGGGTTAGACGGAAAACCCCAATTACTTTCTCTTTTCATGTCTGTTAGTTTGGCAACTATGGCTCTCGTATATAGATTCAGCTTTAATGTTTAGTGAAAGAATGATAATAACAATAGATGTTTCTGTAATGTCATTTCATTGGGGCATCAAAATTTGTCTGTTTCGTGTTGTGGTTAATATAAGACATTTGTTTAGCTTGATCATTATTTCATAGAATAATTTGTTAGCTTGCGTAAAATTGTGTGTTGTCAAATCTGTCTGAGCTCGTATGCATTTTGGTTAACCATAGTTTCGGGTGTTTAAGCTGTATGTTTAGATGATTCAAACTTGAATATTATTCTACCTGGCTAGTTTAGCGTGTTAACATGAAAGTTTGCTCAATTGTTCGTTTGAGTTTAAGTGGAGACGTATAAATAGGAGCGTGAACATGTGTATTTTTAGTGTAAGTGTGTCCATATCTGTTTTATTAAAGTTTAGCTCTGAATTTGGATTTCAAGTGATTTGTTTGTCTACTTTGTTTATGTGTGAACAGGTAGAGCTTGCTAATTTTTAGTATAACATTTGTGTTGAAACTTGCATAATTGTGAGTTTTGTATTGGAAAAAATAGAGTTGTGTGTATTGGCCCTGTTAAATTTATTGTTTGAAAAGCATGAGTATTTAGTTAATTAGAAGTGGTTAGTTAGAAATTAAGGTCCAAGGTTTGGTCTGATTTTAATTTTAGTGTGTTGAAATTTATTTAGACTAAAAGTCCAGTTAGGTATTTGCCATGGCTGTGAGCTTAGGAAGTCAGATAAATGAATCATTTTGGCTAAGGTGAAAATCTGAAAATTGGAAAAGGTTTTAAGAGTCAAACATTGGGAGGAGATGTAGCACAAAAAATGTATTGTTTCAGATCTCTTTTTGGTTGGTAAGAAGCTTGCATTAAAATGGCAACTTTCTGAAATTGCATTAATGGCCACTGGGTATTTCTTCGCCAGCCCATTTTTTCCCCCTTCTTTCCATTACTTTCACCCCAATTTGTAAAGGTATAGTTGGAACTGAATAAATAATTAATTATTCACTATGAAACTCATTTAAGTCGAGAGATTTCGAACGGGTGAAGTACCTGCGCGATTTAATTGATTTAAGTCGGAAGATTTCGAACGAGTGAAGTGCTCGACGATTATATCTCGATTTGAGTTTTCATTTGAATGGATAATTAATAATAAATCGAAGTGTAACAAATCAAGGCAAAACCGAATTTCAAATAGTCAAAATGCGTCAATAAAAGCAACTGTGCTTGGCACAGGACTCGAGGGTGCCTAACACCTTCCCGAGAGTCAACCGAGATCCTTACCCGAAAGGCCCTTCGCCGAAGAAGAAACCTGAGAAGCCTACTGCTTCAGATTCGGAACGTAGTCCTACAGATTTAAAACCTTGAACGTAGTCCTACAGATTTAAAACCTACTCCTAAACCCCCAAGAACTACTAGAACAACTAAAAGAAAATTAGTTGTAGAGAGTGACGACAACCAAGGAGAAGTAGTAGGTCTACAAAACAAAGGTGCTAAACAAGAGGAAAGCCAAAGTCCAGCACGAAATTACGATTTCAGTAAAGGTGGGGAGGATTTGGAGAGAGATGCAGATGAGGGTGAAAGAAGGGTGGATTTAGATGACGTCGATATTGATGAACAATTAAAATTTTTTTTTTTAAGGACTGGATAGGATGATGGTGATCGTGAAAACAAAGAGGAAGATGGTGGTAAAAAAAAATAAAGAAGCTGATGATTTAAGTAGAGAAAAAGGAGAAGAAGTAGAGGGGAAGCAGATAAGTCAGGGGAGAGTCCAAGAAGCAATAAAAGAAGTATAAGAGAGGCGGAGAATGTAATTTTAAAAAGCAACTTTCTGAAGGATTGTGTAAAAAGAGTTAAATAGATGGAGAAACTGTAAATAATGCAGGTGGAAATGTTGAAGAGGAAGCAGGTGAAGAGAAGGAAACCGAAGGAACATCTGGATTGAAACTGGAGGAAGACCAGGTAATAGTTAAATTGAAACTCGTGATTGTGCGGAACAACTATGTTGATGTTCTACACGACCTGTTTATGTTCCCAACATCAGCATGAAGGCTGGTAGCTGTCGTTCTGAACACATTACATGATGTTCCAAACGATTGTTGTTGATGCGGGGCATACTACCTCAAGGCCTTTCACTAGAAGTCAAGCTAAATTGATTCAATACATTCATCTCCACTTGACTTGGACATGGAAAAAGACTCTTGAAGAGAATTGAAGATCATACATTGGAGTGCCATGGAAGGAGAACCACCTAGGCTACTTGGAGAGGCATTCGGAACACATTTTAAGGCATTCCGAGACGCCACAGGAGGAGGTGGACCACCCACTTTACTAGGCGGACCATCTCTGTGCAGAGGCGGGGTGCCTATTCTCCACTGAAATCCAGCATTTGGCAACTAGGCGGGGCGCCTACTATTCAGGCGGGGCGCCTACTTACTGGAACATATGACGGGAATTCTATTTTGATTGCTATGAAATTCCTAGTTTAGCCTTACGTGGCATATATCATTTAAGCCCACTTTTGGGGCCTTTTAAACATTATATCTTTTGTATTTGTCACCTATAAAAGGGCTATTAAACTTTATTTGAACCTTAGCTTATTTGATGATTGATGAATATTGTAAAGAGTTGAACTCTTGAGTTAATGAAGTTTCCCTTGTTGGCTTGAATTCTTCTAGCGGACACTAGTTGATTGTCGAAACAACACCCGATCATTCTACTTGCGGGTCCCGAGTGCGACTCGAGGGTAGTTGCTTAGCGTTAGGCGAATCTTGACACGATACGGGGGTTTCACGGAACAAGTTGTTCGTGGATACCCCATTGGGAGTTCGAGACAAGTCCTGCTCCTAGCATATTTTCATATTTTATTTTGATCCTTATCATTTTGGTATCAGAGAAAGGCTTGAGTTTTTTTTCTACAAACCCCCGACCCTTGATTATTCGTGCCTAAGTTGGTTTCTATCTTAGTTTCTTGTTTCTTATTGTTGAAAAGAGAAAATACAAAAAAAAAAAAAAAAAAGTTAAAAAACACCAAAAAAATTTGATCATGTGTTCCTGGATTTATGGACCCATTGTTAGATTGATAATGTGATTTGTTCCTTGTTGAAAACCCGTTCATTTGGTACCAACAACTCTTGATTTAGAGTTGTAAAAAGAGAATTGAAAAAATTTGAATCCCTTGTTCTTGAAACTCTATCTATGAACTTGATGAACATGGTGATTTGATTGTTATTGATTGGGGTTTGATAAAAATTATTGGGGTTTGATTCTTTTGGTTGAAAACACATTTGGGTACCTTCTGATTGGACAAACATCTTGAAAATTGTTGGATTTTGGGTGCTTAAACTAAGAAACACGACCTTGAACTATGTTGAAACACACAGTAGGCGGACCGCCCTTGTGTCTACGCGGACCGCCCACTTTTCTGTCGACCCTCTGAAGTTCAAGAAGGCGGATCGCCCCTGTGTCTTGGCGGACCGCCCACTTCTAAAAGGGAGGGGCGCCTGTTTTGCTGAAATTGGTGGTTTGGGTAGTTTTTCCTAGGATCTCTTGCTTCTTTGTTTGCATAACATCTAGCTAGTACTTATTTGAGTAACTTTCCTGCTTAATTGGTGCTAGTCCTTTGAAGCTTTTAGGTAACTCGAGCCTAGCTAGGAGAGTAGAATTCAAAGAAGACTCGTAGCATCTTTTTGACTCAAGTCCTCACTTTAAAGAGCTTATCGCCCAATAGAGTCACATAAACTCCACTCACCCCGGAGTACACTTGACTTGTGGGTTGAGTGATTGAGTTGAAGTTTGTTGATCCACTATGTGAAGCTTCTAGATTCAAGCTTTAGCGAAATATCCACCGCCACTAAACGAGTGAACCGAGTGCCATACAAGTGAAAGAGTGAATGAGGTGATTTCAATAACGTTTACTCATATTGTAGGTACAATGGCCAACGAAAGTGATGATTTCGTAAAGAATGCCTTGGCTACTATCCTTGCTAAAATGGATATTATGAGCCAAAGGATTGAAACTCTTGAAAGAGTGACCTCAAATACTCAAGTTGAGCAAGAGACCCCGAGTGTCCAAGTTGAGAAAGGGACCTCTAGTGTCCAAGTTGAGAAAGGGACCCCGAGTGTCCAAGTTGAAGCCGGTGAAGGCACCAGTAGTTCAACCTTTACCCCGGAACAAGTTTTTGAATTTCTTAGACAACAACAAAGGGTAAAGGTAGACCGTGATAGAAATGAACCGGCCGTGATTAGATTTAGAAGTAGTTTGAATCGAGAGATAGCCTCTGAATTGAAGTTTCACAAATATGACAACCACTATGATCTCTATGATGATGCGGTCGAAGCGGAGAAATAGCTCAAGAAAGAGAAATCCACTCGCTATAAGAGTAGCTCTCCTACTCCCATGAGTAAACAAAGGAGTGGAAGCCTCCAAATGTAAGTGGTGCAAGTGCTAGCAAAGATGAGAAGAAGCCATATGAGAAATCTACACCACATGTGGGAGGTAATTCTAAAACTCACTTGAGCAATCCTACTTCTACTTATACTCAATGCTATAAGTGTAAGGGGTATGGTCATATTGCTAAACATTGCCCTACTCGAAAGACCATGGTTGGGGTAGGTGAATTTGCGTATGAACAAGATAGTGAACCCGAGGAGGAGGGAGTAGAGTGAGATGAAGAGGTTGGTGTGGAGGAGGATGCAATTGAGGATGATGATCCTCATGCTTTCCTAGTTGTGATGAGGAGTTTAGGTGCTATGTTTGTGGAGGATAGTGAGAACTTACAAAGAGAAAACCTCTTCCATGCTAGATGACGAGTCATGGGTGTTGTTTTGTTCCATGATCATTGACTCGGGAAGTTGTGCCAATGTCATTAGCCAAACACTAGTTTCCCAATTGAAAATGCCTACTTTGAAACATCCCAACCCTTATCGTTTGCAATGGCTTAGTGAGTGCGGTGAATTGAAAGTGGTGAAACAAGTGATGGTTAAATTCAAGATAGGGAACTATGTGGATGAACACATGTTAGATGTGGTCCCTATGCAAGCTTTCCACCTTCTATTTGGAAGGCCATGGCAATTTGATCGAAATGTAGTGCATGATGGCCGTTTCAAAACATATACGGTCAAGCATGAGGGAAAGAAGTTTGTGCTCAAACCCTTGACTCCCAAGCAAGTATGTGATGATTACAAGCGTATGAGGGTGTTGAGGGAAGCGGAAAAGGCCAAGTCGGTTGTTGAGACTAAGCCTTTGGCCGAGAGCTTGGTGGTGACTCCACCATCTTCTACCGGTAGCATTTGTGCCATTATGCAACCGGGTGAGGTTTTGAAAGGGAATGATGGCAACAAGCTACTGATTTGTCTAGTGCACAAAGGTATGATTCTTACTTCCGAATTTGATTATTCTTCTAACCCTTTGCCAAGTGCTTTTGAAAATGTTTTGAAGGATTATGGGGGCATGTTCCCCGATGAGATGCCAAATGGCTTACCTCCTTTGAGGGGTATTGAACGTTAAATTGATTTTGTCCCAGAATCCCAAATCCCAAACAAGCCGGTATATAGAAGCAATCCCGAGGATACAAGGGAGTTGCAAAAGCAAGTGGATGAATTGCTTTGGCTTGGTGAGAGAGAGCTTGAGCTCGTGTGTCGTGCCCGTCATTCTTGTCCCAAAGAAAGATGGCAAATGAAGGATGTGTGTGGATTTCCGAGCGGTCAACAAGATCACGATAAAGTATCAACATTCCATACCTCGTTTAGATGATATGCTTGATGAGCTAAGTGGTTTTAGCATCTTTTCAAAGATAGACCTTAGGTTCGATTACCACCAAATCCGTATGAAACCGGGTGATGAGTGGAAAACCGCATTGAAGACCAATTTTGGTCTATATTAATGGTTGGTGATGCCCTTTGGCCTCTCCAACATACCTAGTACTTTCATGAGGCTAATGAATCATGCGCTGAAGCCATTCATCAACAAATTCGTGGTCGTTTACTTTGATGATATTTTGATATAAAGAAAGTCATTAAACGACCATGTTGATTATTTAAGGCAAGTGCTTGAAGTGTTGAGAGCCAAAAAGCTCTATGCTAATTTTATGAAATGTGCCTTGGTGTTGAAAAGGTAGTCTTTTTTGGGTTTGTTGTGATTGCCCAATGAGTGGAAGTGGATGAGTCCAAGGTAGAGGCCATTCGTGATTGGCCTACTCCAACTACTGTGTCTCAAATTAGAAGCTTTCATGGTCTTGCTAGCTTCTATAGGAGATTTATGAGGGACTTTAGGGCTATTTCCGCTCCACTCAGCGAATTGGTGAAGAAAGACCAACCTTTTGTGTGGGTAGAGCCTCAAGAGAAGGCCTTCCTAGAATTGAAAAGTAGGTTGCATACCGCCCCTCTATTGTAATTGCCTGACTTTGGAAAGGCATTTGAGGTTGAATGTGATGCCTCGGGGGTGGGAATTGGTGGTGTTTTAATGAAAGATGGAAAACCCATAGCCTACTTTAGTGAGAAATTGAAGGGTGTAACCTTGAGCTACTCTACGTATGACAAGGAGTTGTAAGCCCTAGTGAGAACTCTTGCTCATTGACAACACTATCTTTGGCCTAGGGAATTTGTGATTAAGAGTGATCATGAGTCACTCAAATATCTTAGGGCCAAGAGAAGTTGAACAAGAGGCATGCCAAGTGGGCAGAGTTCATTGAGTCGTTTCCCTATGTCATTCAATATAAAAAAAGGAAAGACAATGTTGTGGCGGATGGACTTTCTAGGATGTTTGCTCTAGCCACCACTCTTGCCTCCAAGCTCATGGGTTTTGAGAGCATTAAGTTGATGTATGCTCAAGACCCTAAAGTAAAGACCATTGATGAAGCTCTTGAGAAGGGAGAAAGAGTTGAGAAGTACCAATGGGTTGATGGCCATATCTTTAAAAACGGTAGAGTTTGTGTTCCCGAGTCCTCGTGGAGAGAATTGCTTATTCGTGAAGCACATTGTGAGGGCTTGATGGGATACTTTGGGCGAAAAAAGACCTTGGCCATTCTCATAGAACAATTCCATTGGCCAAAGATGGGGGTACAAGTTTAGAAGCTTTGCAAAAATTGCCTAGAGTGCAAGCATGCTAAATCCAAAGCGAACCCCCATGGTTTGTATACTCCTCTCCCCGTAACTACTAGCCCGTTGATGGATATTTCTATTGATTTTGTTATGGGATTGCCACGGTTTGGGGGGGGGGGGGGAGGAACATGATAGCATTTATGTTGTGGTGGATCGGTTTTCCAAAATGGCTCACTTTATTTCATGTAAAAAGTCTGACGATGGACAACATGTTGCTTCTTTATTCATTGATAATATGTTAAAGTTGCATGGTGTGCCTCAATCCATTGTGACTGATAGGGACATCAAGTTCATTAGCCATTTTTGGAGGAGCTTGTGGGGTGCTCTTGGCACCAAGCTATTGTTCTCTACGTCCCACCACCCTCAAACAGATGGTCAAACCGAGGTGGTGAACCGAAATTTGGGTGCTCTTCTTAGAGCTATGACCCGAGGTAAGGCTGGGACTTGGGTTGATAAGTTGCCTCTTATGGAGTTTTCATATACCCGTACTTTGTATAGTTTGATTGGTATGACTCCATTTGAGTGTGTCTATGTCTTTAATTCTTTGATTCCAGTTGATCTAAGCCCATTGCCCAAAGATTTTTTTGTGAGTTTTGAAGCTAAAAGCCGAGCAAAGACTATGGTTGAGCTCCATGCTAAAGCCAAGAAGAACTTGGAGGAAGCCTATGCAAAGGTGGCTTCTAAAAAGAACATGGGAAGGAAGAAGATAGAGCTCAAAAAGGGAGATTGGGTGTGGGTGCACTTCCGCAAAGAAAGGTTTCCAAACCATAGGAAAGGGAAGTTGGCACCCCGAGGAGATGGACCCTTCCAAGTGCTTTCCAAGATCAACAACAACGCCTATGTGATTGATTTACCTGGTAAGTATAATGTCTCAAATACTTTTAATGTGACTGACTTGACCCCTTTTAATGTAGGGGATGGTGATGCCGGAGAGGAGGAGGCCATGGTTTCGAGGACGAAACCTTCCCAAGAAGAGAGGATGTTGCAGGTCGAACTACCTCAAGGCCTTTCAGTAGAAGTCAAACTAAATTAATTCAAGACATTCATCTCCACTTGACTTGGAAGGACATGAAAGAAGAATCCGAAAGAGAATTGAAGATCATACATTGGAGTGCCATGGAAGAAGGACCACCTAGGCTACTTGGAGAGGCATCCGGGACACATTTTGAGGCATTCCAAGACGCCACAGGAGGAGGCAGACTGCCCACTTTACTAGGTGGACCACCCCCTCAACTCTCTGGAGTTTGATGGGCGGACCGCCCGGTGCAGTGGCGGGGCGCGTACTCTTCACTGAAATCCAGAATTTGGCAACTAGGCGGGGAGCCTACTTTTCAGGCGGGGCGCTTACTTACTGGAACATTTGACGGGAAATCTATTTTGTTTGCTATAAAATTCCTGGTCTAGCCCTACGTGGCATATATCATTTAAGCCCAATTTTGGGGCCTTTTACACTTTATATCTTTGGTATTTGACACCTATAAAAGAGCCATTAGTCTTCATTTGTACCTTAGGTTATTTTGATGATTGATGAATATTGTGAAGAATTGAACTCTTGAGTTAATGAAGTTTCCCTTGTTGGCTTGAATTCTTCTAGCGGACCCTAGCTTACTATTATTGCGACTGAAACTAGAGAAGATTTAAAACATGGGTTACGACATGTTTGTTCACAACATATTAATTGATTAGCAAAGTTAGTATATTTCTCACGTATTATTTAAAGATTAGCCACGTATTTGTCTCTAATATGTAAATTAAATGGTTGAGTGGAACTTATATAAATGAGGATATGATTTCAAACCTTAAGCAACATAAGAATTTAATGCTTGCAAATCACCGACCCGCTATTTAACTAGTAAACTTGCAATGATATTTTCACTTGTGGAAAATCAAGTCAAGTCTGAAATAAGTAGGCTGTTATGTTTAGTCCATGCCAAAAAAGGATAAGGCAGACGTGTTAAAACTTTGAAGTTAGCAAAGTAGGCCAGATTTGAAAAGATAGGCAAAATATAGGGCATGAAAGAAAATTGAAAATGGCAATGAAAAGGATATGGGCTTTGGAACCAACAGTTTGGCTAATATTTTAACAAATCGGTCCACTCTATTTCACAATCTCGCAAATTGCTATTAATAAATTTGCAAATCTGACAAATAAATTGATTGATAATGCAAATGTTTTTTTTTTCAGTAAATACTTTATTAATTTTTGCAAAATTAAATTGATCAAAAGAACTGTCGATTAGGAAAATGTGTAAAGTTATAATTGGAACTGAATAAATGATTAATTGTTCACTATGAAACTCATTTAAGTTGAGAGATTTCGAACGGGTGAAGTACCTGCGCGATTTAATTGATTTAAGTCGGAAGATTCTGAACGAGTGAAGTGCTCGACGATTATATCTCGATTTGAGTTTTCATTTGAATGGATAATTAATAATAAATCGAAGTGTAACAAATCAAGGCAAAACCATAACAAACAATTTCAAATAGTCGAAATGTGTCAATAAACAACCGTGCTTGGCACAAGACTCGAGGGTGCCTAACACCTTCCCGAGAGTTAACCGAGATCCTTACCCGGAACTCTGACGCAGATCACTAAACGAGTCATAGGTGTTCTAGGTACACCACTTTGGTGACTTGGCACACCTTTAACTTGTCAAGTGGCGACTCCAATTCTCTTAAATAATTTGTGTACCTTATTAAAACACCTAGTCACAACCTTTAAAACTAAGCTTTTCTTTTTTTTAAGTTTAAAAAGAGGTCGTGACAAAGGGAATTTCTAAAAGAAAGGCCCTTCGCCGAAGAAGAAACCTGAGAAGCCTACTGCTTCAGATTCGGAACGTAGTCCTACAGATTTAAAACCTTGAACGTAGTCCTACAGATTTAAAACCTACTCTTAAACGTCCAAGAACAACTAGAACAACTAAAAGAAAATTAGTTGTAGAGAGTGACGACAACCAAGGAGAAGTAGTAGGTCCACAAAACAAAGGTGAAAAACAAGAAGAAAGCCAAAGTCCAGCACGAAATTACGATTTAAGTAAAGGTGGGGAGGATTTGGAGAGAGCTGCAGATGAGGGTGAAAGAATGGTGGATTTAGATGACGTCGGTATTGATGAACTATTAAAAAGTGATTTCACCACCAGATGAAGACTTCTCATAAGGAGCAAGGAAACAAGATACGCAAGAAATTGTATCCAACACTCAGTTTTTTTATACTATATAACCATATTCATTCTACTAATGAAATAAGATACCTTTACTTACCAAAAGAGCATGAAATTTGCTGGAACTTCATATGTTAAGCCACCAGATGAAGTTAAGGACTGGATAGGAAGATGGTGATCGTGAAAACCAAGAGGAAGATGGTGGTAAAAAAAATAAAGAAGCTGATGATTTAAGTAGAGATAAAGGAGAAGAAGTAGAGGGAAAGCAGATAAGTCAGGGGAGAGTCCAAGAAGCAGTAAAAGAAGTATAAGAGAGGCGGAGGATGTAATTTTAAAAAGTAACTTTCTGAAGGATCGTGTAAAAAGAGTTAAAATAGATGGAGAAACTGTAAATAATGCAGGTGGAAATGTTGAAGAGGAAGCAGATGAAGAGAAGGAAACCGAAGGAACATCTGGATTGAAACTGGAGGAAGACCAGGTTATAGTTAAATTGAAACTCGTGATTGTGCGGAACAACTATGTTGATGTTCTACACGACCTGTTTATGTTCCCAACATCAGCATGAAGGCTGGTAGCTGTCGTTCTGAACACATTACGTGATGTTCCAAACGATTGTTGTTGATGCGGGGCATACTACCTCAAGGCCTTTCACTAGAAGTCAAGCTAAATTGATTCAACACATTCATCTCCACTTGACTTGGAAGGACATGGAAAAAGACTCTAGAAGAGAATTGAAGATCATACATTGGAGTGCCATGGAAGGAGGACCACCTAGGCTACTTGGAGAGGCATTCGGAACACATTTTTAGGCATTCCAAGACGCTACAGGAGGAGATGGACCACCCACTTTACTAGGCGGACCACCCCTGTGCAGAGGCGGGGCGCCTACTCTCCACTGAAATCCAGCATTTGGCAGCTAGGTGGGGCGCCTACTTACTGGAACATATGACGGGAATTATATTTTGGTTGCTATGAAATTCGTAGTCTAGCCTTACGTGGCATATATCATTTATGCCTACTTTAGGGGCCTTTTAAACTTTATATCTTTTGTATTTGGAACCTATAAAAGGGCCATTAAACTTCATTTGAACCTTAGCTTATTTTGATGATTGATGAATATTGTAAAGAGTTGAACTCTTGAGTTAATGAAGTTTCCCTTGTTGGCTTGAATTCTTCTAGCGGACCCTAGTTGATTGTCGAACCAACACCCGATCATTCTACTTGTGGGTCCCGAGTGCGACTCGAGGGTAGTTGCTTAGCGTTAGGCGAATCTTGACACGATACGAGGGTTTCACGGAACAAGTTCTTCGTGGATATCCCGTTGGGAGTTCGAGACAAGTCCTGTTCCTAGCATATTTTCTTATTTTATTTTGATCCTTATCATCTTGGTATCAGAGAAAGGCTCGAGTTTTTTTTCTACAAACCCCCGACCCTTGATTATTCGTGCCTAGGTTGGTTTCTATCTTAGTTTCTTGTTTCTTATTGTTGAAAAGAAGAAAATACAAAAAAAAAAAAAAAAAAAAAAGTTAAAAAACACCAAAAAAAATTTGATCATGTGTTCCTGGATTTATGGACCCATTGTTAGATTGATAATGGGATTTGTTCCTTGTTGAAAACCCGTTCATTTGGTACCAACAACTCTCGATTTGGAGTTGTAAAACAAGAATTGAAAAAATTTGAATCCCTTGTTCTTGAAACTCTATCTATGAACTTGATGAACATGGTGATTTGATTGTTATTGATTGGGGTTTGATAAAAATTATTGGGGTTTGATTCTTTTGGTTGAAAACGCATTTGGGTACCTTCTGATTGGACAAACATCTTGAAAATTGTTGGATTTTGGGTGCTTAAACTAAGAAACACGACCTTGAACTATGTTGAAACACACAGTAGGCGGACCGCCCTTGTGTCTACGCGGACCGCCCACTTTTCTGTCGACCCTCTGAAGTTCAAGAAGGCGGATCGCCCCTGTGTCTAGGTGGACCGCCCACGTCTAAAAGGAAGGGGCGCCTGTTTTGCTGAACTTGGTGGTTTGGGTAGTTTTTCCTAGGATCTCTTGCTTCTTTGTTTGCATAACATCTAGCTATTACTTATTTGAGTAACTTTCCTGCTTAATTGGTGCTAGTCCTTTGAAGCTTTTAGGTAACTCGAGCCAAACTAGGAGAGTAGAATTCGAAGAAGACTCGTAGTATCTTTTGACTCAAGTCCTCACTTTAAAGATCTTATCGTCCAATAGAGTCACATAAACTCCACTCACCCCGGAGTACACTTGACTTGTGGATTGAGTGATTGAGTTAAAGTTAGTTGATCTACTACGTGAAGCTTCTAGATTCAAGCTTGAATGAAATATCCACCGCCACTAAACGAGTGAACCGAGTGCCATACAAGTGAGAGAGTGAGTGAGGTGATTTCAATAACATTTACTCATTTTGTAGGTACAATGGCCAACGAAAGTGATGATTTCTTAAAGAATGCCTTGGCTACTATCCTTGCTAAAATGGATGTTATGAGCCAAAGGATTGAAACTCTTGAAAGGGTGACCTCAAGTACTCAAGTTGAGAAAGAGACCCCGAGTGTCCAAGCTGAGAAAGGGACCTCTAGTGTCCAAGTTGAGAAAGGGACCCCGAGTGTCCAAGTTGAAGCCGGTGAAGGCACCAGTAGTTCAACCTTTACCCCGGAACAAGTTGTTGAATTGCTTAGACAACAACAACGGGTAAAGGTAGATCGTGATAGAAATGAACCGGCCGTGATTAGATTTAAAAGTAGTTTGAATCGAGAGATAGCCTCTCAATTGAAGTTTCACAAATATGACAACCACTATGATCTCTATGATGATGCGGTCGAAGCGGAGAAATAGTTCAAGGAAGAGAAATCCACTCGCTACAAGAGTAGCTCTCCTACTCCCATGAGTAAACAAAGGAGTGGAAGCCTCCAAATGTAAGTGGTGCAAGTGCTAGCAAAGATGAGAAGAAGCCATATGAGAAATCTACACCACATGTGGGAGGTAATTCTAAAACTCACTTGAGCAATCCTACTTCTACTTATACTCAATGCTATAAGTGTAAGGGGGTATGGTGATATTGCTAAACATTGCCCTACTCGAAAGACCATGGTTGGGGTAGGTGAATTGGTGTATGAACAAGATAGTGAACCCGAGGAGGAGGGAGTAGAGGTAGATGAAGAGGTTGGTGTGGAGGAGGATGCAATTGAGGATGATGATCCTCATGCTTTCCTAGTTGTGAGGAGGAGTTTAGGTGCTATGTTTGTGGAGGATAGTGAGAACTTGCAAAGAAAAAACCTCTTCCATGCTAGATGCCGAGTCATGGGTCTTGTTTGTTCCATGATCATTGACTCGGGAAGTTGTGCCAATGTCATTAGCCAAACACTAGTTTACCAATTGAAAATGCCTACTTTGAAACATCCCAACCCTTATCGTTTGCAATGGCTTAGTGAGTGCGGTGAATTGAAAGTGGTGAAACAAGTGATGGTTAAATTCAAGATAGGGAACTATATGGATGAACACATGTTTGATGTGGTCCCTATGCAAGCTTGCCACCTTCTATTTGGAAGGCCATGGCAATTTGATCGAAATGTAGTGCATGATGGTCGTGTCAACACATATACGGTCAAGCATGAGGGAAACAAGTTTGTGATCAAACCCTTGACTCCCAAGCAAGTATGTGATGATTACAAGCGTATGAGGGTGTTGAGAGAAGCGGAAAAGGCCAAGTCGGTTGTTGAGACTAAGCCTTTGGCTGAGAGCTAGGTGGTGACTCCACCATCTTCTACCGGTAGCATTTGTGCCATTATGCAACCGGGTGAGCTTTTGAAAGGGAATGATGGCAACAAGATACTCATTTGTCTAGTGCACAAAGGTATGATTCTTACTTCCGAATTTGATTATTCTTCTAACCCTTTGCCTAGTTCTTTCGAAAATGTTTTGAAGGATTATAGGGGCATGTTCCCCGATGAGATGCCAAATGGCTTACCTCCTTTGAGGGGTATTGAACATTAAATTGATTTTGTCCAGGAATCCCAATTCCCAAATAAGCCGGCCTATAGAAGCAATCCCGAGGATACAAGGGAGTTGCAAAAGCAAGTGGATGAATTGCTTTGGCTTTGTGAGAGAGAGCTTGAGCTCGTGTGTCGTGCCCGTCATTCTTGTCCCAAAGAAAGATGGCACGTGGAGGATGTGTGTGGATTGCCGAGCGGTCAACAAGATCACGCTAAAGTATCGACATCTCATACCTCGTTTAGATGATATACTTGATGAGCTAAGTTGTTCTAGCATCTTTTCAAAGATAGACCTTAGGTCCGATAACCACCAAATCCGTATGAAATCGGGTGATGAGTGAAAAACCACATTCAAGATCAAGTTTGGTCTATATGAATGTTTGGTGATGCCCTTTGGCCTCTCCAACATACCTAGTACTTTCATGAGGCTAATGAATCATGTGTTGAAGCCATTCATCAACAAATTCGTGGTCGTTTACTTTGATGACATTTTGATATAAAGGAAGTCATTAAACGACCATGTTGATCATTTAAGGCAAGTGCTTGAAGTGTTGAAAGCCAAAAAACTCTATGCTAATTTTAAGAAATGTGTCTTTTGTGTTGAAAAGGTAGTCTTTCTTGGGTTTGTTGTGATTTTCCGATTAGTGGAAGTGGATGAGTCCAAGGTAGAGGCCATTCGTGATTGGATTACTCCAACTACCGTGTCTCAAATTAGAAGCCTTCTAAGAATTGAAAAGTAGGTTGCATACCGCCCCTCTATTGTAATTGCCCAACTTTGGAAAGGCATTTGAGGTTGAATGTGATGCCTCGGGGGTGGGAATTGGTGGTATTTTAATGAAAGATGGAAAGCCCATTGCCTACTTTAGTGAGAAATTGAAGGGTGCAACCTTGAGCTACTCTACGTATGACAAAGAGTTGTAAGCCTTAGTGAGAACTGTTGCTCATTGACAACACTATCTTTGGCCTAGGAAATTTGTGATTAAGAGTGATCATGAGTCACTCAAACATCTTAGGGCCAAGAGAAGTTGAACAAGAGGCATGACAAGTGGGTAGACTTCATTGAGTCTTTTCCCTATGTCATTCAATATAAAAAAGGGGAAGACTATGTTGTGGCGGATGGACTTTCTAGGAAGCTTGCTCTAGCCACCACTCTTCCCTCCAAGCTTATGGGTTTTGAGAGCATTAAGTTTATGTATGCTCAAGACCCTAAAGTAAAGAGCATTCATGAAGCTCTTGAGAAAGGAGAAAGAGTTGAGAAGTACACATGGGTTGATGGCTATATCTTTAAAAATGGTAGAGTTTCTCCCAATGTATCCCCATGGTTTGTATACTCATCTCCCCGTACCTACTAGCCCGTGGATGGATATTTCTATTGAATTTGTTATGGGATTGCCACGGTCTAGGGGGGAACATGATAGCATTTATGTTGTCGTGGATCAGTTTTTCAAAATGGCTCACTTTATTTCATGTAAAACGTGTGACGATGCACAACATGTTGCTTCTTTATTCATTGATAATATGTTAAAGTTGCATGGTGTGCCTCAAACCATTGTGACTGATAGGGGTATCAAGTTCCTTAGCCATTTTTGGAGGAGCTTGTGGGGTGCTCTTGGCACCAAGCTATTGTTCTCTACATCCCACCACCCTCAAACGGATGGTCAAACTGAGGTGGTGAACCGAACTTTGGGTGCTCTTCTTAGAGCTATGACCCGAGGTAAGGCTGGGACTTGGGTTGATAAGTCCCAATTGAAGTTTGAATCGAGAGATATCCTCTCAATTGAAGTGAACCGAGTGCCATACAAGTGAGAGAGTGAGTGAGGTGATTTCAATAACATTTACTCATTTTGTAGGTACAATGGCCAACGAAAGTGATGATTTCTTAAAGAATGCCTTGGCTACTATCCTTGCTAAAATGGATGTTATGAGCCAAAGGATTGAAACTCTTGAAATAGTGACCTCAAGTACTCAAGTTGAGAAAGAGACCCCGAGTGTCCAAGCTGAGAAAGGGACCTCTAGTGTCCAAGTTGAGAAAGGGACCCCGAGTGTCCAAGTTGAAGCCGGTGAAGGCACCAGTAGTTCAACCTTTACCCCGGAACAAGTTGTTGAATTGCTTAGACAACAACAACGGGTAAAGGTAGATCGTGATAGAAATGAACCGGCCGTGATTAGATTTAAAAGTAGTTTGAATCGAGAGATAGCCTCTCAATTGAAGTTTCACAAATATGACAAGCTCTATGATCTCTATGATGATGCGGTCGAAGCGGAGAAATAGCTCAAGGAAGAGAAATCCACTCGCTACAAGAGTAGCTCTCCTACTCCCATGAGTAAACAAAGGAGTGGAAGCCTCCAAATGTAAGTGGTGCAACTGCTAGCAAAGATGAGAAGAAGCCATATGAGAAATCTACACCACATATGGGAGGTAATTCTAAAACTCACTTGAGCAATCCTACTTCTACTTCTACTCAATGCTATAAGTGTAAGTGGTATGGTCATATTGCTAAACATTGCCCTACTCGAAAGACCATGGTTGGGGTAGATGAATTGGTGTATGAATAAGATAGTGAACCCGAGGAGGAGGGAGTAGAGGTAGATGAAGATGTTGATGTGGAGGAGGATGCAATTGAGGATGATGATCCTCATGCTTTCCTAGTTGTGAGGAGGAGTTTAGGTGCTATGTTTGTGGAGGATAGTGAGAACTTGCAAAGAGAAAACCTCTTCCATGCTAGATGCCGAGTCATGGGTGTTGTTTGTTCCATCATCATTGACTCGGCAAGTTGTGCCAATGTCATTAGCCAAACACTAGTTTCCCAATTGAAAATGCCTACTTTGAAACATCCCAACCCTCATCGTTTGCAATGGCTTAGTGAGTGCGGTGAATTGAAAGTGGTGAAACAAGTGATGGTTAAATTCAAGATAGGGAACTATGTGGATGAACACATGTTTGATGTGGTCCCTATGCAAGCTTGCCACCTTCTATTTGGAAGGCCATGGCAATTTGATCAAAATGTAGTGCATGATGGTCGTGTCAACACATATACGGTCAAGCATGAGGGAAACAAGTTTGTGATCAAACCCTTGACTCCCAAGCAAGTATGTGATGATTACAAGCGTATGAGGGTGTTGAGTGAAACGGAAAAGGCCAAGTCGGTTTTTGAGACTAAGCCTTTGGCCGAGAGCTAGGTGGTGACTCCACCATCTTCTAGCGGTAGCATTTGTGCCATTATGCAACCGGGTAAGCTTTTGAAAGGGAATGATGGCAACAAGCTACTCATTTGTCTAGTGCACAAAGGTATGATTCTTACTTCCGAATTTGATTATTCTTCTAACCCTTTGCCTAGTGCTTTTGAAAATGTTTTGAAGGATTATGGGGGCATGTTCCCCGATGAGATGCCTAATGGCTTACCTCCTTTGAGGGGTATTGAACATTAAATTGATTTTGTCCCGGAATCCCAAATCCCAAACAAGCCGGCCTATTGAAGCAATCCCCAGGATACAAGGGAGTTGCAAAAGCAAGTGGATGAATTGCTTTGGCTTTGTGATAGAGAGCTTGAGCTCGTGTGTCGTGCCCGTCATTCTTGTCCCAAAGAAAGATGGCACATGAAGGATGTGTGTGGATTGCCGAGCGGTCAACAAGATCACGCTAAAGTATCGACATCTCATACCTCGTTTAGATGATATGCTTGATGAGCTAAGTTGTTCTAGCATCTTTTCAAAGATAGACCTTAGGTCCGGTTACCACCAAATCCGTATGAAACCGGGTGATGAGTGAAAAACCACATTCAAGATCAAGTTTTGTCTATATGAATGGTTGGTGATGCCCTTTGGCCTCTCCAACATACCTAGTACTTTCATGAGGCTAATGAATCATGTGTTGAAGCCATTCATCAACAAATTCGTGGTCGTTTACTTTGATGACATTTTGATATAAAGAAAGTCATTAAACGACCATGTTGATCATTTAAGGCAAGTGCTTGAAGTGTTGAGAGCCAAAAAACTCTATGCTAATTTTAAGAAATGTTCCTTTTGTGTTGAAAAGGTAGTCTTTCTTGGGTTTGTTGTGATTTCCCAATGAGTGGAAGTGGATGAGTCCAAGGAAGAGGCCATTCGTGATTGGATTACTCCAACTACCGTGTCTCAAATTAGAAGCTTTCATAGTCTTGCTAGCTTATATAGGAGACTTGTGAGGGCCTTTAGGGCTATTACCGCTCCACTCACCGTATTGGTGAAGAAAGACCAACCTTTTGTGTGGGGAGAGCCTCTAGAGAAGGCCTTCTAAGAATTGAAAAGTAGGTTGCATACCGCCCCTCTATTGCAATTGCCCAACTTTGGAAAGGCATTTGAGGTTGAATGTGATGCCTCGGGGGTGGGAATTTGTGGTGTTTTAATGAAAGATGGAAAACCCATAGCCTACTTTAGTGAGAAATTGAAGGGTGCAACCTTGAGCTACTCTACGTATGACATAGGAGTTGTAAGCCTTAGCGAGAACTCTTGCTCATTGACAACACTATCTTTAGCCTAGGAAATTTGTGATTAAGAGTGATCATGAGTCACTCAAACATCTTAGGGCCAAGAGAAGTTGAACAAGAGGCATGACAAGTGGGTAGACTTCATTGAGTCTTTTCCCTATGTCATTCAATATAAAAAAGGGGAAGACTATGTTGTGGCGGATGGACTTTCTAGGAAGCTTGCTCTAGCCACCACTCTTCCCTCCAAGCTTATGGGTTTTGAGAGCATTAAGTTGATGTATGCTCAAGACCCTAAAGTAAAGAGCATTCATGAAGCTCTTGAGAAAGGAGAAAGAGTTGAGAAGTACACATGGGTTGATGGCTATATCTTTAAAAATGGTAGAGTTTGTGTTCCCGAGTCCACTTGGAGAGAATTGCTTATTCGTGAAGCACATTGTGGGGGTTTGATAGGATACTTTGGGAGAAACATAACCTTGGCCATTCTCATGGAACAATTCCATTGGCCAAAGATGGGGGTGCAAGTTGAGAAGCTTTGCAAAAATTACCTTGAGTGCAAGTATGCTAAATCCAAAGCGAACCCCCATGGTTTGTATACTCATCTCCCCGTACCTACTAGCCCGTGGATGGATATTTCTATTGAATTTGTTATGGGATTGCCACGGTCTAGGGGGGAACATGATAGCATTTATGCTGTCGTGCATCGGTTTTTCAAAATGGCTCGCTTTATTTCATGTAAAAAGTGTGACGATGCACAACATGTTGCTTCTTTATTCATTGATAATATGTTAAAGTTGCATGGTGTGCCTCAAACCATTGTGACTGATAGGGGTATCAAGTTCCTTAGCCATTTTTGGAGGAGCTTGTGGGGTGCTCTTGGCACCAAGCTATTGTTCTCTACATCCCACCACCCTCAAACGGATGGTCAAACCGAGGTGGTGAACTGAACTTTGGGTGCTCTTCTTAGAGCTATGACCCGAGGTAAGGCTGGGAGTTGGATTGATAAGTTGTCTCTTATGGAGTTTGCATATACCCGTACTTTGCATAGTTTGATGGGTATGACTCTATTTGAGTGTGTCTATGGCTTTAATCCTTTAATTCCACTTGATCTAACCCCATTGCCCAAAGATTTTTTTGTGAGTTTTGAAGGTAAAAGCCGAGCAAAGGCTATGGTTGACCTCCATGCTAAGGCCAAGAAGAACTTGGAGGAAGCCTATGCAAAGGTGGCTTCCCAAAAAAAAAAGGGAAGGAAGAAGATAGAGCTGAAAAAGGGAGAGTGGGTGTGGGTACACTTCCGCAAAGAAAAGTTTCCAAACCTTAGGAAAGGGAAGTTGGCACCCTGAGGAGATAGACCCTTTCAAGTACTTTCCAAGATCAATAACAACGCCTATGTGATTGATCTACCTGGTGAGTATAATGTCTCAAATACGTTTAATGTGACTGACTTGACCCCTCTTGATGTAGGGGATGGTGATGCCGGAGAGGAGGAGGCCATGGTTTCGAGGACGAAACCTTCCTAAGAAGGGGAGGATGATGCAGGTTGTACTACCTCAAGTCCTTTCACTAGAAGTCAAGCTAAATTAATTCTAGACATTCATCTCCACTTGACTTGGAAGGACATGGAAAAAGACTCCGAAAGAGAATTAAAGATCATACATTGGAGTGCCATGGAAGGAGGACCACCTAAGCTACTTGGAGAGGCATCCGGGACACATTTTGAGGCATTCCAAGACGCCACAGGAGGAAGCAGACTACCCACTTTACTAGGTGGACCGCCCCCTAAACTCTCTGGAGTTTGATGGGCGGACCGCCCTGTGCAGAGGCGGGGCGCCTACTCTCCATTGAAATCCAGCATTTGGCAACTAGGCAGGGAGCCTACTTTTCAGGCAGGGCGCTTACTTACTGGAACATATGACGGGAATTCTATTTTGTTTGCTATGAAATTCCTGGTCTAGCCCTACGTGGAATATATCATTTAAGCCTACTTTAGGGGCCTTTTAGACTTTATATCTTTGGTATTTGGCACCTATAAAAGGGCTTTTTAGACTTTATATCTTTGGTATTTGGCACCTATGAATATTGTGAAGAATTGAACTCTTGAGTTAATGAAGTTTCCCTTGTTGGCTTGAATTCTTCTAACGGACCCTAGTTGATTGTCGAACCAACACCCGATCATTCTACTTGCGGGTCCCCAGTGCGACTCGGGGGTAGTTGCTTAGCATTGGGCAAATCTTGACATGATACAGGGGGTTTCACGGAACAAGTTCTTCGTGGATACCCCATAGGGAGTTCGAGACAAGTCTCGCTTCTATCGTCTTTTCTTGTTTTATTTCTATCCTTAATGTGATTTACTATCATTGTGATTCATTTTATGCTAAAATTATGTGCAGTATGAAGACGTTGGTCATGCTATTTTTAAGAGTAACGTTGAGGGTCTCTACAGGACATTCCTGACCAATAATGAACCTTTTAGTGGGAAGATTATTATTCGATATTCGCTGGCTAGGGGTATGATACAGTCCAAGGAGGTTTTTAAAAACTTGCAGGTGAGAAAGGGATTTTCCCATAGTTGTTTCGGTCCTTTCTTGCAATTACCGAAATATCCGCTGTTTGGCACCAAGTAAGTGCATAACCTCCTCATGTGAAGGATTCTTTGCAAGAATCAGAGAGAGGTTTGGATATCCTTCAATGAATTTCCAGCACATTTTGGCCTATTCGAGTTTGTACTAATGACAGGGCTAAACTGTGGTGTCTATCCAGATAAACAGCACATGGAAGAAATGAAAGAAAAGGGAAAGTAATTGTGGAATTTTATTGTTGATTATTTCAAGGAAAAGAAGAGGAAGCAGAAGGTGAAGAGAAAAAGGAAAAGGATGAGAAGGAGAAGAAGGAAAAAGAGGAGAAGGAAAAGGAGAAGGGAAGGGGAAAGCAGAAGGGGAAAGGGGGGAAGAAGAAGGTGGAGGAGTCACCCGCACCCTCACCCTCACACTCACACTCATCCTCACCCTCACCCTCGCCCTCACTTTCACCCGCCAAGAGGAAGGTCAACAAACCCCCAAAAAAAAAAGCAGCCGAAGAAAAAGCAAGCTGTGAGCTTGACTTGGTGTGTTCTGGAACCTGTCCGAAGAAGTGGTATTTAAATCTGTGCATGGCTTGGTTGTTCATACTATTCTTTGTGCGAGAGATTCCAAATATGGTATAGAGGAATGGGTGGTATGCTTGGCCTTCGATATTGAGGCATTCCAGCGTTATCCTTGGGGTAGGATGAGTTTTGAATTAACAATGGAATATCTGATGAAGCCAATGGAACCTCGTGCAAAAGGAAGCCAGACTTACAACCTTTATGGCTTTCCATGGGCATTCATGGCCTGGGCTCATGAAGCTATACCTTCCTTGAGGCCAAAGGATTTGCCATAAGAAAAAACAATCCCAAGGATCATAAACAGGCTTACTGAAATTTGTGAAAAAGATACGGAAAGGTTGTTTGAGTAACATGATGTTCCTGTAAGTATTCTATTTTCCATATATGTTATGTAATGTTTGGAACAACTTTGTACTTGTTGAGATATTTCTAATTGATGTTTAGAACATCTACATGAAGCACCATCAACTGCTTCACTCTACGATGTTCAGAATATCATTGTTTGATGTTTTCAAACAACTCAACTTTGTTCCAAACAACTTGGAAAAGCTTTTAAAATTTAGTTGATATTTATTTATTATTGTGGGTATATTAACAGGTTCTTCACCCTTTCCTCATTCCTACTAATGATGAGCTGGAGATGGATTTCTATCAAAATATTATGCCATTTGAAGACTCTAAGGACGACATTATGGATCCTTTTTGTAAAGTGCTGGCGGATGCTTCAAGCCTTGGTCTTATTGGTGGCACTACAATTTGTATCTTCAACAACAATCCTGCAACCCCTCCAAGACAAGTGATAGAAAATAAAGCTAAGGAAGGAGAAGAAGTGATGATGTTTGGAAGTGATGGGGAATATAATGAAGAGGGAATTGATGGCCTGCAAGATGTGAATATTGACATTGGAAAAAAAGCTGATGGTGAAGTTGTTGGTGAGTTTGAAGTTGCTGGTATCACTAAAGTTGGTACAGTGAAGAGGAGCACCAATTACAAAGACTGCAAATGTGATGAATACAGCGGATGGAGGGAAGCAATGGAGCAAAAGATTCTGGCTTATGAGCAAAAGATCATGGCTTATGAGACAAATATTGTGGCTTCTGCGCAAAGAAAGGTGATTCTTCTGGTGGAGATGGATTCGACATCTCCGAATGTAGCAGTTGCAATTGCAAAGATTGCAACGATTTACATAAAGGCATGGAGATGGAGATGGTGGCCATGTAGGAGACGATTGAGCAGTTGAAGAGCAAAACAATTATAAAACATGCAAAGGCTGTGAAATCACCAAAAACAGAAGAGAAGAAGAAGCAGGAAGAAGTTGCTCAGAGGTGTCCACTGGATATTTAAGAGCCATTAAAGCGGAAAAAAGTGGAGGCTATGAAAGCATTTATCTAAATGAGGAAGCAACAAAAACATCTTTCTCTTAGATTGCCGATGAATTTCAAGGATTTCAAAATGCTGATGAAAAAGAATGAGTGGTTATGGGACATTGTAAGTTTATTTTTTAATGATTTTCTAAACTTCACATAGTTGTACTGAACATACTAAGTGAGTTCAAAACATCGTGCTTATGCTTCGAACAACTCACGCATTTCTAACTTCTCATAGATTTCTAGAACATTGCACATTCGTTCCGAACATCGCGAGATGTTTGGAAGGACAGACCTTTCCTTCACTCACTTATACCCCAATTTATTTTTGTCTCTTATATGTTCTGCAGTATATTGAAGCTGTGATGACAATGATGCGGGAGAGGCATTTGAATTACCCCTATCATTATGATCAAAGTGACCTCATTTTGGATATGGCCTTCTTGACAAACATGAAAAAACGCTACTACCAATCAGAAGTAGATGCGCAAAAAGATAAGCTACCGCTTGATGTGGCGTTGAAGACGTATGAGTTTGATAATGATTTTCTGAAGTATGCAGATGGAAAGCTACCCTACCCAGGGGGTAGGTGTTGGGCTGATGTTAAGAGGATCTTCGCCGCTTTCAACATCAACGACAATCAGTACGTGAAAGTGGTGTTTGACATGGTTGAAGCGAAGGTTTGGATGTATGATTGCAATCATGGTGTTAATAATGATGAACACTTCTTGCCAATAATTATCCCCACTCTCTACATATTCCTGATCTATGTTAGAAATTCTAAGCTATTCAAAGACTTGGATCTGAAGTGTAAGGAAGGAGACATGTGTTCGTTTGAGAGAGTGCCAAGATCACTTTGTCCATAAAATCTAACAGCGAAATTATGTGGAGTGTTTGCGTTGATGTACATTGAGCATCTTATTACAAACACCCCCATGGACAAAATTTGTGACAATGAGGCTGATCGGTGGAGGCAATGTTTTGCCGTTTGTATTTTTTACGGCAAAATGAAACCTTGATTTGGGTATATGTAATATTTGGATAATCTTTTAAATTTTATTTTGGTTATGTAATTAGGTATGAGTGACTTTTATTTTCTTAGCCAAGTAATAGCTTTTGATGTGCTTAAAAGGATAGCTTAATTAGTCGCAATTAAAATAAACATTCAAATATATTGGTCAGTTGTTCAGCATTGAACAGAAAATGACATAGTAAAATTTAGACGATTATTGCTGATGTTCCAGAACGACATGTTGTTGTTCCCTTAAAAATAATAGGATGTTCCAAACATCTGCAACATTTATTTAAGTTTACCCTAGAACGATAATAAGTCGTTCTGGAATGATAAGTCGTTCCTTAATATAACCATTGATGTTACCAACGTCATTCAACTCATCAACTTATATTCTTTAGAAAATACAAAATACATATTTTATCGAGACACAAACGGCACAATAACATAATAAACATATAAAATTATAACTAAAATAAACATAAGCAATCGAACTTACTATGCATGTTGTGGAGCCTGTGGTGGTGCTTCAGGTGGTGTTCCTGGTGGTGTGGAGTATGGGACATAATCAATTTCCTTTTCAGCAAGCAGCCCTTTAAGCATTCTCTTCATCCTTCTTATGTCCCTTCTGTAATATTAGAAGAATTCTTCGAATTTGAATTTCCATTCCCACACTTCATACCTAAGTTAGTCCAAGCCATCATTCGAATTTTCAGAATCTGAATGTGAACTCGAGGAAGAAACTCTAGGCCATCTTGAACTCGATGCTCCTCTTATCGGTGCTCCCCTAGTTCTTGGTCGAAGAGGCATTTTGAAATGTGTGGAATCAATGTGTGACTGTTGGGTATTTATATGAGTAAAGTGTTAATCGACTAGTCTGTTGGGAATGGTTTTCTGGAAAGTGACTTTTGACGAAACTCGTAACCGTTATGTACTACTCAAACGAGGATGCAACTGCTAATTTTAACCGTTGTGCCTTTTAGACTTCAACTTAAAGTTTGAAACATTGATATGTCGTTCGGGATATTGTGCATATTTAATTATGTATGGATTACTTTTTAGAAAATGAACAGAGCATATAAATTGTTCATCATTTGTTCAGAACGACATAATGGTGTTCCTCGCGTATGTTTGATGTTCCAAACATGCATATCTCATTGTATAAAGGATGTTTATGTTCCAGAACGACAGACAAATGTTCTGAACATAACACTGGATGTTCTGAACATATAGATGTTCTAAATGGATTATAAACTTATTTACATGAACTAGGCAAACATATCCTTCATTGATCATCATTGTCAGCGCTTTACAATAGAATGCTAGTTATATCAGCATTCAAACAGAGAAACTGTACATCATTATTAGTGCTTTACAAAAGGAATGCTAATAATAATAGCATTCAAACAAAAGAAACTAGATGAATAACATTCAAAAAGAGATTATATAATAAACATTAATATGAACATCCAAATCTAGCGTGAAGGTGAGGAGTAGAAGTCAAGGTAATGCATCCCCATATCAGCAAGTACACATTGGAGCATTCTTTTCATCCTTCGCATTTCCTTCTTCATCTTTTTGACGTCCTTTTTATAGCCATATAGGAAGCTCTCGAACTGGAACTTCCAACCCACACTTCTGCCCTAAGTTGTTCCAATATGTCAATCGCCCTTTCCATTTGTGGTGAGTCTGAAAATTGATAATACAACAGTAGTGTTTTGCCTAGAGGTGGAGGCTTCTCTTTCCGTGGAGGCTCCTCTAGCTGTGGAGCCACCTCTTGTTCATGCTCCTCTTGAAGATGGTTGACGTGCCATTTTTGTTGATGAATTGTTTGAATTTTTAGTTAATTAATGTCGATTGAAATGGTTTGAATTATAAGTTGATGAATTGATGTAGGAAATCAAACGCGGAAAGTAAAAAGATAAGAACGAGACGTAACTCGTTCTCTAATCCCAAGTAGCAACGGAGAACTTGTTCCGTTACACCCCGAGAGAAGGACAAGAACACCTACGCTATGCAACTACCCTCGAGCTAACGCGAGCACGCAAGTAGAATGGTCGGAGAGGAAAAGTATTCATCTAGATCCGCTAGAAGAACTACAAGTCCCAAAACAAAGGGTTTCATTCAATAACCAAGAGCCTTGCTCATGTTCAATATTCATCAACTATCAATAAAAAACTAAGTTCAAAATAGGCTAAGCATGGCTATTTATAGTGTTTCCCAAGCTTGCACAATGACTAAAATACCCTTACTAATAAGGTTCACAAAATAGGCCACGTAGGGCAAAACGGTAAAATAAACATAGGCCTTCACAGCTGGGAGGGGCGCCTGGACTGTAGGTGGGGCGCCTGGATTTGCAGGCAGCTAGGCGGGGCGCCTGGCTAGGCGGGGCGCCTGGCCTGGCCTTCAGCTAGGCGGGGCGCCTGGCTAGGCGGGGCGCCTGTGCACTTTTCAGCTCCTTAGGCAGTGAGCTTGCCAGGCGGGGCGCCTGGCCCTGCTGGGCTCTCTTCTTCCTTAGGCGTGAGGCCTAGTTTGAGCACCCGGAATGGCTTCCACTCGCTTCCTTCCTCAAGTCCTCTCCTCTCCAAGTATAAATGCACCTCTTGGACATCCTTGGCTTGGCTCCGAGTGAATGGTCTCCTTGTGGTGGATTGCCCGGCATCATCCTCCCCTTCTTGAGAAGATTTCGTCCTCGAAATCGAAGCATCATCATCCACGACCCCTTCATTACCTACATCCAAAGGAACCAAGTCACAAACATTGAAAGTATTAGAAACTTGATACTCACTTGGCAAGTCGATCACATAGGCGTTGTTGTTTATCTTTGAGAGCACTTGGAATGGGCCATCTCCACGGGGTGCTAACTTTCCTTTCCTAATGCTTGGAAACCTTTCCTTCCGGAAGTGCACCCACACATAGTCACCCTTCTTGAGTTCCACCTTCTTGCGTCCCTTGTTCTTCTTAGAGGCTACCTTTGCATAGGCTTCCTCCAAGTTCTTCTTCGCCTTAGCATGTATTTCCATCAAAGCCTTGGCTCTAGTTTTACCTTCAAAATTAACAACCATTTCCCTTGGCAAAGGGGTTAGATCAAGGGGAATCAAGGGGTTAAAACCATACACACACTCGAATGGAGTCATACCAATCATCCGATGCACGGTTCGATTGTAGGCAAACTCCATAAGAGGTAGCTTATCTATCCAAGTCCCACCCTTACCTCGGGTCATGGCTCTAAGAAGAGCACCCAAGGTTTGGTTCACCACTTCAATTTGCCCATCGGTTTGGGGGTGGTGGGACGTAGAAAACAAGAGTTTGGTGCCAAGGGCACCCGATAAACTCCTCCAAAAATGACTTAGGAACTTAGTGTCCCTATCACTCACTATGGTTTGAGGCACACCATGCAATTTCAAGATATTATCAATAAACAAGGTAGCAACATGTTGTGCATCATCACATTTACGACATGGAATGAAATGCGCCATTTTGGAGAACCTATCCACGACAACATAAATGCTATCATGGCCCCCCCTAGTCCTTGGTAAACCCATGACAAAGTCCATTGATATATCCAACCATGGACTAGTAGGTACGGGGAGTGGGGTATACAAACCATGGGGGTTCGACTTGGACTTAGCAACCTTGCATTCAAGACAAGAGTTGCAAAGTCTCTCAACATGGGTCTCCATTTTTGGCCAATGGAATTGTTCCCGAAGGATGGCCAAGGTCTTGTCCCTACCAAAATGACCCATGAGTCCTCCACAATGTGCCTCTCGCACAAGCAATTCCCTCCATGAGGACTCGGGTATGCACACTTTACCATTCTTAAAGATATATGCATTAACCCATTGGTATTTCTCAACTCTCTCCCCCTTTTCTAGAGCTTGATGGATGCTCTTGAGCTTCGGGTCATGAGCATACATCAATTTAATGCTTTCAAAGCCCATAAGCTTAGAGGTGAGAGTGGTGGCTAGAGCAAACTTTCTCGAAAGCGCATCCGCCACAACATTGTCTTTCCCTTTCTTGTATTGGATAACATAGGGAAAAAACTCAATGAATTCAACCCACTTGGCATGTCTCTTATTGAGCTTCTCTTGGACTCTCAAATGCTTGAGTGACTCATGGTCACTCTTGATTACAAACTCACGAGGCCAAAGGTAATGTTGCCAATGGGCAAGGGCTCTCACAAGGGCATACAACTCCTTGTCATATGTAGAATAGTTCAAGGAGGCCCCTTTCAACTTTTCACTAAAGTAGGCGATGGGTTTGCTATCTTGCATTAAGACACCGCCAATTCCCACCCCCGAGGCATCACACTCAACCTCAAATGCCTTTCCGAAGTCGGGCAATTGCAATAGAGGGGCGGTACTCAACCTACTTTTCAACTCAAGGAAGGCCTTCTCTTGAGGCTCTCCCCAAACAAACGGTTAGTCTTTCTTCACCAATTCGGTGAGTGGAGCGGCAATAGAGCTAAAGTCCTTCACAAATCGCCTATAAAAGCTTGCGAGACCATGAAAGCTCCTCACTTGAGTCACGGTAGTAGGAGTAGGCCAATCACGTATGGCCTCTACCTTAGACTCATCCACCTCCACTCCTTGGGCACTCACAACAAACCCAAGGAAGACAACCTTCTCCACACCAAAGGCACACTTTTTGAAATTAGCATAGAGCTTTTCGGCTCTCAAAGCTTCAAGCACTTGCCTAAGGTGGTCAACATGTTCATCAATTGTCTTACTATAGATCAAGATATCATCAAAATAGACAACAACAAACTTGTTGATAAAAGACTTCAAAACATGATTCATGAGTCGCATGAAGGTGCTAGGTGCGTTGGAAAGCCCGAAGGGCATTACCAACCATTCATAGAGACCAAATTTGGTCTTGAATGCGGTTTTCCATTCATCCCCGGGTTTCATCCGGATTTGATGGTAACCGGACCTAAGGTCGATTTTGGAAAAGACACACGACCCACTCAATTCATCCAACATATCATCAAGCCGTGGAATAGGGTGACGGTACTTGACCGTTATCTTATTCACGGCTCGGCAATCTACGCACATTCTCCAAGTGTCGTCCTTCTTTGGAACAAGAATGACCGGAACGGCACAAGGACTCAAACTCTCCCTTACCAAGCCTTTGGAAAGCAAGTCATCAACTTGTTTTTGCAACTCCCTTGTATCCTCGGGATTGCTTCTATAGGCCGGCTTGTTCGGGATTTGAGAGCCCGGAATAAAGTCAATTTGATGTTCAATACCTCTCAAGGGAGGTAAGCCATCGGGCATCTCATCCGGGAACATGTCCCCAAAGTTTTCCAAGACATTTTTCAAAGCACTAGGCATAGGGCTAGAAGAAAAATCACAATTAGAGTTAAGGATCATACCTTTGTGCACTAGGCATAGGAGAAACTTGGTGCCATCATTACCTTTCAAGAGCTCGCCCGGTTGCATCATGGCACACATGCCACCGGTAGATGAAGTAGGTGGGATTGCCACCATGCTTTTGGACAAAGGGCTAGTCTCAATGAGTGACTTAGCCTTTGCTACCTCCCTCAACTCCTTCATTTTCTTGTAGTCATCACTTACTTGCTTAGGAGTGAGAGGTTTAAGCACAAATCTCTTCCCTTCATGTTTGACCGTGTAAGTGTTGACACGACCATCATGCACCACTTGCCTATCGAATTGCCATGGCCTCCCTAAGAGTAGGTGGCATGCTTGCATAGGCACAACGTCGAACAAATGCTCATCAACATAACTACCCATTCTAAACTTGATCATGGCTTGTTTCATTACCTTAAGCTCTCCACATTCACTAAGCCATTGTAACCGGTAAGGTTTAGGATGCTTCATGGTAGTCAACTTCAATTGAGACACAAGTGATTGACTCACTACATTTGCACAACTCCCGGAATCAATTATCATAGAGCAAACAACATCTTTGACACGGCACCTAGCATGGAAAAGATTTTCCCTTTGCAAGGTTTCACTATCTTCCACAATCATAGCCCCTAGGCTCCTTCTCACAACCAAGAAAGTATGAGGATCCTCCTCCTCCCCCGTGTCATCAAGCAAATCATCCTCCTCTACTCCCTCATCTCCCTCTACTCCCTCTACTCCCTCATCTTCCGATTCACTCTCTTTCTCATATGCATCATTACCAACAACAATCATGGTCCTCTTTGTAGGATATTCCCTAGCAAAGTGACCATAGCCCTTGCACTTGTGGCATTGTATTGAAGAAGAAGTAGGAGCATGTAGTTGAGTTTTAGAGTTACCTCCCACATTAGGTGTGTTCTTCTCATACGGCTTTTTCACATCCTTGGTAGCATTTGCACCACTTGTTCCGCTTGCACTTGGGAACCTTGCATTTGTAGTAGGAGGCTTCCAATCCTTTGGTTTGCTTGTTGGAGTAGTAGTGCTACTCTTGTAGCGAAGGGATTTCTCCTCCTTGAGCCACTTCTCGGCCTCAACCGCGTCTTCACATAGCTTGTAATGATCATCATATTTGTGGAACTTCAATTGTGAAGCTATGTCTCGGTTCAACCCCCCTTTGAAACGGATCATGGCCGTCTCATTGTCTTCATCATCTAAGTCAAGGATCATTCGGATTTGCTCAAATTCATTGAAGTATTCACCAACCGATTTGTATCCTTGCTTCAACTCATATAGACGCCTTTGTTGTTCAACCCGGTATTGGTTAGTCAAGAACTTCTCATCCATCACACGGATCAACTCTTCCCAAGTAAGATTAATAGCCATACCCGTCCTCCTTCTATTCCTCTTCACCGACTACCACCAAGTAGAAGCAAAAGATTCAAAGGAGGATATTGCATACTTGGTCTTCTTCACATCGGGCATATCACTGGTGTCAAAGATACGCTCCATAGCCAATTTCCAATCAATGTACTCCACCGGGTCACTACTTCCTTTGAAAGAAGGAATAGTGAGCTTCACACTATTAAGGTTGTTGTTGTTGTTGTCACGACCCCCTTGGAATGGCTCCGGTTGGCCTCCATGGTGATCATCATAAGCAACATAGTCCCTTCTAGCATTCCTCCCTCCATATCCTAAGGGTGGCCCTCGACCTCGGCCTCTACCCCGATCCACATTTCGACCCCAATGGCTCGCCTTGGTTGAAAGTGATCATCAAATCCATACACATCGTCATCATAATCAACTTCCTCCCCTTCTTGAGCCTCAACAACTTGCTCAAGAGGTTGCACATTTCGGACGGGTCTTGGTAGTGGAAAGTTTCTTGGGGGATTATCCAAGATACGGGGAATGCCCGTTCGTTCAATTCTCTCTCGATCCTCCTTTACCCGTTGTTGATTGAGCAATTCAACAACTTGCTCCGGGGTAAAGGTAGGGCTACTTGAGCCTTCACCGGTCTCAATTTGGACACTCGGGGTCCCCTTTTCAATTGGGACACTTGGGGTCCCATGTTCACCTTGAGTACTCGAGGCTCCCTTTTCAAGAGAATCAATCATTTGGTTCATGAGGTCCATCTTGGCAAGAAGATTAGCCAAGGCCTCCTTAATGAAATCTTGACCTTCGTTGGCCATTGTACCTACAAAGAAGGAAACAAGAGTTAGTTAAAACACCTCACTCGCTCCCTCACTTGTGTTCACTCGGATCACTCTTTTGGGTGGCGGTGGATATTTCACTCAACTTGTAGTTCCAAAGCTTCACGTAGATGATTAGCAACTCCTCAACTCAACTAAACTATTCACGAGTCACGCACACTCCGGGGTGAGTGGAGTTAATGGGACTCAATGAACGCTAGGCACTTTGAAGTGAAGGACTTGAGTCAAAAGGTTCTACGCTTTTCCTTAGAAGTCTACTCTCCTTGCTAGGCACGAATCACCTAAGAGCAATAAAAGGGTTAGTACTATTCAAGTAGATCGGTTACTCAAATTAGTACTAACTAGATGTTATGTTATCAAACAAAGGGAAATACCTACGAAAATCTACCCGAAACAATACGTTCAGCACTCAGGAGGGGCGCCTGAAACTCAGGTGGGGCGCCTAGACTGTGCAGTATTCCAGGCGGGGCGCCTGGGACCTAGGCGGGGCGCCTGAGGTCTTAGGCAGTAGCCAAGTCAGGCGGGGCGCCTGGCTTAGGCGGGGCGCCTGGCCTGAAGCCTTTCCCAATTCGTTCCAAACTCGTTTCAAGTCGATTTTCAAGCCTCAAATCCGATGTTTTCAACTTGTTTTCACAATCCAATGATACCCAGAGTTGTTTTTGATCTTCCTTAACAAAACCCAATCAAATTTTCAATCAAACAATCAATCAAATCAGGATTTCAAGCCAAGAACTTCAAGAACACAAGGGTTTATCAAAAGGGTTTCAACAAGGATCGTGATTCATCAAACTTGGTGTTATACATGTTCAAATCCTACAAAATTGGTACCAAATTGTTTGTTTTTCAATGAAGATCAATCCCCAATAACAAGTTTTCAATCAAGCATCAATCCAACCCAAGAATCAAGCCCAAATCATCAAGAACAAGTTCATCAAGGGTTTAAGGGGTTTTGGGGTTTCAATTTTTCAAACTTCACCAATTCCAACAATTTTGGTACCCAAGTAACGGGAAATCGATCACGATCAAGAATCCATAACACCCATATCACAAATCATCCAAATCAACAAGTTACACCAAATTTTTTTATTTTTCAATTTTTCAATTTTTTTGTAATTTTCTCCTTTCTAATAACTTCAACAACAAGAAAAACTAAAAGAGGATACTAGGCACGAAGAATCAAGGGTCGGGGGTTTGTAGCAACAAAACCCGAGCCTTGCTCTGATACCAAATGATGTAGGAAATCAAACGCGGAAAGTAAAAAGATAAGAACGAGACGTAACTCGTTCTCTAATCCCAAGTAGCAACGGAGAACTTGTTCCGTTACACCCCGAGAGAAGGACAAGAACACCTACGCTATGCAACTACCCTCGAGCTAACGCGAGCACGCAAGTAGAATGGTCGGAGAGGAAAAGTATTCATCTAGATCCGCTAGAAGAACTACAAGTCCCAAAACAAAGGGTTTCATTCAATAACCAAGAGCCTTGCTCATGTTCAATATTCATCAACTATCAATAAAAAAACTAAGTTCAAAATAGGCTAAGCATGGCTATTTATAGTGTTTCCCAAGCTTGCACAATGACTAAAATACCCTTACTAATAAGGTTCACAAAATAGGCCACGTAGGGCAAAACGGTAAAATAAACATAGGCCTTCACAGCTGGGAGGGGCGCCTGGACTGTAGGTGGGGCGCCTGGATTTGCAGGCAGCTAGGCGGGGCACCTGGCTAGGCGGGGCGCCTGGCCTGGCCTTCAGCTAGGCGGGGCGCCTGTGCACTTTTCAGCTCCTTAGGCAGTGAGCTTGCCAGGCGGGGCGCCTGGCCCTGCTGGGCTCTCTTCTTCCTTATGCGTGAGGCCTAGTTTGAGCACCCGAAATGGCTTCCACTCGCTTCCTTCCTCAAGTCCTCTCCTCTCCAAGTATAAATGCACCTCTTGGACATCCTTCGCTTGGCTCCGAGTGAATGGTCTCCTTGTGGTGGATTGCCCGGCATCATGAATGTGGATTGATATGGTTGAATTGTTGGGTATTTATAGGAGTAAAGAGAGGCAACCGAAACATTTGTTTGGACGTAACTGGTCAGCAACTTGTATTGTAGCTGCTTGGTGTTGGTATTTGAGTGGCTTGTATTCTAGCCGTTTGTGTATTTCAAATTTTGAGCGTGTAGTTCGGAACGACAGCCTATATAAGTATAATTCGTGTAACGTATCCTTGAAAAGATATTCCGAATATCATTGCGACCTAGCTGCAACCTAGTGTAGCTGTTTGGTGTATTGGTATTTGCAACTTGTATTGTAGCCGTTTGTGTATTTTAAATTTTGAATGTATAGTTCGGAACGTCATTGTACATAAGTATAATTCGCGTAACTTATCCTTTACAAGATGTTCCGAACATCCTTTCGATCTAGCCCAAACTCGTGATCAATTATTACATTGGGCGCGTGAACAACATTTATTTACCAACGGTAATAGAATATACCACCAAACATATTATATATCTATTCATTATTTATCAAACCAGTTTCCAAAAACAAATCAAATATCTAGAATAAAATGTCTAGTAGATTCGTTAATAGTGGCAGTGTAGTACCATTTTTTCGATGTGGAGATTATGCGAAGTTAACAACATCGTGGACTCAAGTAAACCCAGGAAGGAGGTGTTACGGCCTAAAAAAATTAATCCTGCACTGAGGTTTATTATTTAAAGGCTCATGACTGGTGTTTAAAAAGGTACAAAATTATTTTAGAGAAACTCGGAGTCGCCACTTGACATAGTTTAAGGTGTGCCAAGTCACCAAAACGTACCTTGGAACACCTCTGACTCGTCTAATGGTATGCGTTTAGAGATTCGGGTAAGGTTCTCAGTTGACTCCCGGGAAGGTATTAGGCACCCTCGAGTCTTGTGCCGAGCACAGTTGCTTTATTGTCGCAATTTTAATTTATTAAATATGGTTGTTATATTAATGCCGTTAAATTTGAATTTGATACTTTGATTTAAAAAAATTAAAAGCGTTATTCTTATCCAACCTCACGGAGGACTGGACGAATTTGCACTTTGATTCAGAAAAAAAAAATTTTAAAAGCGTTATTCTTATCCAGCCTCACGGAGGACTGGACGAACTTATACTCTAATTCATAGTAAATAAATAAATAAATAGATAAATAGATAAATAAAATTTATTACGCATTTCCAAACCTTACAAAGGGCTTGTCTATTTTTTTAAAAAAGAATTTAATTAATTTCAAAAAATAATTAAGTTAGTTTTGGTTTATCTCAATTTTAATTTTCCTTTAGCTTAATAAATAGATCACAAATCATACTTATCATTATGCCTAATTGAGTTTAAAAGCAAAATTTTAACAAGCTGCAACATTTGTTTTTCTCAATTTAATTTTCCTTTTACCTAATAAGCAGATCTCAAATCATACTTATCAATGCCTAATCGTGTCTCCTAAATGATTGCCTAATCAAGTTTGATTTTCTCGTGGTTAACAATTGGACATCCTGCTTATAATATGTGAATTAACTTCAATATTTATTACCAACTGTTACAACTAAAAGACTAAAAGAGAAAACGGACTACATTGCATTGCCTAACAAAGTCTGGTGTTCTCTATTTTTGTCAAGTGGGTTATCCATATTCAAAATCAACATCACTTCTAAATTTGTCCATTTACTGTTAGGTGTCTAGATTTTTAGAAATGATTACACTAACGCGTTAAGCTATTTGCTATCAAGTCCCACGTTACCTATTCACTTTAATTGTAGCACATTTACATAAGTAATTCATAATTTTAAATTTCGGCTAACATAAGTACCTGGCTGATTTCATTAAACGAGTTATGAAAATATCTATGCTTTGCAAAAGCTTACAACATTAGTATAACGTGGCCACAAGTTTGGCAGATCTCATTTTTGTGCAAGTTTCACCCATGATCTTTTTCTTCAAAATCTATTAAATACATGGCTAACAATAGACAAAAATATAAAATACGTATAACTTACTTAGTCAAGGAGCTATCATGAACATACCCATTTATTTTGCTATCCTAATTTCAATGGTTCGAACGAAACTAACAGATTATGGACATATAAGCAACAATAACATAAAAGCCATGATTATTAAATTGTGAACTTTATACATGTCCTTTACCAAGGAAACACTATGCAAGAAACTTTATACAAGGTTCATTTGTGTTTACCTTGTGCCGAAAATTCCAAGCCAAATCAAATGAAAAAAAGCCAACCAGAACCAAACAAAACAGACACTAAAACAGCCCTTTATGACCTCCTTTTAATTCTTAAAACTAGTAGATTTATACCCCAAAAGACCCTTGGTATAAAGGCTTTTGGTTCTAAATCTTTTCTTCAAACTTACTATTTTTTCTCAAGTGTTTGCTCTCAATTTTAATGCTTTATTTCAGCTGGTTGTTGTGTTGAAAGAGGGTAGTAAGTGACCCTCTTTATAGCTGAAAATTGAGGCCTAAAGGTGGGGTATGGACTTGTACAAAAGTACAAGCCCACACCCCCATACTTGAGTGTTTTTAGTCCTATTTTCAGCAAAAGTACAGCAGCTCTAAAGGACCATTATTCAGCCCACAAGGCTGTCCAAAAGATGAAATGGTGTCCCTTAAAAGGACAGCCTCATATTCATTGCTAACTAAAGGTTCTAGGACCAAACTAAACACACTAAATCAGCCCCCAAACTAACAAAACTATACTAAATTAATAGCAACTAGATTTTCAGTTATACTTCCTAACTTACTAGACAAACTAAATTAAAGACTTGTAACTGAATAAAAATCGTCCCAGACTACATCTTATAGCTAAAACAACCAGAGCTTAGTTCAAGAAGCAAGAAGAAAACAATCTAAGCTAATGTTTTCATCAAGTTTCCTAGACAGTTCAAAATAATTTAAACAAACATAAGCAAATTCACTTACTTTCCTAGGAACTCACATATATAAACATACAGACATACCCAATAAACATGCTTTGTTTCGGATGAACTCGCAAACATATGCAAACTTAGGTACGATTAATTAACAGATGAAAAGCTCCAAACCAAACAAACGACATTCGTTCAAGCTTTATCAAGCTCGGACAAACTGTTTCGATTACTAGATAAGCAGCTAACTTTCCATGTTTAAACTAACAAACTTTATTAAAACAAAAAGAGGCTTATTGACATACTAACATTAATCTAAAGCGACAATTATCTTTGAACACAACTAATCAAATAGGTAAGTAAAGGAAACAGGGACAAGGGGACTCGTCTCAAAGTTAATCGGCTCAAAACATCAGTGCCACTGCTTAGTCGCAGCTCCCATGGTCACTGCTACAGCGCCAATTCCTACTCGCCATTGCTCTGTTCAAATTTGTCGCGCCACTATTACAGTTGTGCCCCTGCCTCGCCATGGTCCTCACGGCTGCATCCTAGCCTCACCATCGCGAGAAGCGGCTCCCTCGACCCTGCGCCGCTAAAACAGATCCCCTAATGCTATCGCCTAGTTGATGTCGCAGCACCCAAATAGTTCCAACTTCAACAGAACCCCAACGTCACAGAGTTAATCATCACAGCCCCGACATGATCAAAACAAAAATAGCCCGAACAAACAAACAACATCAGAATACCCACACCATTTCCACCAAATCACGACCTCACCATCGTCCTCACACAGCCTCTCCTCGTCGCTGCCTAGACGCCACCCACACTGCCTCAAATCCAAACCAACATCACCCTCAAACAACAACCACCAAAACCCCACACCAACTGCCATAACAGCCCCCTCACATCCCCTCCAATGTTTGACAGAAACGGCCCCTCCAATCGTTTATCATAATCCATAACAGAAACAGAAAAAGGGAACAAAAAAATAAGAAGAAGAAAGCAAAGAAAAATAGAAGAGAAAGAAAAAAAACAGAGAAACGGGTATGGAGAGAAGGGATATCAGGACGGGGTATTAGGAAATGGGGTATGGGAAGAGGTAGAGAAAGGTGAGGGGAAGAGAATGAGCCCAAAAACTTACCGGAAAGAGCAAAGTCGCCGGAGTTACGCTTTGACCGAGACTTTGACCGTCGATTTACTCCAAACGGCTTGGAATTTGCAAGAAATAATCATGTAAATAGAAAGAGGAGGTCGAGAGGAATCCGGAGATATATTTTTTATATTTTTCCGGCCACCAGAGGTGGTGGTCCAGCGGCGGCGCCGTGGTGGAGTGGGATTTCTGGTGGCTGGGGATTTTTTGGGTAGGGTGGCCCTAGCCTTGGCGGCTGGGAGAGGAATGGGTGAGTTTGTGAGGTTTTTTTAGTTTATATAGGATAAGTGTGGGCCGGGTAAAAAAAAGAGGCTAATGTAGTGGGTTGATGGGCTAATATTGTTTGCACATATGGCCACTAACGGTCTATACTTATTAAAAGCCAACACAATTAACTACAATAAAAAACACATAAATCTATAATATTATCAAAATTAAACATAGAGTCATATTTAAACATATAACAAGTATTTTTGGCAATTTTCATATTTTTATATTCTAATTAAAGACAAATTTAGTCAAAATTACGTGATTACAGGAGGTTTTACGGATGCAAATATGGTCAGGTTAGTTGATGGGTTTATTTTTTTCTTGTATTTATTTGTTTGTTGTATTTATTTTTTCTTCAACTCTTGTATTTATTTTCTTCTTTCTATGTAGGGAAATGATTGCAAAAACTTTAGATGGCATGATGAAGAGATGCCAGATCAAGCGATGAGAGTAATATGAAGTCTACTTAAGAAGTTGAAAGCCGTAGAAGAAGAGAGGAAAGAGGCACGGTTATGGCAAAAAAAATTGGGTGTTGTGGTAGTGCTAGTTGTGGTGCTAATTGTTCTCATATTATGTACTTGGATCAAGTGTTGGTTCATAGTTTAGATTCTATTTATTTTCAGTTGTTATGTTTTGTGTACTAATGATTAAGAAATTTCAGTTGAACTTGTTATATTGTCCAGTAAATTACCATTGTACCGTAAGTCGTTCCGCACGACACACAACATATTTCAATCATATCGCTATCTGTTTTGATCATTTTGAAAAACTATACGATGGATATGGTAACAACGAAATGAGGGCGCTCCGAACAACAGCTTAATGTGACAAACACCAACAGTATGTTCGAAGCAACTATGATAGACGGATCATCATTTATAACACTAACAAGTATAATTGGTATTTTATAGTGATAATGATCATCACTTGATGGATCATCATTTGTTACTCTAACAAGTATAATTGGTATTTTATAGTGGTAATGATCATCACTTCGTCATTTATTGTGATATTGATCATCACTTGGAACTCTTTCAAGTATAGTGGGTCAATTCTAGTGACAATGATCATCAATTCTCATTCTAACTACTCTAAGTGGTCTTTTGTGATGAAAGTTGATGAATTTATCACTCTTACAAGTTCAATTGGTCACTTATAGTGATATAATCATCATAATTTGTCACTATAACTACTCTAATTGTGAAAAAATATGATGAAGATAGAAACAATTGAAAACCGTGCTCGGAACGACACATAAAATGTGACAAAGATCAATTTGATGTTCGAAACAAGACTATATGTATGGATCATTATTTCTCACTATAACAAGTATAATTGGTCATTTCTAGCCATAATGATCATCATTTGTCACACTAACAAGTATAGTGGGTCATTTCTAGTGATAATGATCATCATTTGTCACTCTTACAAGTATAGTGGGTTATTTCTAGTCATAATGATCATCATTTCTCACTATAATAAGTATAATTGGTCATTTATAGTCATAATGATCATCATTTGTCACTATAACAAGTGTAATTGGCCATTTCCACTCTTAATGATCATCATTTCTCACTCTAAGAAGTATAGTGGGTCATTTCTAGTGATAATGATCATCATTTCTTACTCTAACAAGTATAGCTGGTAATTTATAGTGATAATCATCATCATTTGTCACTCTAACAAGTGTAATTGGCTATTTCTACTCATAATGATCATCATTTGTCACTCTATCAAGTATAGTGGGTCATTTGTAGTGATAACCATCATCATTTGTCCCTCTAACAAGTGTAATTAGCCATTTCTACTCATAAGGATCATCATTTGTCACTCTAGCAAGTATAATTGGTCATTTCTAGTGATAATGATCATCACTTGTCACTCTTACAAGTATAGTGGGTCATTTCTAGTCATAATGATCATCATTTCTCATTATAACAAGTATAATTGGCCATTTCTAGTGATAATGATCATCACTTGTTACTCTTACAATTATAGTGGGTCATTTCTAGTGACAATGATCATCAATTCTCAGTCTAACTGCTCTAACTGGTCTTTTGTGATGAAAGTTGATGAATTTATCACTCTTACAATTATAATTGGTCACTTATAGTGATATAATCATCATAATTTGTCGCTCTAACCACTCTAATTGTAAAAAAATATGATGAAAATAGAAACAATTGAAGACCGCGCTCGGAACGACACATAAAATGTGACAAACATCAATTTGATGTTTGAAAAAAGACTATATGTATGGATCATTATTTCTCACTATAACAAGTATAATTGGTCATTTTTAGTCATAATGATCATTTTTTGTCACTCTAACAAGTATAATTGGTCATTTCTAATGACAATGATCATCATTTATCACTATAACAACGATAATTGGCAATTTCTAGTGATAATTGTCATCATTTATCACTCTAACAACTATAATTGGTAATTACTACTGATAATTGTAATCATTTCTCACTCTAACAACTATAATTGGTCATTACTATTGATAATTGTTATCATTTTTCACTCTTAACAACTATAATTGGTCATTACTACCGATAATTGTCATCATTTCTCAATTTAACAACTCTAATTGGATTACAATATGCCGAAGATTGCAACATTAAAACTGCAGGCTCCGAACGACACATAAAATGTGACAAACATCAATTTGATATTCGAAACAAGTCTATATGTATGGATCATCATATCTCACTATAACAAGTATAATTGGTCATTTCTAGTTATTATGATCATCATTTGTCACTCTAACAAGTGTAATTGGTCATTTCTACTCATAATGATCATCATTTGTCACTCTAACAAGTATAATTGGTCATTTCTAGTGATAATGATCATCACTTGTCACTCTTACAAGTATAGTGGGTCATTTCTAGTCATAATGATCATCATTTCTCACTATAACAAGAGTAATTGGTCATTTCTAGTGATAATGATCATCACTTGGCAGTCTTACAAGTATTGTGGGTCATTACTAGTGAGAATGATCATCAATTCTCAGTCTAACTACTCTAAGTGGTCTTTTGTGATGAAAGTTGATGAATTTATCACTCTTACAATTATAATTGGTCACTTATAGTGATATAATCATCATAATTTGTCTCTCTAACTACTCTAATGGTGAAAAAATATGACGAAGATAGAAACAATTGAAGACCGCGCTCGGAACGACACATAAAATGTGACAAACATCAATTTGATGTTCGAAACAAGACTATATGCATGGATCATTATTTCTCACTATAACAAATATAATTGGTCATTTCTAGTCATAATGATCATCATTTGTCACTATAACAAGTGTAATTGGCAATTTCTAGTGATAATTGTCATCATTTATCACTCTCACAACTATAATTGGTCATTACTACTAATAATTGTAATCAATTCTCACTCTAACCAACTATAGTTAATCATTACTACTGATAACTGTCATCATTTGTCACTCTAACAACTATAATTGGTCATTACTACTGATAATTATCATCATTTCTCAGTTTAACTCAAATTGGAAAACAATATGATGAAGATTGCAACATTAAAACTGCGCGCTCCGAACGACACATAAAATATGCAAACATCAATTTGATCGTCGAAACAAGACTAGTATTGATCATCATTTCTCACTATAACAAGTATAATTTGTCATTTCTAGTGATTATGATCATCATTTGTCACTCTAAAAGGTATAACTGGTCATTTTTAGTGACAATGATCATCATTTATCACTATAACAATGGTAATTGGCCATTTCTAGTGATAATTGTCATTATTTCTCACTCTAACAACTATAATTGGTCATTATTGTAACGGGAGGAGTCTTTTGATTTGCGGCAACACTTAGCATGTAAGTAATGCAAATCTCCCTCGGATTGTCTCTTATCCCCCAACTTCCGATGATTTTGTTAAGTAGACATCATATGTAACATCACTGGGCACAAGAATGGGTTTTGACTCTTTAACCTTCGGAACCCAAGCATAACATTTAGAATGCTCCACCCATTTACCTTGATAATTAACTCCTAATATAACCTCACCCATCGATGGTCACCTGTAATAAATTGGAATGACCAACTATTAGTATTACTATCAAATTGATAATATTTATACAGTATGTTTCAAACCTCAATGTTGCTCATTTGGAACATCGTATATTGATGTACTGAACATCACGTTACAGTTTTTCATTGCTTAATGCAAGATGTTCCAAACCTTAATGTTGCTCGTTTGGAACATCGTATACTGACATTCTGAACATCACCTTACAGTTTTTCATTACTTAATGCAAGATGTTCCAAAGTTCTAACAGAATGCTCAAACATCCTAGCAGGATGTTCCGAACATTATCTGTGAAAATTCCCATAAATACATACGCCACGTAAAACGCTAGCAATATGTTTAGAATTATAGTTACGACCATAGAAACGTCAAAATGATGTTTGAAATTTCAGGCAGAATGTTTGGAGGAACTGAATCCGTAACAACCTCGAATCAACAAAAACAGCTAAAAACATGTTCTAAAGTTAGTACATTTACAGGAGATGAGTGGATTGATACGATTAAAATTAGAGGAACAAGATTTCTCCTTTAATGGATAAGAAACGACCAGATTTGACAAATTTAACGAAATGTCGTATAACCCAAATGTGGGTGGTCTCAGCTTGTATTGCCTAAAACTAGAAAGGATATTCAGTAAATAAGCTCAGCAGCTATGGTGGAATTTTGATTATTTCGATTTAGGAAAAGAAGCTAAGCAGCTATGGTGGAATTTTGAGCAGGAATGGAATAGGGAAAAAATGGAGGAAAAACGGGGGAGAGGAGAGAGGGAAGAGGCAGGTGAAGCGGGTAGCTTGATCTAGGTATAATGATGGTCAAACTTGGAAAAAAACTAGCTTTTATACATGGACTATACTCTAATATAAAAACTATTGGGGTGAGATAGTTAGGTAGTTAAAAAATTTTAACACCATTTAGGATTAGAGGACCCTATACTACACAATTAAAACTTGAACCTTTTTCTATTAAAAAAAATTTGTGGAGTCCTGTCATGCCAATCTCCCTACTATTATTGGGGTAGTTATAATCATAAATGGGCAGAAAGGAATGGTAAACTCTTTGCAGGATACAATGTATATAACAGTTTTGTCATCATAAAAAAAAAAAAAAAAAAGTAGAATTAAAAGAAAGGATAAACAATATTGAAGAGATCAAAGAATTCTAGCGGATGTAGTTATTTTATAGGGAAGCTTTGTTATTAGTATCCTGAGGCCACGTTCCAGCTATTGCAAGGACTGCGGTACTCTTAATCTGTAAAGTTTTGTTGGTTAGTGATAATAATTCACATTTTATTGCCAAAAAAATAATATAAATTTTAAAATAAATTTAACATTATCTTTCGTTATATCTATATCTATCTATCTATCTATCTATATTATATTAAAAGGAGGATAGCAAGCCTATGGAAAGTAGCCAAGTGGCAAAGTAGTAGGAAACCATTTGGCGATTTTAAGACAATAATTAGTTAATAGTTAATGTTAGTTAGTTTAGTCAATTTAAAAATTTTAAAATTTGAATCAAGGATAATTTAACTCCTTATTAACGGACAAAGTGGTTATTTTTGGCAAAAAGAGCAATGAATTGAAATTCATAACTCATAAGTAGCATCTCCACAATAAAAGAGCAATAAATAGAAACTATAATTTACTGTTTTCACAATAAACCAAAAAATTTCTCTTACAATATAAAATAGCAGAACACATGCATATAGGAATCATTATCAACACAAACTTTAAAAAAAAAAAAAAATAAATAAATAAATAAATAAATAAAAAAAAAAAATCACGATAGTGAGAAGTGGTCCGACAATTGTGCATAAGTTTTTTTGAATGTAAATATATTTTTCTAACTAAAAAGTAAAGCTGGGTAATGGATAAAAACAAAGGGAAGTTACTCCAAAACCAACAACTATACATGGTTAAATAAGTAGTGGGATGAATCAGTTTTCAATTGGACCCTAACTCCTCTTTTAAATGGGAACCTTTCTTCTCCAGAGAAAAGAACAAAACCAGTAACTGCCTTCTTCTCTGATTCCCTTCAAAGGTCAACTTGGATTATTTTGAAACAGCAATTGGAGAACAATGGAATGTACAATTCTTCATCGCATCTACACATCTGCTGCTTCTACGGGAAACTATGATCGCTCTCTCTAAGGTATCGAGACTTCTTCTATGTCGAGGTCAAGTATGGTGCATAAAGAATGTTACATAATTCCGAAGGGATTCGCTCAGAATCCTGTGTGTCTCAATATTTACACACTTTGAAAGATCATGAAAGTTACATGTAAATGAAGTTATAATGTAAGGTATGTTTTTATAAGTTTCTATCAAATCTTTAAAGTGGAAAAGAGGACTGGGGCTGGGAAGGGAGTTCTTAAATCTTTGGAGACCAAAAAAGTGGACAAATACAATTGAATTAGAAATTTCTCCATTTTCTATGAAGAACGTTATATGATTCGGATTGTAAATCCATAATATATAACAGTATGGATTCACATAAAGTTGCAATGTAATGCCATATACTCCCTCCGTTCCATTTTATGTGTCATAGTTTGATTTGACACAAAGTTTAAGAAATAAAGGAAGACTTTTGAAACTTGTGGTGGTAAAATAAGCCAACGATGTTTGTGTGGTTATAAATCATTGTAGTAATGGTAAAACTGTAATTTTGAAGTTAAACTGTTACCAAATTTAAAATGCTGTCATTCTTTTTGGAACAGACGAATATGGAAATGCTGCCACATAAATTGGAACGGAGGGAGTATATAACAGAAATCTTATATTTTGATTTTATCAAGTTCGACCTCACGTAACCAGTAATCTATATAATATTGATTTCATATGTATAATTGCTACCAATTGATAACACAGAAAAGTCAAGTTTTTTGTGTTCCATGTTGAGATAGGTGAAGACAGTGGCTACGACTAGTGAAGACAGTGGCTAGAAAGGTAATTTGTTACCAAAACCTGAATATGTAGCTTAGTCCAATTATTCTTGACAATGGAAGTGAATTATATCCAAGGTAATCAAAATATAACCTTAGCTACCATTGCCTTTAAACTAATCTTCTTTGCACTATGTAGGATATCTTTCATCGGTTGCAGGCATTTTAATGTTTGCAGCACCTTTTATTGTGAGATTGAAGTTTTTTTTTATGATCACTAATGTTCTTAACATGCTTTATTTGATTTTGTCCTTTCTGATTCTGCTTCATCGAAAACTTACATTTCTTACTTTCCTATCATCTTATTTTGTGCAGGTTATGCAACTTGCATTCCTTTTTATTGACCCTGATGTAGTTGGTTTTTCAAATTTTCTAGCTTGAAAGTAGAAAATCATGCTACATAGGCTTCAGGTTTGAGTTCCTTGATATATGTTCGATGGATAGAGGAGTTTTCTGGCTTTTCTCTTGGCCTTTTACTATTGAAAGTTATTTGTGTTTGTCATGAATTCTGTTATTTCTACAACCTATCAACAAAAATTTTAGAGCAATCCTCCTCAAGAGAACATAGATACTAAATCAAGTGGCAAACTAATAAATGTATGCATGAAAATGAAATAGTACTACGAGGTGGCTCATAAACTAAAGATAATTATACAATAAATTTGGTTAAAATTTTAATTTAAATTAGAAGAATATTTGAAATTACTTTGGCATGAAGCTCATGAGCAGAAACAAATTTCTATGAGATTTTCATTATGAAAAGGAGTAGACAATTTCCATGCCAAAAGAAGTGTAAAGTAATGTTTGTAGAATAACTTTACCTTCCATTAGTGAATTTGAGTGACTTTTGGGTAATTAAAAAAAAAACGATTGTGTGGTAATGAAGCAATAGTTGAGTGACTTTTGGACAACAAAAAAACAAAAATGACTTTGTAGTAATGAAGCAATATTTGAATGACCACCGGTAAAAATAACTCAGCAGTTCTTGACATAATTTTGCAAGAATTATTTACTCATTTAAACTTTAGTTTGTTGATTGACAACAAGCGTTGTCTATGTTTTTTGGTTAAAGCAGTTTTAAAAACTTTATTGAAGTGTCAAGGAATTTGAAGAATGTGAACTTTCATGCTCAAATAATAGCTACTGTTTTTATACAAACGAGGTGCAAAACTCATTTATCACTCATTTGTTTCTTGGTGCAATGTTTATAGAGGTTTTGCATAACCATACAACTTTAGTAATGACTTCGACGATATCTCTTTCTTTGGTGGTTGTTAGCTCAAGCAAAAGCATACGTTGTGTTATTATTTCATTCTGTTTTGTTTTTATTCTTCTCTCTTTCGGATACTACTTGTGTGGCTATTACTATTTGCATGTATATCCGTGACCTTTTAATATTTTTATTATCATGTAGTTATCTTTTACAATTGGTAGGAATTTTTTTGGTATATATGTAATGCAAAAACAGGTGGATTGGATGCTATTGAAATGCATGTTTTCAGGAATTAACACGATGGGAGGCTGTTTGTGGTTTCAGTAATTAGATGACAAGTTGTATAAAAATTTGAATTCCCGTCCTTGAAATTTGTAAGCTTTAGATATTTATTATGATATTTTCAGTACCCTTATCTCATTCGTGTACATGCTTTCGTTGATATTCCTAATATAGACCTAAGACAAAAACTAAGAGAATGTTTGGCAAAGCTTCTGAAAATTACTTATTTTGATAAGTATTTTTCTTCAGAAGTGCTTTTCGTAAAAGAACTTTTCGAAAGAAGTGAAGTGTTTGGCCTACTCATTTGAGAAGAACTTTTGTGTTATAATTGAGAAGGACTTTTAAAGATTCACTTTGCTGTAATTTAATTAGAAAAATTGTTATAACTATTTATTCTCAAACACTATATTTAATTTTGTATTTAATTAAAAATTTTCAAATTAGAGCATACATAGTTGAATTTCCTAGATCTACACATTATAAAAAATGTTATTTGATTAAAAATTTCTAACAATAGTGATGTAGGTGTACGTAAAAAAAATAATGTACTATTTATATATTATAATCATTAGGTTAAAATAAATAGAGGTAATTAGGTATACTAGTATTTATAGTAAGGATATTTTTATAATGATAGAAATTAAAAAAATAATTCTTCTTCCACTTAAAAACACTTTTAGAAAAAAATAAGCAATTTTGGCTCCCGTAGAATCTTGGCCAAACAGTCTCTAAATAGCCTAAATCTTTATGAAGTTTGTTGCTCCCAACGCACACGCAAGTATACGCGGTCGACAAGTAATAGAGTGATAAGTCAAGTATCGTTCCCACGAGAACTAAGTGTAGACTGACGCTTAACAAACAATTTCTAACTAACAATCCAGAGATCTTTTTCAATGGTGAGAATTTTATTAACTAAAGAACAGTAATTTAAATTGTGGAAATTCAGTCTAACAATGGGGAAAACTTTGGTTGTACACAATATTAATGAGACGGTCCAGGGTTAGTGTCACGACCCAAATTTCCAAGGGCTCGTGATGGCACCTAAACAACATTTGCCTAGGCGAACCAATGAAACAAGATGCGGAAAAGAACAATAATGTGAAAAGATCATAAATGGATATATAAATATAAAAGGGTGAAGTCCAAAAGAATATATCCACAAAAGAATTGGAGCATTCTAAGAGTGACTCAATAAAGTATGAATATACATCAAAGAAATCTGAGTCCTATCTCTAAGTGACTCCGGCGGTATGCCACCACGGTCTGTGTGGTCGGCTCACCTCAATCAAAAGTCTCAGAAGCCTCGGGAACCGCTAACGTCCGGGCTGCTGACTGGATGAAGGACCTGCGCACGTAGCAGAGTAAGTTATGAGCCGAAGCCCAGTAAGATCACCGACAGGCCCGCTAAGGTACCCTTGCAGGACAAGTCGCTACATGCATCATAAGCAACAACATACTATAGTAATCATACAATAAAGTAGTGAAATCACGAATAGATGTAACACATTCCATACACACAAGTAGTAACTAGAAGTCTCAAGGATTATGCCCATCCAACGTAAGGCATAGGTCAACTCAGCGGCGGTTTGGAGGTCCAATCTCTACTCCCGTGCCGACTAACCTAGACCTACGATGGACTAGCAACACCACTACTAAGTATCAACCATATACCGTGACCCGAAGTCACTATCACAATCATGAATAAGTAGACCAACGTCCCGTAGTCGTTGGCTCATCTCAAATCTGTCTACGATCGCACCACACCCCATGTCAAGTGCGTCGTATCTCAATAAATCAAATGACCACACCACACCCCCTGTCAAGTGTGTCACATCTCAAAGATCAAGTGTCCACACCACACCCCCTGTCAAGTGTGGCACATCTCATAGTATAGGCAAAACCACACCCCCTGTCAAGTGTCCCTCTAACAGTATTAATATCCACGACATTAATAACAATAACAGAAATAATAACAAAAATATTAATAACGATAATATTTCACAGTCACCGTAACCCAGGTTGGTTATGCTAGCTGAACGTAAGGCGAAGGTTAACCCGACCACAGTTTGGGGTTACAATCCCTACTCCCATGTCGTCCAACCCAAGGTTACGTATAGACAGCACTACCCAACCCGGCACGTGAACAAATCAAGTACCAATATCACACAAAAGCTGGCAAAATCCTCGGCAAGACATTTATCATGACATGCCGGTAACATCCTCGGCCATGTCCCAAGTTCTTGCTATCTAAGCATGGCGTAGCAAGCGTTACTACGATATAAATTTAAGCTACCTCGACGTAGCGTTTAGACCGGCACATACCTCGGTCGAGTCACAATCTCGCTATTTATAACAAACAATAATAGCAAGTAATTCACATCATTAATCATAACCATTGTTAGGTATATATATGCGTACATGAAGCATACTAGCATGAAGGAAGAGTCTACAAGCACAATAGAGGTCAAGTCACACTTACCTCGAAATTCGGGCTCAAAGGCCGGGAAGAATCTCCTTTTCCGCTCGCCTTGTCCGCGAAGGACTCTCCACTAGGTCTATTAAGACAAGATATAGCACATATGAGTGCTCAATTATAGCTATTTAAGCCTATAGGCATCCTAGGGTAAAAATTACCAAAATGCCCCGGGTAGGGCCGAGCCCTAAATTTACAAAATGTACTTTTCCGGACTCCCCACGCTCCCGTGAGTCCAAAAGTACACTTAGATTCCACATGCGAGCCTTGCTCGATGTCTTTCCCCAATTCTTAAGAATCTAGGGTTCTAACCTATTTCCAAGAATCAACCCTTTGATTCTTGTGTTAATTAACATAAAGATGGATTGAAAGGGCTTACCTTAAGTGTAAGTATGATTGGGTCTTCATTAAATACCCAAAAATCGCCTCAAGAGCTCACCAAATGATTTATAAGTTATGAACCGAAATGGCCCGAAATGGCCTTTTTATAGCAGTTTTTTGCCTCTGTGACAGCTTCTTTTGAAATAATCATAAATTTTGTCCAAATGACCCGAAACCGGTGCCATTAGAACCACAACTCAAAGGGCTACAACTTTCATGTTTTTAGTTTTTCCTAATTCTTTACGGATTGGCCGGAAAATCAGCTTTTATCTGGCTGTTTGCGCCAAAATAGAACAGAAAAGTTGCACCAGATTTTCTACTGTTTTAGGGGCAAAACAGGACCCTACGAAGCTCGGAATGATCCCAATTTTTCACACAAGCCATAAAATACTTGGGTGACATGCTCGTCAAGACGGAACTCAATTCGGACCTCCAGAACTCAAAAAGCGGGTCCCACGGCAAAGGTTCAATTTTCGACTTTCGCCAAATAGCGAAATTTAACCAAACGACCTCGGAATCCAATTCCGAAAGTTGCTACAAGTCACAAATGACTATACGAACCTAACGGAACTTTCGGATCTCTCATCGGAGCTCATTTGCTCAAATCGAGCTCGGAAACCTCTTTTAACTCTTTTAAACTTCCGAAACGGGGACTTTATCAAAAGTCCTATCAAACGAGGTCCGTTTTCAATTTTGAAGGTTGCTACACATCATAAATGACGAGACGGACCTAACGGTGCGCTCGGATTTTCCATCGGGGTTCGTTTACTCAAAACGACCTATCGAAACCCCAAATTCCTTTCCGGAATTTCATAAACGGATCCTTTTCTCGAAAACCTATCAAACGGACTCCGTTTCGACTCAGATTTCACAGTCGGGTCATAAATGACCTAACGGAGCTTTTGGGACTGTAGACATGCAAATCGAGGTCCCAGATCCCGTAACGACTATTTGAGGGTCGTTACATTCTCCCCCACTTAGACTCTCGGCCGTCCTCGGACGAGCCTAAGTCTAAGGTAGGATCCACACACTAGCCACGGAGCTGGCACGGATTTCGAGGACCCCTCGGTACCACCCGAAATCAATAAAACTTAAAAATGCAAATTCAGGCTTAGAAAATACAAGGATTTCATACCTGAATCATCGAACAAGCGCGGATGCCTCTCACGCATCTCGGACTCAAGCTCCCAGGTGGCCTCGGCAATGGAGTGATGCCCCCACTGAACTCTCACAAGCGGGATCACCTTCGATCTCATCTTACGGACCTCTCTAGCCACAATAGCAATAGGCTCCTCCGAATAAGCTAAGTCGCCATCTACCTCCACGGAAGCCATATCGATCACATGAGACAGATCGTGAACATACTTCCGGAGCATGGACACATGGAACACCGGATGAACAGACAGAGAGGGAGGCAAAGCCAGTCTATAAGCAACGGCGCCAATGCGCTCCAATATCTCAAAAGGCCCAATGAACCTAGGACTGAGCTTGCCTTTCTTCCCAAATCTCATAACACCCTTCATGGGCGACACTCTGAGGAATACCCGGTCCCCAACCATGAACTCAAGATCTCTCCGCCTCCGATCTGCATACGATATCTGCCGGCTCTGAGCCGTGCGGAGTCGATCCTGAATAACCCGGACCTTATCTAAGGTCTGCTGCACCAAATCGGGCACCAACACCTGGATCTCACCAGACTCGAACCAACTGATAGGCGAGCGACATCTCTGACCATACAATGCCTCAAACGGAGCCATCTGGATAGAAGCCTGATAGCTGAAGTCAACAGAGTCTTAAGCTTCTGAAAGCTAGACTCACAGGCATCGGACCACAGGAAAGGAACATTCTTCTGGGTCAACTTCGTCAGAGATGCTGAAATAGAAGAAAACCCCTCGACGAACCGCCGATAATAACCTGCCAAGCCTAAGAAACTCCGAATCTCTGTAGGAGAAGTAGGCCTAGGCCAACTCTGAACGGCCTCTATCTTCTTCGGATCAACACACACCCCATCCTTGGTCACCACGTGACCTAGGAAAGATACAGAACTGAGCCAAAATTCACACTTGGAGAATTTGGCATACAACTGTTGATCCCTCAGAGTCCGAAAAACAACTCTCAAATGCTGCTCATGCTCCTCCCTGCTCCTCGAATAAACCAAGATATCATCGATAAACACAATGACGAAGGAGTCAAGGTAGGCCTTTAACACTCGGTTCATCAGATCCATGAAAGCAGCTGGGGCATTCGTAAGCCAGAAAGACATCACCAGAAACTCATAGTGGCCACGAAAAGCAGTCTTGGAAACGTCCTCGGACCGAATCCTCAACTGATGATACCCCGACCTCAAATCAATCTTCGAGAAGAAGGTAGCACCCTGAAGCTGATCAAACAAATCATCAATACGCGGCAAAGGATACCTATTCTTGATAGTAACCTTATTCAGCTGCCGGTAATCAATACACATCCGCATAGAGCCATCCTTCTTCTTCACAAATAATACCGGGGCACCCCATGGAGAGACACTGGGCCTAATGAAGCCCTTATCGAGCAAATCCTGAATCTGCTCCTTCAGCTCCCTCAACTCAACAGGAGCCATACGATACGGGGGAATAGATTTAGGCTGAGTGCCTGGCAATAGATCAATGCAAAACTCTATCTCCCGCATAGGCGGCAAACCCGGCAAATCATCAGGAAATACATCCGGATACTCACAAACAACCAGAACTCTATCAAGGGATAACTCCTCTGCCCGGACATCCCGAACTGAAGAAATATATCCCTCGCACCCACTAGATATCATCCTCTGCGCCTCCAAGAAAGAAATGATCCTACTCTTCGGAGAAGGCCTGGAACCTCTCCATACAACCCGAGACTCACCCTCTGCCCCGATCGTCACGGACTTGGCATGGCAATCCAAAGTCGCATGACAGGAAGCCAGCCAATCCATGCCCATAATGACATCGAAATCAGACATATCGAGCAGCATCAGGTCCACTAAGGACTCTACACCACAGATGGAGATCATACACTGCCGATAACCCCTATCTACACATATAGAAGACCCGACAGGGGTGGCAACCATAAAGGGATCATCTAAGAAGACCAGATCCCTGCCCAAGCAAGGGGCAAATCCCGGCGACACATACGAATAGGTAGACCCCGGATCAATAAGAGCATAAGCATCGCGGCCACAGACAGAAATAATACCTGTGATGACATCATTGGATGCCTCAGCATCCTGACGAGTCATAGCATAGACCTGCGCCGAGCCTCGTGAACCCGGAGCTCTCTGAGACTGTTGTCTAGGAGGAATCTGAGAAACGGGCCTGGCGGCCTGAGGACCAGATGGTACCATAGCTGCGGATCCCTGGCGACCTGATGAAACATAAGGGCAACTCCTGACATAGTGCTCTGGAGACCCACACTCAAAACATCCATCACCTCTACCTCCTCTACCGCCTCTACCACCTCTGCCATGACCACCTCCAGACGAACACCTCCCATGATGCCTCTGATGGCACCTCCCGCACTGCGGCGGACCAGACTGCGAAGAGCCACCCCGCCTCTGGGATGACTGAGGCCTCGGGGTCTCTGATGAAAAATCCTGGGCAGGCAAAGCAGCAGCCTGGGGCCTAGACTGAGAACGGCCCTGATGACCCTGACCCCTCTGAGCGGATCCACTATACCCACCAGACTGACGCGATCTCTTGGCCGCCCTCTCCGCGTCAGCCCTGGCGAAGATATCCTCCATCCGCTGCGCCACATCAACTATCTCAAAATATGACTTGTTGCCCATATCAGGGGCAACAGCTACCTGCAAGCGGGGATGAAGACCCTCAACAAACCGGAGGACCTTGTCCCTCTTCTGAGCCACCATAGCCGGCGCAAACTGAGACAACCACAAGAACCTGGTGTCATACTCTGAAACAGACAGGTTTCCCTGCCTCAACCCCTCAAACTCGCGCCTCTGAGCATCGTGCTGACTCTAGGGCACGAACCTGCTCATGAACATAGACACGAACTCAGCCCAAGACAAAGGAGGGAGGTCACTAGACCTCTGCCGCATCATGGAGACCCACCATGTCTCCGCATCTCCCGATAATCTGAAAGAAGCACACTGCACCCCTAAGGTGTCTCTAGTACCAAGAACTGTCAAAATCTTCTCACACTTCTGAATGTACCTCTGGGCAGTACATGTAGCTGAGGTACCGTCGAACTCTGGAGGCTGAAGCTTCATGAATGACTCTATCCTCCTGGCAACCTCCTCAGTGCCCATAGGAGGAGTAGAAATAACAGGACCTGCCTGAGGAGCAGAAGCAGAAGGCTGGGCAATATGATCAGGAGCAGCCTCAGAAGTAGGCGTGCTCATAACAGGTGTGGTCGGCTGAGGAGCCGAAATAGGAGCTGCAACATCATCTCTGACAGGGACCTGATGGCTAGACAAGGCCATCAGTCTCATATACTCCTCTGAAGAGATCACAACGGTGCCTGGCACAACAGCAGGCACAGGGGGAATAGATGCTGACAGAGTCGCTGCGGACACCGCAGGGATAGCTATGCCCTGCCTAGTGGCTGACGGGCGACCTGCCCGAGTCTTCTTAGCAGCTGGCGGCTGCGTAGGTGCTGATGGCTCTCCCGCAGACGCGGGTGTAGAAGATGCAGCCCTCCTGGCTGAGGATGCTCGCGTCCTCGCCATCTCATACAATACACGAAAAAGGGTCAGCACCTATATAAGCTACTCAGCACGAATAGAGATGAAACGAAGGGAAAACATTTCCTAACATGCCCTTGTAGCCTCTCGCTCATAAGTATGGTCGACAACATACCCATAAGCAAGACTCTACTCAGACACTGCTCCAAGACTCCTAGGACTCGAATTAGAACCTAGGGCTCTGATACCAAATTGTCACGACCCAAATTTCCAAGGGCTCGTGATGGCACCTAAACAACATTTGCCTAGGCGAACCAATGAAACAAGATGCGGAAAGGAACAATAATGTGAAAAGATCATAAATGGATATATAAATATAAAAGGGTGAAGTCCAAAAGAATATATCCACAAAAGAATTGGAACATTCTAAGAGTGACTCAATAAAGTATGAATATACATCAAAGAAATCTGAGTCCTATCTCTAAGTGACTCCGGCGGTATGCCACCACGGTCTGTGTGGTCGGCTCACCTCAATCAAAAGTCTCAGAAGCCTCGGGAACCGCTAACGTCCGGGCTGCTGACTGGATGAAGGACCTGCGCACGTAGCAGAGTAAGTTATGAGCCGAAGCCCAGTAAGATCACCGACAGGCCCGCTAAGGTACCCTTGCGGGACAAGTCGCTACATGCATCATAAGCAACAACATACTATAGTAATCATACAATAAAGTAGTGAAATCACGAATAGATGTAACACATTCCATACACACAAGTAGTAACCAGAAGTCTCAAGGATTATGCCCATCCAACGTAAGGCATAGGTCAACTCAGCGGCGGTTTGGAGGTCCAATCTCTACTCCCGTGCCGACTAACCTAGACCTACGATGGACTAGCAACACCACTACTAAGTATCAACCATATACCATGACCCGAAATCACTATCACAATCATGAATAAGTAGACCAACGTCCCGTAGTCGTTGGCTCATCTCAAATGTGTCTACGATCGCACCACACCCCCTGTCAAGTGCGTCGTATCTCAATAAATCAAGTGACCACACCACACCCCCTGTCAAGTGTGTCACATCTCAAAGATCAAGTGTCCACACCACACCCCCTGTCAAGTGTGGCACATCTCATAGTATAGGCGACACCACACCCCCTGTCAAGTGTCCCTCTAACAGTATTAATATCCACGACATTAAGAACAATAACAGAAATAATAACAGAAATATTAATAACGATAATATTTCACTGTCACCGTAACCCAGGTTGGTTATGCTAGCTGAACGTAAGGCGAAGGTTAACCCGACCACAGTTTGGGGGTACAATCCCTACTCCCATGTCGTCCAACCCAAGGTTACGTATAGACAGCACTACCCAACCCGGCACGTGAACAAATCAAGTACCAATATCACACAAAAGCCGGCAAAATCCTCGGCAAGACATTTATCATGACATGCCGGTAACATCCTCGGCCATGTCCCAAGTTCTTGCTATCTAAGCATGGCGTAGCAAGCGTTACTACGATATAAATTTAAGCTACCTCGACGTAGCGTTTAGACCGGCACATACCTCGGTCGAGTCACAATCTCGCTATTTATAACAAACAATAATAGCAAGTAATTCACATCATTAATCCTAACCATTGTTAGGTATATATATGCGTACATGAAGCATACTAGCATGAAGGAAGAGTCCACAAGCACAATAGAGGTCAAGTCTCACTTACCTCGAAATTCGGGCTCAAATGCCGGGAAGAATCTCCTTTCCCGCTCGCCTTGTCCGCGAAGGACTCTCCACTAGGTCTATTAAGACAAGATATAGCACATATGAGTGCTCAATTATAGCTATTTAAGCCTATAGGCATCCTAGGGTAAAAATTACCAAAATGCCCCGGGTAGGGCCGAGCCCTAAATTTACAAAATGTACTTTTCCGGACTCCCCACGCTCCCGTGAGTCCAAAAGTACACTTAGATTCCACATGCGAGCCTTGCTCGATGTCTTTCCCCAATTCTTAAGAATCTAGTGTTCTAACCCATTTCCAAGAATCAACCCTTTGATTCTTGTGTTAATCAACATAAAGATGGATTGAAAGGGCTTACCTTAAGTGTAAGTATGATTGGGTCTTCAAGAAATACCCAAAAATCGCCTCAAGAGCTCACCAAATGATTTTTATAAGTTATGAACCGAAATGGCCTTTTTATAGCAGTTTTTGCCTCTGTGACAGCTTCTTTTGAAAAAATCATAACTTTTGTCCAAATGACCCGAAACTGGTGCCATTAGAACCACAACTCAAAGGGCTACAACTTTCATGTTTTGAGTTTTTCCTAATTCTTTACGGATTGGCCGAAAAATTAGCTTTTATCTGGCTGTTTGCGCCAAAATAGAACAGAAAAGTCGCACCAGATTTTCTACTGTTTTAGGGGAAAAACGGGACCCTACGAAGCTCGGAATGATCCCAAATTTTGCACACAAGCCATAAAATACTTGGGTGACATGCTCGTCAAGACGGAACTCAATTCGGACCTCCAAAACTCAAAAAGCGGGTCCCACGGCAAAGGTTCAATTTTCGACTTTCGCCAAATAGCGAAATTTAACCAAAAGACCTCGGAATCTAATTCCGAAAGTTGCTACAAGTCACAAATGACTATACGAACCTAACGGAACTTTTGGATCTCTCATCGGAGCTCATATCCTCAAATCGAGCTCGGAAACCTCCTTTAACTCTTTTAAACTTCCGAAAAGGGGACTTTATCAAAAGTCCTATCAAACGAGGTCCGTTTTCAATTTTGAAGGTTGCTACATATCATAAATGACGAGACGGACCTAACGGTGCGCTCGGATTTTCTATCGGGGTTCGTTTACTCAAAACGACCTATCGAAACCCCAAATTCCTTTCCGGAATTTCATAAACGGATCCTTTTCTCGAAAACCTGTCAAACGGACTCCGTTTCGACTCAGATTTCACAGTCGGGTCATAAATGACCTAACGGAGGTTTTGGGACTGTCGACACGCAAATCGAGGTCCCGGATCCCGTAACGACTATTTGAGGGTCGTTACAGTTAGAGCTGCGACCAATCCAGTTGAGTTATCCTGTTGATTTCACTTCTTAAGTCTCAAGATTGCTAACTAACAGATTAATTGTACCTGTAAAACCTGTCGATTCTTCACGGTCTATGCAAGCTACTCTAACGCCTATATGTTTATGGAGTTAAATCACATGCACGCATTAACGAACTCTGTTTTTAGCTAAGCAAGGTGAATAGGTAAATGTCTATCCTACCCATAAATTGATTCCCCGATGACCAGGTTCACAATCAAGCCCTATTCTTTCTTATGTGCATTCATAAATTCCCTCTGTCGAGTTCAATCTAAGAACCGTAGATAGTGTTAAATTATTCGGCCGTTATAATCAAACAATTATGATTAAGAAAGAATAAACAATCTGTAATTGAAATTTAATTCATGGAAATCAACATTCAAACCTCAACCTCCATGAATTCGCTCTAACCCTAGAACGATATATTTAGCTACGCTTACTCATAATAACAACACAAGGATTTGATGAAATAATGTAATAATGATGTAATAAATTAATAGAAGGAAGAAAAACCCTTGTTCAAGATGTTATGAGCTCTCAAATTCGCTCCAAAGTCTGACTTCCTCTCAAAATCTAAGTAGAAGAGTATTTACAATGTTTACAAAAGCCTAGCAAATAGTTACGCCTAAGCCTAGACGAAATAGGAAATCCAAAAACGCTCAGGGTCGCTATAGTTGGCGCCCCGCGCCTCAAACCGCGTGGAACCAAGCAGAGGACGTCGAATCTTGCACGTAACGGCCATGCCCCGCGTCCCAAAATGCGGAAGAAAGTTGGGCGCTGCAGTGGGCGCCCCGCACCACCTATAGCGCCAGGCTAATTTCTCTGCTTTCGCCGTTCGCAGCTTGCTTCGTTTCGTGCCTTCGCGTGCTCGATACAATCCTCAATCCAAATTCAATCTTTTCTTGCTCGATTATGCTCTTCAAAACTCCAAGTGCACCTCACAACATCCTACAAGTCACACGACACAAAATCAGTGAAAAATCACATTCGTCAACTAGAAAATGGGCGAATAAAGTACTCAAACGTGAGGAAATATTAAGGAAATATAGGTATAACATGCCAAACATCACCACCCCACACTTGAACCTTTGCTCGCCCTTGAGCAATTACAAATAACTTCCCAACCTAGGTAGAACAGGTCTGCCTATGACTATGGTTGATACCGACCATTGAACGAGTGCACACATGACTACTATGGGCCCAACAAATGTGCCAATAATATATCAAACATCAAAATATGAGAACAACCACCCCAAGACAACTCAAATGCATAAACTCGACTCATTACAACCATGCTCCCACAAAGTCACACCTATTTGGTCAACCAAAAAGCCACGACTTCACCTATCTCATGCAAACCATGTGCCCTCACGAAACAATGAAGCAAGAGAGTGTCCCCCAAATATCACACACAACAATGAATATTAAGAATAGAATGGGGATAATAGCATAGAAATAATTCACTCACTCTCATGAAAAGCTCACATGTCACACATGATGCACCATAGGCTTGCTCGTAGTGTAGGACTCCACTAATGTAAGCTCACTCCCGTCGCGATTAACTAGGACTTTACAGAGTTGTAATGTTGGCTAAAGGGCCGGTAGGATAAATATGGATAATAGTGACTACCTCCCTAAGCATTTTAATACATCACATTCAATTTAAGTACATATCTCATCAAAGCCACCCAATTCACCACCCAACAAATTTCACACACCTTTTTCAACAAGTAGCAATTTTTATTTTAAGCACAACACTAGCAAGGATGGATATTCATTTCTTTTCTTTTTCAATTTTCAATTTTTTTCAGCTTTTTTTTCATTTGTTTTTTTCTATTCAATTCTTTCGAAACCTTGCCAATGCTCCTTCAACTACTTCACAATTTATCAAGTATTCCCCTCATTGGTTCCACTCAAAAACCTCCACTTCAACCACAAATTCCACATAATATCAAATTATCACTTAAAGTGCTTAAGAAGTAAATGGTCAAAAGAAGGCAACTAGGAACAAGTGGGTAGGCTTGCGGTGTGGGTGCCAACAAAAGTTCAAAGGGATCACAACAATCAAGGGTGCATATAAGGGTAGGCAAATCAAGGTAAAAGGCTTATCCAAGAATGCCTGTATCATCTCCCGACTAGAGCAAACCTAGAATTTCGCTTTGCACATACACGAGGCAAGTTCTAGACACCAATATGCAAACATGGAACACAATAGAATATGCCTCACAACACATATTGCACACGATCTACACAAAATGGCTCCATCACAACTCTCAATCAAGCAAATAGGGTGCAACTTGTGGGAATTTAAGCACTAATGACAAAGGTTCACAACAAAGTCAAGTGAGTGGACTCAAGCATCTCAAAGGGGTCATTCAATTTTTTCTAGGCATGAATCACAGCTTTAAAACCAAAAGACACCACAAATAGCACATGCTCAAGTCCAAGTACATCGGTATCAAACAAATAAAGGCACCTTGCATTCTACCTAATTCTTCGTCTAGGGCCACCTAACAACTAATACTATACTAATCCTAAAAATAAAAAATAACCCGGTTCAAAGGCCTCCCTGTAGAAAAGAACCGAGGTCATAAGAAAAACCACGGGGGTGGATGACATGTACCACTAACAAAGACTAAAAAGAAAATCTTT